>JAXIVH010000001.1:8239212-8594212 GCA_036785325.1 Urophycis tenuis | reverse complement strand
TATTCAAAGCAAAAGTAACACAACACGTGTAACATTTCCCATGCTTACTAGTTTTGATTAATATTTTGCCCATCTGCAATAGTGCTTGTTCAGACTCTAGGGGTCTGTTCCATAACGAAGGTTCCTAAGCATATACCTGAACTCTGTCATAAGTAAGCAGACAGGGTTATCAGCCAGAGCAAACTACCTTGTGAAAGCCAATCCCCCAAACATCTTTAGCTCTTTAGCTTAAATACAAACACACTGATTAAGTGATATGGTGAGATAGGGTGCTTTTAAATGAAAATTTGAAATTACATTTCCTTTGGGAGTGACTGATAGAGGTCATCTGAACTCAAAATAGAAAACATACAAAACTCTGAAGTAAATAGATCCTTCTTATTTTTCTGTTTCATAGACGCAAAAGAAATGGAAAAGAATAGGAACAGATTGAAGACAACTTCCCTGTATGTTCTCGGTAAGTTATGACAAACTCTGTAACAGCAGCCGAATTACAAACTATTAGGCAACTATTAAGTAATAGGATTGAGTTGGAAAATGTTATAGTGATGATTGTAGTGGATTAAAGTATTAATAATAATGTGAAAAAATCAAACATTTAACACAAAATGTATATTATTTATAAAAATTTACCCTGATAATAACAATACATGTTGATGATGGTTCAAATTCAATATTTTGCATAAATATTTTACAGTGTTATTTGTGACGATAGTGGATGCAACAACTACACCAGAGAGTCAGTATACTACCACAGTAGGTCCAACAACTACTACTGATGGCCCCACAACAACAACAGCTGGTCCAACAACTACCACTGGTGGTCCCACAACAACAGTGAGTCCAACAACTAAAACTGCTGAACCCACAACTACATCAGCTGGTCCAATAACCACAACTGCAGGTACAACAACTACCATAGCTGGCCCAACAACTACCAAAGCTGGCCAAACAACTACCACAGCAGGACCAACAACAACAACAGCTGGTCCTACAACGACAACTGTGGGTCCAACCACTACCACAGCTGGTCCAAAAACCACAACTGCTAGCCCCACAACGACAACTGGTCCAACAACCACAACTGCAGGTCCAACAACTACCACAGCTGATCCAACAACCACAACTGAAGGTCCAACAACTACCACAGCTGGTCCAACAACCACAACTGCGGGTCCAACAAGTACCACTGCTGGCCCTACAACTACCACAGCAGTTCCAAGAACTACCACATCTGGCCCTACAACCACAACTGAGGCTCCAAGAACTACCACAGCTGGCCCCACGTCAACAACAGATGGTCAGGCAACTACGGGTCCAACAACTACCTCTGCTGGCCCCACATCAACAACAGCTGGTCCAACAACTACCACTGCTGGCCCTACAACCACAACTGAGGGTCCATCAACTACCACAGCTGGTCCAACAACTACCACAGCTGGCCCCACGTCAACTACAGCTGTTCCGACAACTACAACTGCTAGCCCCACAACTACAACTGCTGACCCTACAACTACCACAGCTGTTCCAACAACCACAACTGCGGGTCCAACAACTACCACTGCTGCCCCTATAACCACAACTGAGGGTCCAACAACTACCACAGCTGGCCCCACTTCAACAACAGCTGGTCCGACAACTACAACTGCTGGCCCCACAACTACCAAAGCTGGTCCAACAACAACAGCCGGTCCGACAACTACCACTGCTGGCCCCACATCAACAACAGCTGGTCCAACAACTACAACTGCTGGCCAAACAACTACAACAGCTGGTCCGACAACCACAACTGCTGGTCTGACAACAACAACTGCTGGCCCCACAACTACAACTGCTGGCCCCACAACTACCACAGCTGGTCCAACAACTACCACTGCTGGCACAACAACCACAACTGAGGGTCCAACAACTACCACAGCTGGACCAACAACTACCACTGCTGGCCCTACAACCACAACTGAGGGTCCATCAACTACCACAGCTGGTCCAACAACAACCACAGCTGGCCCCACATCAACAACAGCTGGTCCGACAACTACAACTGCTGGCCCCACAACTACCACAGCTGGTCCAACAACTACCACAGCTGATCCAACAACTACAATGGCTGGTCCAACAACTACAACTGCTGGCCCCACAACAACATCAGCTGGTCCAACAACTACCACTGTGGGCCCCAAAACCACAACTGAGGGTCCAACAACTACCACAGCTGGTCCTACAACTACCACAGCTGGTCCAACAACTACAACAGCTGGTCCGACAACCACAACTGCTGGTCTGACAACTACAACGGCTGGCCCCACAACTACAACTGCTGGCCTAACAACTACCACAGCTGGTACAACAACTACCACAGCTGGTCAAACAACTACAACAGCTGGTCCAACAACTACAACTGCTGGCCCCACAACAACAACAACTGGTCCAACAACTACAACTGCTGGTCCAACATCAACAACATCTGGTCCAACAACTACAACTGCTGGTCCAACAACTACCACAGCTGTTCCAACAACCACAACTGCGGGTCCAACAACTACCACTGCTGCCCCTACAACCACAACTGAGGGTCCATCAACTACCACAGCTGGTCCAACAACTACCACAGCTGGCCCCACGTCAACTACAGCTGGTCCGACAACTACAACTGCTAGCCCCACAACTACAACTGCTGACCCTACGACTACCACAGCTGTTCCAACAACCACAACTACGGGTCCAACAACTACCACTGCTGCCCCTACAACCACAACTGAGGGTCCAACAACTACGACAGCTGGCCCCACTTCAACAACAGCTGGTCCGACAACTACAACTGCTGGCCCCACAACTACCAAAGCTGGTCCAACAACAACAGCCGGTCCGACAACTACCACTGCTGGCCCCACATCAACAACAGCTGGTCCGACAACCACAACTGCTGGTCTGACAACAACAACTGCTGGCCCCACAACTACAACTGCTGGCCCCACAACTACCACAGCTGGTCCAACAACTACCACAGCTGGCACAACAACCACAACTGAGGGTCCAACAACTACCACAGATGGACCAACAACTACCACTGCTGGCCCTACAACCACAACTGAGGGTCCATCAACTACCACAACTGGTCCAACAACTACCACAGCTGGCCCCACATCAACAACAGCTGGTCCGACAACTACAACTGCTGGCCCCACAACTACCACAGCTGGTCCAACAACTACCACAGCTCATCCAACAACTACAATGGCTGGTCCAACAACTACAACTGCTGGCCCCACAACATCAGCTGGTCCAACAACTACCACTGCTGGCCCAACAACCACAACTGAGGGTCCATCAACTACCACAGCTGGTCCAACAACTACCAAAGCTGGCCCCACGTCAACAACAGCTGGTCCGACAACTAAAACTGCTGGCCCCACAACTACCACAGCTGGTCCAACAACTACCACAGCTGATCCAACAACTACAATGGCTGGTCCAACAACTACAACTGCTGGCCCCACAACAACATCAGCTGGTCCAACAACTACCACTGCAGGCCCCAAAACCACAACTGAGGGTCCAACAACTACCACAGCTGGTCCTACAACTACCACAGCTGGTCCAACAACTACAACAGCTGGTCCGACAACCACAACTGCTGGTCTGACAACTACAACGGCTGGCCCCACAACTACAACTGCTGGCCTAACAACTACCACAGCTGGTCCAACAACTACCACAGCTGGTCAAACAACTACAACAGCTGGTCCAACAACTACAACTGCTGGCCCCACAACAACAACAACTGGTCCAACAACTACAACTGCTGGTCCAACATCAACAACATCTGGTCCAACAACTACAACTGCTGGCCCAACAACTACAACAGCTGGTCCAACAACTACAACGGCTGGTCCAACAACTACAACTGTTGACCCCACAACAACAACAGCTGGTGCAACAACTACCACTGCTGGCCCAGCAACCACAACTAAGGGTCCAACAACTACCACAGCTGGTCCAACAACTACCACTGCTGGCCCTACAACCACAACTGAGGGTCCATCAACTACCACAGCTGGTCCAACAACTACCACAGCTGGCCCCACGTCAACAACAGCTGGTCCGACAACTACAACTGCTGGCTCAACTACCACAGCTGGTCCAACAACTACCACAGCTGATCCAACAACTACAACGGCTGGTCCAACAACTACAACTGCTGGCCCCACAACCACAGCTGCTGGTCTGATAACTACAACGGCTGGCCCCATAACTACAACTGCTGGCCCCTCAACTACAACTGCTGGCCCCACAACTACCACAGCTGATCCAACAACCACAACTGCGGGTCCAACAACTACCACAGCAAGTCCAACAACTACAACTGCTGGTCCAACATCAACAACATCTGGTCCAACGACTACAACTGCTGGCCCAACAACTACAACAGCTGGTCCGACAACCACAACTGCTGGTCTGAAAACTACAACTGCTGGCCCCACAACTACGACTACTGGCCCCACACCTACTACAGCTGGTCAAACAACTAACACAGCAGGTCCAACAACTACAACGGCTGGTCCAACAACTACAACTATTGGCCCCACAACAACAGCTGGTCCAACAACTACCACTGCTGGCCCAACAACCACAACTGAGGGTCCAACAACTACCACAGCTGGTCCAACAACTACCACTGCTGGCCCTACAACCACAACTGAGGGTCCATCAACTACCACAGCTGGTCCAACAACTACCACTGCTGGCCCCACAACCACAACTGAGGGACCAACAACTACCACAGCTGGTCCAACAACTACCATAGCTGGTCCCACAATTACCACAACTGGTCCAACAGCTACAACAGCTGGTCCAACAATTACAACTGCTGGCCCAACAACTACAACAGCTGGTCCGACAACCACAACTGGTGGTCTGATAACTACAACGGCTGGCCCAACTACTACAACTGCTGGCCTAACAACTACCAAAGCTGGTCCAACAACTACCACAGCTGGTCCAACAACTACAACGGCTGGTCCAACAACTACAACTGCTGGCCCCACCACCACAGCTGCTGGTCTGATAACTACAACTCCTGGTCCAACATCAACAACTGCTGGCCCCTCAAGTACAACTGCTGGCCCCACAATTACCACAGCTGATCCAACAACCACAACTGCGGGTCCAACAACTACCACAGCAAGTCCAACAACTACAACTGCTGGTCCAACATCAACAACATCTGGTCCAACGACTACAACTGCTGGCCCAACAACTACAACAGCTGGTCCGACAACCACAACTGCTGGTCTGACAACTACAACTGCTGGCCCCACAACTACGACTGCTGGCCCCACACCTACTACAGCTGGTCAAACAACTAACACAGCAGGTCCAACAACTACAACGGCTGGTCCAACAACTACAACTATTGGCCCCACAACAACAGCTGGTCCAACAACTACCACTGCTGGCCCAACAACCACAAATGAGGGTCCAACAACTACCACAGCTGGTCCAACAACTACCACTGCTGGCCCTACAACCACAGCTGAGGGTCCATCAACTACCACAGCTGGTCATACAACTACCACAGCTGGCCCCACGTCAACAACAGCTGCTCCGACAACTACAACTGCTGGCCCCACAACAACATCAGCTGGTCCAACAACTACCACTGCTGGCCCCAAAACCACAACTGAGGGTCCAACAACTACCACAGCTGGTCCAACAACTACCACAGCTGGTCAAACAACTACAACAGCTGGTCCAACAACTACAACTGCTGGCCCCACAACAACAACTGGTCCAACAACTACAACTGCTGGTCCAACATCAACAACATCTGGTCCAACAACTACAACTGCTGGCCCAACAACTACAACAGCTGGTCCAATAACTACCACTGCTGGCCCAACAACCACAACTGAGGGTCCAACAACTACCACAGCTGGTCCAATAACTACCACTGCTGGCCCTACAACCACAACTGAGAGTCCATCAACTACCACAGCTGGTCCAACAACTACCACAGCTGGCCCCACGTCAACTACCACAGCTGATCAAACAACTACAACGGCTGGTCCATCAACTACAACTGCTGGCCCCACAACCACAGCTGCTGGTCTGATAACTACAACGGCTGGCCCCACAACTACAACTGCTGGCCCCTCAACTACAACTGCTGGCCCCACAACTACCACAGCTGATCCAACAACCACAACTGCGGGTCCAACAACTACCACAACAAGTCCAACAACTACAACTGCTGGTCCAACATCAACAACATCTGGTCCAACGACTACAACTGCTGGCCCAACAACTACAACAGCTGGTCCGACAACCACAACTGCTGGTCTGACAACTACAACGGCTGGCCCCACAACTACAACTGCTGGCCTAACAACTACCACAGCTGGTCCAACAACTACCGCAGCTGGTCCAACAACTACAACAGCTGGTCCAACAACTACAACTGCTGGTCCCACAACAACAACAGCTGGTCCAACAACTACAACTGCTGGTCCAACAACAACAACATCTGGTCCAACAACTACAACTGCTGGCCCAACAACTATAACAGCTGGTCCGACAACCACAACTGCTGGTCCAACAACTACAACTGCTGGCCCCACAACCACAGCTGCTGGTCTGATAACTACAACTCCTGGTCCAACATCAACAACTGCTGGCCCCTCAACTACAACTGCTGGCCCCACAACCACAACTGAGGGTCCAACAACTACCACAGCTGGTCCAACAACTACCACTGCTGGCCCTACAACCACAACTGAGGGTCCATCAACTACAACAGCTGGTCCAACAACTACCACAGGTGGCCCCACGTCAACAACAGCTGCTCCGACAACTACAACTGCTGGCCCCACAACAACATCAGCTGGTCCAACAACTACCACTGCTGGCCCCACAACCACAACTGAGGGTCCAACAACTACCACAGCTGGTCCAACAACTACCATAGCTGGTCCCACAATTACCACAACTGGTCCAACAACTACAACAGCTGGTCCAACAATTACAACTGCTGGCCCAACAACTACAACAGCTGGTCCGACAACCACAACTGGTGGCCCCACAACCACAGCTGCTGGTCTGATAACTACAACTCCTGGTCCAACATCAACAACTGCTGGCCCCTCAACTACAACTGCTGGCCCCACAACTACCACAGCTGATCCAACAACCACAACTGCGGGTCCAACTACTACCACAGCAAGTCCAACAACTACAACTGCTGGTCCAACATCAACAACATCTGGTCCAACGACTACAACTGCTGGCCCAACAACTACAACAGCTGGTCCGACAACCACAACTGCTGGTCTGACAACTACAACTGCTGGCCCCACAACTACGACTGCTGGCCCCACACCTACTACAGCTGGTCAAACAACTAACACAGCAGGTCCAACAACTACAACGGCTGGTCCAACAACTACCACTGCTGGGCCAATAACCACAACTGAGGGTCCAACAACTACCACAGCTGGTCCAACAACTACCACTGCTGGCCCTACAACCACAACTGAGGGTCCATCAACTACCACAGCTGGTCCAACAACTACCACAGCTGGCCCCACGTCAACAACAGCTGCTCCGACAACTACAACTGCTGGCCCCACAACAACATCAGCTGGTCCAACAACTACCACTGCTGGCCCCACAACCACAACTGAGGGTCCAACAACTACCACAGCTGGTCCAACAACTACAACAGCTGGTCCAACAACTACCACAGCTGGTCAAACAACTACAACAGCTGGTCCAACAACTACAACTGCTGGCCCCACAACAACAACAACTGGTCCAACAACTACAACTGCTGGTCCAAAATCAACAACATCTGGTCCAACAACTACAACTGCTGGCCCAACAACTACAACAGCTGGTCCAACAACTACCACAGCAGGTCCAACAACTACAACGGCTGGTCCAACAACTACAACTGTTGGCCCCACAACAACAACAGCTGGTCCAACAACTACCACTGCTGGCCCAACAACCACAACTGAGGGTCCAACAACTACCACAGCTGGTCCAACAACTACCACTGCTGGCCCTACAACCACAACTGAGGGTCCATCAACTACCACAGCTGGTCCAACAACTACCACAGCTGGCCCCACGTCAACAACAGCTGGTCCAACAACTACAATTGCTGGCCCCACTACAACAACAGCTGGTCTGACAACAACTGCTGGCCCCACAACTACCACAGCTGGTTCAACAACCACAACTGCTGGCCCAACAACTACAACAGCTGGTCCGACAACCACAACTGCTGGCCCCACAACTACAACTGCTGGCCCCACAACTACCACAGCTGGTCCAACAACTACCACTGCTGGTCCAACAACTACAATAGCTGGTCCAACAACTACAACTGCTGGCCCCACAACAACAGCTGGTCCAACAACTACAACAGCTGGTCTGACAACCACAACTGCTGGTCCAACAACTACAACTGCTGGCCCCACAACCACAGCTGCTGGTCTGATAACTACAACTCCTGGTCCAACATCAACAACTGCTGGCCCCTCAACTACAACTGCTGGCCCCACAACCACAACTGAGGGTCCAACAACTACCACAGCTGGTCCAACAACTACCACTGCTGGCCCTACAACCACAACTGAGGGTCCATCAACTACAACAGCTGGTCCAACAACTACCACAGCTGGCCCCACGTCAACAACAGCTGGTCCGACAACTACAACTGCTGGCCCCACAACTACCACAGCTGGTCCAACAACTATCACAGCTGATCCAACAACTACAACGGCTGGTCCAACATCAACAACATCTGGTCCAACAACTACAACTGCTGGCCCAACAACTACAACAGCTGGTCCAACAACTACCACAGCAGGTCCAACAACTACAACGGCTGGTCCAACAACTACAACTGTTGGCCCCACAACAACAACAGCTGGTCCAACAACTACCACTGCTGGCCCAACAACCACAACTGAGGGTCCAACAACTACCACAGCTGGTCCAACAACTACCACTGCTGGCCCTACAACCACAACTGAGGGTCCATCAACTACCACAGCTGGTCCAACAACTACCACAGCTGGCCCCACGTCAACAACAGCTGGTCCAACAACTACAATTGCTGGCCCCACTACAACAACAGCTGGTCTGACAACAACTGCTGGCCCCACAACTACCACAGCTGGTTCAACAACCACAACTGCTGGCCCAACAACTACAACAGCTGGTCCGACAACCACAACTGCTGGCCCCACAACTACAACTGCTGGCCCCACAACTACCACAGCTGGTCCAACAACTACCACTGCTGGTCCAACAACTACAATAGCTGGTCCAACAACTACAACTGCTGGCCCCACAACAACAGCTGGTCCAACAACTACAACAGCTGGTCTGACAACCACAACTGCTGGTCCAACAACTACAACTGCTGGCCCCACAACCACAGCTGCTGGTCTGATAACTACAACTCCTGGTCCAACATCAACAACTGCTGGCCCCTCAACTACAACTGCTGGCCCCACAACCACAACTGAGGGTCCAACAACTACCACAGCTGGTCCAACAACTACCACTGCTGGCCCTACAACCACAACTGAGGGTCCATCAACTACAACAGCTGGTCCAACAACTACCACAGCTGGCCCCACGTCAACAACAGCTGGTCCGACAACTACAACTGCTGGCCCCACAACTACAACAGCTGGTCCAACAACTATCACAGCTGATCAAACAACTACAACGGCTGGTCCAACATCAACAACATCTGGTCCAACAACTACAACTGCTGGCCCAACAACTACAACAGCTGGTCCAACAACTACCACAGCAGGTCCAACAACTACAACGGCTGGTCCAACAACTACAACTGTTGGCCCCACAACAACAACAGCTGGTCCAACAACTACCACTGCTGGCCCTACAACCACAACTGAGGGTCCATCAACTACAACAGCTGGTCCAACAACTACCACAGGTGGCCCCACGTCAACAACAGCTGCTCCGACAACTACAACTGCTGGCCCCACAACAACATCAGCTGGTCCAACAACTACCACTGCTGGCCCCACAACCACAACTGAGGGTCCAACAACTACCACAGCTGGTCCAACAACTACCATAGCTGGTCCCACAATTACCACAACTGGTCCAACAACTACAACAGCTGGTCCAACAATTACAACTGCTGGCCCAACAACTACAACAGCTGGTCCGACAACCACAACTGGTGGCCCCACAACCACAGCTGCTGGTCTGATAACTACAACTCCTGGTCCAACATCAACAACTGCTGGCCCCTCAACTACAACTGCTGGCCCCACAACTACCACAGCTGATCCAACAACCACACCTGCGGGTCCAACTACTACCACAGCAAGTCCAACAACTACAACTGCTGGTCCAACATCAACAACATCTGGTCCAACGACTACAACTGCTGGCCCAACAACTACAACAGCTGGTCCGACAACCACAACTGCTGGTCTGACAACTACAACTGCTGGCCCCACAACTACGACTGCTGGCCCCACACCTACTACAGCTGGTCAAACAACTAACACAGCAGGTCCAACAACTACAACGGCTGGTCCAACAACTACCACTGCTGGGCCAATAACCACAACTGAGGGTCCAACAACTACCACAGCTGGTCCAACAACTACCACTGCTGGCCCTACAACCACAACTGAGGGTCCATCAACTACCACAGCTGGTCCAACAACTACCACAGCTGGCCCCACGTCAACAGCTGCTCCGACAACTACAACTGCTGGCCCCACAACAACATCAGCTGGTCCAACAACTACCACTGCTGGCCCCACAACCACAACTAAGGGTCCAACAACTACCACAGCTGGTCCAACAACTACCACAGCTGGTCCAACAACTACCACAGCTGGCCAAACAACTACAACAGCTGGTCCAACAACTACAACTGCTGGCCCCACAACAACAACAACTGGTCCAACAACTACCACAGCTGGCCCCACGTCAACAACAGCTGCTCCGACAACTACAACTGCTGGCCCCACAACAACATCAGCTGGTCCAACAACTACCACTGCTGGCCCCACAACCACAACTGAGGGTCCAACAACTACCACAGCTGGTCCAACAACTACCACAGCCGGTCAAACAACTACAACAGCTGGTCCAACAACTACAACTGCTGGCCCCACAACAACAACAACTGGTCCAACAACTACAACTGCTGGTCCAACATCAACAACATCTCGTCCAACAACTACAACTGCTGGCCCAACAACTACAACAGCTGGTCCAACAACTACCACAGCAGGTCCAACAACTACAACGGCTGGTCCAACAACTACAACTGTTGGCCCCACAACAACAACAGCTGGTCCAACAACTACCACTGCTGGCCCAACAACCACAACTGAGGGTCCAACATCTACCACAGCTGGTCCAACAACTACCACTGCTGGCCCTACAACCACAACTGAGGGTCCATCAACTACCACAGCTGGTCCAACAACTACCACAGCTGGCCCCACGTCAACAACAGCTGGTCCAACAACTACAATTGCTGGCCCCACTACAACAACAGCTGGTCTGACAACAACTGCTGGCCCCACAACTACCACAGCTGGTTCAACAACCACAACTGCTGGCCCAACAACTACAACAGCTGGTCCGACAACCACAACTGCTGGCCCCACAACTACAACTGCTGGCCCCACAACTACCACAGCTGGTCCAACAACTACCACTGCTGGTCCAACAACTACAATAGCTGGTCCAACAACTACAACTGCTGGCCCCACAACAACAGCTGGTCCAACAACTACAACAGCTGGTCTGACAACCACAACTGCTGGTCCAACAACTACAACTGCTGGCCCCACAACCACAGCTGCTGGTCTGATAACTACAACTCCTGGTCCAACATCAACAACTGCTGGCCCCTCAACTACAACTGCTGGCCCCACAACCACAACTGAGGGTCCAACAACTACCACAGCTGGTCCAACAACTACCACTGCTGGCCCTACAACCACAACTGAGGGTCCATCAACTACCACAGCTGGTCCAACAACTACCACAGCTGGCCCCACGTCAACAACAGCTGGTCCGACAACTACAACTGCTGGCCCCACAACTACCACAGCTGGTCCAACAACTATCACAGCTGATCCAACAACTACAACGGCTGGTCCAACATCAACAACATCTGGTCCAACAACTACAACTGCTGGCCCAACAACTACAACAGCTGGTCCAACAACTACCACAGCAGGTCCAACAACTACAACGGCTGGTCCAACAACTACAACTGTTGGCCCCACAACAACAACAGCTGGTCCAACAACTACCACTGCTGGCCCAACAACCACAACTGAGGGTCCAACAACTACCACAGCTGGTCCAACAACTACCACTGCTGGCCCTACAACCACAACTGAGGGTCCATCAACTACCACAGCTGGTCCAACAACTACCACAGCTGGCCCCACGTCAACAACAGCTGGTCCAACAACTACAATTGCTGGCCCCACTACAACAACAGCTGGTCTGACAACAACTGCTGGCCCCACAACTACCACAGCTGGTTCAACAACCACAACTGCTGGCCCAACAACTACAACAGCTGGTCCGACAACCACAACTGCTGGCCCCACAACTACAACTGCTGGCCCCACAACTACCACAGCTGGTCCAACAACTACCACTGCTGGTCCAACAACTACAATAGCTGGTCCAACAACTACAACTGCTGGCCCCACAACAACAGCTGGTCCAACAACTACAACAGCTGGTCTGACAACCACAACTGCTGGTCCAACAACTACAACTGCTGGCCCCACAACCACAGCTGCTGGTCTGATAACTACAACTCCTGGTCCAACATCAACAACTGCTGGCCCCTCAACTACAACTGCTGGCCCCACAACCACAACTGAGGGTCCAACAACTACCACAGCTGGTCCAACAACTACCACTGCTGGCCCTACAACCACAACTGAGGGTCCATCAACTACAACAGCTGGTCCAACAACTACCACAGGTGGCCCCACGTCAACAACAGCTGCTCCGACAACTACAACTGCTGGCCCCACAACAACATCAGCTGGTCCAACAACTACCACTGCTGGCCCCACAACCACAACTGAGGGTCCAACAACTACCACAGCTGGTCCAACAACTACCATAGCTGGTCCCACAATTACCACAACTGGTCCAACAACTACAACAGCTGGTCCAACAATTACAACTGCTGGCCCAACAACTACAACAGCTGGTCCGACAACCACAACTGGTGGCCCCACAACCACAGCTGCTGGTCTGATAACTACAACTCCTGGTCCAACATCAACAACTGCTGGCCCCTCAACTACAACTGCTGGCCCCACAACTACCACAGCTGATCCAACAACCACAACTGCGGGTCCAACAACTACCACAGCTGGTCCAACAACTACCACTGCTGGCCCTACAACCACAACTGAGGGTCCATCAACTACAACAGCTGGTCCAACAACTACCACAGGTGGCCCCACGTCAACAACAGCTGCTCCGACAACTACAACTGCTGGCCCCACAACAACATCAGCTGGTCCAACAACTACCACTGCTGGCCCCACAACCACAACTGAGGGTCCAACAACTACCACAGCTGGTCCAACAACTACCATAGCTGGTCCCACAATTACCACAACTGGTCCAACAACTACAACAGCTGGTCCAACAATTACAACTGCTGGCCCAACAACTACAACAGCTGGTCCGACAACCACAACTGGTGGCCCCACAACCACAGCTGCTGGTCTGATAACTACAACTCCTGGTCCAACATCAACAACATCTGGTCCAACGACTACAACTGCTGGCCTAACAACTACAACAGCTGGTCCGACAACCACAACTGCTGGTCTGACAACTACAACTGCTGGCCCCACAACTACGACTGCTGGCCCCACACCTACTACAGCTGGTCAAACAACTAACACAGCAGGTCCAACAACTACAACGGCTGGTCCAACAACTACCACTGCTGGGCCAATAACCACAACTGAGGGTCCAACAACTACCACAGCTGGTCCAACAACTACCACTGCTGGCCCTACAACCACAACTGAGGGTCCATCAACTACCACAGCTGGTCCAACAACTACCACAGCTGGCCCCACGTCAACAACAGCTGCTCCGACAACTACAACTGCTGGCCCCACAACAACATCAGCTGGTCCAACAACTACCACTGCTGGCCCCACAACCACAACTAAGGGTCCAACAACTACCACAGCTGGTCCAACAACTACCACAGCTGGTCCAACAACTACCACAGCTGGCCAAACAACTACAACAGCTGGTCCAACAACTACAACTGCTGGCCCCACAACAACAACAACTGGTCCAACAACTACCACAGCTGGCCCCACGTCAACAACAGCTGCTCCGACAACTACAACTGCTGGCCCCACAACAACATCAGCTGGTCCAACAACTACCACTGCTGGCCCCACAACCACAACTGAGGGTCCAACAACTACCACAGCTGGTCCAACAACTACCACAGCTGGTCCAACAACTACCACAGCCGGTCAAACAACTACAACAGCTGGTCCAACAACTACAACTGCTGGCCCCACAACAACAACAACTGGTCCAACAACTACAACTGCTGGTCCAACATCAACAACATCTCGTCCAACAACTACAACTGCTGGCCCAACAACTACAACAGCTGGTCCAACAACTACCACAGCAGGTCCAACAACTACAACGGCTGGTCCAACAACTACAACTGTTGGCCCCACAACAACAACAGCTGGTCCAACAACTACCACTGCTGGCCCAACAACCACAACTGAGGGTCCAACATCTACCACAGCTGGTCCAACAACTACCACTGCTGGCCCTACAACCACAACTGAGGGTCCATCAACTACCACAGCTGGTCCAACAACTACCACAGCTGGCCCCACGTCAACAACAGCTGGTCCAACAACTACAATTGCTGGCCCCACTACAACAACAGCTGGTCTGACAACAACTGCTGGCCCCACAACTACCACAGCTGGTTCAACAACCACAACTGCTGGCCCAACAACTACAACAGCTGGTCCGACAACCACAACTGCTGGCCCCACAACTACAACTGCTGGCCCCACAACTACCACAGCTGGTCCAACAACTACCACTGCTGGTCCAACAACTACAATAGCTGGTCCAACAACTACAACTGCTGGCCCCACAACAACAGCTGGTCCAACAACTACAACAGCTGGTCTGACAACCACAACTGCTGGTCCAACAACTACAACTGCTGGCCCCACAACCACAGCTGCTGGTCTGATAACTACAACTCCTGGTCCAACATCAACAACTGCTGGCCCCTCAACTACAACTGCTGGCCCCACAACCACAACTGAGGGTCCAACAACTACCACAGCTGGTCCAACAACTACCACTGCTGGCCCTACAACCACAACTGAGGGTCCATCAACTACAACAGCTGGTCCAACAACTACCACAGGTGGCCCCACGTCAACAACAGCTGCTCCGACAACTACAACTGCTGGCCCCACAACAACATCAGCTGGTCCAACAACTACCACTGCTGGCCCCACAACCACAACTGAGGGTCCAACAACTACCACAGCTGGTCCAACAACTACCATAGCTGGTCCCACAATTACCACAACTGGTCCAACAACTACAACAGCTGGTCCAACAATTACAACTGCTGGCCCAACAACTACAACAGCTGGTCCGACAACCACAACTGGTGGCCCCACAACCACAGCTGCTGGTCTGATAACTACAACTCCTGGTCCAACATCAACAACTGCTGGCCCCTCAACTACAACTGCTGGCCCCACAACTACCACAGCTGATCCAACAACCACAACTGCAGGTCCAACTACTACCACAGCAAGTCCAACAACTACAACTGCTGGTCCAACATCAACAACATCTGGTCCAACGACTACAACTGCTGGCCCAACAACTACAACAGCTGGTCCGACAACCACAACTGCTGGTCTGACAACTACAACTGCTGGCCCCACAACTACGACTGCTGGCCCCACACCTACTACAGCTGGTCAAACAACTAACACAGCAGGTCCAACAACTACAACGGCTGGTCCAACAACTACCACTGCTGGCCCAACAACCACAACTGAGGGTCCAACAACTACCACAGCTGGTCCAACAACTACCACTGCTGGCCCTACAACAACAACTGAGGGTCCAACAACTACCACAGCTGGTCCAACAACTACCATAGCTGGTCCCACAATTACCACAACTGGTCCAACAACTACAACAGCTGGTCCAACAATTACAACTGCTGGCCCAACAACTACAACAGCTGGTCCGACAACCACAACTGGTGGCCCCACAACCACAGCTGCTGGTCTGATAACTACAACTCCTGGTCCAACATCAACAACTGCTGGCCCCTCAACTACAACTGCTGGCCCCACAACTACCACAGCTGATCCAACAACCACAACTGCGGGTCCAACTACTACCACAGCAAGTCCAACAACTACAACTGCTGGTCCAACATCAACAACATCTGGTCCAACGACTACAACTGCTGGCCCAACAACTACAACAGCTGGTCCGACAACCACAACTGCTGGTCTGACAACTACAACTGCTGGCCCCACAACTACGACTGCTGGCCCCACACCTACTACAGCTGGTCAAACAACTAACACAGCAGGTCCAACAACTACAACGGCTGGTCCAACAACTACCACTGCTGGGCCAATAACCACAACTGAGGGTCCAACAACTACCACAGCTGGTCCAACAACTACCACTGCTGGCCCTACAACCACAACTGAGGGTCCATCAACTACCACAGCTGGTCCAACAACTACCACAGCTGGCCCCACGTCAACAACAGCTGCTCCGACAACTACAACTGCTGGCCCCACAACAACATCAGCTGGTCCAACAACTACCACTGCTGGCCCCACAACCACAACTAAGGGTCCAACAACTACCACAGCTGGTCCAACAACTACCACAGCTGGTCCAACAACTACCACAGCTGGCCAAACAACTACAACAGCTGGTCCAACAACTACAACTGCTGGCCCCACAACAACAACAACTGGTCCAACAACTACCACAGCTGGCCCCACGTCAACAACAGCTGCTCCGACAACTACAACTGCTGGCCCCACAACAACATCAGCTGGTCCAACAACTACCACTGCTGGCCCCACAACCACAACTGAGGGTCCAACAACTACCACAGCTGGTCCAACAACTACCACAGCTGGTCCAACAACTACCACAGCCGGTCAAACAACTACAACAGCTGGTCCAACAACTACAACTGCTGGCCCCACAACAACAACAACTGGTCCAACAACTACAACTGCTGGTCCAACATCAACAACATCTCGTCCAACAACTACAACTGCTGGCCCAACAACTACAACAGCTGGTCCAACAACTACCACAGCAGGTCCAACAACTACAACGGCTGGTCCAACAACTACAACTGTTGGCCCCACAACAACAACAGCTGGTCCAACAACTACCACTGCTGGCCCAACAACCACAACTGAGGGTCCAACATCTACCACAGCTGGTCCAACAACTACCACTGCTGGCCCTACAACCACAACTGAGGGTCCATCAACTACCACAGCTGGTCCAACAACTACCACAGCTGGCCCCACGTCAACAACAGCTGGTCCAACAACTACAATTGCTGGCCCCACTACAACAACAGCTGGTCTGACAACAACTGCTGGCCCCACAACTACCACAGCTGGTTCAACAACCACAACTGCTGGCCCAACAACTACAACAGCTGGTCCGACAACCACAACTGCTGGCCCCACAACTACAACTGCTGGCCCCACAACTACCACAGCTGGTCCAACAACTACCACTGCTGGTCCAACAACTACAATAGCTGGTCCAACAACTACAACTGCTGGCCCCACAACAACAGCTGGTCCAACAACTACAACAGCTGGTCTGACAACCACAACTGCTGGTCCAACAACTACAACTGCTGGCCCCACAACCACAGCTGCTGGTCTGATAACTACAACTCCTGGTCCAACATCAACAACTGCTGGCCCCTCAACTACAACTGCTGGCCCCACAACCACAACTGAGGGTCCAACAACTACCACAGCTGGTCCAACAACTACCACTGCTGGCCCTACAACCACAACTGAGGGTCCATCAACTACAACAGCTGGTCCAACAACTACCACAGGTGGCCCCACGTCAACAACAGCTGCTCCGACAACTACAACTGCTGGCCCCACAACAACATCAGCTGGTCCAACAACTACCACTGCTGGCCCCACAACCACAACTGAGGGTCCAACAACTACCACAGCTGGTCCAACAACTACCATAGCTGGTCCCACAATTACCACAACTGGTCCAACAACTACAACAGCTGGTCCAACAATTACAACTGCTGGCCCAACAACTACAACAGCTGGTCCGACAACCACAACTGGTGGCCCCACAACCACAGCTGCTGGTCTGATAACTACAACTCCTGGTCCAACATCAACAACTGCTGGCCCCTCAACTACAACTGCTGGCCCCACAACTACCACAGCTGATCCAACAACCACAACTGCAGGTCCAACTACTACCACAGCAAGTCCAACAACTACAACTGCTGGTCCAACATCAACAACATCTGGTCCAACGACTACAACTGCTGGCCCAACAACTACAACAGCTGGTCCGACAACCACAACTGCTGGTCTGACAACTACAACTGCTGGCCCCACAACTACGACTGCTGGCCCCACACCTACTACAGCTGGTCAAACAACTAACACAGCAGGTCCAACAACTACAACGGCTGGTCCAACAACTACCACTGCTGGCCCAACAACCACAACTGAGGGTCCAACAACTACCACAGCTGGTCCAACAACTACCACTGCTGGCCCTACAACAACAACTGAGGGTCCAACAACTACCACAGCTGGTCCAACAACTACCATAGCTGGTCCCACAATTACCACAACTGGTCCAACAACTACAACAGCTGGTCCAACAATTACAACTGCTGGCCCAACAACTACAACAGCTGGTCCGACAACCACAACTGGTGGCCCCACAACCACAGCTGCTGGTCTGATAACTACAACTCCTGGTCCAACATCAACAACTGCTGGCCCCTCAACTACAACTGCTGGCCCCACAACTACCACAGCTGATCCAACAACCACAACTGCGGGTCCAACTACTACCACAGCAAGTCCAACAACTACAACTGCTGGTCCAACATCAACAACATCTGGTCCAACGACTACAACTGCTGGCCCAACAACTACAACAGCTGGTCCGACAACCACAACTGCTGGTCTGACAACTACAACTGCTGGCCCCACAACTACGACTGCTGGCCCCACACCTACTACAGCTGGTCAAACAACTAACACAGCAGGTCCAACAACTACAACGGCTGGTCCAACAACTACCACTGCTGGGCCAATAACCACAACTGAGGGTCCAACAACTACCACAGCTGGTCCAACAACTACCACTGCTGGCCCTACAACCACAACTGAGGGTCCATCAACTACCACAGCTGGTCCAACAACTACCACAGCTGGCCCCACGTCAACAACAGCTGCTCCGACAACTACAACTGCTGGCCCCACAACAACATCAGCTGGTCCAACAACTACCACTGCTGGCCCCACAACCACAACTAAGGGTCCAACAACTACCACAGCTGGTCCAACAACTACCACAGCTGGTCCAACAACTACCACAGCTGGCCAAACAACTACAACAGCTGGTCCAACAACTACAACTGCTGGCCCCACAACAACAACAACTGGTCCAACAACTACCACAGCTGGCCCCACGTCAACAACAGCTGCTCCGACAACTACAACTGCTGGCCCCACAACAACATCAGCTGGTCCAACAACTACCACTGCTGGCCCCACAACCACAACTGAGGGTCCAACAACTACCACAGCTGGTCCAACAACTACCACAGCTGGTCCAACAACTACCACAGCCGGTCAAACAACTACAACAGCTGGTCCAACAACTACAACTGCTGGCCCCACAACAACAACAACTGGTCCAACAACTACAACTGCTGGTCCAACATCAACAACATCTCGTCCAACAACTACAACTGCTGGCCCAACAACTACAACAGCTGGTCCAACAACTACCACAGCAGGTCCAACAACTACAACGGCTGGTCCAACAACTACAACTGTTGGCCCCACAACAACAACAGCTGGTCCAACAACTACCACTGCTGGCCCAACAACCACAACTGAGGGTCCAACATCTACCACAGCTGGTCCAACAACTACCACTGCTGGCCCTACAACCACAACTGAGGGTCCATCAACTACCACAGCTGGTCCAACAACTACCACAGCTGGCCCCACGTCAACAACAGCTGGTCCAACAACTACAATTGCTGGCCCCACTACAACAACAGCTGGTCTGACAACAACTGCTGGCCCCACAACTACCACAGCTGGTTCAACAACCACAACTGCTGGCCCAACAACTACAACAGCTGGTCCGACAACCACAACTGCTGGCCCCACAACTACAACTGCTGGCCCCACAACTACCACAGCTGGTCCAACAACTACCACTGCTGGTCCAACAACTACAATAGCTGGTCCAACAACTACAACTGCTGGCCCCACAACAACAGCTGGTCCAACAACTACAACAGCTGGTCTGACAACCACAACTGCTGGTCCAACAACTACAACTGCTGGCCCCACAACCACAGCTGCTGGTCTGATAACTACAACTCCTGGTCCAACATCAACAACTGCTGGCCCCTCAACTACAACTGCTGGCCCCACAACCACAACTGAGGGTCCAACAACTACCACAGCTGGTCCAACAACTACCACTGCTGGCCCTACAACCACAACTGAGGGTCCATCAACTACAACAGCTGGTCCAACAACTACCACAGGTGGCCCCACGTCAACAACAGCTGCTCCGACAACTACAACTGCTGGCCCCACAACAACATCAGCTGGTCCAACAACTACCACTGCTGGCCCCACAACCACAACTGAGGGTCCAACAACTACCACAGCTGGTCCAACAACTACCATAGCTGGTCCCACAATTACCACAACTGGTGCAACAACTACAACAGCTGGTCCAACAATTACAACTGCTGGCCCAACAACTACAACAGCTGGTCCGACAACCACAACTGGTGGCCCCACAACCACAGCTGCTGGTCTGATAACTACAACTCCTGGTCCAACATCAACAACTGCTGGCCCCTCAACTACAACTGCTGGCCCCACAACTACCACAGCTGATCCAACAACCACAACTGCAGGTCCAACTACTACCACAGCAAGTCCAACAACTACAACTGCTGGTCCAACATCAACAACATCTGGTCCAACGACTACAACTGCTGGCCCAACAACTACAACAGCTGGTCCGACAACCACAACTGCTGGTCTGACAACTACAACTGCTGGCCCCACAACTACGACTGCTGGCCCCACACCTACTACAGCTGGTCAAACAACTAACACAGCAGGTCCAACAACTACAACGGCTGGTCCAACAACTACCACTGCTGGCCCAACAACCACAACTGAGGGTCCAACAACTACCACAGCTGGTCCAACAACTACCACTGCTGGCCCTACAACAACAACTGAGGGTCCAACAACTACCACAGCTGGTCCAACAACTACCATAGCTGGTCCCACAATTACCACAACTGGTCCAACAACTACAACAGCTGGTCCAACAATTACAACTGCTGGCCCAACAACTACAACAGCTGGTCCGACAACCACAACTGGTGGCCCCACAACCACAGCTGCTGGTCTGATAACTACAACTCCTGGTCCAACATCAACAACTGCTGGCCCCTCAACTACAACTGCTGGCCCCACAACTACCACAGCTGATCCAACAACCACAACTGCGGGTCCAACTACTACCACAGCAAGTCCAACAACTACAACTGCTGGTCCAACATCAACAACATCTGGTCCAACGACTACAACTGCTGGCCAAACAACTACAACAGCTGGTCCGACAACCACAACTGCTGGTCTGACAACTACAACTGCTGGCCCCACAACTACGACTGCTGGCCCCACACCTACTACAGCTGGTCAAACAACTAACACAGCAGGTCCAACAACTACAACGGCTGGTCCAACAACTACCACTGCTGGGCCAATAACCACAACTGAGGGTCCAACAACTACCACAGCTGGTCCAACAACTACCACTGCTGGCCCTACAACCACAACTGAGGGTCCATCAACTACCACAGCTGGTCCAACAACTACCACAGCTGGCCCCACGTCAACAACAGCTGCTCCGACAACTACAACTGCTGGCCCCACAACAACATCAGCTGGTCCAACAACTACCACTGCTGGCCCCACAACCACAACTAAGGGTCCAACAACTACCACAGCTGGTCCAACAACTACCACAGCTGGTCCAACAACTACCACAGCTGGCCAAACAACTACAACAGCTGGTCCAACAACTACAACTGCTGGCCCCACAACAACAACAACTGGTCCAACAACTACCACAGCTGGCCCCACGTCAACAACAGCTGCTCCGACAACTACAACTGCTGGCCCCACAACAACATCAGCTGGTCCAACAACTACCACTGCTGGCCCCACAACCACAACTGAGGGTCCAACAACTACCACAGCTGGTCCAACAACTACCACAGCTGGTCCAACAACTACCACAGCCGGTCAAACAACTACAACAGCTGGTCCAACAACTACAACTGCTGGCCCCACAACAACAACAACTGGTCCAACAACTACAACTGCTGGTCCAACATCAACAACATCTCGTCCAACAACTACAACTGCTGGCCCAACAACTACAACAGCTGGTCCAACAACTACCACAGCAGGTCCAACAACTACAACGGCTGGTCCAACAACTACAACTGTTGGCCCCACAACAACAACAGCTGGTCCAACAACTACCACTGCTGGCCCAACAACCACAACTGAGGGTCCAACATCTACCACAGCTGGTCCAACAACTACCACTGCTGGCCCTACAACCACAACTGAGGGTCCATCAACTACCACAGCTGGTCCAACAACTACCACAGCTGGCCCCACGTCAACAACAGCTGGTCCAACAACTACAATTGCTGGCCCCACTACAACAACAGCTGGTCTGACAACAACTGCTGGCCCCACAACTACCACAGCTGGTTCAACAACCACAACTGCTGGCCCAACAACTACAACAGCTGGTCCGACAACCACAACTGCTGGCCCCACAACTACAACTGCTGGCCCCACAACTACCACAGCTGGTCCAACAACTACAACAGCTGGTCTGACAACCACAACTGCTGGTCCAACAACTACAACTGCTGGCCCCACAACCACAGCTGCTGGTCTGATAACTACAACTCCTGGTCCAACATCAACAACTGCTGGCCCCTCAACTACAACTGCTGGCCCCACAACCACAACTGAGGGTCCAACAACTACCACAGCTGGTCCAACAACTACCACTGCTGGCCCTACAACCACAACTGAGGGTCCATCAACTACAACAGCTGGTCCAACAACTACCACAGGTGGCCCCACGTCAACAACAGCTGCTCCGACAACTACAACTGCTGGCCCCACAACAACATCAGCTGGTCCAACAACTACCACTGCTGGCCCCACAACCACAACTGAGGGTCCAACAACTACCACAGCTGGTCCAACAACTACCATAGCTGGTCCCACAATTACCACAACTGGTCCAACAACTACAACAGCTGGTCCAACAATTACAACTGCTGGCCCAACAACTACAACAGCTGGTCCGACAACCACAACTGGTGGCCCCACAACCACAGCTGCTGGTCTGATAACTACAACTCCTGGTCCAACATCAACAACTGCTGGCCCCTCAACTACAACTGCTGGCCCCACAACTACCACAGCTGATCCAACAACCACAACTGCGGGTCCAACTACTACCACAGCAAGTCCAACAACTACAACTGCTGGTCCAACATCAACAACATCTGGTCCAACGACTACAACTGCTGGCCCAACAACTACAACAGCTGGTCCGACAACCACAACTGCTGGTCTGACAACTACAACTGCTGGCCCCACAACTACGACTGCTGGCCCCACACCTACTACAGCTGGTCAAACAACTAACACAGCAGGTCCAACAACTACAACGGCTGGTCCAACAACTACCACTGCTGGCCCAACAACCACAACTGAGGGTCCAACAACTACCACAGCTGGTCCAACAACTACCACTGCTGGCCCTACAACAACAACTGAGGGTCCAACAACTACCACAGCTGGTCCAACAACTACCATAGCTGGTCCCACAATTACCACAACTGGTCCAACAACTACAACAGCTGGTCCAACAATTACAACTGCTGGCCCAACAACTACAACAGCTGGTCCGACAACCACAACTGGTGGCCCCACAACCACAGCTGCTGGTCTGATAACTACAACTCCTGGTCCAACATCTACAACTGCTGGCCCCTCAACTACAACTGCTGGCCCCACAACTACCACAGCTGATCCAACAACCACAACTGCGGGTCCAACTACTACCACAGCAAGTCCAACAACTACAACTGCTGGTCCAACATCAACAACATCTGGTCCAACGACTACAACTGCTGGCCCAACAACTACAACAGCTGGTCCGACAACCACAACTGCTGGTCTGACAACTACAACTGCTGGCCCCACAACTACGACTGCTGGCCCCACACCTACTACAGCTGGTCAAACAACTAACACAGCAGGTCCAACAACTACAACGGCTGGTCCAACAACTACCACTGCTGGGCCAATAACCACAACTGAGGGTCCAACAACTACCACAGCTGGTCCAACAACTACCACTGCTGGCCCTACAACCACAACTGAGGGTCCATCAACTACCACAGCTGGTCCAACAACTACCACAGCTGGCCCCACGTCAACAACAGCTGCTCCGACAACTACAACTGCTGGCCCCACAACAACATCAGCTGGTCCAACAACTACCACTGCTGGCCCCACAACCACAACTAAGGGTCCAACAACTACCACAGCTGGTCCAACAACTACCACAGCTGGTCCAACAACTACCACAGCTGGCCAAACAACTACAACAGCTGGTCCAACAACTACAACTGCTGGCCCCACAACAACAACAACTGGTCCAACAACTACCACAGCTGGCCCCACGTCAACAACAGCTGCTCCGACAACTACAACTGCTGGCCCCACAACAACATCAGCTGGTCCAACAACTACCACTGCTGGCCCCACAACCACAACTGAGGGTCCAACAACTACCACAGCTGGTCCAACAACTACCACAGCTGGTCCAACAACTACCACAGCCGGTCAAACAACTACAACAGCTGGTCCAACAACTACAACTGCTGGCCCCACAACAACAACAACTGGTCCAACAACTACAACTGCTGGTCCAACATCAACAACATCTCGTCCAACAACTACAACTGCTGGCCCAACAACTACAACAGCTGGTCCAACAACTACCACAGCAGGTCCAACAACTACAACGGCTGGTCCAACAACTACAACTGTTGGCCCCACAACAACAACAGCTGGTCCAACAACTACCACTGCTGGCCCAACAACCACAACTGAGGGTCCAACATCTACCACAGCTGGTCCAACAACTACCACTGCTGGCCCTACAACCACAACTGAGGGTCCATCAACTACCACAGCTGGTCCAACAACTACCACAGCTGGCCCCACGTCAACAACAGCTGGTCCAACAACTACAATTGCTGGCCCCACTACAACAACAGCTGGTCTGACAACAACTGCTGGCCCCACAACTACCACAGCTGGTTCAACAACCACAACTGCTGGCCCAACAACTACAACAGCTGGTCCGACAACCACAACTGCTGGCCCCACAACTACAACTGCTGGCCCCACAACTACCACAGCTGGTCCAACAACTACCACTGCTGGTCCAACAACTACAATAGCTGGTCCAACAACTACAACTGCTGGCCCCACAACAACAGCTGGTCCAACAACTACAACAGCTGGTCTGACAACCACAACTGCTGGTCCAACAACTACAACTGCTGGCCCCACAACCACAGCTGCTGGTCTGATAACTACAACTCCTGGTCCAACATCAACAACTGCTGGCCCCTCAACTACAACTGCTGGCCCCACAACCACAACTGAGGGTCCAACAACTACCACAGCTGGTCCAACAACTACCACTGCTGGCCCTACAACCACAACTGAGGGTCCATCAACTACAACAGCTGGTCCAACAACTACCACAGGTGGCCCCACGTCAACAACAGCTGCTCCGACAACTACAACTGCTGGCCCCACAACAACATCAGCTGGTCCAACAACTACCACTGCTGGCCCCACAACCACAACTGAGGGTCCAACAACTACCACAGCTGGTCCAACAACTACCATAGCTGGTCCCACAATTACCACAACTGGTCCAACAACTACAACAGCTGGTCCAACAATTACAACTGCTGGCCCAACAACTACAACAGCTGGTCCGACAACCACAACTGGTGGCCCCACAACCACAGCTGCTGGTCTGATAACTACAACTCCTGGTCCAACATCAACAACTGCTGGCCCCTCAACTACAACTGCTGGCCCCACAACTACCACAGCTGATCCAACAACCACAACTGCGGGTCCAACTACTACCACAGCAAGTCCAACAACTACAACTGCTGGTCCAACATCAACAACATCTGGTCCAACGACTACAACTGCTGGCCCAACAACTACAACAGCTGGTCCGACAACCACAACTGCTGGTCTGACAACTACAACTGCTGGCCCCACAACTACGACTGCTGGCCCCACACCTACTACAGCTGGTCAAACAACTAACACAGCAGGTCCAACAACTACAACGGCTGGTCCAACAACTACCACTGCTGGCCCAACAACCACAACTGAGGGTCCAACAACTACCACAGCTGGTCCAACAACTACCACTGCTGGCCCTACAACAACAACTGAGGGTCCAACAACTACCACAGCTGGTCCAACAACTACCATAGCTGGTCCCACAATTACCACAACTGGTCCAACAACTACAACAGCTGGTCCAACAATTACAACTGCTGGCCCAACAACTACAACAGCTGGTCCGACAACCACAACTGAGGGTCCAACAACTACCACAGCTGGTCCAACAACTACCACAGCTGGTCCAACAACTACCACAGCTGGTCAAACAACTACAACAGCTGGTCCAACAACTACAACTGCTGGCCCCACAACAACAACAACTGGTCCAACAACTACAACTGCTGGTCCAACATCAACAACATCTGGTCCAACAACTACAACTGCTGGCCCAACATCAACAACATCTGGTCCAACGACTACAACTGCTGGCCCAACAACTACAACAGCTGGTCCGACAACCACAACTGCTGGTCTGACAACTACAACTGCTGGCCCCACAACTACGACTGCTGGCCCCACACCTACTACAGCTGGTCAAACAACTAACACAGCAGGTCCAACAACTACAACGGCTGGTCCAACAACTACCACTGCTGGCCCAATAACCACAACTGAGGGTCCAACAACTACCACAGCTGGTCCAACAACTACCACTGCTGGCCCTACAACCACAACTGAGGGTCCATCAACTACAACAGCTGGTCCAACAACTACCACAGGTGGCCCCACGTCAACAACAGCTGCTCCGACAACTACAACTGCTGGCCCCACAACAACATCAGCTGGTCCAACAACTACCACTGCTGGCCCCACAACCACAACTGAGGGTCCAACAACTACCACAGCTGGTCCAACAACTACCATAGCTGGTCCCACAATTACCACAACTGGTCCAACAACTACAACAGCTGGTCCAACAATTACAACTGCTGGCCCAACAACTACAACAGCTGGTCCGACAACCACAACTGGTGGCCCCACAACCACAGCTGCTGGTCTGATAACTACAACTCCTGGTCCAACATCAACAACTGCTGGCCCCTCAACTACAACTGCTGGCCCCACAACTACCACAGCTGATCCAACAACCACAACTGCGGGTCCAACTACTACCACAGCAAGTCCAACAACTACAACTGCTGGTCCAACATCAACAACATCTGGTCCAACGACTACAACTGCTGGCCCAACAACTACAACAGCTGGTCCGACAACCACAACTGCTGGTCTGACAACTACAACTGCTGGCCCCACAACTACGACTGCTAGGCCCACACCTACTACAGCTGGTCAAACAACTAACACAGCAGGTCCAACAACTACAACGGCTGGTCCAACAACTACCACTGCTGGGCCAATAACCACAACTGAGGGTCCAACAACTACCACAGCTGGTCCAACAACTACCACTGCTGGCCCTACAACCACAACTGAGGGTCCATCAACTACCACAGCTGGTCCAACAACTACCACAGCTGGCCCCACGTCAACAACAGCTGCTCCGACAACTACAACTGCTGGCCCCACAACAACATCAGCTGGTCCAACAACTACCACTGCTGGCCCCACAACCACAACTGAGGGTCCAACAACTACCACAGCTGGTCAAACAACTACCACAGCTGGTCCAACAATTACCACAACTGGTCCAACAACTACAACAGCTGGTCCAACAATTACAACTGCTGGCCCAACAACTACAACAGCTGGTCCGACAACCACAACTGGTGGCCCCACAACCACAGCTGCTGGTCTGATAACTACAACTCCTGGTCCAACATCAACAACTGCTGGCCCCTCAACTACAACTGCTGGCCCCACAACTACCACAGCTGATCCAACAACCACAACTGCGGGTCCAACTACTACCACAGCAAGTCCAACAACTACAACTGCTGGTCCAACATCAACAACATCTGGTCCAACAACTACAACTGCTGGCCCAACAACTACAACAGCTGGTCCGACAACCACAACTGCTGGTCTGACAACTACAACTGCTGGCCCCACAACTACGACTGCTGGCCCCACACCTACTACAGCTGGTCAAACAACTAACACAGCAGGTCCAACAACTACAACGGCTGGTCCAACAACTACCACTGCTGGCCCAATAACCACAACTGAGGGTCCAACAACTACCACAGCTGGTCCAACAACTACCACTGCTGGCCCTACAACCACAACTGAGGGTCCATCAACTACAACAGCTGGTCCAACAACTACCACAGGTGGCCCCACGTCAACAACAGCTGCTCCGACAACTACAACTGCTGGCCCCACAACAACATCAGCTGGTCCAACAACTACCACTGCTGGCCCCACAACCACAACTGAGGGTCCAACAACTACCACAGCTGGTCCAACAACTACCATAGCTGGTCCCACAATTACCACAACTGGTCCAACAACTACAACAGCTGGTCCAACAATTACAACTGCTGGCCCAACAACTACAACAGCTGGTCCGACAACCACAACTGGTGGCCCCACAACCACAGCTGCTGGTCTGATAACTACAACTCCTGGTCCAACATCAACAACTGCTGGCCCCTCAACTACAACTGCTGGCCCCACAACTACCACAGCTGATCCAACAACCACAACTGCGGGTCCAACTACTACCACAGCAAGTCCAACAACTACAACTGCTGGTCCAACATCAACAACATCTGGTCCAACGACTACAACTGCTGGCCCAACAACTACAACAGCTGGTCCGACAACCACAACTGCTGGTCTGACAACTACAACTGCTGGCCCCACAACTACGACTGCTAGGCCCACACCTACTACAGCTGGTCAAACAACTAACACAGCAGGTCCAACAACTACAACGGCTGGTCCAACAACTACCACTGCTGGGCCAATAACCACAACTGAGGGTCCAACAACTACCACAGCTGGTCCAACAACTACCACTGCTGGCCCTACAACCACAACTGAGGGTCCATCAACTACCACAGCTGGTCCAACAACTACCACAGCTGGCCCCACGTCAACAACAGCTGCTCCGACAACTACAACTGCTGGCCCCACAACAACATCAGCTGGTCCAACAACTACCACTGCTGGCCCCACAACCACAACTGAGGGTCCAACAACTACCACAGCTGGTCCAACAACTACCACAGCTGGTCCAACAACTACCACAGCCGGTCAAACAACTACAACAGCTGGTCCAACAACTACAACTGCTGGCCCCACAACAACAACAACTGGTCCAACAACTACAACTGCTGGTCCAACATCAACAACATCTGGTCCAACAACTACAACTGCTGGCCCAACAACTACAACAGCTGGTCCAACAACTACCACAGCAGGTCCAACAACTACAACGGCTGGTCCAACAACTACAACTGTTGGCCCCACAACAACAACAGCTGGTCCAACAACTACCACTGCTGGCCCAACAACCACAACTGAGGGTCCAACAACTACCACAGCTGGTCCAACAACTACCACTGCTGGCCCTACAACCACAACTGAGGGTCCATCAACTACCACAGCTGGTCCAACAACTACAACAGCTGGCCCCACGTCAACAACAGCTGGTCCAACAACTACAATTGCTGGCCCCACTACAACAACAGCTGGTCTGACAACAACTGCTGGCCCCACAACTACCACAGCTGGTTCAACAACCACAACTGCTGGCCCAACAACTACAACAGCTGGTCCGACAACCACAACTGCTGGCCCCACAACTACAACTGCTGGCCCCACAACTACCACAGCTGGTCCAACAACTACCACTGCTGGTCCAACAACTACAATAGCTGGTCCAACAACTACAACTGCTGGCCCCACAACAACAGCTGGTCCAACAACTACAACAGCTGGTCTGACAACCACAACTGCTGGTCCAACAACTACAACTGCTGGCCCCACAACCACAGCTGCTGGTCTGATAACTACAACTCCTGGTCCAACATCAACAACTGCTGGCCCCTCAACTACAACTGCTGGCCCCACAACCACAACTGAGGGTCCAACAACTACCACAGCTGGTCCAACAACTACCACTGCTGGCCCTACAACCACAACTGAGGGTCCATCAACTACAACAGCTGGTCCAACAACTACCACAGGTGGCCCCACGTCAACAACAGCTGCTCCGACAACTACAACTGTTGGCCCCACAACAACATCAGCTGGTCCAACAACTACCACTGCTGGCCCCACAACCACAACTGAGGGTCCAACAACTACCACAGCTGGTCCAACAACTACCATAGCTGGTCCCACAATTACCACAACTGGTCCAACAACTACAACAGCTGGTCCAACAATTACAACTGCTGGCCCAACAACTACAACAGCTGGTCCGACAACCACAACTGGTGGCCCCACAACCACAGCTGCTGGTCTGATAACTACAACTCCTGGTCCAACATCAACAACTGCTGGCCCCTCAACTACAACTGCTGGCCCCACAACTACCACAGCTGATCCAACAACCACAACTGCGGGTCCAACTACTACCACAGCAAGTCCAACAACTACAACTGCTGGTCCAACATCAACAACATCTGGTCCAACGACTACAACTGCTGGCCCAACAACTACAACAGCTGGTCCGACAACCACAACTGCTGGTCTGACAACTACAACTGCTGGCCCCACAACTACGACTGCTGGCCCCACACCTACTACAGCTGGTCAAACAACTAACACAGCAGGTCCAACAACTACAACGGCTGGTCCAACAACTACCACTGCTGGGCCAATAACCACAACTGAGGGTCCAACAACTACCACAGCTGGTCCAACAACTACCACTGCTGGCCCTACAACCACAACTGAGGGTCCATCAACTACCACAGCTGGTCCAACAACTACCACAGCTGGCCCCACGTCAACAACAGCTGCTCCGACAACTACAACTGCTGGCCCCACAACAACATCAGCTGGTCCAACAACTACCACTGCTGGCCCCACAACCACAACTGAGGGTCCAACAACTACCACAGCTGGTCCAACAACTACCACAGCTGGTCCAACAACTACCACAGCTGGTCAAACAACTACAACAGCTGGTCCAACAACTACAACTGCTGGCCCCACAACAACAACAACTGGTCCAACAACTACAACTGCTGGTCCAACATCAACAACATCTGGTCCAACGACTACAACTGCTGGCCCAACAACTACAACAGCTGGTCCGACAACCACAACTGCTGGTCTGACAACTACAACTGCTGGCCCCACAACTACGACTGCTGGCCCCACACCTACTACAGCTGGTCAAACAACTAACACAGCAGGTCCAACAACTACAACGGCTGGTCCAACAACTACCACTGCTGGGCCAATAACCACAACTGAGGGTCCAACAACTACCACAGCTGGTCCAACAACTACCACTGCTGGCCCTACAACCACAACTGAGGGTCCATCAACTACCACAGCTGGTCCAACAACTACCACAGCTGGCCCCACGTCAACAACAGCTGCTCCGACAACTACAACTGCTGGCCCCACAACAACATCAGCTGGTCCAACAACTACCACTGCTGGCCCCACAACCACAACTGAGGGTCCAACAACTACCACAGCTGGTCCAACAACTACCACAGCTGGTCCAACAACTACCACAGCTGGTCAAACAACTACAACAGCTGGTCCAACAACTACAACTGCTGGCCCCACAACAACAACAACTGGTCCAACAACTACAACTGCTGGTCCAACATCAACAACATCTGGTCCAACAACTACAACTGCTGGCCCAACAACTACAACAGCTGGTCCAACAACTACCACAGCAGGTCCAACAACTACAACGGCTGGTCCAACAACTACAACTGTTGGCCCCACAACAACAACAGCTGGTCCAACAACTACCACTGCTGGCCCAACAACCACAACTGAGGGTCCAACAACTACCACAGCTGGTCCAACAACTACCACTGCTGGCCCTACAACCACAACTGAGGGTCCATCAACTACCACAGCTGGTCCAACAACTACCACAGCTGGCCCCACGTCAACAACAGCTGGTCCAACAACTACAATTGCTGGCCCCACTACAACAACAGCTGGTCTGACAACAACTGCTGGCCCCACAACTACCACAGCTGGTTCAACAACCACAACTGCTGGCCCAACAACTACAACAGCTGGTCCGACAACCACAACTGCTGGCCCCACAACTACAACTGCTGGCCCCACAACTACCACAGCTGGTCCAACAACTACCACTGCTGGTCCAACAACTACAATAGCTGGTCCAACAACTACAACTGCTGGCCCCACAACAACAGCTGGTCCAACAACTACAACAGCTGGTCTGACAACCACAACTGCTGGTCCAACAACTACAACTGCTGGCCCCACAACCACAGCTGCTGGTCTGATAACTACAACTCCTGGTCCAACATCAACAACTGCTGGCCCCTCAACTACAACTGCTGGCCCCACAACCACAACTGAGGGTCCAACAACTACCACAGCTGGTCCAACAACTACCACTGCTGGCCCTACAACCACAACTGAGGGTCCATCAACTACCACAGCTGGTCCAACAACTACCACAGCTGGCCCCACGTCAACAACAGCTGGTCCGACAACTACAACTGCTGGCCCCACAACTACCACAGCTGGTCCAACAACTATCACAGCTGATCCAACAACTACAACGGCTGGTCCAACATCAACAACATCTGGTCCAACAACTACAACTGCTGGCCCAACAACTACAACAGCTGGTCCAACAACTACCACAGCAGGTCCAACAACTACAACGGCTGGTCCAACAACTACAACTGTTGGCCCCACAACAACAACAGCTGGTCCAACAACTACCACTGCTGGCCCAACAACCACAACTGAGGGTCCAACAACTACCACAGCTGGTCCAACAACTACCACTGCTGGCCCTACAACCACAACTGAGGGTCCATCAACTACCACAGCTGGTCCAACAACTACCACAGCTGGCCCCACGTCAACAACAGCTGGTCCAACAACTACAATTGCTGGCCCCACTACAACAACAGCTGGTCTGACAACAACTGCTGGCCCCACAACTACCACAGCTGGTTCAACAACCACAACTGCTGGCCCAACAACTACAACAGCTGGTCCGACAACCACAACTGCTGGCCCCACAACTACAACTGCTGGCCCCACAACTACCACAGCTGGTCCAACAACTACCACTGCTGGTCCAACAACTACAATAGCTGGTCCAACAACTACAACTGCTGGCCCCACAACAACAGCTGGTCCAACAACTACAACAGCTGGTCTGACAACCACAACTGCTGGTCCAACAACTACAACTGCTGGCCCCACAACCACAGCTGCTGGTCTGATAACTACAACTCCTGGTCCAACATCAACAACTGCTGGCCCCTCAACTACAACTGCTGGCCCCACAACCACAACTGAGGGTCCAACAACTACCACAGCTGGTCCAACAACTACCACTGCTGGCCCTACAACCACAACTGAGGGTCCATCAACTACAACAGCTGGTCCAACAACTACCACAGGTGGCCCCACGTCAACAACAGCTGCTCCGACAACTACAACTGCTGGCCCCACAACAACATCAGCTGGTCCAACAACTACCACTGCTGGCCCCACAACCATAACTGAGGGTCCAACAACTACCACAGCTGGTCCAACAACTACCATAGCTGGTCCCACAATTACCACAACTGGTCCAACAACTACAACAGCTGGTCCAACAATTACAACTGCTGGCCCAACAACTACAACAGCTGGTCCGACAACCACAACTGGTGGCCCCACAACCACAGCTGCTGGTCTGATAACTACAACTCCTGGTCCAACATCAACAACTGCTGGCCCCTCAACTACAACTGCTGGCCCCACAACTACCACAGCTGATCCAACAACCACACCTGCGGGTCCAACTACTACCACAGCAAGTCCAACAACTACAACTGCTGGTCCAACATCAACAACATCTGGTCCAACGACTACAACTGCTGGCCCAACAACTACAACAGCTGGTCCGACAACCACAACTGCTGGTCTGACAACTACAACTGCTGGCCCCACAACTACGACTGCTGGCCCCACACCTACTACAGCTGGTCAAACAACTAACACAGCAGGTCCAACAACTACAACGGCTGGTCCAACAACTACCACTGCTGGGCCAATAACCACAACTGAGGGTCCAACAACTACCACAGCTGGTCCAACAACTACCACTGCTGGCCCTACAACCACAACTGAGGGTCCATCAACTACCACAGCTGGTCCAACAACTACCACAGCTGGCCCCACGTCAACAACAGCTGCTCCGACAACTACAACTGCTGGCCCCACAACAACATCAGCTGGTCCAACAACTACCACCGCTGGCCCCACAACCACAACTAAGGGTCCAACAACTACCACAGCTGGTCCAACAACTACCACAGCTGGTCCAACAACTACCACAGCTGGCCAAACAACTACAACAGCTGGTCCAACAACTACAACTGCTGGCCCCACAACAACAACAACTGGTCCAACAACTACAACTGCTGGTCCAACATCAACAACATCTCGTCCAACAACTACAACTGCTGGCCAAACAACTACAACAGCTGGTCCAACAACTACAACTGCTGGCCCCACAACAACAACAACTGGTCCAACAACTACCACAGCTGGCCCCACGTCAACAACAGCTGCTCCGACAACTACAACTGCTGGCCCCACAACAACATCAGCTGGTCCAACAACTACCACTGCTGGCCCCACAACCACAACTGAGGGTCCAACAACTACCACAGCTGGTCCAACAACTACCACAGCTGGTCCAACAACTACCACAGCCGGTCAAACAACTACAACAGCTGGTCCAACAACTACAACTGCTGGCCCCACAACAACAACAACTGGTCCAACAACTACAACTGCTGGTCCAACATCAACAACATCTCGTCCAACAACTACAACTGCTGGCCCAACAACTACAACAGCTGGTCCAACAACTACCACAGCAGGTCCAACAACTACAACGGCTGGTCCAACAACTACAACTGTTGGCCCCACAACAACAACAGCTGGTCCAACAACTACCACTGCTGGCCCAACAACCACAACTGAGGGTCCAACATCTACCACAGCTGGTCCAACAACTACCACTGCTGGCCCTACAACCACAACTGAGGGTCCATCAACTACCACAGCTGGTCCAACAACTACCACAGCTGGCCCCACGTCAACAACAGCTGGTCCAACAACTACAATTGCTGGCCCCACTACAACAACAGCTGGTCTGACAACAACTGCTGGCCCCACAACTACCACAGCTGGTTCAACAACCACAACTGCTGGCCCAACAACTACAACAGCTGGTCCGACAACCACAACTGCTGGCCCCACAACTACAACTGCTGGCCCCACAACTACCACAGCTGGTCCAACAACTACCACTGCTGGTCCAACAACTACAATAGCTGGTCCAACAACTACAACTGCTGGCCCCACAACAACAGCTGGTCCAACAACTACAACAGCTGGTCTGACAACCACAACTGCTGGTCCAACAACTACAACTGCTGGCCCCACAACCACAGCTGCTGGTCTGATAACTACAACTCCTGGTCCAACATCAACAACTGCTGGCCCCTCAACTACAACTGCTGGCCCCACAACCACAACTGAGGGTCCAACAACTACCACAGCTGGTCCAACAACTACCACTGCTGGCCCTACAACCACAACTGAGGGTCCATCAACTACAACAGCTGGTCCAACAACTACCACAGGTGGCCCCACGTCAACAACAGCTGCTCCGACAACTACAACTGCTGGCCCCACAACAACATCAGCTGGTCCAACAACTACCACTGCTGGCCCCACAACCACAACTGAGGGTCCAACAACTACCACAGCTGGTCCAACAACTACCATAGCTGGTCCCACAATTACCACAACTGGTCCAACAACTACAACAGCTGGTCCAACAATTACAACTGCTGGCCCAACAACTACAACAGCTGGTCCGACAACCACAACTGGTGGCCCCACAACCACAGCTGCTGGTCTGATAACTACAACTCCTGGTCCAACATCAACAACTGCTGGCCCCTCAACTACAACTGCTGGCCCCACAACTACCACAGCTGATCCAACAACCACAACTGCGGGTCCAACTACTACCACAGCAAGTCCAACAACTACAACTGCTGGTCCAACATCAACAACATCTGGTCCAACGACTACAACTGCTGGCCCAACAACTACAACAGCTGGTCCGACAACCACAACTGCTGGTCTGACAACTACAACTGCTGGCCCCACAACTACGACTGCTGGCCCCACACCTACTACAGCTGGTCAAACAACTAACACAGCAGGTCCAACAACTACAACGGCTGGTCCAACAACTACCACTGCTGGGCCAATAACCACAACTGAGGGTCCAACAACTACCACAGCTGGTCCAACAACTACCACTGCTGGCCCTACAACCACAACTGAGGGTCCATCAACTACCACAGCTGGTCCAACAACTACCACAGCTGGCCCCACGTCAACAACAGCTGCTCCGACAACTACAACTGCTGGCCCCACAACAACATCAGCTGATCCAACAACTACCACCGCTGGCCCCACAACCACAACTAAGGGTCCAACAATTACCACAGCTGGTCCAACAACTACCACAGCTGGTCCAACAACTACCACAGCTGGCCAAACAACTACAACAGCTGGTCCAACAACTACAACTGCTGGCCCCACAACAACAACAACTGGTCCAACAACTACCACAGCTGGCCCCACGTCAACAACAGCTGCTCCGACAACTACAACTGCTGGCCCCACAACAACATCAGCTGGTCCAACAACTACCACTGCTGGCACCACAACCACAACTGAGGGTCCAACAACTACCACAGCTGGTCCAACAACTACCACAGCTGGTCCAACAACTACCACAGCCGGTCAAACAACTACAACAGCTGGTCCAACAACTACAACTGCTGGCCCCACAACAACAACAACTGGTCCAACAACTACAACTGCTGGTCCAACATCAACAACATCTGGTCCAACAACTACAACTGCTGGCCCAACAACTACAACAGCTGGTCCAACAACTACCACAGCAGGTCCAACAACTACAACGGCTGGTCCAACAACTACAACTGTTGGCCCCACAACAACAACAGCTGGTCCAACAACTACCACTGCTGGCCCAACAACCACAACTGAGGGTCCAACATCTACCACAGCTGGTCCAACAACTACCACTGCTGGCCCTACAACCACAACTGAGGGTCCATCAACTACCACAGCTGGTCCAACAACTACCACAGCTGGCCCCACGTCAACAACAGCTGGTCCAACAACTACAATTGCTGGCCCCACTACAACAACAGCTGGTCTGACAACAACTGCTGGCCCCACAACTACCACAGCTGGTTCAACAACCACAACTGCTGGCCCAACAACTACAACAGCTGGTCCGACAACCACAACTGCTGGCCCCACAACTACAACTGCTGGCCCCACAACTACCACAGCTGGTCCAACAACTACCACTGCTGGTCCAACAACTACAATAGCTGGTCCAACAACTACAACTGCTGGCCCCACAACAACAGCTGGTCCAACAACTACAACAGCTGGTCTGACAACCACAACTGCTGGTCCAACAACTACAACTGCTGGCCCCACAACCACAGCTGCTGGTCTGATAACTACAACTCCTGGTCCAACATCAACAACTGCTGGCCCCTCAACTACAACTGCTGGCCCCACAACCACAACTGAGGGTCCAACAACTACCACAGCTGGTCCAACAACTACCACTGCTGGCCCTACAACCACAACTGAGGGTCCATCAACTACAACAGCTGGTCCAACAACTACCACAGGTGGCCCCACGTCAACAACAGCTGCTCCGACAACTACAACTGCTGGCCCCACAACAACATCAGCTGGTCCAACAACTACCACTGCTGGCCCCACAACCACAACTGAGGGTCCAACAACTACCACAGCTGGTCCAACAACTACCATAGCTGGTCCCACAATTACCACAACTGGTCCAACAACTACAACAGCTGGTCCAACAATTACAACTGCTGGCCCAACAACTACAACAGCTGGTCCGACAACCACAACTGGTGGCCCCACAACCACAGCTGCTGGTCTGATAACTACAACTCCTGGTCCAACATCAACAACTGCTGGCCCCTCAACTACAACTGCTGGCCCCACAACTACCACAGCTGATCCAACAACCACAACGGCGGGTCCAACTACTACCACAGCAAGTCCAACAACTACAACTGCTGGTCCAACATCAACAACATCTGGTCCAACGACTACAACTGCTGGCCCAACAACTACAACAGCTGGTCCGACAACCACAACTGCTGGTCTGACAACTACAACTGCTGGCCCCACAACTACGACTGCTGGCCCCACACCTACTACAGCTGGTCAAACAACTAACACAGCAGGTCCAACAACTACAACTGCTGGTCCAACAACTACCACTGCTGGGCCAATAACCACAACTGAGGGTCCAACAACTACCACAGCTGGTCCAACAACTACCACTGCTGGCCCTACAACCAAAACTGAGGGTCCATCAACTACCACAGCTGGTCCAACAACTACCACAGCTGGTCCAACAACTACCACAGCTGGTCCAACAACTACCACAGCTGGTCAAACAACTACAACAGCTGGTCCAACAACTACAACTGCTGGCCCCACAACAACAACAACTGGTCCAACAACTACAACTGCTGGTCCAACATCAACAACATCTGGTCCAACTACTACAACTGCTGGCCCAACAACTACAACAGCTGGTCCAACAACTACCACAGCAGGTCCAACAACTACAACGGCTGGTCCAAGTACTACAACTGTTGGCCCCACAACAACAACAGCTGGTCCAACAACTACCACTGCTGGCCCAACAACCACAACTGAGGGTCCAACAACTACCACAGCTGGTCCAACAACTACCACTGCTGGCCCTACAACCACAACTGAGGGTCCATCAACTACCACAGCTGGTCCAACAACTACCACAGCTGGCCCCACGTCAACAACAGCTGGACCAACAACTACAATTGCTGGCCCCACTACAACAACAGCTGGTCTGACAACAACTGCTGGCCCCACAACTACCACAGCTGGTTCAACAACCACAACTGCTGGCCCAACAACTACAACAGCTGGTCCGACAACCACAACTGCTGGCCCCACAACTACAACTGCTGGCCCCACAACTACCACAGCTGGTCCAACAACTACCACTGCTGGTCCAACAACTACAATAGCTGGTCCAACAACTACAACTGCTGGCCCCACAACAACAGCTGGTCCAACAACTACAACAGCTGGTCTGACAACCACACCTGCTGGTCCAACATCAACAACTGCTGGCCCCTCAACTACAACTGCTGGCCCCACAACCACAACTGAGGGTCCAACAACTACCACAGCTGGTCCAACAACTACCACTGCTGGCCCTACAACCACAACTGAGGGTCCATCAACTACAACAGCTGGTCCAACAACTACCACAGGTGGCCCCACGTCAACAACAGCTGCTCCGACAACTACAACTGCTGGCCCCACAACAACATCAGCTGGTCCAACAACTACCACTGCTGGCCCCACAACCACAACTGAGGGTCCAACAACTACCACAGCTGGTCCAACAACTACCATAGCTGGTCCCACAATTACCACAACTGGTCCAACAACTACAACAGCTGGTCCAACAATTACAACTGCTGGCCCAACAACTACAACAGCTGGTCCGACAACCACAACTGGTGGCCCCACAACCACAGCTGCTGGTCTGATAACTACAACTCCTGGTCCAACATCAACAACTGCTGGCCCCTCAACTACAACTGCTTGCCCCACAACTACCACAGCTGATCCAACAACCACAACTGCGGGTCCAACTACTACCACAGCAAGTCCAACAACTACAACTGCTGGTCCAACATCAACAACATCTGGTCCAACGACTACAACTGCTGGCCCAACAACTACAACAGCTGGTCCGACAACCACAACTGCTGGTCTGACAACTACAACTGCTGGCCCCACAACTACGACTGCTGGCCCCACACCTACTACAGCTGGTCAAACAACTAACACAGCAGGTCCAACAACTACAACGGCTGGTCCAACAACTACCACTGCTGGGCCAATAACCACAACTGAGGGTCCAACAACTACCACAGCTGGTCCAACAACTACCACTGCTGGCCCTACAACCACAACTGAGGGTCCATCAACTACCACAGCTGGTCCAACAACTACCACAGCTGGCCCCACGTCAACAACAGCTGCTCCGACAACTACAACTGCTGGCCCCACAACATCAGCTGGTCCAACAACTACCACTGCTGGCCCCACAACCACAACTGAGGGTCCAACAACTACCACAGCTGGTCCAACAACTACCACAGCTGGTCCAACAACTACCACAGCTGGTCAAACAACTACAACAGCTGGTCCAACAACTACAACTGCTGGCCCCACAACAACAACAACTGGTCCAACAACTACCACAGCTGGCCCCACGTCAACAACAGCTGCTCCGACAACTACAACTGCTGGCCCCACAACAACATCAGCTGGTCCAACAACTACCACTGCTGGCCCCACAACCACAACTGAGGGTCCAACAACTACCACAGCTGGTCCAACAACTACCACAGCTGGTCCAACAACTACCACAGCCGGTCAAACAACTACAACAGCTGGTCCAACAACTACAACTGCTGGCCCCACAACAACAACAACTGGTCCAACAACTACAACTGCTGGTCCAACATCAACAACATCTGGTCCAACAACTACAACTGCTGGCCCAACAACTACAACAGCTGGTCCAACAACTACCACAGCAGGTCCAACAACTACAACGGCTGGTCCAACAACTACAACTGTTGGCCCCACAACAACAACAGCTGGTCCAACAACTACCACTGCTGGCCCAACAACCACAACTGAGGGTCCAACAACTACCACAGCTGGTCCAACAACTACCACTGCTGGCCCTACAACCACAACTGAGGGTCCATCAACTACCACAGCTGGTCCAACAACTACCACAGCTGGCCCCACGTCAACAACAGCTGGTCCAACAACTACAATTGCTGGCCCCACTACAACAACAGCTGGTCTGACAACAACTGCTGGCCCCACAACTACCACAGCTGGTTCAACAACCACAACTGCTGGCCCAACAACTACAACAGCTGGTCCGACAACCACAACTGCTGGCCCCACAACTACAACTGCTGGCCCCACAACTACCACAGCTGGTCCAACAACTACCACTGCTGGTCCAACAACTACAATAGCTGGTCCAACAACTACAACTGCTGGCCCCACAACAACAGCTGGTCCAACAACTACAACAGCTGGTCTGACAACCACAACTGCTGGTCCAACAACTACAACTGCTGGCCCCACAACCACAGCTGCTGGTCTGATAACTACAACTACTGGTCCAACATCAACAACTGCTGGCCCCTCAACTACAACTGCTGGCCCCACAACCACAACTGAGGGTCCAACAACTACCACAGCTGGTCCAACAACTACCACTGCTGGCCCTACAACCACAACTGAGGGTCCATCAACTACAACAGCTGGTCCAACAACTACCACAGGTGGCCCCACGTCAACAACAGCTGCTCCGACAACTACAAATGCTGGCCCCACAACAACATCAGCTGGTCCAACAACTACCACTGCTGGCCCCACAACCACAACTGAGGGTCCAACAACTACCACAGCTGGTCCAACAACTACCATAGCTGGTCCCACAATTACCACAACTGGTCCAACAACTACAACAGCTGGTCCAACAATTACAACTGCTGGCCCAACAACTACAACAGCTGGTCCGACAACCACAACTGGTGGCCCCACAACCACAGCTGCTGGTCTGATAACTACAACTCCTGGTCCAACATCAACAACTGCTGGCCCCTCAACTACAACTGCTGGCCCCACAACTACCACAGCTGATCCAACAACCACAACTGCGGGTCAAACTACTACCACAGCAAGTCCAACAACTACAACTGCTGGTCCAACATCAACAACATCTGGTCCAACGACTACAACTGCTGGCCCAACAACTACAACAGCTGGTCCGACAACCACAACTGCTGGTCTGACAACTACAACTGCTGGCCCCACAACTACGACTGCTGGCCCCACACCTACTACAGCTGGTCAAACAACTAACACAGCAGGTCCAACAACTACAACGGCTGGTCCAACAACTACCACTGCTGGGCCAATAACCACAACTGAGGGTCCAACAACTACCACAGCTGGTCCAACAACTACCACTGCTGGCCCTACAACCACAACTGAGGGTCCATCAACTACCACAGCTGGTCCAACAACCACAACTGAGGGTCCAACAACTACCACAGCTGGTCCAACAACTACCACAGCTGGCCCTACAACCACAACTGAGGGTCCATCAACTACCACAGCTGGTCCAACAACCACAACTGAGGGTCCAACAACTACCACAGCTGGTCCAACAACTACCACAGCCGGTCAAACAACTACAACAGCTGGTCCAACAACTACAACTGCTGGCCCCACAACAACAACAACTGGTCCAACAACTACAACTGCTGGTCCAACATCAACAACATCTGGTCCAACAACTACAACTGCTGGCCCAACAACTACAACAGCTGGTCCAACAACTACCACAGCAGGTCCAACAACTACAACGGCTGGTCCAACAACTACAACTGTTGGCCCCACAACAACAACAGCTGGTCCAACAACTACCACTGCTGGCCCAACAACCACAACTGAGGGTCCAACATCTACCACAGCTGGTCCAACAACTACCACTGCTGGCCCTACAACCACAACTGAGGGTCCATCAACTACCACAGCTGGTCCAACAACTACCACAGCTGGCCCCACGTCAACAACAGCTGGTCCAACAACTACAATTGCTGGCCCCACTACAACAACAGCTGGTCTGACAACAACTGCTGGCCCCACAACTACCACAGCTGGTTCAACAACCACAACTGCTGGCCCAACAACTACAACAGCTGGTCCGACAACCACAACTGCTGGCCCCACAACTACAACTGCTGGCCCCACAACTACCACAGCTGGTCCAACAACTACCACTGCTGGTCCAACAACTACAATAGCTGGTCCAACAACTACAACTGCTGGCCCCACAACAACAGCTGGTCCAACAACTACAACAGCTGGTCTGACAACCACAACTGCTGGTCCAACAACTACAACTGCTGGCCCCACAACCACAGCTGCTGGTCTGATAACTACAACTCCTGGTCCAACATCAACAACTGCTGGCCCCTCAACTACAACTGCTGGCCCCACAACCACAACTGAGGGTCCAACAACTACCACAGCTGGTCCAACAACTACCACTGCTGGCCCTACAACCACAACTGAGGGTCCATCAACTACAACAGCTGGTCCAACAACTACCACAGGTGGCCCCACGTCAACAACAGCTGCTCCGACAACTACAACTGCTGGCCCCACAACAACATCAGCTGGTCCAACAACTACCACTGCTGGCCCCACAACCACAACTGAGGGTCCAACAACTACCACAGCTGGTCCAACAACTACCATAGCTGGTCCCACAATTACCACAACTGGTCCAACAACTACAACAGCTGGTCCAACAATTACAACTGCTGGCCCAACAACTACAACAGCTGGTCCGACAACCACAACTGGTGGCCCCACAACCACAGCTGCTGGTCTGATAACTACAACTCCTGGTCCAACATCAACAACTGCTGGCCCCTCAACTACAACTGCTGGCCCCACAACTACCACAGCTGATCCAACAACCACAACTGCGGGTCCAACTACTACCACAGCAAGTCCAACAACTACAACTGCTGGTCCAACATCAACAACATCTGGTCCAACGACTACAACTGCTGGCCCAACAACTACAACAGCTGGTCCGACAACCACAACTGCTGGTCTGACAACTACAACTGCTGGCCCCACAACTACGACTGCTGGCCCCACACCTACTACAGCTGGTCAAACAACTAACACAGCAGGTCCAACAACTACAACTGCTGGTCCAACAACTACCACTGCTGGGCCAATAACCACAACTGAGGGTCCAACAACTACCACAGCTGGTCCAACAACTACCACTGCTGGCCCTACAACCAAAACTGAGGGTCCATCAACTACCACAGCTGGTCCAACAACTACCACAGCTGGTCCAACAACTACCACAGCTGGTCCAACAACTACCACAGCTGGTCAAACAACTACAACAGCTGGTCCAACAACTACAACTGCTGGCCCCACAACAACAACAACTGGTCCAACAACTACAACTGCTGGTCCAACATCAACAACATCTGGTCCAACTACTACAACTGCTGGCCCAACAACTACAACAGCTGGTCCAACAACTACCACAGCAGGTCCAACAACTACAACGGCTGGTCCAAGTACTACAACTGTTGGCCCCACAACAACAACAGCTGGTCCAACAACTACCACTGCTGGCCCAACAACCACAACTGAGGGTCCAACAACTACCACAGCTGGTCCAACAACTACCACTGCTGGCCCTACAACCACAACTGAGGGTCCATCAACTACCACAGCTGGTCCAACAACTACCACAGCTGGCCCCACGTCAACAACAGCTGGACCAACAACTACAATTGCTGGCCCCACTACAACAACAGCTGGTCTGACAACAACTGCTGGCCCCACAACTACCACAGCTGGTTCAACAACCACAACTGCTGGCCCAACAACTACAACAGCTGGTCCGACAACCACAACTGCTGGCCCCACAACTACAACTGCTGGCCCCACAACTACCACAGCTGGTCCAACAACTACCACTGCTGGTCCAACAACTACAATAGCTGGTCCAACAACTACAACTGCTGGCCCCACAACAACAGCTGGTCCAACAACTACAACAGCTGGTCTGACAACCACACCTGCTGGTCCAACATCAACAACTGCTGGCCCCTCAACTACAACTGCTGGCCCCACAACCACAACTGAGGGTCCAACAACTACCACAGCTGGTCCAACAACTACCACTGCTGGCCCTACAACCACAACTGAGGGTCCATCAACTACAACAGCTGGTCCAACAACTACCACAGGTGGCCCCACGTCAACAACAGCTGCTCCGACAACTACAACTGCTGGCCCCACAACAACATCAGCTGGTCCAACAACTACCACTGCTGGCCCCACAACCACAACTGAGGGTCCAACAACTACCACAGCTGGTCCAACAACTACCATAGCTGGTCCCACAATTACCACAACTGGTCCAACAACTACAACAGCTGGTCCAACAATTACAACTGCTGGCCCAACAACTACAACAGCTGGTCCGACAACCACAACTGGTGGCCCCACAACCACAGCTGCTGGTCTGATAACTACAACTCCTGGTCCAACATCAACAACTGCTGGCCCCTCAACTACAACTGCTTGCCCCACAACTACCACAGCTGATCCAACAACCACAACTGCGGGTCCAACTACTACCACAGCAAGTCCAACAACTACAACTGCTGGTCCAACATCAACAACATCTGGTCCAACGACTACAACTGCTGGCCCAACAACTACAACAGCTGGTCCGACAACCACAACTGCTGGTCTGACAACTACAACTGCTGGCCCCACAACTACGACTGCTGGCCCCACACCTACTACAGCTGGTCAAACAACTAACACAGCAGGTCCAACAACTACAACGGCTGGTCCAACAACTACCACTGCTGGGCCAATAACCACAACTGAGGGTCCAACAACTACCACTGCTGGCCCTACAACCACAACTGAGGGTCCATCAACTACCACAGCTGGTCCAACAACTACCACAGCTGGCCCCACGTCAACAACAGCTGCTCCGACAACTACAACTGCTGGCCCCACAACATCAGCTGGTCCAACAACTACCACTGCTGGCCCCACAACCACAACTGAGGGTCCAACAACTACCACAGCTGGTCCAACAACTACCACAGCTGGTCCAACAACTACCACAGCTGGTCAAACAACTACAACAGCTGGTCCAACAACTACAACTGCTGGCCCCACAACAACAACAACTGGTCCAACAACTACCACAGCTGGCCCCACGTCAACAACAGCTGCTCCGACAACTACAACTGCTGGCCCCACAACAACATCAGCTGGTCCAACAACTACCACTGCTGGCCCCACAACCACAACTGAGGGTCCAACAACTACCACAGCTGGTCCAACAACTACCACAGCTGGTCCAACAACTACCACAGCCGGTCAAACAACTACAACAGCTGGTCCAACAACTACAACTGCTGGCCCCACAACAACAACAACTGGTCCAACAACTACAACTGCTGGTCCAACATCAACAACATCTGGTCCAACAACTACAACTGCTGGCCCAACAACTACAACAGCTGGTCCAACAACTACCACAGCAGGTCCAACAACTACAACGGCTGGTCCAACAACTACAACTGTTGGCCCCACAACAACAACAGCTGGTCCAACAACTACCACTGCTGGCCCAACAACCACAACTGAGGGTCCAACAACTACCACAGCTGGTCCAACAACTACCACTGCTGGCCCTACAACCACAACTGAGGGTCCATCAACTACCACAGCTGGTCCAACAACTACCACAGCTGGCCCCACGTCAACAACAGCTGGTCCAACAACTACAATTGCTGGCCCCACTACAACAACAGCTGGTCTGACAACAACTGCTGGCCCCACAACTACCACAGCTGGTTCAACAACCACAACTGCTGGCCCAACAACTACAACAGCTGGTCCGACAACCACAACTGCTGGCCCCACAACTACAACTGCTGGCCCCACAACTACCACAGCTGGTCCAACAACTACCACTGCTGGTCCAACAACTACAATAGCTGGTCCAACAACTACAACTGCTGGCCCCACAACAACAGCTGGTCCAACAACTACAACAGCTGGTCTGACAACCACAACTGCTGGTCCAACAACTACAACTGCTGGCCCCACAACCACAGCTGCTGGTCTGATAACTACAACTACTGGTCCAACATCAACAACTGCTGGCCCCTCAACTACAACTGCTGGCCCCACAACCACAACTGAGGGTCCAACAACTACCACAGCTGGTCCAACAACTACCACTGCTGGCCCTACAACCACAACTGAGGGTCCATCAACTACAACAGCTGGTCCAACAACTACCACAGGTGGCCCCACGTCAACAACAGCTGCTCCGACAACTACAAATGCTGGCCCCACAACAACATCAGCTGGTCCAACAACTACCACTGCTGGCCCCACAACCACAACTGAGGGTCCAACAACTACCACAGCTGGTCCAACAACTACCATAGCTGGTCCCACAATTACCACAACTGGTCCAACAACTACAACAGCTGGTCCAACAATTACAACTGCTGGCCCAACAACTACAACAGCTGGTCCGACAACCACAACTGGTGGCCCCACAACCACAGCTGCTGGTCTGATAACTACAACTCCTGGTCCAACATCAACAACTGCTGGCCCCTCAACTACAACTGCTGGCCCCACAACTACCACAGCTGATCCAACAACCACAACTGCGGGTCCAACTACTACCACAGCAAGTCCAACAACTACAACTGCTGGTCCAACATCAACAACATCTGGTCCAACGACTACAACTGCTGGCCCAACAACTACAACAGCTGGTCCGACAACCACAACTGCTGGTCTGACAACTACAACTGCTGGCCCCACAACTACGACTGCTGGCCCCACACCTACTACAGCTGGTCAAACAACTAACACAGCAGGTCCAACAACTACAACGGCTGGTCCAACAACTACCACTGCTGGGCCAATAACCACAACTGAGGGTCCAACAACTACCACAGCTGGTCCAACAACTACCACTGCTGGCCCTACAACCACAACTGAGGGTCCATCAACTACCACAGCTGGTCCAACAACCACAACTGAGGGTCCAACAACTACCACAGCTGGTCCAACAACTACCACAGCTGGTCCAACAACTACCACAGCTGGTCAAACAACTACAACAGCTGGTCCAACAACTACAACTGCTGGCCCCACAACAACAACAACTGGTCCAACAACTACAACTGCTGGTCCAACATCAACAACATCTGGTCCAACAACTACAACTGCTGGCCCAACAACTACAACAGCTGGTCCAACAACTACCACAGCAGGTCCAACAACTACAACGGCTGGTCCAACAACTACAACTGTTGGCCCCACAACAACAACAGCTGGTCCAACAACTACCACTGCTGGCCCAACACCCACAACTGAGGGTCCAACAACTACCACAGCTGGTCCAACAACTACCACTGCTGGCCCTACAACCACAACTGAGGGTCCATCAACTACCACAGCTGGTCCAACAACTACCACAGCTGGCCCCACGTCAACAACAGCTGGTCCAACAACTACAATTGCTGGCCCCACTACAACAACAGCTGGTCTGACAACAACTGCTGGCCCCACAACTACCACAGCTGGTTCAACAACCACAACTGCTGGCCCAACAACTACAACAGCTGGTCCGACAACCACAACTGCTGGCCCCACAACTACAACTGCTGGCCCCACAACTACCACAGCTGGTCCAACAACTACCACTGCTGGTCCAACAACTACAATAGCTGGTCCAACAACTACAACTGCTGGCCCCACAACAACAGCTGGTCCAACAACTACAACAGCTGGTCTGACAACCACAACTGCTGGTCCAACAACTACAACTGCTGGCCCCACAACCACAGCTGCTGGTCTGATAACTACAACTCCTGGTCCAACATCAACAACTGCTGGCCCCTCAACTACAACTGCTGGCCCCACAACCACAACTGAGGGTCCAACAACTACCACAGCTGGTCCAACAACTACCACTGCTGGCCCTACAACCACAACTGAGGGTCCATCAACTACCACAGCTGGTCCAACAACTACCACAGCTGGCCCCACGTCAACAACAGCTGGTCCGACAACTACAACTGCTGGCCCCACAACTACCACAGCTGGTCCAATAACTATCACAGCTGATCCAACAACTACAACGGCTGGTCCAACATCAACAACATCTGGTCCAACAACTACCACAGCAGGTCCAACAACTACAACGGCTGGTCCAACAACTACAACTGTTGGCCCCACAACAACAACAGCTGGTCCAACAACTACCACTGCTGGCCCAACAACCACAACTGAGGGTCCAACAACTACCACAGCTGGTCCAACAACTACCACTGCTGGCCCTACAACCACAACTGAGGGTCCATCAACTACCACAGCTGGTCCAACAACTACCACAGCTGGCCCCACGTCAACAACAGCTGGTCCAACAACTACAATTGCTGGCCCCACTACAACAACAGCTGGTCTGACAACAACTGCTGGCCCCACAACTACCACAGCTGGTTCAACAACCACAACTGCTGGCCCAACAACTACAACAGCTGGTCCGACAACCACAACTGCTGGCCCCACAACTACAACTGCTGGCCCCACAACTACCACAGCTGGTCCAACAACTACCACTGCTGGTCCAACAACTACAATAGCTGGTCCAACAACTACAACTGCTGGCCCCACAACAACAGCTGGTCCAACAACTACAACAGCTGGTCTGACAACCACAACTGCTGGTCCAACAACTACAACTGCTGGCCCCACAACCACAGCTGCTGGTCTGATAACTACAACTCCTGGTCCAACATCAACAACTGCTGGCCCCTCAACTACAACTGCTGGCCCCACAACCACAACTGAGGGTCCAACAACTACCACAGCTGGTCCAACAACTACCACTGCTGGCCCTACAACCACAACTGAGGGTCCATCAACTACAACAGCTGGTCCAACAACTACCACAGGTGGCCCCACGTCAACAACAGCTGCTCCGACAACTACAACTGCTGGCCCCACAACAACATCAGCTGGTCCAACAACTACCACTGCTGGCCCCACAACCACAACTGAGGGTCCAACAACTACCACAGCTGGTCCAACAACTACCATAGCTGGTCCCACAATTACCACAACTGGTCCAACAACTACAACAGCTGGTCCAACAATTACAACTGCTGGCCCAACAACTACAACAGCTGGTCCGACAACCACAACTGGTGGCCCCACAACCACAGCTGCTGGTCTGATAACTACAACTCCTGGTCCAACATCAACAACTGCTGGCCCCTCAACTACAACTGCTGGCCCCACAACTACCACAGCTGATCCAACAACCACACCTGCGGGTCCAACTACTACCACAGCAAGTCCAACAACTACAACTGCTGGTCCAACATCAACAACATCTGGTCCAACGACTACAACTGCTGGCCCAACAACTACAACAGCTGGTCCGACAACCACAACTGCTGGTCTGACAACTACAACTGCTGGCCCCACAACTACGACTGCTGGCCCCACACCTACTACAGCTGGTCAAACAACTAACACAGCAGGTCCAACAACTACAACGGCTGGTCCAACAACTACCACTGCTGGGCCAATAACCACAACTGAGGGTCCAACAACTACCACAGCTGGTCCAACAACTACCACTGCTGGCCCTACAACCACATCTGAGGGTCCATCAACTACCACAGCTGGTCCAACAACTACCACAGCTGGCCCCACGTCAACAACAGCTGCTCCGACAACTACAACTGCTGGCCCAACAACTACAACAGCTGGTCCGACAACCACAACTGGTGGCCCCACAACCACAGCTGCTGGTCTGATAACTACAACTCCTGGTCCAACATCAACAACTGCTGGCCCCTCAACTACAACTGCTGGCCCCACAACTACCACAGCTGATCCAACAACCACAACTGCGGGTCCAACTACTACCACAGCAAGTCCAACAACTACAACTGCTGGTCCAACATCAACAACATCTGGTCCAACGACTACAACTGCTGGCCCAACAACTACAACAGCTGGTCCGACAACCACAACTGCTGGTCTGACAACTACAACTGCTGGCCCCACAACTACGACTGCTGGCCCCACACCTACTACAGCTGGTCAAACAACTAACACAGCAGGTCCAACAACTACAACGGCTGGTCCAACAACTACCACTGCTGGGCCAATAACCACAACTGAGGGTCCAACAACTACCACAGCTGGTCCAACAACTACCACGGCTGGCCCTACAACCACAACTGAGGGTCCATCAACTACCACAGCTGGTCCAACAACCACAACTGAGGGTCCAACAACTACCACAGCTGGTCCAACAACTACCACAGCTGGTCCAACAACTACCACAGCTGGTCAAACAACTACAACAGCTGGTCCAACAACTACAACTGCTGGCCCCACAACAACAACAACTGGTCCAACAACTACAACTGCTGGTCCAACATCAACAACATCTGGTCCAACAACTACAACTGCTGGCCCAACAACTACAACAGCTGGTCCAACAACTACCACAGCAGGTCCAACAACTACAACGGCTGGTCCAACAACTACAACTGTTGGCCCCACAACAACAACAGCTGGTCCAACAACTACCACTGCTGGCCCAACAACCACAACTGAGGGTCCAACAACTACCACAGCTGGTCCAACAACTACCACTGCTGGCCCTACAACCACAACTGAGGGTCCATCAACTACCACAGCTGGTCCAACAACTACCACAGCTGGCCCCACGTCAACAACAGCTGGTCCAACAACTACAATTGCTGGCCCCACTACAACAACAGCTGGTCTGACAACAACTGCTGGCCCCACAACTACCACAGCTGGTTCAACAACCACAACTGCTGGCCCAACAACTACAACAGCTGGTCCGACAACCACAACTGCTGGCCCCACAACTACAACTGCTGGCCCCACAACTACCACAGCTGGTCCAACAACTACCACTGCTGGTCCAACAACTACAATAGCTGGTCCAACAACTACAACTGCTGGCCCCACAACAACAGCTGGTCCAACAACTACAACAGCTGGTCTGACAACCACAACTGCTGGTCCAACAACTACAACTGCTGGCCCCACAACCACAGCTGCTGGTCTGATAACTACAACTCCTGGTCCAACATCAACAACTGCTGGCCCCTCAACTACAACTGCTGGCCCCACAACCACAACTGAGGGTCCAACAACTACCACAGCTGGTCCAACAACTACCACTGCTGGCCCTACAACCACAACTGAGGGTCCATCAACTACCACAGCTGGTCCAACAACTACCACAGCTGGCCCCACGTCAACAACAGCTGGTCCGACAACTACAACTGCTGGCCCCACAACTACCACAGCTGGTCCAACAACTATCACAGCTGATCCAACAACTACAACGGCTGGTCCAACATCAACAACATCTGGTCCAACAACTACCACAGCAGGTCCAACAACTACAACGGCTGGTCCAACAACTACAACTGTTGGCCCCACAACAACAACAGCTGGTCCAACAACTACCACTGCTGGCCCAACAACCACAACTGAGGGTCCAACAACTACCACAGCTGGTCCAACAACTACCACTGCTGGCCCTACAACCACAACTGAGGGTCCATCAACTACCACAGCTGGTCCAACAACTACCACAGCTGGCCCCACGTCAACAACAGCTGGTCCAACAACTACAATTGCTGGCCCCACTACAACAACAGCTGGTCTGACAACAACTGCTGGCCCCACAACTACCACAGCTGGTTCAACAACCACAACTGCTGGCCCAACAACTACAACAGCTGGTCCGACAACCACAACTGCTGGCCCCACAACTACAACTGCTGGCCCCACAACTACCACAGCTGGTCCAACAACTACCACTGCTGGTCCAACAACTACAATAGCTGGTCCAACAACTACAACTGCTGGCCCCACAACAACAGCTGGTCCAACAACTACAACAGCTGGTCTGACAACCACAACTGCTGGTCCAACAACTACAACTGCTGGCCCCACAACGACAGCTGCTGGTCTGATAACTACAACTCCTGGTCCAACATCAACAACTGCTGGCCCCTCAACTACAACTGCTGGCCCCACAACCACAACTGAGGGTCCAACAACTACCACAGCTGGTCCAACAACTACCACTGCTGGCCCTACAACCACAACTGAGGGTCCATCAACTACAACAGCTGGTCCAACAACTACCACAGGTGGCCCCACGTCAACAACAGCTGCTCCGACAACTACAACTGCTGGCCCCACAACAACATCAGCTGGTCCAACAACTACCACTGCTGGCCCCACAACCACAACTGAGGGTCCAACAACTACCACAGCTGGTCCAACAACTACCATAGCTGGTCCCACAATTACCACAACTGGTCCAACAACTACAACAGCTGGTCCAACAATTACAACTGCTGGCCCAACAACTACAACAGCTGGTCCGACAACCACAACTGGTGGCCCCACAACCACAGCTGCTGGTCTGATAACTACAACTCCTGGTCCAACATCAACAACTGCTGGCCCCTCAACTACAACTGCTGGCCCCACAACTACCACAGCTGATCCAACAACCACACCTGCGGGTCCAACTACTACCACAGCAAGTCCAACAACTACAACTGCTGGTCCAACATCAACAACATCTGGTCCAACGACTACAACTGCTGGCCCCACACCTACTACAGCTGGTCAAACAACTAACACAGCAGGTCCAACAACTACAACGGCTGGTCCAACAACTACCACTGCTGGGCCAATAACCACAACTGAGGGTCCAACAACTACCACAGCTGGTCCAACAACTACCACTGCTGGCCCTACAACCACAACTGAGGGTCCATCAACTACCACAGCTGGTCCAACAACTACCACAGCTGGCCCCACGTCAACAACAGCTGCTCCGACAACTACAACTGCTGGCCCCACAACAACATCAGCTGGTCCAACAACTACCACTGCTGGCCCCACAACCACAACTGAGGGTCCAACAACTACCACAGCTGGTCCAACAACTACCACAGCTGGTCCAACAACTACCACAGCTGGTCAAACAACTACAACAGCTGGTCCAACAACTACAACTGCTGGCCCCACAACAACAACAACTGGTCCAACAACTACAACTGCTGGTCCAACATCAACAACATCTGGTCCAACAACTACAACTGCTGGCCCAACAACTACAACAGCTGTTCCAACAACTACCACAGCAGGTCCAACAACTACAACGGCTGGTCCAACAACTACAACTGTTGGCCCCACAACAACAACAGCTGGTCCAACAACTACCACTGCTGGCCCAACAACCACAACTGAGGGTCCAACAACTACCACAGCTGGTCCCACAACTACCACTGCTGGCCCTACAACCACAACTGAGGGTCCATCAACTACCACAGCTGGTCCAACAACTACCACAGCTGGCCCCACGTCAACAACAGCTGGTCCAACAACTACAATTGCTGGCCCCACTACAACAACAGCTGGTCTGACAACAACTGCTGGCCCCACAACTACCACAGCTGGTTCAACAACCACAACTGCTGGCCCAACAACTACAACAGCTGGTCCGACAACCACAACTGCTGGCCCCACAACTACAACTGCTGGCCCCACAACTACCACAGCTGGTCCAACAACTACCACTGCTGGTCCAACAACTACAATAGCTGGTCCAACAACTACAACTGCTGGCCCCACAACAACAGCTGGTCCAACAACTACAACAGCTGGTCTGACAACCACAACTGCTGGTCCAACAACTACAACTGCTGGCCCCACAACCACAGCTGCTGGTCTGATAACTACAACTCCTGGTCCAACATCAACAACTGCTGGCCCCTCAACTACAACTGCTGGCCCCACAACCACAACTGAGGGTCCAACAACTACCACAGCTGGTCCAACAACTACCACTGCTGGCCCTACAACCACAACTGAGGGTCCGTCAACTACCACAGCTGGTCCAACAACTACCACAGCTGGCCCCACGTCAACAACAGCTGGTCCGACAACTACAACTGCTGGCCCCACAACTAACACAGCTGGTCCAACAACTATCACAGCTGATCCAACAACTACAACGGCTGGTCCAACAACTACAACTGCTGGCCCCACAACCACAGCTGCTGGTCTGATAACTACAACGGCTGGCCCCACAACTACAACTGCTGGCCCCTCAACTACAACTGCTGGCCCCACAACTACCACAGCTGATCCAACAACCACAACTGCGGGTCCAACAACTACCACAGCAAGTCCAACAACTACAACTGCTGGTCCAACATCAACAACATCTCGTCCAACGACTACAACTGCTGGCCCAACAACTACAACAGCTGGTCCGACAACCACAACTGCTGGTCTGACAACTACAACTGCTGGCCCCACAACTACGACTGCTGGCCCCACACCTACTACAGCTGGTCAAACAACTAACACAGCAGGTCCAACAACTACAACGGCTGGTCCAACAACTACAACTATTGGCCCCACAACAACAGCTGGTCCAACAACTACCACTGCTGGCCCAACAACCACAACTGAGGGTCCAACAACTACCACAGCTGGTCCAACAACTACCACTGCTGGCCCTACAACCACAACTGAGGGTCCATCAACTACCACAGCTGGTCCAACAACTACCACAGCTGGCCCCACGTCAACAACAGCTGCTCCGACAACTACAACTGCTGGCCCCACAACAACATCAGCTGGTCCAACAACTACCACTGCTGGCCCCACAACCACAACTGAGGGTCCAACAACTACCACAGCTGGTCCAACAACAACCATAGATGGTCCCACAATTACCACAACTGGTCCAACAGCTACAACAGCTGGTCCAACAATTACAACTGCTGGCCCAACAACTACACCAGCTGGTCCGACAACCATAACTGGTGGTCTGATAACTACAACGGCTGGCCCAACTACTACAACTGCTGGCCTAACAACTACCAAAGCTGGTCCAACAACTACAACGGCTGGTACAACAACTACAACTGCTGGCCCCACAACCACAGCTGCTGGTCTGATAACTACAACTCCTGTTCCAACATCAACAACTGCTGGCCCATCAACTACAACTGCTGGCCCCACAACTACCACAGCTGATCCAACAACCACAACTGCGGGTCCAACAACTACCACAGCAAGTCCAACAACTACAACTGCTGGTCCAACATCAACAACATCTGGTCCAACGACTACAACTGCTGGCCCAACAACTACAACAGCTGGTCCGACAACCACAACTGCTGGTCTGACAACTACAACTGCTGGCCCCACAACTACGACTGCTGGCCCCACACCTACTACAGCTGGTCAAACAACTAACACAGCAGGTCCAACAACTACAACGGCTGGTCCAACAACTACCACTGCTGGCCCAACAACCACAACTGAGGGTCCAACAACTACCACAGCTGGTCCAACAACTACCACTGCTGGCCCCACGTCAACAACAGCTGCTCCGACAACTACAACTGCTGGCCCCACAACAACATCAGCTGGTCCAACAACTCCCACTGCTGGCCCCACAACCACAACTGAGGGTCCAACAACTACCACAACTGGTCCAACAACTACCACAGCTGGTCCAACAACTACCACAGCTGGTCAAACAACTACAACAGCTGGTCCAACAACTACAACTGCTGGCCCCACAACAACAACAACTGGTCCAACAACTACAACTGCTGGTCCAACATCAACAACATCTGGTCCAACAACTACAACTGCTGGCCCAACAACTACAACAGCTGGTCCAACAACTACCACAGCAGGTCCAACAACTACAACAGCTGGTCCAACAACTACAACTGTTGGCCCCACAACAACAACAGCTGGTCCAACAACTACCACTGCTGGCCCAACAACCACAACCGAGGGTCCAACAACTACCACATCTGGTCCAACAACTACCACTGCTGGCCCTACAACCACAACTGAGGGTCCATCAACTACCACAGCTGGTCCAACAACTACCACAGCTGGCCCCACGTCAACAACAGCTGGTCCGACAACTACAACTGCTGGCCCCACAACTACCACAGCTGGTCCAACAACTACCACAGCTGATCCAACAACTACAACTGCTGGCCCAACAACTACACCAGCTGGTCCGACAACCACAACTGGTGGTCTGATAACTACAACGGCTGGCCCAACTACTACAACTGCTGGCCTAACAACTACCACAGCTGGTCCAACAACAACCACAGGTGGTCCAACAACTACAACGGCTGGTCCAACAACTACAACTGCTGGCCCCACAACCACAGCTGCTGGTCTGATAACTACAACTCCTGGTCCAACATCAACAACTGCTGGCCCCTCAACTACAACTGCTGGCCCCACAACTACCACAGCTGATCCAACAACCACAACTGCGGGTCCAACAACTACCACAGCAAGTCCAACAACTACAACTGCTGGTCCAACATCAACAACATCTGGTCCAACGACTACAACTGCTGGCCCAACAACTACAACAGCTGGTCCGATAACCACAACTGCTGGTCTGACAACTACAACTGCTGGCCCCACTACTACGACTGCTGGCCCCACACCTACTACAGCTGGTCAAACAACTAACACAGCAGGTCCAACAACTACAACGGCTGGTCCAACAACTACCACTGCTGGCCCAACAACCACAACTGAGGGTCCAACAACTACCACAGCTGGTCCAACAACTACCACTGCTGGCCCCACGTCAACAACAGCTGCTCCGACAACTACAACTGCTGGCCCCACAACAACATCAGCTGGTCCAACAACTACCACTGCTGGCCCCACAACCACAACTGAGGGTCCAACAACTACCACAACTGGTCCAACAACTACCACAGCTGGTCCAACAACTACCACAGCTGGTCAAACAGCTACAACAGCTGGTCCAACAACTACAACTGCTGGCCCCACAACAACAACAACTGGTCCAACAACTACAACTGCTGGTCCAACATCAACAACATCTGGTCGAACAACTACAACTGCTGGCCCAACAACTACAACAGCTGGTCCAACAACTACCACAGCAGGTCCAACAACTACAACGGCTGGTCCAACAACTACAACTGTTGGCCCCACAACAACAACAGCTGGTCCAACAACTACCACTGCTGGCCCAACAACCACAACTGAGGGTCCAACAACTACCACAGCTGGTCCAACAACTACCACTGCTGGCCCTACAACCACAACTGAGGGTCCATCAACTACCACAGCTGGTCCAACAACTACCACAGCTGGCCCCACGTCAACAACAGCTGGTCCGACAACTACAACTGCTGGCCCCACAACTACCACAGCTGGTCCAACAACTACCACAGCTGATCCAACAACTACAACGGCTGGTCCAACAACTACAACTGCTGGCCCCACAACCACAGCTGCTGGTCTGATAACTACAACGGCTGGCCCCACAACTACAACTGCTGGCCCCTCAACTACAACTGCTGGCCCCACAACTACAACAGCTGATCCAACAACCACAACTGCGGGTCCAACAACTGCCACAGCAAGTCCAACAACTACAACGGCTGGTCCAACATCAACAACATCTGGTCCAACGACTGCAACTGCTGGCCCAACAACTACAACAGCTGGTCCGACAACCACAACTGCTGGTCTGAAAACTACAACTGCTGGCCCCACAACTACGACTGCTGGCCCCACACCTACTACAGCTGGTCAAACAACTAACACAGCAGGTCCAACAACTACAACGCCTGGTCCAACAACTACAACTATTGGCCCCACAACAACAGCTGGCCCAACAACCACAACTGAGGGTCCAACAACTACCACAGCTGGTCCAACAATTACCACTGCTGGCCCTACAACCACAACTGAGGGTCCATCAACTACCACAGCTGGTCCAACAACTATCACAGCTGGCCCCACGTCAACAACAGCTGCTCCGACAACTACAACTGCTGGCCCCACAACAACATCAGCAGGTCCAACAACTACCACTGCTGGCCCCACAACCACAACTGAGGGTCCAACAACTACCACAGCTGGTCCAACAACTACCATAGCTGGTCCCACAATTACCACAACTGGTCCAACAGCTACAACAGCTGGTCCAACAATTACAACTTCTGGCCCAACAACTACACCAGCTGGTCCGACAACCACAACTGGTGGTCTGATAACTACAACGGCTGGCCCAACTACTACAACTGCTGGCCTAACAACTACCACAGCTGGTCCAACAACAACCACAGCTGGTCCAACAACTACAACGGCTGGTCCAACATCAACAACATCTGGTCCAACGACTACAACTGCTGGCCCAACAACTACAACAGCTGGTCCGATAACCACAACTGCTGGTCTGACAACAACAACTGCTGGCCCCACTACTACGACTGCTGGCCCCACACCTACTACAGCTGGTCAAACAACTAACACAGCAGGTCCAACAACTACAACGGCTGGTCCAACAACTACCACTGCTGGCCCAACAACCACAACTGAGGGTCCAAAAACTACCACAGCTGGTCCAACAACTACCACTGCTGGCCCCACGTCAACAACAGCTGCTCCGACAACTACAACTGCTGGCCCCACAACAACATCAGCTGGTCCAACAACTACCACTGCTGGCCGCACAACCACAACTGAGGGTCCAACAACTACCACAACTGGTCCAACAACTACCACAGCTGGTCCAACAACTACCACAGCTGGTCAAACAACTACAACAGCTGGTCCAACAACTACAACTGCTGGCCCCACAACAACAACAACTGGTCCAACAACTACAACTGCTGGTCCAACATCAACAACATCTGGTCCAACAACTACAACTGCTGGCCCAACAACTACAACAGCTGGTCCAACAACTACCACAGCTGATCCAACAACTACAACGGCTGGTCCAACAACTACAACTGCTGGCCCCACAACCACAGCTGCTGGTCTGATAACTACAACGGCTGGCCCCAAAACTACAACTGCTGGCCCCTCAACTACAACTGCTGGTCCCACAACTACCACAGGTGATCCAACAACCACAACTGCGGGTCCAACAACTACCACAGCAAGTCCAACAACTACAACTGCTGGTCCAACATCAACAACATCTGGTCCAACGACTACAACTGCTGGCCCAACAACTACAACAGCTGGTCCGACAACCACAACTGCTGGTCCAACAACTACCACTGCTGGCCCAACAACCACAACTGAGGGACCAACAACTACCACAGCTGGTCCAACAACTACCACTGCTGGCCCTACAACCACAACTGAGGGTCCATCAACTACCACAGCTGGTCCAACAACTACCACAGCTGGCCCCACGTCAACAACAGCTGCTCCGACAACTACAACTGCTGGCCCCACAACTACCACAGCTGGTCTATCAACTACCACAGCTGATCCAACAACTACAACGGCTGGTCCAACAACTACAACTGCTGGCCCCACAACCACAGCTGCTGGTCTGATAACTACAACGGCTGGCCCCACAACTACAACTGCTGGCCCCTCAACTACAACTGCTGGTCCCACAACTACCACAGCTGATCCAACAACCACAACTGCGGGTCCAACAACTACCACAGCAAGTCCAACAACTACAACTGCTGGTCCAACATCAACAACATCTGGTCCAACGACTACAACTGCTGGCCCAACAACTACAACAGCTGGTCCGACAACCACAACTGCTGGTCCAACAACTACCACTGCTGGCCCAACAACCACAACTGAGGGACCAACAACTACCACAGCTGGTCCAACAACTACCACTGCTGGCCCTACAACCACAACTGAGGGTCCATCAACTACCACAGCTGGTCCAACAACTACCACAGCTGGCCCCACGTCAACAACAGCTGCTCCGACAACTACAACTGCTGGCCCCACAACTACCACAGCTGGTCTATCAACTACCACAGCTGATCCAACAACTACAACGGCTGGTCCAACAACTACAACTGCTGGCCCCACAACCACAGCTGCTGGTCTGATAACTACAACGGCTGGCCCCACAACTACAACTGCTGGCCCCTCAACTACAACTGCTGGTCCCACAACTACCACAGCTGATCCAACAACCACAACTGCGGGTCCAACAACTACCACAGCAAGTCCAACAACTACAACTGCTGATCCAACATCAACAACATCTGGTCCAACGACTACAACTGCTGGCCCAACAACTACAACAGCTGGTCCGACAACCACAACTGCTGGTCTGACAACTACAACTGCTTGCCCCACAACTACGACTGCTGGCCCCACACCTACTACAGCTGGTCAAAGAACTAACACAGCAGGTCCAAGAACTACAACGGCTGGTCCAACAACTACAACTATTGGCCCCACAACAACAGCTGGTCCAACAACTACCACTGCTGGCCCAACAACCACAACTGAGGGTCCAACAACTACCACAGCTGGTCCAACAACTACCACTGCTGGCCCTACAACCACAACTGAGGGTCCATCAACTACAACAGCTGGTCCAACAACTACCCCAGGTGGCCCCACGTCAACAACAGCTGCTCCGACAACTACAACTGCTGGCCCCACAACAACATCAGCTGGTCCAACAACTACCACTGCTGGCCCCACAACCACAACTGAGAGTCCAACAACTACCACAGCTGGTCCAACAACTACCATAGCTGGTCCCACAATTACCACAACTGGTCCAACAACTACAACAGCTGGTCCAACAATTACAACTGCGGGCCCAACAACTACAACAGCTGGTCCGACAACCACAACTGGTGGCCCCACAACCACAGCTGCTGGTCTGATACCTACAACTCCTGGTCCAACATCAACAACTGCTGGCCCCTCAACTACAACTGCTGGCCCCACAACTACCACAGCTGATCCAACAACCACAACTGCGGGTCCAACAACTACCACAGCAAGTCCAACAACTACAACTGCTGATCCAACATCAACAACATCTGGTCCAACGACTACAACTGCTGGCCCAACAACTACAACAGCTGGTCCGAAAACCACAACTGCTGGTCTGACAACTACAACTGCTGGCCCCACAACTACGACTGCTGGCCCCACACCTACTACAGCTGGTCAAACAACTAACACAGCAGGTCCAACAACTACAACGGCTGGTCCAACAACTACCACTGCTGGCCCAACAACCACAACTGAGGGTCCAACAACTACCAAAGCTGGTCCAACAACTACCACTGCTGGCCCGACAACCACAACTGAGGGTCCATCAACTACCACAGCCGGTCCAACAACTACCACAGCTGGCCCCACGTCAACAACAGCTGCTCTGACAACTACAACTGCTGGCCCCACAACAACATCAGCTGGTCCAACAACTACCACTGCTGGCCCCACAACCACAACTGAGGGTCCAACAACTACCACAGCTGGTCCAACAACTACCACAGCTGGTCCAACAACTACCACAGCTGGTCAAACAACTACAACACCTGGTCCAACAACTACAACTGCTGGCCCCACAACAACAACAACTGGTCCAACAACTACAACTGCTGGTCCAACATCAACAACATCTGGTCCAACAACTACAACTGCTGGCCCAACAACTACAACAGCTGGTCCAACAACTACCACAGCAGGTCCAACAACTACAACGGCTGGTCCAACAACTACAACTGTTGGCCCCACAACAACAACAGCTGGTCCAACAACTACCACTGCTGGCCCAACAACCACAACTGAGGGTCCAACAACTACCACACCTGGTCCAACAACTATCACTGCTGGCCCTACAACCACAACTGAGGGTCCATCAACTACCACAGCTGGTCCAATAACTACCACAGCTGGCCCCACATCAACAACAGCTGGTCCGACAACTACAACTGCTGGCCCCACAACTACCACAGCTGGTCTATCAACTACCACAGCTGATCCAACAACTACAATGGCTGGTCCAACAACTACAACTGCTGGCCCCACAACCACAGCTGCTGGTCTGATAACTACAACGGCTGGCCCCACAACTACAACTGCTGGCCCCTCAACTACAACTGCTGGTCCCACAACTACCACAGCTGATCCAACAACTACCACTGCTGGCCCTACAACCACAACTGAGGGTCCATCAACTACCACAGCCGGTCCAACAACTACCACAGCTGGCCCCACGTCAACAACAGCTGCTCCGACAACTACAACTGCTGGCCCCACAACAACATCAGCTGGTCCAACAACTACCACTGCTGGCCCCACAACCACAACTGAGGGTCCAACAACTACCACAGCTGGTCCAACAACTACCACAGCTGGTCCAACAACTACCACAGCTGGTCAAACAACTACAACAGCTGGTCCAACAACTACAACCGCTGGCCCCACAACAACAACAACTGGTCCAACAACTACAACTGCTGGTCCAACATCAACAACATCTGGTCCAACAACTACAACTGCTGGCCCAACAACTACAACAGCTGGTCCAACAACTACCACAGCAGGTCCAACAACTACAACGGCTGGTCCAACAACTACAACTGTTGGCCCCAATACAACAACAGCTGGTCCAACAACTACCACTGCTGGCCCAACAACCACAACTGAGGGTCCAACAACTACCACACCTGGTCCAACAACTATCACTGCTGGCCCTACAACCACAACTGAGGGTCCATCAACTACCACAGCTGGTCCAATAACTACCACAGCTGGCCCCACGTCAACAACAGCTGGTCCGACAACTACAACTGCTGGCCCCACAACTACCACAGCTGGTCTATCAACTACCACAGCTGATCCAACAACTACAACGGCTTGTCCAACAACTACAACTGCTGGCCCCACAACTACAGCTGCTGGTCTGATAACTACAACGGCTGGCCCCACAACTACAACTGCTGGCCCCTCAACTACAACTGCTGGTCCCACAACTACAACAGCTGATCCAACAACTACCACTGCTGGCCCTACAACCACAACTGAGGGTCCATCAACTACCACAGCCGGTCCAACAACTACCACAGCTGGCCCCACGTCAACAACAGCTGCTCCGACAACTACAACTGCTGGCCCCACAACAACATCAGCTGGTCCAACAACTACCACTGCTGGCCCCACAACCACAACTGAGGGTCCAACAACTACCACAGCTGGTCCAACAACCACCACAGCTGGTCCAACAACTACCACAGCTGGTCAAACAACTACAACAGCTGGTCCAACAACTACAACCGCTGGCCCCACAACAACAACAACTGGTCCAACAACTACAACTGCTGGTCCAACATCAACAACATCTGGTCCAACAACTACAACTGCTGGCCCAACAACTACAACAGCTGGTCCAACAACTACCACAGCAGGTCCAACAACTACAACGGCTGGTCCAACAACTACAACTGTTGGCCCCAGAACAACAACAGCTGGTCCAAAAACTACCACTGCTGGCCCAACAACCACAACTGAGGGTCCAACAACTACCACAGCAGGTCCAACAACTACAACGGCTGCTCCGACAACTACAACTGCTGGCCCCACAACAACATCAGCTGGTCCAACAACTACCACTGCTGGCCCCACAACCACAACTGAGGGTCCAACAACTACCACAGCTGGTCCAACAACCACCACAGCTGGTCCAACAACTACCACAGCTGGTCAAACAACTACAACAGCTGGTCCAACAACTACAACCGCTGGCCCCACAACAACAACAACTGGTCCAACAACTACAACTGCTGGTCCAACATCAACAACATCTGGTCCAACAACTACAACTGCTGGCCCAACAACTACAACAGCTGGTCCAACAACTACCACAGCAGGTCCAACAACTACAACGGCTGGTCCAACAACTACAACTGTTGGCCCCAGAACAACAACAGCTGGTCCGACAACTACAACTGCTGGCCCCACAACTACCACAGCTGGTCTATCAACTACCACAGCTGATCCAACAACTACAACGGCTGGTCCAACAACTACAACTGCTGGCCCCACAACCACAGCTGCTGGTCTGATAACTACAACGGCTGGCCCCACAACTACAACTGCTGGCCCCTCAACTACAACTGCTGGTCCCACAACTACCACAGCTGATCCATCAACTACCACAGCCGGTCCAACAACTACCACAGCTGGCCCCACGTCAACAACAGCTGCTCCGACAACTACAACTGCTGGCCCCACAACAACATCAGCTGGTCCAACAACTACCACTGCTGGCCCCACAACCACAACTGAGGGTCCAACAACTACCACAGCTGGTCCAACAACTACCACAGCTGGTCCAACAACTACCACAGCTGGTCAAACAACTACAACAGCTGGTCCAACAACTACAACCGCTGGCCCCACAACAACAACAACTGGTCCAACAACTAATACTGCTGGTCCAACATCAACAACATCTGGTCCAAAAACTACAACTGCTGGCCCAACAACTACAACAGCTGGTCCAACAACTACCACAGCAGGTCCAACAACTACAACGGCTGGTCCAACAACTACAACTGTTGGCCCCACAACAACAACAGCTGGTCCAACAACTACCACTGCTGGCCCAACAACCACAACTGAGGGTCCAACAACTACCAAAGCTGGTCCAACCACTACCACTGCTGGCCCTACAACCACAACTGAGGGTCCATCAACTACCACAGCTGGTCCAATAACTACCACAGCTGGCCCCATGTCAACAACAGCTGGTCCAACAACTACAACTGCTGGCCCCACAACTACCACAGCTGATCCAAAAACCACAACTGCGGGTCCAACAACTACCACAGCAAGTCCAACAACTACAACTGCTGGCCCAACAACTACAACAGCTGGTCCGACAACCACAACTGCTGGTCTGACAACTACAACTGCTGGCCCCACAACTACGACTGCTGGCCCCACACCTACTACAGCTGGTCAAACAACTAACACAGCAGGTCCAACAACTACAACGGCTGGTCCAACAACTACAACTATTGGCCCCACAACAACAGCTGGTCCAACAACTACCACTGCTGGCCCAACAACCACAACTGAGGGTCCAACAACTACCACAGCTGGTCCAACAACTACCACTGCTGGCCCTACAACCACAACTGAGGGTCCATCAACTACCACAGCTGGTCCAACAACTACCACAGCTGGCCCCAAGTCAACAACAGCTGCTCCGACAACTACAACTGCTGGCCCCACAACTACCACAGCTGGTCTATCAACTACCACAGCTGATCCAACAACTACAACGGCTGGTCCAACAACTACAACTGCTGGCCCCTCAACTACAACTGCTGGTCCCACAACTACCACAGCTGATCCAACAACCACAACTGCGGGTCCAACAACTACCACAGCAAGTCCAACAACTACAACTGCTGGTCCAACATCAACAACATCTGGTCCAACGACTACAACTGCTGGCCCAACAACTACAACAGCTGGTCCGACAACCACAACTGCTGGTCTGACAACTACAACTGCTTGCCCCACAACTACGACTGCTGGCCCCACACCTACTACAGCTGGTCAAAGAACTAACACAGCAGGTCCAAGAACTACAACGGCTGGTCCAACAACTACAACTATTGGCCCCACAACAACAGCTGGTCCAACAACTACCACTGCTGGCCCAACAACCACAACTGAGGGTCCAACAACTACCACAGCTGGTCCAACAACTACCACTGCTGGCCCTACAACCACAACTGAGGGTCCATCAACTACAACAGCTGGTCCAACAACTACCCCAGGTGGCCCCACGTCAACAACAGCTGCTCCGACAACTACAACTGCTGGCCCCACAACAACATCAGCTGGTCCAACAACTACCACTGCTGGCCCCACAACCACAACTGAGGGTCCAACAACTACCACAGCTGGTCCAACAACTACCATAGCTGGTCCCACAATTACCACAACTGGTCCAACAACTACAACAGCTGGTCCAACAATTACAACTGCGGGCCCAACAACTACAACAGCTGGTCCGACAACCACAACTGGTGGCCCCACAACCACAGCTGCTGGTCTGATACCTACAACTCCTGGTCCAACATCAACAACTGCTGGCCCCTCAACTACAACTGCTGGCCCCACAACTACCACAGCTGATCCAACAACCACAACTGCGGGTCCAACAACTACCACAGCAAGTCCAACAACTACAACTGCTGATCCAACATCAACAACATCTGGTCCAACGACTACAACTGCTGGCCCAACAACTACAACAGCTGGTCCGAAAACCACAACTGCTGGTCTGACAACTACAACTGCTGGCCCCACAACTACGACTGCTGGCCCCACACCTACTACAGCTGGTCAAACAACTAACACAGCAGGTCCAACAACTACAACGGCTGGTCCAACAACTACCACTGCTGGCCCAACAACCACAACTGAGGGTCCAACAACTACCAAAGCTGGTCCAACAACTACCACTGCTGGCCCGACAACCACAACTGAGGGTCCATCAACTACCACAGCCGGTCCAACAACTACCACAGCTGGCCCCACGTCAACAACAGCTGCTCTGACAACTACAACTGCTGGCCCCACAACAACATCAGCTGGTCCAACAACTACCACTGCTGGCCCCACAACCACAACTGAGGGTCCAACAACTACCACAGCTGGTCCAACAACTACCACAGCTGGTCCAACAACTACCACAGCTGGTCAAACAACTACAACACCTGGTCCAACAACTACAACTGCTGGCCCCACAACAACAACAACTGGTCCAACAACTACAACTGCTGGTCCAACATCAACAACATCTGGTCCAACAACTACAACTGCTGGCCCAACAACTACAACAGCTGGTCCAACAACTACCACAGCAGGTCCAACAACTACAACGGCTGGTCCAACAACTACAACTGTTGGCCCCACAACAACAACAGCTGGTCCAACAACTACCACTGCTGGCCCAACAACCACAACTGAGGGTCCAACAACTACCACACCTGGTCCAACAACTATCACTGCTGGCCCTACAACCACAACTGAGGGTCCATCAACTACCACAGCTGGTCCAATAACTACCACAGCTGGCCCCACATCAACAACAGCTGGTCCGACAACTACAACTGCTGGCCCCACAACTACCACAGCTGGTCTATCAACTACCACAGCTGATCCAACAACTACAATGGCTGGTCCAACAACTACAACTGCTGGCCCCACAACCACAGCTGCTGGTCTGATAACTACAACGGCTGGCCCCACAACTACAACTGCTGGTCCCACAACTACCACAGCTGATCCAACAACCACAACTGCGGGTCCAACAACTACCACAGCAAGTCCAACAACTACAACTGCTGGTCCAACATCAACAACATCTGGTCCAACGACTACAACTGCTGGCCCAACAACTACAACAGCTGGTCCGACAACCACAACTGCTGGTCTGACAACTACAACTGCTTGCCCCACAACTACGACTGCTGGCCCCACACCTACTACAGCTGGTCAAAGAACTAACACAGCAGGTCCAAGAACTACAACGGCTGGTCCAACAACTACAACTATTGGCCCCACAACAACAGCTGGTCCAACAACTACCACTGCTGGCCCAACAACCACAACTGAGGGTCCAACAACTACCACAGCTGGTCCAACAACTACCACTGCTGGCCCTACAACCACAACTGAGGGTCCATCAACTACAACAGCTGGTCCAACAACTACCCCAGGTGGCCCCACGTCAACAACAGCTGCTCCGACAACTACAACTGCTGGCCCCACAACAACATCAGCTGGTCCAACAACTACCACTGCTGGCCCCACAACCACAACTGAGGGTCCAACAACTACCACAGCTGGTCCAACAACTACCATAGCTGGTCCCACAATTACCACAACTGGTCCAACAACTACAACAGCTGGTCCAACAATTACAACTGCGGGCCCAACAACTACAACAGCTGGTCCGACAACCACAACTGGTGGCCCCACAACCACAGCTGCTGGTCTGATACCTACAACTCCTGGTCCAACATCAACAACTGCTGGCCCCTCAACTACAACTGCTGGCCCCACAACTACCACAGCTGATCCAACAACCACAACTGCGGGTCCAACAACTACCACAGCAAGTCCAACAACTACAACTGCTGATCCAACATCAACAACATCTGGTCCAACGACTACAACTGCTGGCCCAACAACTACAACAGCTGGTCCGAAAACCACAACTGCTGGTCTGACAACTACAACTGCTGGCCCCACAACTACGACTGCTGGCCCCACACCTACTACAGCTGGTCAAACAACTAACACAGCAGGTCCAACAACTACAACGGCTGGTCCAACAACTACCACTGCTGGCCCAACAACCACAACTGAGGGTCCAACAACTACCAAAGCTGGTCCAACAACTACCACTGCTGGCCCGACAACCACAACTGAGGGTCCATCAACTACCACAGCCGGTCCAACAACTACCACAGCTGGCCCCACGTCAACAACAGCTGCTCTGACAACTACAACTGCTGGCCCCACAACAACATCAGCTGGTCCAACAACTACCACTGCTGGCCCCACAACCACAACTGAGGGTCCAACAACTACCACAGCTGGTCCAACAACTACCACAGCTGGTCCAACAACTACCACAGCTGGTCAAACAACTACAACACCTGGTCCAACAACTACAACTGCTGGCCCCACAACAACAACAACTGGTCCAACAACTACAACTGCTGGTCCAACATCAACAACATCTGGTCCAACAACTACAACTGCTGGCCCAACAACTACAACAGCTGGTCCAACAACTACCACAGCAGGTCCAACAACTACAACGGCTGGTCCAACAACTACAACTGTTGGCCCCACAACAACAACAGCTGGTCCAACAACTACCACTGCTGGCCCAACAACCACAACTGAGGGTCCAACAACTACCACACCTGGTCCAACAACTATCACTGCTGGCCCTACAACCACAACTGAGGGTCCATCAACTACCACAGCTGGTCCAATAACTACCACAGCTGGCCCCACATCAACAACAGCTGGTCCGACAACTACAACTGCTGGCCCCACAACTACCACAGCTGGTCTATCAACTACCACAGCTGATCCAACAACTACAATGGCTGGTCCAACAACTACAACTGCTGGCCCCACAACCACAGCTGCTGGTCTGATAACTACAACGGCTGGCCCCACAACTACAACTGCTGGCCCCTCAACTACAACTGCTGGTCCCACAACTACCACAGCTGATCCAACAACTACCACTGCTGGCCCTACAACCACAACTGAGGGTCCATCAACTACCACAGCCGGTCCAACAACTACCACAGCTGGCCCCACGTCAACAACAGCTGCTCCGACAACTACAACTGCTGGCCCCACAACAACATCAGCTGGTCCAACAACTACCACTGCTGGCCCCACAACCACAACTGAGGGTCCAACAACTACCACAGCTGGTCCAACAACTACCACAGCTGGTCCAACAACTACCACAGCTGGTCAAACAACTACAACAGCTGGTCCAACAACTACAACCGCTGGCCCCACAACAACAACAACTGGTCCAACAACTACAACTGCTGGTCCAACATCAACAACATCTGGTCCAACAACTACAACTGCTGGCCCAACAACTACAACAGCTGGTCCAACAACTACCACAGCAGGTCCAACAACTACAACGGCTGGTCCAACAACTACAACTGTTGGCCCCAATACAACAACAGCTGGTCCAACAACTACCACTGCTGGCCCAACAACCACAACTGAGGGTCCAACAACTACCACACCTGGTCCAACAACTATCACTGCTGGCCCTACAACCACAACTGAGGGTCCATCAACTACCACAGCTGGTCCAATAACTACCACAGCTGGCCCCACGTCAACAACAGCTGGTCCGACAACTACAACTGCTGGCCCCACAACTACCACAGCTGGTCTATCAACTACCACAGCTGATCCAACAACTACAACGGCTTGTCCAACAACTACAACTGCTGGCCCCACAACCACAGCTGCTGGTCTGATAACTACAACGGCTGGCCCCACAACTACAACTGCTGGCCCCTCAACTACAACTGCTGGTCCCACAACTACAACAGCTGATCCAACAACTACCACTGCTGGCCCTACAACCACAACTGAGGGTCCATCAACTACCACAGCCGGTCCAACAACTACCACAGCTGGCCCCACGTCAACAACAGCTGCTCCGACAACTACAACTGCTGGCCCCACAACAACATCAGCTGGTCCAACAACTACCACTGCTGGCCCCACAACCACAACTGAGGGTCCAACAACTACCACAGCTGGTCCAACAACCACCACAGCTGGTCCAACAACTACCACAGCTGGTCAAACAACTACAACAGCTGGTCCAACAACTACAACCGCTGGCCCCACAACAACAACAACTGGTCCAACAACTACAACTGCTGGTCCAACATCAACAACATCTGGTCCAACAACTACAACTGCTGGCCCAACAACTACAACAGCTGGTCCAACAACTACCACAGCAGGTCCAACAACTACAACGGCTGGTCCAACAACTACAACTGTTGGCCCCACAACAACAACAGCTGGTCCAAAAACTACCACTGCTGGCCCAACAACCACAACTGAGGGTCCAACAACTACCACAGCAGGTCCAACAACTACAACGGCTGGTCCAACAACTACAACTGTTGGCCCCACAACAACAACAGCTGGTCCAACAACTATCACTGCTGGCCCTACAACCACAACTGAGGGTCCATCAACTACCACAGCTGGTCCAATAACTACCACAGCTGGCCCCACGTCAACAACAGCTGGTCCGACAACTACAACTGCTGGCCCCACAACTACCACAGCTGGTCTATCAACTACCACAGCTGATCCAACAACTACAACGGCTGGTCCAACAACTACAACTGCTGGCCCCACAACCACAGCTGCTGGTCTGATAACTACAACGGCTGGCCCCACAACTACAACTGCTGGCCCCTCAACTACAACTGCTGGTCCCACAACTACCACAGCTGATCCATCAACTACCACAGCCGGTCCAACAACTACCACAGCTGGCCCCACGTCAACAACAGCTGCTCCGACAACTACAACTGCTGGCCCCACAACAACATCAGCTGGTCCAACAACTACCACTGCTGGCCCCACAACCACAACTGAGGGTCCAACAACTACCACAGCTGGTCCAACAACTACCACAGCTGGTCCAACAACTACCACAGCTGGTCAAACAACTACAACAGCTGGTCCAACAACTACAACCGCTGGCCCCACAACAACAACAACTGGTCCAACAACTAATACTGCTGGTCCAACATCAACAACATCTGGTCCAAAAACTACAACTGTTGGCCCCACAACAACAACAGCTGGTCCAACAACTACCACTGCTGGCCCAACAACCACAACTGAGGGTCCAACAACTACCAAAGCTGGTCCAACCACTACCACTGCTGGCCCTACAACCACAACTGAGGGTCCATCAACTACCACAGCTGGTCCAATAACTACCACAGCTGGCCCCATGTCAACAACAGCTGGTCCAACAACTACAACTGCTGGCCCCACAACTACCACAGCTGATCCAAAAACCACAACTGCGGGTCCAACAACTACCACAGCAAGTCCAACAACTACAACTGCTGGCCCAACAACTACAACAGCTGGTCCGACAACCACAACTGCTGGTCTGACAACTACAACTGCTGGCCCCACAACTACGACTGCTGGCCCCACACCTACTACAGCTGGTCAAACAACTAACACAGCAGGTCCAACAACTACAACGGCTGGTCCAACAACTACAACTATTGGCCCCACAACAACAGCTGGTCCAACAACTACCACTGCTGGCCCAACAACCACAACTGAGGGTCCAACAACTACCACAGCTGGTCCAACAACTACCACTGCTGGCCCTACAACCACAACTGAGGGTCCATCAACTACAACAGCTGGTCCAACAACTACCACAGGTGGCCCCACGTCAACAACAGCTGCTCCGACAACTACAACTGCTGGCCCCACAACAACATCAGCTGGTCCAACAACTACCACTGCTGGCCCCACACCCACAACTGAGGGTCCAACAACTACCACAGCTGGTCCAACAACTACCATAGCTGGTCCCACAATTACCACAACTGGTCCAACAACTACAACAGCTGGTCCAACAATTACAACTGCTGGCCCAACAACTACAACAGCTGGTCCGACAACCACAACTGGTGGTCTGATAACTACAACGGCTGGCCCAACTACTACAACTGCTGGCCTAACAACTACCACAGCTGGTCCAACAACAACCACAGCTGGTCCAACAACTACAACGGCTGGTCCAACAACTACAACTGCTGGCCCCACAACCACAGCTGCTGGTCTGATAACTACAACTCCTGGTCCAACATCAACAACTGCTGGCCCCTCAACTACAACTGCTGGCCCCACAACCACAACTGAGGGTCCAACAACTACCACAGCTGGTCCAACAACTACCATAGCTGGTCCCACAATTACCACTACTGGTCCAACAACTACAACAGCTGGTCCAACAATTACAACTGCGGGCCCAACAACTACAACAGCTGGTCCGACAACCACAACTGGTGGCCCCACAACCACAGCTGCTGGTCTGATAACTACAACTCCTGGTCCAACATCAACAACTGCTGGCCCCTCAACTACAACTGCTGGCCCCACAACTACCACAGCTGATCCAACAACCACAACTGCGGGTCCAACAACTACCACAGCAAGTCCAACAACTACAACTGCTGATCCAACATCAACAACATCTGGTCCAACGACTACAACTGCTGGCCCAACAACTACAACAGCTGGTCCGACAACCACAACTGCTGGTCTGACAACTACAACTGCTGGCCCCACAACTACGACTGCTGGCCCCACACCTACTACAGCTGGTCAAACAACTAACACAGCAGGTCCAACAACTACAACGGCTGGTCCAACAACTACCACTGCTGGCCCAACAACCACAACTGAGGGTCCAACAACTACCAAAGCTGGTCCAACAACTACCACTGCTGGCCCTACAACCACAACTGAGGGTCCATCAACTACCACAGCCGGTCCAACAACTACCACAGCTGGCCCCACGTCAACAACAGCTGCTCTGACAACTACAACTGCTGGCCCCACAACAACATCAGCTGGTCCAACAACTACCACTGCTGGCCCCACAACCACAACTGAGGGTCCAACAACTACCACAGCTGGTCCAACAACTACAACCGCTGGCCCCACAACAACAACAACTGGTCCAACAACTACAACTGCTGGTCCAACATCAACAACATCTGGTCCAACAACTACAACTGCTGGCCCAACAACTACAACAGCTGGTCCAACAACTACCACAGCAGGTCCAACAACTACAACGGCTGGTCCAACAACTACAACTGTTGGCCCCACAACAACAACAGCTGGTCCAACAACTACCACTGCTGGCCCAACAACCACAACTGAGGGTCCAACAACTACCACAGCAGGTCCAACAACTACAACGGCTGGTCCAACAACTACAACTGCTGGCCCCACAACCACAGCTGCTGGTCTGATAACTACAACTCCTGGTCCAACATCAACAACTGCTGGCCCCTCAACTACAACTGCTGGCCCCACAACTACCACAGCTGATCCAACAACCACAACTGCGGGTCCAACAACTGCCACAGCAAGTCCAACAACTACAACTGCTGGTCCAACATCAACAACATCTGGTCCAACGACTACAACTGCTGGCCCAACAACTACAACAGCTGGTCCGACAACCACAACTGCTGGTCTGACAACTACAACTGCTGGCCCCACAACTACGACTGCTGGCCCCACACCTACTACAGCTGGTCAAAAAACTAACACATCAGGTCCAACAACTACAACGGCTGGTCCAACAACTACAACTATTGGCCCCACAACAACAGCTGGTCCAACAACTACCACTGCTGGCCCAACAACCACAACTGAGGGTCCAACAACTACCACAGCTGGTCCAACAACAACCACTGCTGGCCCTACAACCACAACTGAGGGTCCATCAACTACCACAGCTGGTCCAACAACTACCACAGCTGGCCCCATGTCAACAACAGCTGCTCTGACAACTACAACTGCTGGCCCCACAACAACATCAGCTGGTCCAACAACTACCACTGCTGGCCCCACAACCACAACTGAGGGTCCAACAACTACCACAGCTGGTCCAACAACTACCATAGCTGGTCCCACAATTACCACAACTGGTCCAACAACTACAACAGCTGGTCCAACAATTACAACTGCTGGCCCAACAACTACAACAGCTGGTCCGACAACCACAACTGGTGGTCTGATAACAACAACGGCTGGCCCAACTACTACAACTGCTGGCCTAACAACTACCACAGCTGGTCCAACAACAACCAAAGCTGGTCCAACAACTACAACAGCTGGTCCAACAACTACAACTGCTGGCCCCACAACAACAACGGCTGGTCCAAAAACTACAACTCCTGGTCCAACATCAACAACATCTGGTCCAACAACTACAACTGCTGGCCCAACAACTACAACAGCTGGTCCGACAACCACAACTGCTGGTCTGACAACTACAACTGCTGGCCCCAAAACAATGACTGCTGCCCTCACACCTACTACAGCTGGTCCAACAACTACCACAGCAGGTCCAACAACTACAACGGCTGGTCCAACAACTACAACTGTTGGCCCCACAACAACAACAGCTGGTCCAACAACTACCACTGCTGGCCCAACAACCACAACTGAGGGTCCAACAACTACCACAGCTGGTCCAACAACTACCACTGCTGGCACTACAACCACAACTGAGGGTCCATCAACTACCACAGCTGGTCCAACAACTACCACAGCTGGCCCCACATCAACAACAGCTGGTCCGACAACTACAACTGCTGGCCCCACAACTACAACAGCTGGTCCAACAACTACCACAGCTGATCCAACAACTACAACGGCTGGTCCAACAATTACAACTGCTGGCCCCACAACCACAACTGAGGGTCCAAAAACTACCACAGCTGGTCCAACAACTACCACAGCTGGTCCATCAACTACCACAGCTGGTCCAACAACTACAACTGCTGGCCCAACAACTACAACAGCTGGTCCGACAACCACAACTGCTGGTCTGACAACTACAACGGGTGGCCCCACAACTACAACTGCTGCCCTAACAACTACCACAGACGGTCCAACAACTACCACAGCTGGTCCAACAACTACAACAGCTGGTCCAACAACTACAACTACTGGCCCCACAACAACAACTGCTGGTCTGACAACTACAACTGCTGGCCCCAAAACTATGACTGCTGGCCTCACACCTACTACAGCTGGTCCAACAACTACCACAGCAGGTCCAACAACTACAACGGCTGGTCCAACAACTACAACTGTTGGCCCCACAACAACAACAGCTGGTCCAACAACTACCACTGCTGGCCCAACAACCACAACTGAGGGTCCAACAACTACCACAGCTGGTCCAACAACTACCACTGCTGGCACTACAACCACAACTGAGGGTCCATCAACTACCACAGCTGGTCCAACAACTACCACAGCTGGCCCCACATCAACAACAGCTGGTCCGAAAACTACAACTGCTGGCCCCACAACTACCACAGCTGGTCCAACAACTACCACAGCTGATCCAACAACTACAACGGCTGGTCCAACAATTACAACTGCTGGCCCCACAACCACAACTGAGGGTCCAAAAACTACCACAGCTGGTCCAACAACTACCACAGCTGGTCCATCAACTACCACAGCTGGTCCAACAACTACAACTGCTGGCCCAACAACAACAACAGCTGGTCCGACAACCACAACTGCTGGTCTGACAACTACAACGGCTGGCCCCACAACTACAACTGCTGCCCTAACAACTACCACAGACGGTCCAACAACTACCACAGCTGGTCCAACAACTACAACAGCTGGTCCAACAACTACAACTGCTGGCCCCACAACAACAACAGCTGGTCCAACAACTACAACTGCTGGTCCAACATCAACAACATCTGGTCCAACAACTACAACTGCTGGCCCAACAACTACAACAGCTGGTCCGACAACCACAACTGCTGGTCTGACAACTACAACTGCTGGCCCCACAACTACGACTGCTGAACCCAGATCTACTACAGCTGGTCCAACAACTACCACAGCAGGTCCAACAACTACAACGGCTGGTCCAACAACTACAACTGTCGGCCCCACAACAACAACAGCTGGTCCAACAACTACCACTGCTGGCCAAACAACCACAACTGAGGGTCCAACAACTACCACAGCTGATCCAACAACTACCACGGCTGGCCCTACAACCACAACTGAGGGTCCATCAACTAACACAGCTGGTCCAACAACTACCACAGCTGGCCCCACGTCAACAACAGCTGGTCCTACAACTACAACTGCTGGCCCCACAACTACCACAGCTGGTCCAACAACTACCACAGCTGATCCAACAACTACAACGGCTGGTCCAACAACTATAACTGCTGGCCCAACAACAACATCAGCTGGTCCAACAACTACCACTGCTGGCCCCACAACCACAACTGAGGGTCCAACAACTACCACAGCTGGTCCAACAACTACCACAGCTGGCCCCACATCAACAACAGCTGGTCCGACAAATACAACTGCTGGCCCCACAACTACCACAGCTGGTCCAACATCTACCACAGCTGATCCAACAACTACAACGGCTGGTCCAACAATTACAACTGCTGGCCCCACAACAACAACTGAGGGTCCAACAACTACCACAGCTGGTCCAACAACTACCACAGCTGGTCCAACAACTACCACAGCTGGTCCAACAACTACAACTGCCGGCCCAACAACTACAACAGCTGGTCCGACAACCACAACTGCTGGTCTGACAACTACAACGGCTGGCCCCACAACTACAACTGCTGCCCTAACAACTACCACAGACGGTCCAACAACTACCACAGCTGGTCCAACAACTACAACAGCTGGTCCAACAACTACAACTGCTGGCCCCACAACAACAACAGCTGGTCCAACAACTACAACTGCTGGTCCAACATCAACAACATCTGGTCCAACAACTACAACTGCTGGCCCAACAACTACAACAGCTGGTCCGACAACCACAACTGCTGGTCTGACAACTACAACTGCTGGCCCCACAACTACGACTGCTGAACCCAGATCTACTACAGCTGGTCCAACAACTACCACAGCAGGTCCAACAACTACAACGGCTGGTCCAACAACTACAACTGTTGGCCCCACAACAACAACAGCTAGTCCAACAACTACCACTGCTGGCCAAACAACCACAACTGAGGGTCCAACAACTACCACAGCTGATCCAACAACTACCACGGCTGGCCCTACAACCACAACTGAGGGTCCATCAACTAACACAGCTGGTCCAACAACTACCACAGCTGGCCCCACGTCAACAACAGCTGGTCCTACAACTACAACTGCTGGCCCCACAACTACCACAGCTGGTCCAACAACTACCACAGCTGATCCAACAACTACAACGGCTGGTCCAACAACTATAACTGCTGGCCCAACAACAACATCAGCTGGTCCAACAACTACCACTGCTGGCCCCACAACCACAACTGAGGGTCCAACAACTACCACAGCTGGTCCAACAACTACCACAGCTGGTCCAACAACTACAACTGCTGGCCTAACAACTACCACAGCTGGTCCAACAACTACAACTGCTGGTCCAACAACTACAACTGCTGGCCCCACAACAACAACAGCTGGTCCAACAACTACAACTGCTGGTCCAACATTAACAACATCTGGTCCAACAACTACAACTGCAGGCCCAATAACTGCAACAGCTGCTCCGACAACCACAACTGCTGGTTTGACAACTACAACTGCTGGCCCCACAACTACAACTGCTGGCCCCACACCTACTACAGCTGGTCCAACAACTACCACAGCAGGTCCAACAACTACAACGGCTGGTCCAACAACTACAACTGTTGGCCCCACAACAACAACAGCTGGTCCAACAACTACCACTGCTGGCCCAACAACCACAACTGAGGGTCCAACAACTACCACTGCTGGCCCTACAACCACAACTGAGGGTCCATCAACTACCACAGCTGGTCCAACAACTACCACAGCAAGCCCTACGTCAACAACAGCTGGTCCGAAAACTACAACTGCTGGCCCCACAACTACCACAGCTGGTCCAACAACTACCACAGCTGATCCAACAACTACAACGGCTGGTCCAACAACTACAAGTGCTGGCCCCACAACAACATCAGCTGGCCCAATTACTACCACTGCTGGCCCCACAACCACAACTGAGGGTCCAACAACTACCACAGCTGGTCCAACAACTACCACAGCTTTTCCAAAAACTACCACAACTGGTCCAACAACTACAACAGCTGGTCCAACAACTACAACTGCTGGCCCCAGAACAACAACAGCTGGTCCAACAACTACCACTGCTGGCCCCACAACCAAAACTGAGGGTCCAACAACTACCACAGCTGGTCCAACAACTATCACAACAAGTCCAACAACTACCGCTGGTCTTCCAACATCAACAACAGCTGGTCCGACAACTACAACAGCTGGCCCCACAACTACCACAGCTGGTCCAACGACTACCACAGCTGGTCCAACAACTATCACAACAAATCCAACAACTACCGCTGGTCTTCCAACATCAACAACTGCTGGCCAAACAACTACAACAACTGGTCCAACAACCACAAGTACTGGTCTGACAACCACAACTGCTGGCCCCAAAACTACAACTGCTGGCCCCACAACTACCACAGCTGGTCCAACAACTACCACAGCTGGTCCAACAACTACAACGGCTGGTCCAACAACTACAACTGCTTTCCCCTCAACAACAACAGCTAGTCCAACAACTACCACTGCTGGCCGCACAACCACAACTGAGGGTCCAAAAACTACCACAGGTGGTCCAACAAGTACCACAGCTGGTCCAACAACTACAACGGCTGGTCCAACAACTACAACTGCTGGACCCACAACAACAACAGCTGGTCCAACAACTACCACTGCTGGCCCTACAACCACAACTGAGGGTCCAAAAACTACCTCAAGTGGTTCAACAACTACAACAGCTGGCCCCACGTCAACAACAGCTGGTCCGACAACTTTGACTACTGGCCCCACAACTACCACAGCTGGTCCAACGTCAACAACAGCTGCTCCGACAACTACAACTACTGGCCCCACAAGTAAAACTGCTGGCCCCACAACAACCACAGCTGGTCCAACAATCACAACTGTGGGTCCAACAACTACCACTGCTGGCCCTACAACTACCACAGCAAGTCCAACAACTACCAATGCTGGCCCCACATCAACAACAGCTGGTCCAACAACTACAACAGCTGGTCCGACAACCACAACTGCTGGTCTTACAACTACCACTGCTGGCCCTACAACCACAACTGAGGGTCCAACAACTACCACAGCTGGTCCAAAAACCACAACTGCGGGTCCAACAACTACCACTGCTGGCCCTTCAACTACCACAGCAATTCCAACAACTACTACTGCTGGCCCAACAACTACAACAGTTGGTCCAACAACTACCACTGCTCGCCCTACAACCACAACTGAGGGTCCAAAAACTACCACAGCTGGTCGAACAACTACAACGGCTGCTGCAACAACTACAACTACTGGCCCCACAACTACAACTGCTGGCCCCACAACTACCACAGCTGGTCCAACAACCACAACTGTGGGTCCAACAACTACCACTGCTGGCCCTTCAACTACCACAGCAAGTCAAACAACTACTACTGCTGGCCCAACAACTACAACAGCTGGTCCGACAACCACAGCTGCTGGTCTGACAACTACAACGGCTGGCCCCACAACAACAACAGCTGGTCCAACAACTACCACTGCTGGCCCTACAACCACAACCGAGGGTCCAACAACTACCACAGCTGGTCAGACAACTACCACAGCTGGCCCCACATCAACAACAGCTGGTCTGACAACTACGACTGCTGGCCCCACAACTACCACAGCTGGTCCAACGTCAAAAACAGCTGGTCCAACAACCACAACTGCTGGTCCAACAACTACCACTGCTGGCCCTACAACTACCACAGCAAGTCCAAAAACTACAACTGCTGGCCCCACATCAACAACAGCTGGTCCAACAACTACAACAGCTGGTCCGACAACCACAACTGCTGGTCTGACATCTACAACGGCTGGCCCCACAACTACAACTGCTGGCCCCATAACTACCACAGCTGGTCCAACAACTACTGCAGCTGGTCCAACAACTACAACAGCTGGTCCAACAACTACAACTGCTGGCCCAACAACAACAACAGCTGGTCCAACAACTACAACGGCTGGCCCAACAACTACAACTGCCGGCCCTTCAACTAAAACTGCTGGCCCCACAACTACCACAGCTGGTCCAAGATCTACAACTGTGGGTCCAACAACCACAACTGAGGGTCCAACAACTACCGCAGCTGGTCCAACAACTACCACAGCTGTCCCCACGTCAACAACAGCTGGTCCTACAACTACAACTGCTAGGCCCACAACTACCACAGCTGGTCCAACATCAACAACAGCTGGTCTGACAACTAAAACTGCTGGCCTCTCAACTACAACTGCTCGCCCCACAACTACCACAGCTGGTCTAAGAACCACAACTGCGAGTCCAAAAACTACCACTGCTGGCCCTACAACTACCACAGCAAGTCCAACAACTACCACAGCTGGCCCCACGTCAACAACAGCTGGTCCGGCAACTACCACCACTGGCCCCACAACTACAACCTCTGGTCCAACAACTACAACTGCTGGCCAAACAAATACAATTGCTGGCCCCACAACAACAACAGCTGGTCAAACAGCCACAACTGCGGGTCCAACAAGTACCAATGCTGGAGCCACATCAACAACAGCTGGTCCAACAACTACAACTGCTGGCCCAACAGCTGGTCCGACAACCACAACTGCTGGTCTGACAACTACAACAGCTGGTCAAACAACTACAACTGCTGGCCCCACAACTACCACAGCTGGTCCAACAACTACCAAAGCTGGTCCAGCAACTACAACGGCTGGTCCAACAACTACCACTGCTGGCTCTACAACCACAACTGAGGGTCCAACAACTACCACAGCAGGTCCAACAACTACCACAGCTGGCCCCACCACAACAACAGCTGGTCAAAGAACTACAACTTCTGGCCTTACAACCGTAGCTGTGGGTTTGACAATTACCACTGCTGGCCCTCCAACTACCACAGCAGGTCCAACAACTACCACAGCTATTCCCAAAACAACAACAGCTGGTCCAACAACTACAACTGCTGGCCCCACAACTACAACTGCTGGTCCAACAACCACAACTGTAAGTCTATTAGTTATCACAGCAGTTCCGACAACCACTAAAGACAATCCAACAACCACTATAACAGCAATAATTACACAACACTAAAACATTCACTTTTCAATACTGTTCATGATACTCAATCTTAGTTTAAGGACAAAATTACAGAAAACCTTTGAGTGCAACTGAATATTATAGGGTGAAACTGAATTACAAATGTCATTTATTTTTTTGGTCTCTCTTGATGTCACAAAATATTATATATTTAACATCATAATGACATCTTCCCATATTAAAAAAGCATTTCAATTAAGAAATTTTGACTTCCATGAAAATATATCAATATAACACTGATAATATGTTAGACAGAACAATTTAATAAATTACGTACCTTTTTTAATAAATCTCATTATTGCATCTTGCAGTTCAAACATCGCTTCACATCTTCTAAATTCAAAGACAATAAATACAAAAATAAAAAATGTTGTTACATCTCCTCCATTCCTTTTGCATTTCCAGATGAGTGCATCCATCACAGATCCTTCGTCTACAACAGAATCCACTGACCCTCCAACAGTAGAGGAAGGCTACCTTCTACTGCAGTTTCGGATAATACGTCGATTCCTCCCAGCTTACAACAATCCCCAGTCTCAAGAGTTCAAAGACATAAGTCTTAATATAACAACAGAGGTAATATACTTTCACAATCCTCTATTTGAAATGTCTATTTTTATAAAAGTCACATTTTAACCAGTTCTCAAATATGTTGCTTCTCATCTTTAGTGTAATCGAGGATACCGCCATGTCTATCCACACACTTTCCGTCGAACGCATCTAAGACGTCTTTGGTCAGTAGGTGTTTGTTTTCTTTTGTTTCACTGCCATATATGACTTACTTTGATTTGTAAAAATCTAATAACAACTGTTTCTCTACAGGGAAGGATCTGTGGGGGCAACGCTTGATTTGATCTTTACAAATCAGTCTGTTGTGCCAAACATTACTAGTGTAGAAGATGCTCTCAATATGACCCTAAATACATCGATTGTATTCCTGAATATAATTCCTGGCACTATCAGAGCAGGTCAGTTTCTTTCATCTCCCTGCTTTTAATGTAATAATCTAAAATGTTCTGATGGTTGACATCATAACATCTTACCAATTTCTAACAACCTCTTAATCTTTCACATAGACTCTCCAAATATGACGACAACACCAATAGTACCACAGAGACCCACCGGCATACCGGCTTCTGCCACACAGGGGACCACCAGCAGAGCTACAACTACTGGCACAAATACAGATGTTGTCGCTTTACTGTTATTTTCTTCACTGTTTCACACCCTGTGTAACAATGTTTGAACATTCAAGGTTTCATTATCTTACATGGTTTCAAGTTGAGTTACAAAACTTGTCTATTAATTTATATCAAAATCATTTCCTGATCCCTGGATTTATCTAACTCAGCTAAGAGAGCTAATCCTATCACTTTAACTATTTTTTGGTTTTCAGTTCTTTTTAATGTATTTGGAAATACATATGAACAGTTGAGCTGCTTTTTTGTTAAATATATGATAATGTATGTCAGCAACAAAATAAATAAAGAAATATAATATATATATAACACAAAACGAAAAAACGTTATATAAAAAGTATGTTTTTCTTTTCAACATTAGGACAATGTTATTTATTTTTTTAGGTAGTTAGTACTTCTGTTCTACAAAATAATGTAATAATTAAGAGATTCTAAACCACATTCAAAGAAAAACTATGTTTAAAGAAAAGGTATCTGATGTCAGCAATCGTCTGCTAATGGGAAAAATCGTAAGTTCATGTTATGCCTATTTTATAATATAGGGATGACAATGTATTCATCAAGTGTAATAACATCTCGGGGTTGAGGGGCGGCAGTTGATCAGTGGATGGAGCAGGTGGACAGAGCGGGTCATTCCCTAACCATAAGCTCGGCGGTTCGATCACCTTGATCCCCCTCCTCCAACTGTCCACATGTCGAACCCCACAAATGTACTGATTGTATAAGTCGCTTTGGGCAAATGTCCCTTTACCCTTTTACATCTAGACTGCATCTCTGAGTAAAAATAAATACTATCATTTATTATTGTTATTTAACAATACAAGTACAAATTAATGGAGAGGGTAATAAAACAAAGTGCACAAACCCCATGGATGGATGCCCAACTCGGCTAGCTTGGGTCTCTATAGCTTCGGTCTACAAGAAGGGCCAAAGCCGACTTTTTTTCTTGAGGAGGCTAAGGTCCTTCAACATCTGCAGGACAATGCCGACGCTGTTCTATGAGTCTGTTATTGCCAGTGCGATCTTCTTCGCTGTCACATGCTTTGCTGGGGCAGTGGGATGAGGGTCGCAGACACCAAGAGACTTAATGGACTCATCAAGGTTTGTTTCTTTCATCAGGCGGTCCGTAGGCTCAACTCCCTCCCTGCTCTGCCCCTCCTCCCTCCTCTGCCCCCTGCCACAGACTCTAACCTCACACCCACCCACATCCCCCCGCAGCATCTGATCTCATATCACCTCCCTCCCACCACGACTCACAAACTTTGAACTTTGACTCAGGGACTGCACACTCCACTTTGCAATATTTGCACTTCACTACTACAACACACTACCTCACTTTCACTTTTGTATTTTGTATTTTGCATTCTCAGCACACTGTTTACACCAGGGGTCTCAAACTCAAGTGAGCTGGGGACCAGTGCTGGCACTGTCATCTCAGTGGGGGCCACTTCAGTGTTCCTGACAAGTATAAAAAAAAAAAAATCACAAATATTTCAGAAAACGGGGTTTATTTTCAAATATTGTACGATAATATTACAAAACTATTCAATTCACAGTAAGTGCAAATGTTTTTGCCCTCATTCTTAAATAACTAATCAAAGCCTTTCATGAACTGACAGCACTTCTGTTCATATCGTCTTCATATTAAATAACAACACAAAAAAGAACTCTAGCCTTGTATGCACATTTTAACAGTTAGTGCAATTTTTACCTTAAAAACCTATTTTAGCATTTCACTCAACAGACAAATCGCTTCTGATTCCATTTGGACTTTATTTCTTGCCAGATACCTGGCAGCGCTTCTGTTCACATAGCTGAGCTGTATTTACTCTGATGGACAGTTCAAACTCTGAGTACACCCTCAAGGATAGCATCTGTAAGCCTGGTCCTGTACTTGCTTTTATTAAGGTCCATTGTAGAGAACAGTTTCTCACACACATATGTGCTCCCAAAAAGGCACATATCACGACTGAAAACTCTTCACAGCTCTGGGAATTAAGGAGGCAGCTCTCTGAGGAACTCTCCAGTCTTGTCTGCTTTTCCGTGTGCCTCTCTGAATTTAGCATTCAGTTCACTGGTCCACTGTAAGTCAATGAGTTCAGTTTGCAACATGCTGGGGACACTCCACATCAGCTGAGAATGGGGTCTGCAAACAGCTGGAAAGTGTCACGGTGAGCCTTGAAATCAGCAAATCGCTCATCAAACTCTTGCTGCTGGTTTTCAATAGCAGATACATATTAATCACCACTGAATACTGTTCCCTCTTCTGCCAAAGATCTGCATGCAGCAAAATGGCAGAGGTTTTTTGCAGACACTTGAGTTTTCCACTGTCTCAGTTTTGTGGAGAAGGCCTTCACGCTCTTATAGGCTGTTGTGATGAGCTGACCAGGACCCTGCAGCTTTAAGTTCAGGATGTTTAGTTGTTGTGTTATATCCACAAGGAATGCCAAATCCATTATCCATTTTGGATCATCTAGGTCAGGAACATCCAGTCTGCCATCTTCCATGAATCTCTTCAGCTCTTAACTCAAAAAATCCCTTCAGCACATTTCCCCTGCTGAGCCAGCGCACCTCTCAAAAAAGCTCAGAACTGGCGTTGCTGTAATCCTCTGGACAGGATGTAATTCACACATTTCACGACGACAGACATGACATGTTCAAATGGCAAGCATTTGCTGCACAGCACGTGCTGATGTATAATGCAGTGCAGAGCGATCGCTGGGTCTGAGTTTTCCTACGTTAACTTTCTCTGAACCAGCACAACCAGTCCGTTTTTTTCCCGGTCATGGACGGCGCACCGTTGGTTGTAATGCCCACCAGTCTGTTCCATGGCAGACCAAGCCGCTCCATCGCGTTACACAGTTGCTAAATATATCTTTCGCTTTAGTGTGGCCATGCATCGGACACACACTCTTCTGTCACCTCAAACCTGTCATCCACACCCCTGGTAAAAATTGCAAGCTGAGCATTGTCAGTTGCATCAGTCCTTTCATCAAGCGCAACAGAGAATGCAGTGAAACTTTTTGCTTTGTCCCACAACTGTTCATAGATATTACCAGAAAGTTCATTAATCCGCTCTGCCAGTGTTTGCTGACAGCGAAAGGTTGTTAAACAGGCTTTTCTTTTCAGGACACAGAATATCAGCAACTCATAGCATGCAGTCCTTCAGAAACTGCCCCTCGGTGAATGGCTTTCCTGCCTCGGTGATTAATTCACTGACCACATAACTTGCTTCGACTGCAGCATCACTGTCCTTAGCAGCTTTGTGGAAAAGTTCCTGCTGGGATACCAGTCCTCTTTGTAGCTGCTCGGCTCGCCTTTTCCTGTCATCTCCGCTGTATTTCTCATACTGCTCTCCGTGTGTTGTCGCGTAATGTCGCTTGAGATTATATTCCTTAAGAACGGCAAGTTTCTCTTTACATATTAGGCAGATGCCATTTCCACTGAACTCAACAAAAAATACTGTAATGTCAATCTTTATTGGAATTGTCTGTGTTCGTCATCCACTTTTCTTTTACGTTTGGAGAGCGACATCTTCAGCTTCTTCTTCTTCTCCTACTATTTACCTTTTCTTTTTCTGCGCTTCTCTTTCATGTTGTCAGCGCTTCCCGTTAAATCATTTTGGATTTATTTATTTATTTAGTATTGTATTTTTTTTTTAAATTAATTACACGCAAAATTATTCTTGTAATTGTGGAAAACAAATAAAATAGAAAATAAAAATAAGCATGAAGGGCTAAATCGCATTTAACTTTTAATGTCAAGATGCGGGCCGGATGTCGGGGGGCCGCGGGCCGGAAGTGGACCGTAGGTCTGAGAGGACAGCAATTTCATCTGTGCTATATGCCTGGCATGTAGCATACATGAGTCCAACAAACCGGGTACCGCCCACTTTTTTGACACATCCGGGCATTTTTAGGTGAAACTACCCGGAAATATTTGAATGGGGGTCTATGAGAATTTCAGTGCATTACATTTCTGAACTTCCCCCAAGTATTATATATAGCCATTTATACCGATCTAATGCTATGGCCAGACAGCAGACCAGTTATACCAACTCTCTTCCAAGTCCTGACCGGTGTCGCTCTTTAGAAAAACTTAAATTAATCGGCAATGTCAGATGTCCCTTCACGCTGGAATCTGGTCTCGGGGTGAACGAGACGAGTGGCCAGAGGTGGACTACGGGGACATATGGAACTACCTAAGCAATGAATGTATGAATCACGAATGAAGATGAGGGCACCAAAACAATCTATTTTCATTCAAGTCAAGTCACTTTTATTTTTATAGCGCATTTAACATGCAGAGTGCAACCATGATAGCACTAGTGCTAGGTGGTGCAGGCTAACTCGGAGCTGAACTATGACATGTAATTACAGTTCCTAGTAGTTCGCAAAGTTTAATTCATTCCTTCATTATTTTAGATTAGACATATTTAACATCGAACATCAACTGATTTTAGCTACTAATCTGTAACGAAGTGTTTGCCCCAGACGTAAACAAATGTAGACGCCGCACAGCCTCCCATCGGGATTCTCTCTTCCGATTGCCTGGAGCCACAAACCCCTTCTTTTCCTTTCCCTTTCTTTTTGTGGCAACATACTAAATCGCAAATCCTCATTTTTTGTTGTTAGCATTGTGAAATACAACACAACAGCTTTTAGGGATGGTGCCTGCTCATGGAAATAGCCTACTGTTCTATCAACAGTAATAGCCGAGTGCCTACTTCCTTCACCTAAAAGTGGGCGTGGACGTTCTGGGGCTCATTAGCATATCGCTGGTGACGAGACGCTGGACTCATCTATATTTGACAAATAAAGTTACTTGACTTGAAGAGGGCTGGTGATGTAGTGGGGGAGGAACTGGACACTCTGACGACCGTGGCAGAAAGGAGAATGCTGTCCAGGCTACAGACTATATTGGACAATGCCTCTCACCCTCTCTTTTCCACCCTGGCTCAGCGGGGGAGTACTTTCAGCAGGAGACTCTTCTCACCAAGATGCACCACAGAGCGACATAGGAAATCATTCCCGCCTGTGGTTATCAAACTATATAACTTGTCACTATCTTCTTATTTTTCGCTGACGGGTCATTCACTCTGCTTAACTGGTCATTTAACTGCATATCCGGTCATCTCACTTCATAACTGATCATTCCACTACCTAATCCGACATGCTACATCTTGTGTATACAACTTACCTCTATAGTGTATACCTAGATAGGTACATTTATGTATATTTTTAATATATTTTTTTGTATATTGTTACATATGTTGCTATTATATATTTATATATTCTAACACTCTACTATACATAGAATGTCTGTCTCTTCTTTTTCCCTGGAGTATTGTAACGAATGCAATTTCCCTCAGGGATCATTAAAGTATTTTTGTCTGTCTGTCTGTATGTCTGTCTAACTTTGTTTACCCTTTCTTTGTATTCCTTGATGCGGTGGGTCAGATTGTGTCGTCTTTGAGTCCACGGGAAATGCTTTATAAAATGATTGTGATTATTACTATTATTCCATAGAAGGACAATATAATGTTAATGTAGTAATCCTAAGCAATAAAATAGGCCATATATTTATAAGATAAAACAGCTATAAAGGCTATAGGCTTTTGGCCCCATCTACTGTACGTATTGTACATCTACATGCAATGGGGTTTTTTTTTTCTGAAAATGAAACCAATGTCCAATTTTGAGGCTATTATCTAATTCATGTATTCATTTGGGAAATTTCAGCATCTCAACACCGGGAGGAAATTACGCAGCTACAGACCCAAATGTATTGAACACAAAGGCGGGATAATACGTGTAAATGTTTTCAGGATATAATAATGCCAAAAACTACCACAACATTGGCCAAACCCTACTGAGCCACACCATTTGGCTAAAAACAAAGCAAATCAGGATACAGGATACAACATTGCCACACATCTTTAATCAGATTCAACCAGGCAATTGAATTCTAGCTATAATCAAATTAGCCGACCTTAATCTGGACTACAAACAGGCTACAACAGGGCTAATGATTAAAGGAATTATAGAGAATACATGATTAAAAATGGGAAAAGCCCAGTCTCAATGATTGCTTTCGTACTAGAAAGAAAGGTTGTTTAGCAGACGCTTTTGTCCAAATCGATTTACAATCAGTACGTTTGTGGGGTTCGACATTTGGACAATTGGAGATGGGATTGAACCGCCAAGCCTCCGGTAACAGATGACCCGCTCTACCCACTGAGCAATGCCACCCTCCTACTATGTGTAGTGGGCTATTTATTTTGTCCCTCATATTCACAGTTATGCTTCTGACTATCCATGCCAAATAGAGAATTACACCTTTATATACTGTATAGCTGAAAAGGCTCAATGAATTCTGTTTCCCCAAAAGGAATAATGACTACAAAATAGGCATAAATGATTTAATGATATAATATTGATCACTTGTAATTACAACATAGCCATGGTTGAACAATTGTCTCAACTCTGCCATATAGCAACTAGGCTAGTCACCGTCTGACTTACCAACTACCTTTCTCCTGTTTAATTTAAATGCATTCTATCCTGTAGACAAATCCCAACCCATTAACTGAAATTACATTAATTAAACACATTTTATTTGCTTTCTTTTGCATATGTTAATAATATGACACAAGCCTGTATACATTGTGACTATCTAACAATTGTGTTCATAAAGTTTCTGTTATTGCTTAAAATTACACATTTTAGTTGATTGTTGATTGGACTTTTAACCTTCATTAGGCCTACTTATTTGTAGTAATTTTACTTTACAAATAATTGAAAAAATATATTAAAAAATATATTAAAAAATATATTAAGTTATGTAGAATGGTACTTCTACATTGCCCTTTCATCGAGTGTGATACTTAATGTGCGCAAGAGTTTTAACATTTTATGAAGTTCTTCATTACACCTACATTGTTTATCATGAGTAGGAAGGTGTAGCACCCACATTTCTTCTAAATGTAGTCAATAAACAAATAGCAAGCACATTCATTGTCACACAGTACACTCCTTTCATGAAGCAAGACAGCTAATAAATCTATATTAGCAGTACACGTTGTAAAAGACACAAGGCTGAATACAATGTTGGTGCACCACCTTTTGGTGACTTCTATGGAATGATCTTTTGTTTTTTTAGGTTTTTAGGTTGTAGATCGTCTCATCGCCGTTGTTGATGAGACCCACCACAGTCGTTTCATCCGCAAACTAGATGAAGATGTTGGAGCTGGATGTTGGTGTGCAGTCATGGGTCAGCAGAGTGAAGAGGAGTGGGCTATGCACACATCCTTGGGGGGCCCCCGTGTTCAATGTGATGGTGCTGGAGGTGCTGCTGCCGACCCGAACTGCCTGTGGTCTCCCCGTCAGGAAGTTCAACAGCCAGTTGCACAGGGAGGTATTGAGTCCCAGCTGGTCCAGTTTGTGAATGAGCTGCTGGGGGATGACTGTATTGAATGCTGAGCTGAAGTCGATGAACAGCATTCTGACATACGAGTCTTTTGTCCATGTGGGTGAGGGCAGAGTGGAGGGCAGAGGAGATGGCATCATCGGTCGAACGGTTGGACCGATATGCAAACTGGAAAGGGTCCAGGGTGGGGGGGAGAGCAGATTTTATGTGGTGCATGACTAGCCACTCGAAGCACTTCATGAGGATGGGAGTAAGTGCGACTGGGCGGTAGTCATTGTGGGAGGAGGGAGGGAGGGAGGGAGATGACTTTTTCGGCACCGGGATGATGGTGGTGGCTTTGAGGCACGTGGGGACAACAGCCTGGCTCAGTGAGGTGTTGAAGATGTCTGTGAAGACATCTGTGAGTTCCTCAGCACAGTCCCTCAGTACACGACCAGGAATGTTGTCGGGACCAGAGGCTTTCATGGGTTCGTCCCTCTGAGGGATCGCCTCACGCTGTCTGGGGATAGCGTCAACACCTGGTCGCCGGGAGGGGGTGGGGTCTTCTCTGCCGGGGTGCTGTTGTCTGCCTCAAAGCGGGCGAAGAAGTCGTTCAGCTCGTTCAGCAGAGGGGTGGAGCTGTCGGAGCTGCAGGTCTGTGGAGAGGGCTTGTAGTCCTTTAAGGTTTGGATCCCTCACCACAGGTTCCTGGTGTCTCTGCTGTTCCTGAAGTGGTCGGCGATCCTCTTGGAGTACCGTCTCCTGGCCTTCCTGATGCCTCATGCCAGGTTGGCCCTGGCGGCCTTCAGGCCCACCTCGTCTCCAGCTCTGAAGGCGGTGTTCCGAGCCCTCAGGAGTCTGTAGACTTACCCTGTCAGCCATGGCTTCTGGTTGGCCCGAATGCGGATGTTCTTGGTGACTGTGACGTCATCAATGCATTTCCACATGTAGGAAGTGACAGTGTCTGTGTACTCCTGGAGGTCTGTGGTGTTGATGTAGGTGGCTGCCCGTCTGAACATGCTCCAGTCGGTGATGAGGAAGCAGTCCTGGAGTGTCTCTGAAGACCCCGCAGGCCACACGCGTACCTGCTTTGTTGTTGGTCTGATGACTTTGACCAGCGGTCTGTAAGAAGGCATTAACATAGTGGTGGTGTGGTCTGAGGCTCCTAGGTGGGGCAGGGGGAGGGCTTTGTAGGCCCCTCTATGCGTGGTATAGACATTGTCCAGGATATTATTGCCACGTGTGGGAAAGTTGATGTGACCATGGAGTTGTGGAAACACACTCTTGGGGTTTGCATGATTGAAATCCCCAGCCAGGATGAGGAAAGCATCAGGGTGGGCTGTCTGCTGCTCACTGATGTGTTGGTAGAGTTCATACAGTGCCTCGCTCCTGTTGTTGTTGGAGCCAGGGGGGATGTATATTGCTACCAGGAGTATGGCACTAAATTCCCTCGGCAGGTAGAATGGCCGGCATTTAATGACCATAAACTCCACTAGTGTTGAGCAGTGTGTGCAAACCACAGCAGCGTCCCGGCACAAGGCATAACACTATATAGTACCATTGATACACTTATTAATACTAACCATCATGAAACTTATAGTGATACTAACCCACTCTATATATCTTGCTCTCTTCCCCCTTACCTCACTTGTGAGGTAAACCATTACCAGTCATCAGCCATCCTTGTATTTGGCCCCCATCGCACCTGAAGTCCCATCGTATGACTGCCCTACCATCGCCTGTTGCTGTCCCCTTGACCGGATTCCTGGCCTGCACTACCTAGCGATCCACTACTGCCCTATGACAATTCATCCCTACACTGGACTATTTGAACTTTCTGACACTAAATGGGATTCATGCATTATCATACTGGTTATGTAACCATCCTACATCTTTGTTACATACACCCCAGGTGGCTCTAAACACCATGCTCTATTCTCTACACCTAACTAACCTATTTATTTATCATGTATACTGCCCTGTAACTGACCCTAGGCAGATGGGTCAGGCCCTTGAGTCGTGGATCTGCTTGAGGTTTCTACCTGTATGTATCTCCAATTATAGGGAGTTTGTCCTCGCCCCTGTTACTCCTGGGCTCTCTCTGAATGTTCAACACTGTAAAGCGTCATGAGTCATGTAATGTTTTGGCACTCTATAAATTGAATTGACTTGAATTTTAACTTGTGTATAATTCCCATTTTTTATTCATGTATTTGCACTTTAAATCTTGCTGAATTCAACAAAGCAAATAAATTAAGTTAAAACTTAGTTCTCCGGCCCCATTCGTCTTTGTAAGGGATAGTTTTAAGATAGTTTTTGTGTATTTTTTTCTAAACGAATACATACTTGCCATTAAATGTAACATACATAACCACACATCCACTTGTTTACAGAGCCAGTTCAAAATACCTAGGCACAATGTATTGGAGGTAAGCAACCAGTCCATTATTCTTGGCGGTACAAGCACACACCCAAATTATTTTCAGGTTTGTAGGTACAGTATGTGTCAGAGTTTGAAGCCCACTCATCTTTGAGACAAGTGGGGCATTTCCATTAAATGAAGTAATTAAATGAGTAATTCTTCTTTTTCATTAAGCTGTAAAACCTTTTTTTTGTGATTCAGGATGTTTATTGTCATTGGGTAAAGCACTGATTCATAATCTTCATTTTGCCAAAAACAACAGCATCAATGACACAAGAAGTTACTGACAGGGCAGACTTGCATGGCCTTCCCTAAGTCCACTGCATTATTTATCGACATTTGTCTCTTTATGTGGCCCATTAGCCTTCCCGCTTTGGGCCTTATGGAGCAGGGCCAATGTGTCCCTCTTTTCAATTTTCCTCAGCTGTTTCTTCTTCATTCTCTTTATCTTGGATGTATTCTGGATCTGTGTGGTATATATTTAAGAAAGTGTATCTGTATTTAAGGCCATGCTCACACTATTTATCTATTTGTGCTTTGGTGTGTTGGCGAGCTGGTAGAGGTTTCCACGCACCCACTTTAAATGCCATCCATCCATCCAGATGGATTAAACTACAGTCATTTACAACGGAAGGTCAGCTTTGCCTTGGCAGATAATCTGCATATCGAATATGAATTTATGACCACTCGTTTTGTTCTTCCGTTGAGTAAATAATCGTACCGCCAATTGTTTCCCAAGACACTCCAATGGGGTTTAACCAGCTGCCAAGTAAACATCTCCCTTTTGTACACATAGTCGTGTAGTGTTAACATGTGATCCTTTGTTTACGTCGTCACAGTGTAAACACCTGAGGTAACGTCCTCATTGGCTCTTGCCTGTGTGTGTGCTGTTGCTCCTCTGCACGTGGCTCTGTTATGTAACTGCCTGGAGTGCGGGGATTGGGGGGACGGGGGGAACAAGGAGGGTGATGATAAGGAAGGGAGAATGTAAGGGGAGAAAGTTGTGAACTGTAGCGCGACAGGCGTCGTATCTTTTTATGAATTACCTTTCAAAACATGCTTTTAACGCTTAAAAACGCTTTTAACAACAAACCTCAGTCTGGAGCCTCTTTTTTGCGGTAGAAACATGATTTGATTTATTGTTCATGATGGATGAACAATCTCAATGTCTACATGTTTTTTTTCAACAATCTAGTAACTGAATCTGAATATGTGTTTGTTTGGCTTCACGTCAGGACCACTGTAAACAAGTTTTGCTGTGTCCTGAGTGGTCTCCACGAAGGGATGCAGAGAGTTATATTCAGAAAAATCCATTTGATACAGAGAATATTATGTGTGCATACTGGGCTTACATTCAAGTACCTTTGTATGGTAAACTTTGCCTTGGTAGACGGGAGAGGAAACCCCAACATCCCAAAATCTAGCCAAGTGATTATCCAAGTAGTAGCCACAAGAGGGCAACAGAGGGGCCTAAAAAAGCCAGTGCCTGTAGCTCTGGAGGCAGAGCGGGTTCTCTGGAGATCAGATGGTTGCTTGTGTAATCCCTGCCTTCCCCTCCCCCACCCGCCAGATACCAGCACAAGTAGAATCTAATTCTGCAGGATACACTGTAATGTGTAGGCTACAGTAACATCATATTGTTAATTTTAGTGTAATTGTTTTGACCATGGACAGCAGTGCTGGGATGCTCTACGATTGACTTCCCACATAACATGATCTCCGGCTATTTCGGTCATGGCAAGTTAGCAGGTTAAGGTTAGGTTACATTAACTTAAACATGTTTTCTGCGTATCTGAGTCACGTCAGGTAGATTTTCCCTTGCAACGGTGTTGAAAACAACAACTCCATGTTCTCAATGGGTTGAATAGAACAATTCAACCTTGGTAGCCACACATAGTTGGCATATATTACACGTTACGGTTGTCAGATGATGTGCTTAGGCATCTTGATATGTACTTGATATGTTCAATATGCGGGTGTGCCATAGACGCTCTACGGAGCTGCATTCCGTATGGCTTTAAAGATAGGTGATTGGGAGATACCAGCCAAAGTGAGGTAGATTTTGAGTGTTTAACTTTAACCGTGAATTATAGCACTCCCTTATGGGCAAGGTCAAGTCAAACCTTTTGGAGACCTGCTTACCAGGAATACATACTGTATGTCCTCGACAAATTGCAAATCCTAGGATACGTCAAGCTCATACCGAGCTCTATCCAAAATAACAACTCTGGATTGGTCCGGATACATATTGCATATGAACATGAGTACTTCTTGTTTATTTGTTTAGGTCAGGGTGTCTCTTTAGGCCTCGGAATATGTCTTCTGCTCAAGGTAGTAATTTACAGTAAACGCCTACACCCTGTGATGTTTCATTTGCCGTATGAAACATGTGGTAAGTATGCCTTCCACCTGGTAGACTGGCGCATGCCTCCCACAGAAACGGCATTTGAGTCACCACGTTACAGCAAGACTCCATTGACTTTCTAAAGTTTTTTGCATGTATAATTTGGCTTCATTAAACAGACCCCCAGGCACCACATTCATGCTCCATGCCCAATCAGCCTCTGGATCAGTGACTGAGGGCCCCCCCATAAAACCTAACGCAAGTTGTGGACGCGGGAGTTTACTGTTTCCAGGGTCATTTTCATTCATAGCATTCCAATAAAGTTTAGATAGAGTTGAGTAGTTTGACAATTTAACTGGTTGCTGTTTAGTTACCATCAGTGTTGGTCAAGTTACTTTTAAAAAGTAATTAGTTACAGTTACTAGTTACTGCTCCCAAAAAATAATTGAGTTAGTAACTTAGTTACCACATTGTAAAAGTAATTAGTTACTCAACAAGTAAAGTAACTAGCATTTTTTTTTTTTATGTTCTATAACGCTGTTACGTTCTATAACATCTTTAACGTAGATGATTGCAGCCTGCCATATGATGCATAGAAATAAAAACATATAGAAAATAAATATTGAAAATAAAATTCAAGTGCAAAATTAAGACAAGTGTAAACTTGGGTAAAAAGAAACAAAGGAAGATCTGGCCATTAAGTAGTGCAAATCTCTGTAACTGTATATTATTGCACAATAAATGGAGCACTATTCATCTATCTATACTAAAATACTCCTCTCATCTAACGACTAAACCAGTGGTTGTAACGTAGGAGGAGAAGCTTTTCAAATCTTTTGTCTGACAGTCTGTTCCTCATCGGAGAGAAGACAACTTTGCCTAGGCTGAACAGTCTCTCAACAGGTGCACTAGATGAAGTAGCAGCATTGTAACATAGTGAAATTTTCTTGATGAGAGAAAATCCACACAGAGAGTTTTGTGCTGAAGATCTAATATAGTCTGCCACCTGGTTTTCGGCTGAAGAGGAGGTGTCTTTCTCATCCTCCTCAAAAGCAAAAAAAATGCTCTCAGAAATCTGTGTGATGTGAAGATGTGCTGGTACCTGGCTGTGGTTCTTCGAGGACAATTTTACGGCACTCTGCCAGCAAACTTCCCTTAACTCCTGTGACCGCAGTCAGCGAAGTTTGAATTTTGGAAAAGTTACGGCAGCAAGTATAGCCTCTCTCTCTTCATTTACCAGGACATCAGTGAACCTTGAATATATGGAATGAAACTTGAATATATGGATGAATCCATATATTCAAGTTTCATTCCATATATTCAAGGTTCACTCCATATATTCAAAGTTTCGTTCAATATATTCAAAGTTTCATTCAATATATTCAAAGATTAATTTCCTGAACGGCATGCCATAATATATATATATATATATATATATATATATATATATATAAATGTATTTCATTATATGGTATTATATTGTATGTACTTCTGTTTTATAAATTATTCATAATTTATTTATACATTATTTATACAAATGTCAAAGGGAATCCAAACAGGGGCCCATTTCAGGAAGCAGGTTTAACAAACTCAGAGTCTAAGCCTGAACGCTGGCTTGAGTAACTCTGAGCTGTCAAATTCTGAGTTTTGGGTTTCAGAACAGGGGATAACAATAAGTTCAATCGACTCTGAGTATGTTCAGCCTGAGCGATGCTCGTGCATGAGGAGAGCATAAAGCCCGCATCAATGGAACACTGAGAATACAATTCCACCAATGGCAGCAGGAGAAAAAAAAATGCTTGATCCTCCTATTTCTCCCCAGTGGAGTTAGAAATATTATTGACTGTATAAACAGAATATGAGATGACATTTAAGAAAAAAAAAAGCAACACAGTAGCAGCCGCAAAAGAACAGGCTTGGCAGAAAATTGCTGACTGAGTGATGTGTGAGTATTGATTGAAAAACATAAAATTCTATCTCGATGTTCCACTTTTTCAACATTAACGTATAGGCATACATAGATGTGGATATCTTTCTATATCTATCTACCTGTATAGAGTAGATATAGGTGTGTGTGTGTGTGTGTGTGTGTGTGTGTATATATGTTTGTGTGTGTGTGTGTATATGTACAATGCAAAAGTTTTCGGCAGGTTTGAAAAAATGCTGTAAACTAAGATTGCTTTCACAAATGTTAATGAAATGTTAATATTTTATTTTCATCAATTAACAAAATGCAAAGTGAATGAACAGAAGAGAAATAATATAAATATAGTATATAATAAGAAATAAATTATACATTGTGCAGAAAAACGGTAACGTTCAAACAGATAATCATCAGGGAACGATAAAACATCCAAGCGGGGTCTGATCACTCGCCCCACAGAGATTTCTGCTAAGTATTTGTGCTTCGATGTCAACTGGCTCTTCAAGAAAAGGACATGCCATGTCTGACACTTCCTTCAGTCTGCAGCTCAAAATGGAGAAACTCAGGCTTAGTGGAAAAAAACCTACCAGCGACCAGGTTAGCTTCACAGAGTATGTTGCCCCAGTAACAGTCTCAGAGTTAAGCTGAACTGGCTTTGTGAAACCGAAAACCCTCAGTTTCCTTCAACTCTGACTCAACTAACTCTGAGTTTTCACGAAACAAACTCTGAGTCAAAGCCTGAACTCTTGCTTGAGTAACTGTGTTGTCAAACTCAAAGTTTTGGGTTTCAGAACAGGGACCCAAAAAGACGCTGGTATAGAAAAGATAAATCTTAATTTATTATGGCACAATAACTATAATAAATATAAGCAAAGAGGAGAGACCTGGTCATGGTTGCACTACCTGTGACTCAATAGCAACTCACATCAAGGCTTCTACGTCACACAGAAACACAGTGGCCCAAAATCTTATTCAATCAGTTCAGTTATTGCACAACACCCAAAAATGGCAATTCACAGCACAACAAGATGCGTTAAGTTAATAGTAATACTAGTAATGCTAGTACTTGCTCCCCGTAGCCCCAGTTTGTGGCGATAGGCCGATCAGTGTGAATTAACTACCGGCGTCCAACTTTTACACGTTAGATGCAGATGGTGAAACTTCGGTCAGACTTTCTAGCCTTAGACTCCCGTGTGGATAACTATTCACGCTGCTGCCTGCTGCAGCGGCAGTATGCAACCGCATCCAAGTTACGAGCGCAGGCAGCGTGAAACCCAGTGTGAATGAACACACAATTATGCATTAGATGCAGGTGGTGAGACTTCGGTCTCTAGCCTTAGGCTCCTGTGTGACAGAGACTACGCTCATTCAACGTACAAAAACAGTTTGAAATGTTCCCGTGCTCTTTTATCTCCTTCCTATTTCCCGCCCCTGCCATCAATTTCCTGAATTTACCACGGAAGTGCTAAAATCAGCCTGCGCACGGACCGGCTCCCTCTGTGGGGAGGGAGTGTATGAGTTGGGGTAGCCTTCCAAAACAACACACCCCCTCTATAGGAAGAGAGGGATTGGAAGCAATCGATCATGGAAAAGTAATGTGCATGTAACCTATGTATGTTTAAATGTTTACTGAGCCTATACTAAAAACTAATAATTTACCCCGTCACATACAGTAGATATAGGTATGTCTGTTTGTGTGTCAATTAACAAAATGCAAAGTGAATGAACAGAAGAGAAATCTAAATCAAGTTAATCATTATTTATTTATTTATTTATTATACTTTTTTCATCCCACAGCGGGGAAATTTGTTCTCTGCATTTGACCCATCCTATTGTACATAGGAGCAGTGGGCTGCCATGTTCAGTGCTCGGGGAGCAAGTTGGGGTTCAGTGTCTAGCTCAAGGACACTTCGACATGTGGACAGTTGGAGGAAGGGAATCGAGGGGATCGAACCACCGACCCTATAGTTGGTGGAGGACCCGCTCTGTCCCCCCGCTCTATCCACTGAGCGACTGCCACCAATTGTCTCTTAGCAATGTTCATGTTGTTTTTTAATAGTCACTTAAATATTGACCATAAGGAAATGTTGTTGACTATAGCGAAGCCTGCTGGTGTTTCCTGCCTAAAACTTTTCCACAGTACTGTAGGCCTATATATATAATGAAGGAAAAAAAACAAAGTACAACACCTGGGCTGAGAAGATAAATGATAGATTGTGCAGAAAACGGTAACAGTCGAACAGATAATCCTCAGGGAACAATAAAACATCCAAGGTCTGATCACTCTCTCCCCACGGAGATTTCTGCCACCGTGTGCACCCTTACATGCTGGTCTCTTTCAGAATGTCAGTACCTCTGCTAGTGTGTGCTGCCTGTTTTGCAGATTCCTCTCACACTGCAGCGAGAGGTTAAGGTTACTTGTTATGGAGGTAAATCTCATATAACTATGAATCTCTTATCTCTCCTGCTTACACTGTGGTCCCCTTATAACCTTCCCTGCTCAAACATTTACGCCCTCTATTTTCTCGCTCTGTGTCTAGACTCTTCCATTCTCTCTATTGTTTACTATTGGTTGTTTGTTGTGGTTGTTGTTGTTGTTTGTTGTTAGCCCATATTTTATTCATCAAAACCATTTTTGTCAGTGCAGTAGTGGACGGTTTCTTTAGTGATTGGTGGACTGCTCTGTGTTCACATGTTTGGTTGAAAACATACAATAATTATTTTTATTATTTATAATTATTTATTTTCAGAATGTTAAAATAATGTAATGTTAATAATTTAATATTTGATATATATATGATATGATATGTTTACAAACTGCATCAACAGCTGAAAAATAACTTTCCTTGAAATATTGAACATGCCCTCTATTAGATGTTCCCATATGCCCAACGCAATTCTGTTTCCTAATTTATAGATTTTTTTTTCCTCTACAAAATACGGTGATGCAAAATAACAAACCTGAAAGAGAGAAGTGTTGTTATGCATAGTGTTGTTTTACAGTGACTAATGAGTTTGGAGATGTGCCCAATAATAAGTAGAAATGTATTTCATAACAACAACGTTACTATAACTGTCCGATAAATTCATGCAGTACATTTAAATAACTGGTATCAACAGAGCGTGACATTGTAAGAAGGCCATATTTATTTATTTTCTGTCATAAATCCTGGAACATGTTGTTGCCAAACAACTCATCACCTACCTAGACACCAACGACCTCTTCAAACTCTTCCAATCCGGTTTCCGCTCCAAACAAAGTACAGAAACTGCACTCCTCAAAGTGACCAATGACCTGCTATCCTCTGACACTGGCTCCCTCAATATCCTCATCCTCCTTGACCTCAGTGCTGCCTTTGACACGATCAACCACTGCATCCTCATCTCCCGTCTCCAATCCACCCTTGGCATCACTGGCACTGCCCTCTCCTGGCTCAGATCCTATCTCTCTGACAGACATCAATTCATCGCCATCAACAACTGTCAATCAGCCATTACTCCTCTCATCCAAGGTGTCCCCCAGGGTTCTGTGCTTGGTTCACTCCTCTTCATTCTGTACATGCTTCCACTTAGTCAGATCCTCCGTCACCATGGCCTCAGGTTCCACTGTTACGCCGACGACACACAGCTTTACCTCCCCTCCAAAACCATCACTCCCTCCACACTCTCAACCCTCTCCAACTGTTTGACTGACATCAAGACCTGGATGCAACATAGCTTTCTCAAACTCAACTCCGACAAATCCGAAGTCCTCATCATTAGTCCTGACTCCCTCACCCACTCTACTCAGAACTTCACCCTTAACATTGACGGCTCCACCATCACCCCTCCACCAAAATCCGTAACCTTGGAGTTATCCTGGACCCCACTCTCTCCTTCCTCCCCGATGTCAACCATATTACCAAAACCGCCTTTTTCCACCTCCGAAACATCGCCTGCCTCCGCCCCAACCTGTCAACTACCGCTGCTGAGACACTCATCCATGCTTTCATTTCATCCAGGCTTGACTATTGCAACAGTCTTCTCTATGGCACCACCACCAAAGTCCTCAATAAACTCCAATATGTCCAGAACTCAGCTGCACGCCTCCTCGCCTCCCCGCTCCAGAGAACACATCACAGCTGTCCTCCGTGAACTCCATTGGCTTCAAATTAAACACTGAATCAACTTCAAAATCTTACTCACCACCTACAAGGCCCTCAACAACCTTGCCCCCCCCCCTACCTCGCCGACCTCCTCCATCACCACGCCCCCTCCCGGTCCCTCAGGTCCATCTCTGCCAACCTGCTGCAAGTCCCCCGGACTAAGCGACGGACTTGGGGTGATCGGGCCTTCTCAGTTGCTACCCCCACCCTCTCGAATTCACTCCCCTCCCACATCAAATCTCCCCAACCCTCTCTTCTTTCAAATCTGCACTTAAACACACACCTTTTCACACTAGCCGTCCCCACCTAACTTTATCCTAGTCTTAATAAGTTCTATTGTTTAGTTTGATAGGGCAAATATGTAAAGCGTCTTAGAGTACCATATTAAGCGCTATATAAATCAGATGTATTATTATTATTATTATTATTATTATTATTATTATTATTATTAATGCTACTCTCCTTTCATGTATATTGGTCTGATAGTTGTCTAAATTTCATTTTGTTTTCCTTATTGGATCAGTTTCTAATCCAGGATTTGTTTCCCCTTCCATTCTTTATAGATTATGCCACCAAGCCCACAAGGAGTTGTATGCATACAAACAGATAAAACACACACACACACACACACACACACACACACACACACACACACACACACAGTGTTGTTACATACTCTATGGTAACAATCCAGATTAGAGCTGTTCCTTTGTCAACTGATGGATATCACCATCTTTTTGAAGATTGCAGAACAAGCCTTTATTGAGTCATGCCAACATGTGTGATGGCATTGTTGAAATCAGATTACATTCTCTGCTTGCATTCCATGCTGAAATTATACAAGTCTCTTGAATGTAGATCAGATTAGATCTGGTTTGATACGAGTGAAAAATTCTGAAACAGAAATGAGAAAAGTCACATGCACCTTCCTTCATTCCTGGGTGCCTTAAGAAATATTAAGAAACAAGGGGAATTTGTTTTCCCTTGTTGCGGTTGTTGGATTGTTGGCAATGTGAAGTTCCAGGTGATGAGTTTGTGATTTGTAACCATGTCTGCTTCCTCTACCCAGGTTATACAGAAGAAAAAACTCAAAGAGCTAAATTTGCACAAGGTAAGTCGACCAATAGGATTTTCCTAAATCATATCCACATAAAGGCTGTTATTAATCTCTTACATTACCCAGTAATAAAAACAACTGCCGCTGCCCGCCCCCCCCCCCCCCCCCCCCCATCCACAAAAAAACGACACACCTTCTATGCATTAGTCAGAAGGCCCAAATGTGCACATTAAACAAAAGAAGATGATTGACATGATGTTGCCGCATGGCACTGATGCTTTATATGATGGCCATTAAAATAATGGCCAATAGCCAAAACCAACAGTCACATTTATTATTATGAATGTGACTGTCAGTTGTCTACAATAGATGTCAATGAACACGCCACCTTGCCAGAGATGACGCCTACTTTAGCACAGCCCTCATGTGTCTTGCAAACCTATGGCTGGGTCTCCTTTGAGGACAACAATGGGAGGCTTTGGGCCTTTGTACCACACCAGCATGTCAGCCTTTTCACACAGTAACTTTTAACTTTTGAGTTTAGAGTTGACTGCCCTTACCTCTATATAAGCCAATTTAGATTTCAGGCCACTCCGGGCTGACTTCTGACAAATTTTTGCTTGGTTTCTAAAATTGTACACTCTGCTCTGCTGTCTTTGGAACTCTTGAATCTTACCTACAGAACCTTTCCATAAATACCAGTTTTTATTTGATTAGCTAACCAAATAATTGCAGGTATCACGCTTCAGAAGTAGACATTTTGTGTGTAGCAGTTATTTAACTTATTTGTCAAATGATAATCTAATCATGCAAACATGCCCTTCACAGAAAGGAAGTAGAACAGGTTTTGTCGGGCACACGGGGACAGACGCACATTTGAGTTAGAAATGCAGAATCAGGAAGTATGATGAGTGGGCAGGTGTGGAGGAAACAACATACCTTTGGCCAACTGAGATATGAGTTCTGTTTTGTCCATTGCCCTCATGCTCAACAACCCACTGAGGAGCACTGTCCCTTATCATGCCGCGCCTCCTTCATGCATGTAAACATGTTGTGGCAAGCTATAGCAAGCAAGACGCACAAGATACCACAATCAGTTGAGCAATGGTGCTCTCTGACTCATCCCCAAAACAACGCCCTCTGACTCATCCCCAAAACAACAGCAAAAACAGTGAACGTAAGGAACCCAACATGCCTTGAACAATTGCTTCCAAACCCTATCTACCAGCAATTACACAGAATGCCAGAATGTCGCAAAGCATTCTGGGAAACACTCCCCCAACACGTTACACAGCTTCCACCTAGCAGGTTAGCTGTCCCCAGCAACCCACTTGTCCAACACAAAGTCCTTGAGGTGTTGGGGGACCTGGCGACGTTGAGGGTTCCGCTCAGGTGAGCCCCTAGTAGCTCCCAGTGGAATGGTAGGGACCTGCGGTTTGTCCTCAGCCCCAAGCCCACCCCCAGATGGAACTAATGGTTGGTAAGGAGCAAGCCTGTCGCAGTGGAGCACTACTACCCGATTTCTTTTTACCAACCACCCCCGGTACACAACATCAGACAGTTTCTCCAAAACTGTACATGGACCGACCCACTGACTCATCAGCTTGGGGGAAAGACCCTTCTTCCTCTCTGGGCAATACACCCACACCATCACCCCTGCTGCAAAGTCCTCACCCTTAGAGCGAGAATCTTATGCCCGTTCATGTCGGGCCCCAGCATTGGCAAGGGGCTTCCTTGTTGGACCACCCGGAGACAAAGGTGATACAGGTAATCCAACCCGGGTCCCGCCACCTCAGACTCAGGGAGTGGTCCAAAAACCAAATCCACGGGGGTGCAAAGCTCATGTCCAAACATGAAGATGGCAGAGGTGCACTTGGTGGACCCCTGCACTGCAGTCCGATACACCCACAGGACCAAAGGCAGATGTAAGCCCCCGTCTCGCTGCTGATGGCTAGTCAAAATAGCGAGTTGCGCGACCAGGGTGCGGTTGAAGCATTCAACCAGTCCATAGCTCTGAGGGTGTAGTGGTGTAGTCTGGGTTTTCTTGATGCCCAGTCGCCGACAAACCTCTGCAAACACCTGGGCCTCGAAGTTCCACCCCTGGTCACTATGCAGCTCCTCTGGTACGCCAAAGGGACAGAACATCTCGTCCACCAGCCGCCCCGCAGTCATGGCAGCACTCTGGTCAGGGACTGCATAGGCCTCTGGCCATTTGGTGAAATAGTCCACGGCAACCAATATGTAGCGGTTACCCTGTTCAGTAGTCGGGAAAGGACCCAAGATGTCAACGGCCATGCACTCCATGGGGGCCCCCACCTGGTACTGCTGCAAGGGGCCCTGTGAGTGTCGGGTTGGCCCTTTTTTCACAGTGCAGGTGTCACACCGGTGAACATAATGTTCCACATCCTGGCGGCATCCTGGCCAATAGAACTGGGACCGAAGATGGTTGAGGGTTTTGGAGACTCCAAAGTGTCCAACCCCGGCCACACCATGGACCAGTCGTAGCACTCTGGAGCGTAGCTGGCGGGGCACTAGGAGCTGGAGAATGTCACCGTCGCACTCCGGGGTCTGCCAGCGGCAGTGGAGGAGTCCATCGTGGTTGATGAGGTTGGGCCACTGCAAGTAGAGGGCCTTGGTCTCAGGGTCTAGTGCAGAGATGGTTGGCCACGCTGGTCTTTGGACCGCCCCTACCCAGGGGCACCCAGAGACCCAGAGTCAAGGTCCCCTGGGTTGTCTCGCAGTGCGGCCACCACTTTGTCCGCCGGACCTCGTTCTTCTACCCGTAGGCAGTACCTTCAGTTGTCTTCTCGACAGGGACGCCGAGACAGTGCATCCACGTTGACATGGAGGCGGCCAGCCTGGTGGTGTATCTCAAAGTCATAATCCTGAAGAACCTCCAGCCACGGGGAAAGCTGCCCCTCCAGTTCTTTAAAGTTGAGGAGCCAGGTGAGGGATGCATGGTCTGTACCCAGGAGGAACCTCTGCCCATAGGTGGGGTCTGAAGTGCGAAGGCCCAGGACAACAGTTAGCAACTCTCGGTGTGTGACGCAGTAATTCCTCTCTGGTCGGCTGAGGGATTGGCTGAAGTATGCAGTGACCTGCTCTCCCTGTTCCTCCTCCTGAAAGAGTACTGCCCCAAGGCCGACGTTGCTGGCATCGGTGTCAACGATGAAGGGACGCTGGAGGTCTGGATAGGCCAGCCCGGGACTCTCGACGAGTGCTGACCGAAGCTGGAAAAAGGCGTGTGTGCAGTCCTCAATCCAGTGGAACGCTTGCCCTTTCTGTGTCAGCTGATGCAGTGCGCTGGCAATGGTGGTCAAGTGTCTGACGAACCACCGATAGTAGGAAGCGAGTCCCAGGAAGCTCATAGCCCCGCAATGTTGCGAGGGACAGGCCAGTCCTTCACTGCTGCTACCTTGGCTAAATCGGTGGACACTCCAGCTGCACTGACGACGTGACCCAGGAAAGATATCTCTCGCTGGAACAGGTGACACTTCTGGGGGTGGAGATGCAGGCCGGCCTCGTGGATGGCGTGGACGCCGTCCCTCAGGTTGGTCACTGTGCTTTCATGGTCAGTGGCATGAGCAAGGAGGTAATCCAGGTATACGACGCAGCGGTTCCGGGGAATGTCAGCCAGGACCTTCTCCATCAAGCGTTCAAAGGTAGCCGGGGCGTTACAAAGACCGAAGGGCATCATTTTAAACTGGTGCAGTCCTTGGCCAATGGAAAAGGCAGTCTTTGGACATGCTTCTGGCGACAACTCAACCTGCCAGTAACTGAACCAGCGGGACCCAGCAATGTAATCGAGGGCGTCATCAACCCGGGGCAGTGGGTACGAGTCCTTATGAGTGACTTTGTTGAGGAGACAATAGTCCACGCAGAGGTGGTGGTGCCATCTTTCCAGGTGCCATCTTTCTTTCTTACGAGAACCACTGGGGCTGCCCAGGGGCCTGTGGAGGGCTTGATAATGCCAGCTTCCAGCATCTCCTTGATTTTTTCTTCTGCCCAAAGCCGCTTTGCTAGTGGCAGGCGTCGGGGACGGAGGTGGATTGGGCATGCACCGGCAGTGTCAATGTAATGCTGCACCAAGCTGGTGCGTGTACAGTCCTCATCTCTAGCTGCAAAAGATGTCGGGAAAAAACAGGTCCAGTACTTCCCATAGTTGGCATCGCTGATCCTCCTCCAGGCCCTTTCCGCTCCGGTGGTAGAGGTCGACGATGGCCTCCCTGGTTTCAGCGGATGGAGATTGAGCTGGTGGGGGAACTCCTTCTGTGGCTGGCGGTGTTCTCTCGAGGCCACATGTTCTTACTGTTGGCGGTGCAGAAGACTCTTTGGCTGGAAACGAGGCGAGTCACAGTCCCTCCCTTTACCTGTGGCGTGCAGTGTGATGGTCTCAGGGCCCAGGGAAAGTGTAGCTCTGGATATATCCACCACGGCACCCCATATGGTCAGCATGTCTAGCCCAATGATGCAGGGGTCCAGTATTCTGGCTAACCAAAACTTGTGGCCCACCATGTGGCCAGCAGCAGTCACTTTGAGGGACTTTTGTCACAACATCTTAGTGCATGCCCCGATGACAGTGGCAATGTGGCGCTTGGTAGGAGTCCAGCCCAGTGGGCTCCGGCTTTTCCTGGGAGATGGTGGACCCTGTGTCCACCAGGGCCCTGCACCAGGTGCCATCGATGTCACAGTCCATATATAGTCCGATGGCCCGGCATAGTCGGCCGATTTGTAATCCAGCTTTGGCGGGGGAGGAAGGGGTCGTTCTGGATGGCAGTTATAATAATAATAATAATAATAATAATAATACATTTTATTTAGAAGTGTCTTTCAGGCCACTCAAGGACACTTTACAATTTAAAACAAGAGCAAACAAATAACAAAACCATTAAAAGTGCAAGTAAAAACATCATGACAACTACAATGAGAATGCTGTCCTGAAAAAGTGGGTTTTGAGAGAGGATTTGAACTGAGGGAGGGAGTCAATATTTCGGATGTCAGATGGGAGTGAGTTCCAGAGTTTGGGAGCAGAGCGGCTGAAAGCTCTGCTCCCCATGGTGGTGAGCCGGGCAGAGGGGACAGTGAGGTGGATGGAAGAGGAGAATCTGAGGGAGCAGGTGGAGGTGGCAGTGTGAATGCAGTCAGACAGGTAGGGAGGGGCGAGGTTGTGGATGGTTTTAAAGGTATGAAGGAGAATTTTGAAGTTAATACGTAAGTTAATTGGAAGCCAGTGGAGATGCTGTAGGATGGGGTGATGTGGTGGAAAGAGGGGGTTTGAGAGAGGATACGGGCAGCTGAGTTCTGGACCAGTTGGAGCTTATGGAGGGATTTCTGGGGGAGACCAAAGAGGAGAGAGTTGATTTTATATTTTTACCTAAATATTATGTTTATCTAGTTATTGTGCATAGTGTTGTCTGTGATGTGTGTGCTCTTTGTATGTCTTTATGCCACTGTCAAAGAAAATGTTCCATTTTATGTAAGTTTTATGGACATTAAAGAAGTCTAAGTCTAAGTCTTCGGCTTCGCTCAACGCCTCGGCCAAAGTCTTTGGTGTGCACAGGTGAATGTGCTCTAGAAGTCGCTCCGGCTGGAGCCCCCTGGTGAATGCTTGGAGGGCAAATGTCGCAAAGCATTCTGGGAAACACTCCCCCAACACGTTACAATATTTGCATATTTTTTTTATGTTTCGACTTGCTTGGTGCCCCCGCAGCGATATGTGCATGAATGCATGTGCAGGCATTCATCCTGGTGCCTGATCAAGTGGCTGGAGGTGAGGAAGGTGTGCCTGCTGTGCAACATCCTGGTCCTGCAGCTGGCCCAGCAGGCCGGCGCCCCCTCCGACACCCCAACACAACAGCCTCTTCCTGGGGTGGAGAACCTGGTGTAGCCCCAATGACCCACCGACAAGATGTTGCCTCAGACATCCAGTACACAGGCATTCATGCAGGGACACACACCATGCACAGACACGCCCGACACAGAGGCATGCATACTCATACACACAGGCAGGAAGGCACAAACGCACTCACAGGCACACACACACACACACATCCAGAAAATCTTTTGCATGCCACATTCATTGTTTTGCAAACATTCACTGTAATACATCCATGCTACAAAGAAAAAAAAAAACTGTGAATGTATGAAGTGAACGATGAACAAATTCTGATTGGCTATACAATTACTTAGAATCTTGGCTTCTTCCCGTGGCAACAATGAGGAATCATTGATGTTCCACAAGTCTGACCTTCGGCTCCACATCACGTTACAGTTACCACACAACACTAGACAATGGGGGCGGGGCGGGGGTGTGCTAATGGTCAAAGTGCTAATGGTAGGTTTGGATGGATATGGGTTTTGTGCCACACCGTTGGCCTCTGAAGAGTAGCTGTGGATACATTCAGCATTTATTTGCCTTTAATGTTATTATATTGTATTATAAAGATGAAAGACCTATACCAACTTATTCACAAACAGCAGATTGCTGACAGGCAAAAAAAAAAGATTAGAGCTTGATCATATATATATATATATATATATATATATATATATATATATATATATATATATATATAAAGACCTGTTGCCTAAACTGACGTCTCTGCTTATGTTGATATATTTAACAAGAGAAGAGATGAACATTAAAGAAGGCTGAACCTTACAAGTTATCCTTGTATGGTTATTGGAGATTGTTTTTGAAGGTTATGTAAATGAAATGTAATGACATGGGCTCTCTTAAGTCTCCCCGGTTCAATGGAAATTTTCTTCCTGGGCATGCATGACAGTGAGAATGGAAGAAGTGTATGTAAACATCTATCTCGCAAGATTTGAACAAAGGTGCCACCGATCTGAGTGCCGTCCAGGTGACACGTCCATCAAAACAAACCCTTCTAAAGGCCCTTTTCTTGCACTTCATAAGTTTGATCATAACATGTTAACAATGTGATATGGTTGGTCATAACTGGAAAACCCAAATTGAAATGCAAGCTTGGAGACAGAAACATGACGATTGTAATATAATAATAATAATAATAATAATACATTTTATTTAAGAGCGCTTTTCTAAGTACTCAAAGACACTTTACATTAAAAGCAGAACAATATAAAATAGTACAAGTACCCTAAACAGACTAAAAAAAACAAGACACATTACACTGAGCTAAACATTAAAAGCAATTTTAAAAAGGTGTGTTTTGGTCATAGATTTGAAGGTGGGCAGATCAGTGCAGTCTCGGATGCGTTTGGGGAGAGCGTTCCAGAGGGAGGGGGCGGCTGCAGAGAAGGCTCTGTCGCCCCAGGTTCGGTACTTGGTTCTGGCTGGTGGAGTAAGGAGGTTAGCATCAGATGATGAACGGAGGCTGCGGGATGGGTTGTGACGATGGAGCAGATCCGTGAGGTAGGAAGGGGCCTGGTTATGGAGGGCTTTGTGTGTGAGGAGGAGGATTTTGAACTGAATACGTTGTGGAACAGGGAGCCAGTGGAGTTTCTGGAGGACAGGAGTGATGTGATCACGGGTGCGGGTGTGGGTGAGCAGACGTGCAGCAGAGTTTTGGATGTACTGTAGTTTATTTAAGGTTTTGGATGGGGTGCCGTAGAGGATGCTGTTGCAATAGTCGATTCTTGAGGTGATGAAGGCGTGAATGAGGGTTTCAGCAGCAGAGAAGGAGAGTGATGGGCGGAGACGGGCGATGTTCCTGAGGTGAAAGAAGGCAGTTCTGGTGATTTGGTTTATGTGAGCTTCAAAGGAGAGGTAATTATCGAAGATGACTCCGAGGTTGCGGCTGTGAGGGGATGGAGACAGGGTGGAGTTGTCGATGGTGAGGCGGAAACTGTCTGTGGTTTTGTTGAGGGATTTGGGGCCGATAATGAGCAGGTCAGATTTGTCGCAATTAAGTTTAAGAAAGTTGGTCTGCATCCAGGATTTGATGTCGGCAAGACAGTCTGAGAGTGTGGAGTGAGTGGTGGGGGTGATGGACTTGGTGGAGATGTAAAGCTGGACGTCATCGGCATAACAGTGGAAGTGGAGACCATGGTGGCGAATGATGTTGCCAAGAGGGAGCAGGTAGAGTATGAAGAGGAGGGGACCAAGCACCGAACCCTGGGGGACGCCTTGGGACAGAGGAGCAGTGGAGGAGGAGCAGTTGTTGATGTAGATGAATTGTTGTCGGTCAGTAAGGTATGATTTGAGCCAGGAGAGTGCAGTGCCAGTGATGTGAAGAGAAGACTCAAGGCGGGAGAGGAGAATGGTGTGGTTGATGGTGTCGAAAGCTGCGGTGAGGTCAAGGAGGATGAGGACGGTGAGGTGACCGGAGTCTGCAGAGAGGAGGATGTCGTTGGTGACTTTCAGGAGAGCTGTTTCAGTGCTGTGTTGGGAACGGAAACTGGACTGAAATGGTTCGAACAGGTCATTTAAGCAGAGGTGGGCTTTGAGTTGAGTGGCGACAATACGTTCCAGTATTTTAGACAGAAAGGGGAGATTGGAGATGGGCCGGAAGTTTGACATGATGTCAGGGTTGAGTCCGGGTTTTTTGAGGATGGGAGTGACAGCAGCCAGTTTGAGTGAACGGGGAACTGAGCCAGACCTGAGGGAGGAGTTGATTATTTCTGTGATGAGTGTGGAGATGGCTGGAAAAGAATCCTTGATGAGGTGAGACGGGATGGGATCTAGGACAGATGTAGGGGTTCTCATGCCTGTTATGGTTTTGAGGAGCTCCCCTGTTGATACAGGGGAGAAGTGAGACAGGGGCTGAGAGGGGAGGAGGAGGGAAACAGATGAGGGAGGAGGAGTGCAGGCCACGGCGACAGAAGAGGAGGACAAGCTGTTGTAAATGGTGTTGATTTTTGTTTGGAAGAATGAAAGAAAGGAGTTGCATTTTTCAGTGGTGAATGAGTTGGAGGTATTGTCGATGGGCTTGAGGAGTTTGTTAACTGTTGAGAAGAGAGCCTTGGGGTTGGTGGAGCCGGAGTGTATGAGGTGAGAGTAGTAGGTGGACCGGGCAGTACTGAGAGCATCCTTGTACTGCTGAAGGTAATCTGTATAGGCTTGCAGATGGACAGTTAAACCGGTTTTCCTGTGAAGTCTTTCAAGCTGTCGTTTATGTGATTTCATTTTGTGTAGTTCAGGAGTGTACCAGGGGGCAGAGTGGGTGAAGGAGACCGTTTTAGTTTTGATGGGGGCTAGCTGATTGAGACAGGAGGACAGTGTTTCGTTGTAGAATTTGGTGAGGTCAGAGGGGTTGTCAGTTAACGGTAGGGAGGAAGCAGATATTTGACTTGCAAGAGAGGCGGAAAGAACTGAAGGGGAGATGGATTTGAGGTTTCTGAAGGATATTGTCCGTTTAACCTTAGTGGTGGGAATGGGGATGTCAATGTCCATGATGATTGCCAGGTGATCAGAGATGTTGAGGTTGAAGCTGGAGAGGTGATGAAAGGTGAGACCAATGGAGCAGACCAGGTCCAGGGTGTGACCACGGCTGTGGGTGGGAAAGTTGACATGTTGAATGAAGTTGAAGTGGTGTAGCAATTCCAGGAATTCGGTGGCAGATTTGGAGTCGGTGTCAATGTGGATATTGAAATCCCCCAGAAGTAGAATGGAAGGTGAGATGGCAGATAACTGGGTGGAGTTTGAAGGTGAGATGTTCGAAGGAGTCAGCAGCAGGGACGGAGATGGTGGATGTTTTTATGTCCTTTCTGTAAAATGCTGCAACACCACCTCCCCGCCCCTCAGGTCTGGGTTTGTCCATATAGGTGTATCCGGTGGGTGTGGTCTGGTTGAGAGAAAAATAGTCCAGAGGTTTGTGCCAGGTTTCAGTAATACAGAGGAAATCCAGGTTATTGTCCGTAATGAATTCATTCAGAATATGACTTTTATTGTTGAGTGAGCGGGTGTTAAGCAAAGCCAGTTTCAGGTGACGCTGCTTCATGATAGGTTGAGAGGACTGAGGAAGGGGGCGGAGGTTTGAAAGGTGCACGTGTCGTTTGTTGTGATGACGTAATGAGGAAGAAGCGGTGCGTGTGCACGACCAGATGGACGGGATGGAGTCGGGAGTTGAGAAGTTATAGTTGAACATACGACCAGAGCCTCTGTGTGGAGGACGGCGAAGTAGATCAGCTTCACGGAGGATGTCGATGCAGTCCGGGCGCAGGCGGTTGTTGAGTGAGTGGAGGTCGGAGGTGGAGTACAGCGGCGGCATGATCCAGGTGTGGAGCGCTAGCACGGAGCTAGTGCTAGCTTGTGGCCGGGAGCCGGGTGTCTGTGGGAGAGGAGACAGCGTGTGCCCCAGGAGTATCCAGGGGATAATCCAAAACCACAGCAGGCAAACAGTGGTCCAATGACGAGAAGAGACGAGAGCAGGACGGGGGTCTTCGCAACAGGTGAGAAGCCGGGAAGAGACAGCAGCGAACTGTTTCCTCAGAGAGTTTAGAGCGGTGGGATTTTGCAGGTCTGTCTGCTCGAGAGGACTGTTGATCCAGACAGTCTGATGAGGTTAGGCGTAGGACGAGAGACAAAACTCGCTGAAACTTGTCAGAGACGGAGCGGCAGCCAAGGTGCGCCAGCATCCGCCATATGACCGGTGACGACACCAAACACGACGTACCACGACGTGTGTTAAAGCGCTGCTGTGTGGGAGGTGTTGTTTTTTTTGCAGTTTTTTTTTTGTTAAATTCTTGTTCTATTATTTTGTAGCGTTTCACAGGACAAAACGGTAGCTTGACACTAAAACTACCGTCTACCAATCTCAAGACAGTGTCCCACGGTTTTGCTGTCTTCATTTCAGCTGAAATCGCTGCCATCCGATTCAATAGCGGAGGTTAAGCGTGTCCATGTTCTCGCCAAACAAGATACAGATGATTTGCGAAGGGCTCATGGAAACACCAAGCATGCACACGTCATTAAATGGTATTTTCACCCTCTGGCGACTGTTGAGCCAACAACTTTATTACCCTTTACCCTTTAGTACCAACCACATTGTGTGACTCACATGGCACCTCATTGCCATTAGTCTGTTGACGTAGGCTACTGGCATGTAGGCCTAATCAGAGTATGGCATTGGGAACTTGTTTATTTTAACAGCGAACTGCAAATCATGGAATGCTGCTCAAATGAAAAGTGTGAGGCTTGGTTTACTTTTGAAACTCCTGGCCGACTGAACTAAGCGTTCTTTCTCTCAGCAAACATCTCAGCATGTATCCAACAATATCTTTTTTCTATCTCTCTTCCTTTCAGCACCAGTTACTTTTGTTTTTTTAGAATTGTCAAAGTTCTATTTTTGTATATTTAATTGCTCATTTTGGAAAATTTCAACACAATGTTTTTGTTGCATGATATGACAAGAATTTTAAATAAAGTGTCCATGTTTTGGAAGTAATTTCTGGAGTGGATTCTCCTATGTGACATGATACCTTCAAGTAATTAATGGTAGAATGGGGGAAACACGTGATAAAACACTGATAGTGAGACAGTGATGAGGTGTTTCCAGTTTTGTAGGGCAGCACTAGCCTGGCTGACGCGTCCACATCTCGATGAGATGGTGGTCTGGAAACTAGGTGTGCATTTTCTCGTATTTGAGGCGTGGTTTACGAATGCCTAGAGCCGTTTATTGGGCGCTACGAATGTCTATCAAATGGCATCTGGTTCTTCACATGCTGCTTTGCGCGCGATTCATAGCCAATTGCTACTAAAAATTAGCTACTAAAATTACATTAATTGCTACAAAAGCTACTTAACACACTTTCTAAGGCTGCATCGAACGGTAACGTTGTGTCCGCTGCCATGTTGGATTAACACGCTACAAGCTTCGGTGTCGCGCATAGAAGTCTTCATCGTCTTGCTGCCCCCCGTTCTGTGATTGGTTCCCTAACTCAGGGGAAAATAAGGGCGGTGGTTTCCAGGCTGTCTTTGCAGTGAGAATGAAATCGCGCGCAAAGAAGCATGGGAATTCCCAGGCTAGGGCAGCACTATAATCCAGACACAACATCGACATTGATTGTACATTTAACAGCCTTTCAAAAAAACGCAACTAGTGAGCATTCAAAACTTATCTCCCGCCGCAGGAGTGCAGACTTCTAGTTTGCTGTTCCTAGAAACGGACACGCTCCGCCTCCAGCGACATGGTTTGTAGAAACAGTGATGGACGTGCAACGACCCATTCCCCCAGATATGAGCTGCTCTGCCAACAGATCGGAGATATGCATCTAAAGTTGGATTTGGCAGGTGCCTCTTCCCTTTCCGTGTCACCAGTGAAACGAAAGTGCTAACGATTCGAGTGACTTGAAATGTGAACTAATTGTGGGGTAATGACTTCAAATCGAAACATTTACATTTACATTTTACATTAACAATTAGGGAATTAATATATATATAATTAATATATATCATTATAAGCAGATGCTTGTATCCAAAGCGACTTACAAAAACAGAAATGCTTTTATTATATTCAGGTATCAGATGTATTTAAGAGAGATGTATAGATAGTTGAAAGGTGAAGTGAAAAACGTCATCCACTTTTGAGAATGAAGTGAACTAATTGAATGTGGCTTGACTTATAAAACACTTATCCTTATCCTGATGCGTTCACTGTCGGCCTGCTATCCAGAAAAGCAAAGCATTCTGGATAGCATTCTTTAAAGTAATAATTCATTAAGAACATCAAACATGGCTACCAAAGCAGCCAACAGAGTTGAATGTGTGCTGGCGTGTGTTGCGTGTGAGTGTAAATTTACTGTTAAATATAATTAGACAGAGCTTTATAAACTGTGTATGGGAAATTGATTGATGCTGTATGTCGAGGACCGAAATGGGTCATGACCGAAAGAACGAGATCGTGGGTACAAGCGGCCGAAATGGGTTTTCTCAGGAGGGTGGCGGGCGTCTCCCTTTAGAGATAGGGTGAGGAGCTCAGTCATCCGGGAGAGACTCGATGTAGAGCCGCTGCTCCTTTGCGTGGAAAGGAGCCAGTTGAGGTGGTTCGGGCATCTGATAAGGATGCCCCCGGGCGCCTCCCTATGGAGGTGTTCCGGGCACAACCAGCTGGGAGGAGACCACGGGGAAGACCCAGGACGAGGTGGAGAGATTATATCTCCACACTGGCCTGGGAACGCCTCGGGATCCCCCAGTCAGAGCTGGCTGATGTGGCCCGGGAAAGGGAAGTGTGGGGTTCCTTGCTCGAACTGTTGCCCCCGCGACCCGACCCCGGATAAGCGGTATAAAGTGAGTGAGTGAGTGTATGTCGAGGATCCAAAATCTGTTTTTTTTTGTTTTACAATCAGTAAGTAATCACAAAAAAAACAAAATAAATGTGCTATGCTGTTGAATGACCTAACATAACAACTCAGTCTCACAGCAGTTTGTGAAATAGTCACAACATTTACCGCAAGTTCTCTTTTAATGATATCCTAACCCTAGGATATCATTGTTAGGGTTAGGGTTAGGGTTTAGGGGTTAGGGGTTAGGGTTAGGGTTAGGTTTATAATGAATGTCGTGCTAAGTGTCATGAAAAAAAAGGGAAATTCGTGTCTATGTACACAAATCAATAGATTAACTGTTGTGACTATTTCATGAACTGCCGCGAGACTGGGTTGGATATAACTATCTCCTGGTCATTTATACTCATCAACACGCCACACACAGCTGAACCTGAACTTCAGAATATGTCTCCATGCCCTCATGGACAGTCTCCTATCACACAGCTTTCACCAACCCTCCAAGCTGCTCGTGAACCATCCATAGCCTCGGTGAATGATCCTAAAGTAGAAGTGTGAACTGCAGTAAATCAGTAGAACCAAAAATAAGATCTGCTGCATCTGTTACCGTGGCCGACCACAATGCCTCCAAGGACCTTCTATCGGGCCCTTGTCTTTTCCTATGCATGCTACTACTTGGCTGCATTTCGGGAAAGTGGAATATTGGTTCCCACAGTATAAGCAGATTCCTCATAGTCATTTTTACACGGTGCTGTCCTGGCCCGGTCCGACTCACCGCGGCTGGGATTTACATTTCCATTGCAAGCGGGCATCCCAGCTCGAAGGTGTCTTCAACTGATGCTGCTGACTGTTTGTGCAGTGCTGGTAGGGGTGGTGGAGAGAGACAATGTTTCCAACTGTCTGGCCTATGTCATATCCCCAAATCCCCAATTATGAATGACTCATTATTTATATGAATAAATATGTATAATCATTCAATGTTTTGTATTCAATATGTAATTATTGACGGTATATACAAGTCTCATCTAAATGTAAACCCTGTGTGATCTGAATGCAAACACACCCTGTGCTTTGTTTGCCTCTGCTCCCTCCCAGGCGTGGAGCTTGTTTATGCGTGCAGTGTGTCTCATTAATGATATCAATGTTTCTTCGTGCTGTTGTGATTCATCCGGGGTAGGCCGACACCACACCTGCTTGAGTCTCCCATTACGCTGAACCCTTGAATACTTACCTTTGTTAAGACATACCTTTGCATTTAACCACAACACAATTCTATATGTGGGTATTTTGCCCTGCCTAGGTTGACGTACTTCGGTCCACCCAACATAGCAACATGCATAACTATGACCAAGCCCAAAAACGTGCAGGAGGACTTGAGGTGGGAGGTGGGAACCTGCGGTCCGAGACAATCGAGTAAAACAAAACTGTTACTCTTCGAAATGACTGGAAATGGAAGCTGAATACTAATACTATTAAATATGAATACTAATAAATACTAATACTATTTATTAGTATTTTCAATTAAAGTCAATATTTGTAACGGAACAGCTTAAAGCTGCACTGTGTAACTTTTGTACTGCAGGTATCAACTCCATTACTTGATTAGAGGCTCCTTAAAGGTTCTTTGTCCACATAATGCTGTTTCTTGTTTGAGTGTGTTGATTTCATCGCGGCTGGATGTCTGGCCCACGCTGACTGCCACCGGCTAGCTCACCAGTCAGCACCCCATGGACAATAATATATGTAACGTTTTGTGCGCTCCGAAACATCCCTCGAAGGTGGGATTCCTCTACTCGGTGTTCCTTCTCTGGCGGCATATCTTAGTGGGAAGACCGGGTTGTCCACTAACAGGAGGGTTGGTGGTTCGATCCCAACTCTCCATATGTCAAACCCCACAAATGTACTTTGTACATGATTGTAAGTCGCTTTGTACAAAAGTGTCTCCTAAATGCTCTTCTTCTTCTCAAGATTTATACATTGGAGGCTTTCATGTTGCTGTATTTTTTCCCAGTTTTACAAAGACCCAATCACAATGTTCGCTGTGCCTCCTTGCATCCTGACGCTCTGGGTTCCCAGCTCAACTCACTTTCCAGCACCAAGCCTCCTCACCCTTCCCCCCATCTCCTTACCATTGTCATTTAGCACTCAGTACTGTCAAGTTGGCTCTTGTTTATATTTGCGTGCAAATGTGCATCCTGGGGTTGTGACTGTGATGTTGCATCGTGTAATGAACCATTCACGATTTCTTTCACAAACCATTCATAATTTGCACACTAGTGACTGTGATGGTTGGCTGGTTTCACCTGTTGTGCACATTGATTGCTCAATGCGAACAACAGGTGTGCAGCCTCACCCAGCCTCCGGAGAGTCTTTAGTCTGACACAGGCCAAGTGATGCTGTCATCGTATTACAACAAAGACATTTTATTACAAGGACAACATATACCACACTTGCAATTTAGAAAGAAGAACACGATGGTGTCCAGAAACAATATTACAATGCATCAAGCCGCAAATTACACCTTTTCTAAAAATGCATGTATATGTATTCAATCAGTGCCAGTGAGAAGTGAGATTGACAGTGGGAATGTGGGCTAGAATGCACACCTGATCCTCAATCTGACAACACATAACCTGTATAGAGGTATCACCACCATACATACAGTCGGTCAACTTGTTTGACAACACAAAGCCACGAATCACTCAGAGACTGGATCATAGGTCAAGACTCCCAGGACTCCACTTGAGTGGCTGCAACACAAAAGAGACACGCTGGAGTGTTTAGAAGTTAACTCCTACACGTGTTGGCACCGATATTGAAGTAGAACCGGAAAGTCTGTTTGGTCTGACCCTGTGCTTGGTGATCGCGATGTGCAGGTCTACCACTCGGGTTGTCCCAAAAAATTGTTTCCACACTCGTCACCCCAGTGAGTAATAATGACCCACGCACAACATCTTTTTTTTTTCAGATAGCTCTATATTCTCTCTATATATAGCTCTATACTCGCAAGATTAGTCTGTCTCTATAGTTGACTAATGCAACGGATTCCTTTGACCCGTGTTTGTGGCTGCAAACAATTAAAATATTTCATAGAACCCTACAAACAATTATTCATCCATAGAAAAATAATAATCCTAAAAAAGTAGTATTAGGAATTTGAAAATAATTTGTGCAAATGGTAGTGGGGGCTTCTAAGGGCTTCTCTTACACTTGCCCATATTACAAAAAAAGGTATTTGTAGATTTTTGTTAAAAAAAATAATTGGATCACCCTGCAAAATGTGTTGGGGTCACAAAAATATTACATCAACTTACCTCAAAAGCACTTACTTTGTTTCCCTCTGAACAGTAAAAACCAGCGAGATTTAAATAGCTTCAATGAAAAATGGCTTCATCTAGTGGTCGTGGGGGGGGGGGGGGGGGTGCATTCCTTACAAAATGACGTGTGGAGGAACAGGTAGAGCAACTTCAGCATCTTTGAAAGGATTCATCTGAAGCTGTCATATTATCAAAACAATGATGATGTGGCGCTGTATTGTGGGAGGATATTGGGCTGGGCTCATATATTAAGATGCTGAAAGAGTTGAAACAGTTTGAGGCAGAGTTTGATCAGGAACGTTGGCAGAGATATTTAATTGTGAGGATTCTAACCAACTTTCAGGAGCTGAGTACTTTATGAATTAAAGTTGCATTGGGATTTTAAGTGTCTTACTCTGGATTTTTGGTAAGCATGTTTTTGTGACAATTGCATTGTTATATTGGGATACCTATTCTATTTTATTGAATTGTTATAATCTCAATGTTGTCATGGTATTACCTTCCTATAACAGCTGGTAAGTGTGTGCAGCGCACAACAATTATAGATTCATGGCTACGGGCCACATAGTCTAGTATTACCAGTACCAGATTTGGCCCATGTTGTGAGATCAGAATGTGATTGTATATATTTTTTTTTTAAAAGCTGTGTGTTGCAAGTATGCTTATAAATTAATTAATTTCTTATATATAACTTGACACTATTTTCATGAGATGAATGTTTGATGAATATTTTGGAATATGGAAAGACCATATAAACACGAGCAGGCTTCCCTATAATCAACAACAATGTCCTTATGGTCAATATTTAAGTGATTATTAAAAACAACATGAACATTGCTAAGAGACAATTGGTGGCAGTCGCTCAGTGGATAGAACGGGTGGACAGAGCGGGTCATCCAATAACCGTAGGGTTGGTGGTTCTATCCCCTCGATCCCCCTCCTCCAACTGTCCGCATATCAAAGTGTTCTCGAGCAAGACACTGAAGCCCAACTTGCTCCCCGGGTACTGAGCATAGCACTGCTCCTATGGACCATAGGATGAGTCAAATGCAGAGAACAAATTTTGTTCCCATATCTAAAAAATACTGAGAATGACCAATAAAGACCAAAAAGTCCTCTCTTCTCTCCTCTTATAGCTTAATTTGTGTCATGGCAAGCCAAACTATTGGTTTTAATTTTTTAAACCAATGGTAAAAGCTCCGGCATTTATCAGTGTAGTGCTCATCTACTCTTATATAGTAAATGTAATGAATGTAATATACTTTTAAAATTCGTTTCATATGATGCTATTAATGTAGGTAGCGAATGGGCCAAAAATGTTTAAAAAAACACAAAAAAACAATCACTATCAAACCAAAAGTAAAGAGCTCTTCAAAAAGTTTGGACAGGGGGTGTTATATATATATATATATATATATATATATATATATATATATATATATATATACGCTCAGACCACGTACTTGAGTAAAAGTTGCGTTACCTACTGTGAAATATTACTCAAGTAAAAGTGGAAGTTCTCCCTTTAAAGATCGACTTGAGTAAAAGTATAAAAGTAATTGGTTTCAAACGTACTTGAGTATCAAAAGTAAATGTAATTTGGTGTAATTTAGTTCCAATGTCTTGCTATGTCCTTTATACACTCAGTCAAATCATTTATGGTTAACAAAAAAGACCACTCTAAATACAATTGTAAAAGCAATTTCCTAGTCCAGCCTTAGGATGACGCGCTTCAAGCACTAGGTCATTGTCGGATGGTTTGTTGTTGATAACAAGTTATTTATTGTAGCGAAGATGAAAAATGGATTATGTACCTTGAGTTAGGATGGTTCAAGCTACCTGGAGATGCGTAATGGCGGTGGATCGAACATTCCAATGTTCCTAAACGTAGCGCTTGCTGCGGTCAAAAAACCTTTGGGCTGCATGCCTTGCCAGTTGTCTAATGAACGACGCCCGTAGACAGCTTTAATTAGCTCTATTTGGTCAGGTGCTGCAGTCACCTGTCAAAGTATGTTGTGCCCAATGAAAGTTTGCACCTCCATATTGCTTCACAATACACAGAGCAAATCTAAATAACAAAATATTATTAAATTAAATTATGATAAATGCAAATCCTGAATTTCATTGTTTATCCTTTGATTTCATTACTATAAATAACAACAATAAGCATAACCCATTCTGGCTCCAACATTCCGGCCCCTAATTGTTCTGTAGACAAACAGTACAATTACAACATGAACATATATAGGAGTCAGACACAATTCTAAACATAACCTTATTGAGATTACTCTTCATGCATTACATATTTACAACATTCAAGTCAATACAACTTTTTTTTTCATAGTTTATAAAGTCCTTCAAAAAATTTGGTTAAAAAACCCCCCCCCAAAAAATATTTCTTCTTTCAAAAAACAAAAAAGAGTTCACGCAGTCCATGATGTGTGCAATGTATGCAAATGTAAGTCAGTATAGGTGAGAGAGAGAGAGAGAGAGCTATATCTTATTCAGGGGCTTCAAGGAGCAGAACAAGCTTTGTGATGGGCCTGGTCGAAGTGCTGGTCTTCACTTGCACTTGCCTCACAAACCCTCTTTTGTCAGGCAGGGTTTGTGTGATTCGGCCCATGACCCATGAGTTTCTGGGAGCAGTGTCATCTATAATGAGGACAATATCACCAACAAGAAAGTTTCTCCTTTTCTTAGTTCACTTTTGCCTTTCTTAGAGTTCTGGCAGGTATTCTCTTGTCCACCTTTTCCAAAAGAGGTCTGCCATGTATTGTACTCCATCTTCTTTTGGCATAACAGTCCTCCAAGCTGAATACTCCTAGTGGCAATGAAGGCTTTCCTTTCAGGAGAAAGGTGATTTGGTGTGAGAGGCTCCAGATCCAGAGGGTCATTGGAAGCTTTAGAGATGGGCCTGTCATTTATTATGGCTTCAACCTCACAAAGCAATGTGCTCTCTATTTGTGATATCTGGTACTGATATCATTTGAAATGATCATAATATATATATATATATATATACTCTTTTGATCCTGTGAGGGAAATTTAAAAAAACATTAGACATGTAGTTCTTTAACAATTTATTGTTTTTTACTGTATGACATGTTGGTATGTACTGTAAGTGGTGTGTGTGTGTGTGTGTGTGAGAGAGAGAGAGAGAGAGAGAGAGAGAGAGAGAGAGAGAGAGAGGGAATTGTCATGTCTGTGCATTGTTGTAAAGACATCATATTCCATTGAGATCTACATAAATATTGTGCCCTCAGATAATTACTTTTATTAGTGGCCTCATTTATAGAAAGACGCAGACAGAGAAGGCACTTAAAAATGAATTAGTCGTTCTTCCTTTCCACTACTTCAAATAGTTCACTTAAATATGGCCACGGGTGCTCAATAATATCTGCCGCTTCTTCCACTATTGTGTGTTTGCTATAAAAGTCAAACCAAACTTGACAGCGCACAGCGGAAACAGACATACGAATGGAGGACTGAGAACCAAAGTTGTGAGAAACCCGCCCAAACTACATGTGTGCTCTGATTGGTACAGCTGCGGTGCACATGCACTTATCTGGACCTGTCAATTTACTGCCTATGGTCACGCATGCATGTCGTGGAAACTGGAAAGGAACGATGAAAGGAACGACAGGTTTTTGGAATGTAGTGGAGTAAAAAGTTAGGTTTTCTCCTGCGAAATGTAGTTGAGTAAAAGTATAAAGTCTCACAAAATAATGATACTCAAGTAAAGTACAGATACGCTAAAAAGTTACTTAAGTACAGTAACGAATTACTTGTTTACAGTCCACCACTGTGGAAAATATTCAGTAAACGCGAACCCTGATATATATATATATATATATATATATAATTTTATTTTTTTATTTTCATTATTTTATTTTCTTTTATTTTAATTGAGCTAAAAATGGCAGTTATGGCAAATTAAGAAAATGCAAATGAGCCAACATTATTCAATCATTCACAAATCCACTCCGGAGTGGTCCAGAAATGTGAACTAAGTGGGCAAGTCGAGAAAGCCCCCCTTAGTTAATGTGACAAGTTTCATGTTTATATCTAAAACAAATTATGTCAGTGGCAAATTCAATTTATTGGGATTAATGTAAACTGCTGCGATTATGTCACGTTATATTTATGTAGGATTGGCTATATAAAAAAAGGTGGACTCAACAGCTGGGCCTTCACCTCAGCCATCACCGCCGAGAAAATAAATCATCAAGGAAAAAAGAAACAGTACGATTTGAAAGGGTTTAACAAATGCAATCCGACTTCCATTAACGATGACAAGGATGTAAACAAATAGACCATAACATCAATAACATTCTCTGCAACAAGAAACATCTCAACATGAACTTCAGAAAACGAGAGCCAAAATCTGGAAATATAAAATGAAGTCACCCAGAATGTCACCCCGTGATGCTGCTGACACGGACACCGAGGCTCATTTAATCACCGTGGACGGCGCTATGAAATCACAACACATTAGAAATCATTCACACATTGACAAATAAATGTATGAGCATCATCAATCTACAATACAATTTCCAATGCACAATATGCCAAAAGTTACACAAAGCTGGTAATACAAAGACTATTTTTTAAAGTTGCAATGCATAACTCTTCATGCGCAATTCTGCATGGAGCAAGTGGTGAGAGCGGTTAAGACTCAACCACTCTGTTAGGACTTCGCATCAAATCATGGTTTGAAATCAAACCATGATTGTTCAATTTGCTCCTCACTCCTCACTCCCCAAACCAAAAAACATAGCTAGCCTTCTGCGGGATTTGTGAAGTCCTAACCAATTAATGAGCCAGCTAACCAGGCCTTGATAGAGATGGATGATTTTGAATGGATAACATGTTTTCAGTTCAGTAACCATTTCATTGCTGATGTGAATTTGACAGTAAACTTAACTTTAGAACATAGATGAGAGAAAATGTATTAAATGTATTGGATTAAATTAAATAAGATAGAAATTAAAAAATATATATATTATTTGTTTTTTATTTAATTATTTATTTTTTATATTTTTTGGTCCAGAATTTTTTTAGGCCTTCTCTGAATGCGTAGAAGGTCCTGAAGGTTCCCCACTGGTATGATCACACCAATTTAATCAGTGTCTACCTTAGATATTGTTACGAATTTTATGTTCGCCATTTTTATAATGGAAGTCAATGGGGAAAAAATGCAGACTTCAACAACTCCAAAGGTGAATTACTCAGAGTTGTCAATTTGTTTTCCACACATAGAACCACAGATTGAGCTGGTCTCAATCTGTGGTTCTATATGTGGTGCTAAGGTTAAGTGCCACTTTGACGACAGGGCTAACTATAATGGTCAAAGGCAGCCCTCTTGCACTGAAAACATTCAGACACTTGGTATATGGGCCTTATTTGACATGCAGAATACTTTTGCCTCAAGGGTAAGGATAGATTATTCTGTACCTTCAAAGTTAAAAAAAAAAAAAAGTTTTTTATTGTCATGAAACATAAACCCAAATGACCATCATTGAGGTATCATATCATCGAGATAAACATCAGCATTATGCACATATTACACTATGAAAATGGGCCGACAGTATTCAATCAATCACAAGTATGCTTCAAAGCAGCCCAGGGATTATAACACTTTAGTATAAGCCTTTACTAGCATTAGCATGTTAACATAGTCACAGAAAATTGCACACATGATGAGTTGGCTCATCCAACTATAAGCATTTTCCTCAGAAAAGGGAATTTTATATTTTGTTAACATTCTACATCTAACATTTTATTAATATTTAGTATATTTGAGTGTAGTCTACTTTCACTTTACTGGTTAGGATGTATGATGTAGTATACTTTTGCTATACTGGTTTGCATGATTGTGATGCATATTCAAAGCAAAAGTAACACAACACGTGTAACATTTCCCATGCTTACTAGTTTTGATTAATATTTTGCCCATCTGCAATAGTGCTTGTTCAGACTCTAGGGGTCTGTTCCATAACGAAGGTTCCTAAGCATATACCTGAACTCTGTCATAAGTAAGCAGACAGGGTTATCAGCCAGAGCAAACTACCTTGTGAAAGCCAATCCCCTAAACATCTTTAGCTCTTTAGCTTAAATACAAACACACTGATTAAGTGATATGGTGAGATAGGGTGCTTTTAAATGAAAATTTGAAATTACATTTCCTTTGGGAGTGACTGATAGAGATCATCTGAACTCAAAATAGAAAACATACAAAACTCTGAAGTAAATAGATCCTTCTTACTTTTCTGTTTCATAGACGCAAAAGAAATGGAAAAGAATAGGAACAGATTGAAGACAACTTCCCTGTATGTTCTCGGTAAGTTATGACAAACTCTGTAACAGCAGCCGAATTACAAACTATTAGGCAACTATTAAGTAATAGGATTGAGTTGGAAAATGTTATAGTGATGATTGTAGTGGATTAAAGTATTAATAATAATGTGAAAAAATCAAACATTTAACACAAAATGTATATTATTTATAAAAAATTTACCCTGATAATAACAATACATGTTGATGATGGTTCAAATTCAATATTTTGCATAAATATTTTACAGTGTTATTTGTGACGATAGTGGATGCAACAACTACACCAGAGAGTCAGTATACTACCACAGTAGGTCCAACAACTACTACTGATGGCCCCACAACAACAACAGCTGGTCCAACAACTACCACTGGTGGTCCCACAACAACAGTGAGTCCAACAACTAAAACTGCTGAACCCACAACTACATCAGCTGGTCCAATAACCACAACTGCAGGTACAACAACTACCATAGCTGGCCCAACAACTACCAAAGCTGGCCAAACAACTACCACAGCAGGACCAACAACAACAACAGCTGGTCCTACAACGACAACTGTGGGTCAAACCACTACCACAGCTGGTCCAAAAACCACAACTGCTAGCCCCACAACGACAACTGGTCCAACAACCACAACTGCAGGTCCAACAACTACCACAGCTGATCCAACAACCACAACTGAAGGTCCAACAACTACCACAGCTGGACCAACAACCACAACTGCGGGTCCAACAAGTACCACTGCTGGCCCTACAACTACCACAGCAGTTCCAAGAACTACCACATCTGGCCCTACAACCACAACTGAGGCTCCAAGAACTACCACAGCTGGCCCCACGTCAACAACAGATGATCAGGCAACTACGGGTCCAACAACTACCTCTGCTGGCCCCACATCAACAACAGCTGGTCCAACAACTACCACTGCTGGCCCTACAACCACAACTGAGGGTCCATCAACTACCACAGCTGGTCCAACAACTACCACAGCTGGCCCCACGTCAACTACAGCTGTTCCGACAACTACAACTGCTAGCCCCACAACTACAACTGCTGACCCTACAACTACCACAGCTGTTCCAACAACCACAACTGCGGGTCCAACAACTACCACTGCTGCCCCTACAACCACAACTGAGGGTCCAACAACTACCACAGCTGGCCCCACTTCAACAACAGCTGGTCCGACAACTACAACTGCTGGCCCCACAACTACCAAAGCTGGTCCAACAACAACAGCCGGTCCGACAACTACCACTGCTGGCCCCACATCAACAACAGCTGGTCCAACAACTACAACTGCTGGCCAAACAACTACAACAGCTGGTCCGACAACCACAACTGCTGGTCTGACAACAACAACTGCTGGCCCCACAACTACAACTGCTGGCCCCACAACTACCACAGCTGGTCCAACAACTACCACTGCTGGCACAACAACCACAACTGAGGGTCCAACAACTACCACAGCTGGACCAACAACTACCACTGCTGGCCCTACAACCACAACTGAGGGTCCATCAACTACCACAGCTGGTCCAACAACAACCACAGCTGGCCCCACATCAACAACAGCTGGTCCAACAACTACAACTGCTGGCCCCACAACTACCACAGCTGGTCCAACAACTACCACAGCTGATCCAACAACTACAATGGCTGGTCCAACAACTACAACTGCTGGCCCCACAACAACATCAGCTGGTCCAACAACAACCACTGCGGGCCCCAAAACCACAACTGAGGGTCCAACAACTACCACAGCTGGTCCTACAACTACCACAGCTGGTCCAACAACTACAACAGCTGGTCCGACAACCACAACTGCTGGTCTGACAACTACAACGGTTGGCCCCACAACTACAACTGCTGGCCTAACAACTACCACAGCTGGTACAACAACTACCACAGCTGGTCAAACAACTACAACAGCTGGTCAAACAACTACAACTGCTGGCCCCACAACAACAACAACTGGTCCAACAACTACAACTGCTGGTCCAACATCATCAACATCTGGTCCAACAACTACAACTGCTGGCCCAACAACTAAAACAGCTGGTCCAACAACTACCACAGCTGTTCCAACAACCACAACTGCGGGTCCAACAACTACCACTGCTGCCCCTACAACCACAACTGAGGGTCCATCAACTACCACAGCTGGTCCAACAACTACCACAGCTGGCCCCACGTCAACTACAGCTGGTCCGACAACTACAACTGCTAGCCCCACAACTACAATTGCTGACCCTACGACTACCACAGCTGTTCCAACAACCACAACTACGGGTCCAACAACTACCACTGCTGCCCCTACAACCACAACTGAGGGTCCAACAACTACGACAGCTGGCCCCACTTCAACAACAGCTGGTCCGACAACTACAACTGCTGGCCCCACAACTACCAAAGCTGGTCCAACAACAACAGCCGGTCCGACAACTACCACTGCTGGCCCCACATCAACAACAGCTGGTCCGACAACCACAACTGCTGGTCTGACAACAACAACTGCTGGCCCCACAACTACAACTGCTGGCCCCACAACTACCACAGCTGGTCCAACAACTACCACAGCTGGCACAACAACCACAACTGAGGGTCCAACAACTACCACAGATGGACCAACAACTACCACTGCTGGCCCTACAACCACAACTGAGGGTCCATCAACTACCACGGCTGGTCCAACAACTACCACAGCTGGCCCCACATCAACAACAGCTGGTCCGACAACTACAACTGCTGGCCCAACAACTACCACAGCTGGTCCAACAACTACCACAGCTCATCCAACAACTACAATGGCTGGTCCAACAACTACAACTGCTGGCCCCACAACATCAGCTGGTCCAACAACTACCACTGCTGGCCCAACAACCACAACTGAGGGTCCATCAACTACCACAGCTGGTCCAACAACTACCAAAGCTGGCCCCACGTCAACAACAGCTGGTCCGACAACTAAAACTGCTGGCCCCACAACTACCACAGCTGGTCCAACAACTACCACAGCTGATCCAACAACTACAATGGCTGGTCCAACAACTACAACTGCTGGCCCCACAACAACATCAGCTGGTCCAACAACTACCACTGCGGGCCCCAAAACCACAACTGAGGGTCCAACAACTACCACAGCTGGTCCTACAACTACCACAGCTGGTCCAACAACTACAACAGCTGGTCCGACAACCACAACTGCTGGTCTGACAACTACAACGGCTGGCCCCACAACTACAACTGCTGGCCTAACAACTACCAGAGCTGGTCCAACAACTACCACAGCTGGTCAAACAACTACAACAGCTGGTCCAACAACTACAACTGCTGGCCCCACAACAACAACAACTGGTCCAACAACTACAACTGCTGGTCCAACATCAACAACATCTGGTCAAACAACTACAACTGCTGGCCCAACAACTACAACAGCTGGTCCAACAACTACCACTGCTGGCCCCACGTCAACTACAGCTGGTCCGACAACTACAACTGCTAGCCCCACAACTACAATTGCTGACCCTACGACTACCACAGCTGTTCCAACAACCACAACTACGGGTCCAACAACTACCACTGCTGCCCCTACAACCACAACTGAGGGTCCAACAACTACGACAGCTGGCCCCACTTCAACAACAGCTGGTCCGACAACTACAACTGCTGGCCCCACAACTACCAAAGCTGGTCCAACAACAACAGCCGGTCCGACAACTACCACTGCTGGCCCCACATCAACAACAGCTGGTCCGACAACCACAACTGCTGGTCTGACAACAACAACTGCTGGCCCCACAACTACAACTGCTGGCCCCACAACTACCACAGCTGGTCCAACAACTACCACAGCTGGCACAACAACCACAAATGAGGGTCCAACAACTACCACAGATGGACCAACAACTACCACTGCTGGCCCTACAACCACAACTGAGGGGCCATCAACTACCACAGCTGGTCCAACAACTACCACAGCTGGCCCCACATCAACAACAGCTGGTCCGACAACTACAACTGCTGGCCCCACAACTACCACAGCTGGTCCAACAACTACCACAGCTCATCCAACAACTACAATGGCTGGTCCAACAACTACAACTGCTGGCCCCACAACATCAGCTGGTCCAACAACTACCACTGCTGGCCCAACAACCACAACTGAGGGTCCATCAACTACCACAGCTGGTCCAACAACTACCAAAGCTGGCCCCACGTCAACAACAGCTGGTCCGACAACTAAAACTGCTGGCCCCACAACTACCACAGCTGGTCCAACAACTACCACAGCTGATCCAACAACTACAATGGCTGGTCCAACAACTACAACTGCTGGCCCCACAACAACATCAGCTGGTCCAACAACTACCACTGCGGGCCCCAAAACCACAACTGAGGGTCCAATAACTACCACAGCTGGTCCTACAGCTACCACAGCTGGTCCAACAACTACAACAGCTGGTCCGACAACCACAACTGCTGGTCTGACAACTACAACGGCTGGCCCCACAACTACAACTGCTGGCCTAACAACTACCAGAGCTGGTCCAACAACTACCACAGCTGGTCAAACAACTACAACAGCTGGTCCAACAACTACAACTGCTGGCCCCACAACAACAACAACTGGTCCAACAACTACAACTGCTGGTCCAACATCAACAACATCTGGTCCAACAACTACAACTGCTGGCCCAACAACTACAACAGCTGGTCCAACAACTACCACTGCTGGCCCTACAACCACAACTGAGGGTCCATCAACTACCACAGCTGGTCCAACAACTACCACAGCTGGCCCCACGTCAACAACAGCTGGTCCGACAACTACAACTGCTGGCCCAACTACCACAGCTGGTCCAACAACTACCACAGCTGATCCAACAACTACAACGGCTGGTCCAACAACTACAACTGCTGGCCCCACAACCACAGCTGCTGGTCTGATAACTACAACGGCTGGCCCCATAACTACAACTGCTGGCCCCTCAACTACAACTGCTGGCCCCACAACTACCACAGCTGATCCAACAACCACAACTGCGGGTCCAACACCTACCACAGCAAGTCCAACAACTACAACTGCTGGTCCAACATCAACAACATCTGGTCCAACGACTACAACTGCTGGCCCAACAACTACAACAGCTGGTCCGACAACCACAACTGCTGGTCTGAAAACTACAACTGCTGGCCCCACAACTACGACTGCTGGCCCCACACCTACTACAGCTGGTCAAACAACTAACACAGCAGGTCCAACAACTACAACGGCTGGTCCAACAACTACAACTATTGGCCCCACAACAACAGCTGGTCCAACAACTACCACTGCTGGCCCAACAACCACAACTGAGGGTCCAACAACTACCACAGCTGGTCCAACAACTACCACTGCTGGCCCTACAACCACAACTGAGGGTCCATCAACTACCACAGCTGGTCCAACAACTACCACAGCTGGCCCCACGTCAACAACAGCTGCTCCGACAACTACAACTGCTGGCCCCACAACAACATCAGCTGGTCCAACAACTACCACTGCTGGCCCCACAACCACAACTGAGGGACCAACAACTACCACAGCTGGTCCAACAAATACCATAGCTGGTCCCACAATTACCACAACTGGTCCAACAGCTACAACAGCTGGTCCAACAATTACAACTGCTGGCCCAACAACTACAACAGCTGGTCCGACAACCACAACTGGTGGTCTGATAACTACAACGGCTGGCCCAACTACTACAACTGCTGGCCTAACAACTACCAAAGCTGGTCCAACAACTACCACAGCTGGTCCAACAACTACAACGGCTGGTCCAACAACTACAACTGCTGGCCCCACAACCACAGCTGCTGGTCTGATAACTACAACTCCTGGTCCAACATCAACAACTGCTGGCCCCTCAAGTACAACTGCTGGCCCCACAACTACCACAGCTGATCCAACAACCACAACTGCGGGTCCAACAACTACCACAGCAAGTCCAACAACTACAACTGCTGGTCCAACATCAACAACATCTGGTCCAACGACTACAACTGCTGGCCCAACAACTACAACAGCTGGTCCTACAACCACAACTGCTGGTCTGACAACTACAACTGCTGGCCCCACAACTACGACTGCTGGCCCCACACCTACTACAGCTGGTCAAACAACTAACACAGCAGGTCCAACAACTACAACTATTGGCCCCACAACAACAGCTGGTCCAACAACTACCACTGCTGGCCCAACAACCACAAATGAGGGTCCAACAACTACCACAGCTGGTCCAACAACTACCACAGCTGGTCCAACAACTACCACAGCTGGTCAAACAACTACAACAGCTGGTCCAACAACTACAACTGCTGGCCCCACAACAACAACTGGTCCAACAACTACAACTGCTGGTCCAACATCAACAACATCTGGTCCAACAACTACAACTGCTGGCCCAACAACTACAACAGCTGGTCCAATAACTACCACTGCTGGCCCAACAACCACAACTGAGGGTCCAACAACTACCACAGCTGGTCCAATAACTACCACTGCTGGCCCTACAACCACAACTGAGGGTCCATCAACTACAACAGCTGGTCCAACAACTACCACAGCTGGCCCCACGTCAACTACCACAGCTGATCCAACAACTTCAACGGCTGGTCCATCAACTACAACTGCTGGCCCCACAACCACAGCTGCTGGTCTGATAACTACAATGGCTGGCCCCACAACTACAACTGCTGGCCCCTCAACTACAACTGCTGGCCCCACAACTACCACAGCTGATCCAACATCCACAACTGCGGGTCCAACGACTACCACAGCAAGTCCAACAACTACAACTGCTGGTCCAACATCAACAACAGCTGGTCTGACAATCACAACTGCTGGTCTGACAGCTACAACTGCTGGCCCCACAACTACAACTGCTGGCCTAACAACTACCACAGCTGGTCCAACAACTACCGCAGCTGGTCCAACAACTACAACAGCTGGTCCAACAACTACAACTGCTGGTCCCACAACAACAACAGCTGGTCCAACAACTACAACTGCTGGTCCAACAACAACAACATCTGGTCCAACAACTACAACTGCTGGCCCAACAACTATAACAGCTGGTCCGACAACCACAACTGCTGGTCTGACAACTACAACTGCTGGCCCCACAACTACAACTGCTGGCCCCACACCTACTACAGCTGGTCCATCAACTAACACAGCAGGTCCAACAACTACAAAGGCTGGTCCAACAACTACCACAGCTGATCCAACAACCACAACTGCGGGTCCAACAACTACCACTGCAAGTCCAACAACTACAACTGCTGGTCCAACATCAACAAAATCTGGTCCAACAACTACAACTGCTGGCCCAACAACTACAACAGCTGGTCTGACAATCACAACTGCTGGTCTGACAGCTACAACTGCTGGCCCCACAACTACGACTGCTGGCCCCACACCTACTACAGCTGGTCCAACAACTACCACAGCAGGTCAAACAACTACAACGGCTGGTCCAACAACTACAACTGTTGGCCCAACAACTACAACAGCTGGTCCGACAACCACAACTGCTGGTCTGACAACTACAACTGATGGCCCCACAACTACGACTGCTGGCCTCACACCTACTACAGCTGGTCCAACAACTACCACAGCAGGTCCAACAACTACAACGGCTGGTCCAACAACTACAACTGTTGGCCCAACAACCACAACTGAGGGTCCAACAACTACCACAGCTGGTCCAACAACTACCACTGCTGGCCCTACAACCACAACTGAGGGTCCATCAACTACCACAGCTGGTCCAACAACTACCACAGCTGGCCCCACATCAACAACAGCTGGTCCGACAACTACAACTGCTGGCCCCACAACTACCACAGCTGGTCCAACAACTACCACAGCTGATCCAACAACTACAACGGCTGGTCCAACAATTACAACTGCTGGCCCCACAACCACAACTGAGGGTCCAACAACTACCACGGCTGGTCCAACAACTACCACCGCTGGTCCAACAACTACCACAGCTGGTCCAACATCTACAACTGCTGGCCCAACAACTACAACAGCTGGTCCGACAACCACAACAGCTGGTCCAACAACTACAACTGCTGGCCCCACAACAACAACAGCTGGTCCAACAACTACAACTGCTGGTCCAACATCAACAACATCTAGTCCAACAACTACAACTGCTGGCCCAACAACTACAACAGCTGGTCCGACAACCACAACTTCTGGTCTGACAACTACAACTGCTGGCCCCACAACTACGACTGCTGAACCCAGATCTACTACAGCTGGTCCAACAACTACCACAGCAGGTCCAACAACTACAACGGCTGGTCCAACAACTACAACTGAGGGTCCAACAACTACCACAGCTGATCCAACAACTACCACTGCTGGCCCTACAACCATAACTGAGGGTCCATCAACTAACACAGCTGGTCCAACAACTACCACAGCTGGCCCCACTTCAACAACAGCTACTACAACTGCTGGCCCCACAACTACCACAGCTGGTCCAACAACTACCACAGCTGATCCAACAACTACAACGGCTAGTCCAACAACTACAACTGCTGGCCCCACAACAACATCAGCTGGTCCAACAACTACCACTGCTGGCCCCACAACCACAACTGAGGGTCCAACAACTAACACAGCTGGTCCAACAACTACCACTGCTAGTTCAACAACTACCACAACTAGTCCAACAACTACAACAGCTGGTCCAACAACTACAACTTCTGGCCCAACAACTACAACAGCTGGTCCGACAACCACAACTGCTGGTCTGACAACTACAACGGCTGGCCCCACAACTACAACTGCTGGCCTAAAAACTACCACAGCTGGTCCAACAACTACCACAGCTGGTCCAACAACTACAACAGCTGGTCAAACAACTACAACTGCTGGCCCCACAACAACAACAGCTGGTTCAACAACTACAACTGCTGGTCCAACAACAACAACATCTGGTCCAACAACTACAACTGCTGGCCCAACAACTACAACAGCTGGTCCGACAACCACAACTGCTGGTCTGAAAACTACAACTGCTGGCCCCACAACTACAACTGCTGGCCCCACACATACTACAGCTGGTCCAACAACTACCACAGCAAGTCAAACAACTACAACGGCTGGTCCAACAACTACAACTGTTGACCCCACAACAACAACAGCTGGTCCAACAACTACCACTGCTGGCCCAACAACCACAACTGAGGGTCCAACAACTACCACAGCTGGTCCAACAACTACCACTGCTGGCCCTACAACCACAACTGAGGGTCCATCAACTACCACAGCTGGTCCAACAACTACCACAGCTGGCCCCCCGTCAACAACAGCTGGTCCGACAACTACAACTGCTGGCCCCACAACTACCACAGCTGGTCCAACAACTACCACAGCTGATCCAACAACTACAACGGCTGGTCCAACAACTATAACTGCTGGCCCAACAACAACATCAGCTGGTCCAACAACTACCATTGCTGGCCCCACAACCACAACTGAGGGTCCAACAACTACCACAGCTGGTCCAACAACTACCACAGCTGGTCCAACAACTACCACAACTGGTCAAACAACTACAACAGCTGGTCCAACAACTACAACTGCTGGCCCAACAACTACAACAGCTGGTCCGACAACCACAACTGCTGGTCTGACAACTACAACGGCTGGCCCCACAACTACAACTGCTGGCCTAACAATTACCACAGCTGGTCCAACAACTACAACAGCTGGTCCAACAACTACAACTGCTGGTCCAACATCAACAACATCTGGTCAAACAACTACAACTGCAGGCCCAACAACTGCAACAGCTGGTCCGATAACCACAACTGCTGGTTTGTCAACTACAACTGCTGGCCCCACAACTACGACTGCTGGCCTTACACCTACTACAGCTGGTCCAACAACTACCACAGCAGGTCCAACAATTACAACGGCTGGTCCAACAACTACAACTGTTGGCCACACAACAACAGCTGGTCCAACAACTACCACTGCTGGCCCAACAACCACAACTGAGGGTCCAACAACTACCACTGCTGGCCCTACAACCACAACTGAGGGTCCATCAACTACCACAGCTGGTCCAACAACTACCACAGCAAGCCCCACGTCAACAACAGCTGGTCCGACAACTACAACTGCTGGCCCCACAACTACCACAGCTGGTCCAACAACTACCACAGCTGATCCAACAACTACAATGGCTGGTCCAACAACTACAACTGCTGGCCCCACAACAACAACAGCTGGTCCAACAACTATCACTGCTGGCCCCACAACCAAAACTGAGGGTCCAACAACTACCACAGCTGGTCCAACAACTATCACAACAAGTCCAACAACTACCGCTGGTCTTCCAACATCAACAACAGCTGGTCCGACAACTACAACGGCTGGCCCCACAACTACCACAGCTGGTCCAACGACTACCACAGCTGGTCCAACAACTATCACAACAAGTCCAACAACTACCGCTGGTCTTCCAACATCAACAACTGCTGGCCAAACAACTACAACAACTGGTCCAACAACCACAAGTAATGGTCTGACAACCACAACTGCTGGCCCCAAAACTACAACTGCTGGCCCCACAACTACCACAGCTGGTCCAACAACTACCACAGCTCATCCAACAACTACAATGGCTGGTCCAACAACTACAACTGCTGGCCCCACAACATCAGCTGGTCCAACAACTACCACTGCTGGCCCAACAACCACAACTGAGGGTCCATCAACTACCACAGCTGGTCCAACAACTACCAAAGCTGGCCCCACGTCAACAACAGCTGGTCCGACAACTAAAACTGCTCGCCAAACAACTACCACAGCAGATCCAACAACTACAATGGCTGGTCCAACAACTACAACTGCTGGCCCCACAACAACATCAGCTGGTCCAACAACTACCACTGCGGGCCCCAAAACCACAACTGAGGGTCCAACAACTACCACAGCTGGTCCTACAACTACCACAGCTGGTCCAACAACTACAACAGCTGGTCCGACAACCACAACTGCTGGTCTGACAACTACAACGGCTGGCCCCACAACTACGACTGCTGGCCTTACACCTACTACAGCTGGTCCAACAACTACCACAGCAGGTCCAACAATTACAACGGCTGGTCCAACAACTACAACTGTTGGCCACACAACAACAGCTGGTCCAACAACTACCACTGCTGGCCCAACAACCACAACTGAGGGTCCAACAACTACCACTGCTGGCCCTACAACCACAACTGAGGGTCCATCAACTACCACAGCTGGTCCAACAACTACCACAGCAAGCCCCACGTCAACAACAGCTGGTCCGACAACTACAACTGCTGGCCCCACAACTACCACAGCTGGTCCAACAACTACCACAGCTGATCCAACAACTACAACGGCTGGTCCAACAACTACAACTGCTGGCCCCACAACAACAACAGCTGGTCCAACAACTATCACTGCTGGCCCCACAACCAAAACTGAGGGTCCAACAACTACCACAGCTGGTCCAACAACTATCACAACAAGTCCAACAACTACCGCTGGTCTTCCAACATCAACAACAGCTGGTCCGACAACTACAACGGCTGGCCCCACAACTACCACAGCTGGTCCAACGACTACCACAGCTGGTCCAACAACTATCACAACAAGTCCAACAACTACCGCTGGTCTTCCAACATCAACAACTGCTGGCCAAACAACTACAACAACTGGTCCAACAACCACAAGTAATGGTCTGACAACCACAACTGCTGGCCCCAAAACTACAACTGCTGGCCCCACAACTACCACAGCTGGTCCAACAACTACCACAGCTCATCCAACAACTACAATGGCTGGTCCAACAACTACAACTGCTGGCCCCACAACATCAGCTGGTCCAACAACTACCACTGCTGGCCCAACAACCACAACTGAGGGTCCATCAACTACCACAGCTGGTCCAACAACTACCAAAGCTGGCCCCACGTCAACAACAGCTGGTCCGACAACTAAAACTGCTGGCCAAACAACTACCACAGCAGATCCAACAACTACAATGGCTGGTCCAACAACTACAACTGCTGGCCCCACAACAACATCAGCTGGTCCAACAACTACCACTGCGGGCCCCAAAACCACAACTGAGGGTCCAACAACTACCACAGCTGGTCCTACAACTACCACAGCTGGTCCAACAACTACAACAGCTGGTCCGACAACCACAACTGCTGGTCTGACAACTACAACGGCTGGCCCCACAACTACAACTGCTGGCCTAACAACTACCACAGCTGGTACAACAACTACCACAGCTGGTCAAACAACTACAACAGCTGGTCCAACAACTACAACTGCTGGCCCCACAACAACAACAACTGGTCCAACAACTACAACTGCTGGTCCAACATCAACAACATCTGGTCCAACAACTACAACTGCTGGCCCAACAACTACAACAGCTGGTCCAACAACTACCACAGCTGTTCCAACAACCACAACTGGGGGTCCAACAACTACCACTGCTGCCCCTACAACCACAACTGAGGGTCCATCAACTACCACAGCTGGTCCAACAACTACCACAGCTGGCCCCACGTCAACTACAGCTGGTCTGACAACTACAACTGCTAGCCCCACAACTACAACTGCTGACCCTACGACTACCACAGCTGTTCCAACAACCACAACTACGGGTCCAACAACTACCACTGCTGCCCCTACAACCACAACTGAGGGTCCAACAACTACGACAGCTGGCCCCAATTCAACAACAGCTGGTCCGACAACTACAACTGCTGGCCCCACAACTACCAAAGCTGGTCCAACAACAACAGCCGGTCCGACAACAACCACTGCTGGCCCCACATCAACAACAGCTGGTCCAACAACTACAACTGCTGGCCAAACAACTACAACAGCTGGTCCGACAACCACAACTGCTGGTCTGACAACAACAACTGCTGGCCCCACAACTACAACTGCTGGCCCCACAACTACCACAGCTGGTCCAACAACTACCACTGCTGGCACAACAACCACAACTGAGGGTCCAACAACTACCACAGATGGACCAACAACTACCACTGCTGGCCCTACAACCACAACTGAGGGTCCATCAACTACCACAGCTGGTCCAACAACTACCACAGCTGGCCCCACAACAACATCAGCTGGTCCAACAACTACCACTGCTGGCCCAACAACCACAACTGAGGGTCCATCAACTACCACAGCTGGTCCAACAACTACCAAAGCTGGCCCCACGTCAACAACAGCTGGTCCGACAACTAAAACTGCTGGCCCCACAACTACCACAGCTGGTCCAACAACTACCACAGCTGATCCAACAACTACAATGGCTGGTCCAACAACTACAACTGCTGGCCCCACAACAACATCAGCTGGTCCAACAACTACCACTGCGGGCCCCAAAACCAAAACTGAGGGTCCAACAACTACCACAGCTGGTCCTACAACTACCACAGCTGGTCCAACAACTACAACAGCTGGTCCGACAACCACAACTGCTGGTCTGACAACTACAACGGCTGGCCCCACAACTACAACTGCTGGCCTAACAACTACCAGAGCTGGTCCAACAACTACCACAGCTGGTCAAACAACTACAACAGCTGGTCCAACAACTACAACTGCTGGCCCCACAACAACAACAACTGGTCCAACAACTACAACTGCTGGTCCAACATCAACAACATCTGGTCCAACAACTACAACTGCTGGCCCAACAACTACAACAGCTGGTCCAACAACTACAACGGCTGGTCCAACAACTACAACTGTTGACCCCACAACAACAACAGCTGGTCCAACAACTACCACTGCTGGCCCAACAACCACAACTAAGGGTCTAACAACTACCACAGCTGGTCCAACAACTACCACTGCTGGCCCTACAACCACAACTGAGGCTCCATCAACTACCACAGCTGGTCCAACAACTACCACAGCTGGCCCCACGTCAACAACAGCTGGTCCGACAACTACAACTGCTGGCCCAACTACCACAGCTGGTCCAACAACTACCACAGCTGATCCAACAACTACAACGGCTGGTCCAACAACTACAACTGCTGGCCCCACAACCACAGCTGCTGGTCTGATAACTACAACTCCTGGTCCAACATCAACAACTGCTGGCCCCTCAAGTACAACTGCTGACCCCACAACTACCACAGCTGATCCAACAACCACAACTGCGGGTCCAACAACTACCACAGCAGGTCCAACAACTACAACTGCTGGTCCAACATCAACAACATCTGGTCCAACGACTACAACTGCTGGCCCAACAACTACAACAGCTGGTCCGACAACCACAACTGCTGGTCTGAAAACTACAACTGCTGGCCCCACAACTACGACTGCTGGCCCCACACCTTCTACAGCTGTTCAAACAACTAACATAGCAGGTCCAACAACTACAACGGCTGGTCCAACAACTACAACTATTGGCCCCACAACAACAGCTGGTCCAACAACTACCACTGCTGGCCCAACAACCACAACTGAGGGTCCAACAACTACCACAGCTGGTCCAACAACTACCACTGCTGGCCCTACAACCACAACTGAGGGTCCATCAACTACCACAGCTGGTCCAACAACTACCACAGCTGGCCCCACGTCAACCACAGCTGCTCCGACAACTACAACTGCTGGCCCCACAACAACATCAGCTGGTCCAACAACTACCACTGCTGGCCCCACAACCACAACTGAGGGACCAACAACTACCACAGCTGGTCCAACAACTACCATAGCTGGTCCCACAATTACCACAACTGGTCCAACAGCTACAACAGCTGGTCCAACAATTACAACTGCTGGCCCAACAACTACAACAGCTGGTCCGACAACCACAACTGGTGGTCTGATAACTACAACGGCTGGCCCAACTACTACAACTGCTGGCCTAACAACTACCAAAGCTGGTCCAACAACTACCACAGCTGGTCCAACAACTACAACGGCTGGTCCAACAACTACAACTGCTGGCCCCACAACAACAACAACTGGTCCAACAACTACAACTGCTGGTCCAACATCAACAACATCTGGTCCAACAACTACAACTGCTGGCCCAACAACTACAACAGCTGGTCCAACAACTACCACAGCTGTTCCAACAACCACAACTGGGGGTCCAACAACTACCACTGCTGCCCCTACAACCACAACTGAGGGTCCATCAACTACCACAGCTGGTCCAACAACTACCACAGCTGGCCCCACGTCAACTACAGCTGGTCTGACAACTACAACTGCTAGCCCCACAACTACAACTGCTGACCCTACGACTACCACAGCTGTTCCAACAACCACAACTACGGGTCCAACAACTACCACTGCTGCCCCTACAACCACAACTGAGGGTCCAACAACTACGACAGCTGGCCCCAATTCAACAACAGCTGGTCCGACAACTACAACTGCTGGCCCCACAACTACCAAAGCTGGTCCAACAACAACAGCCGGTCCGACAACAACCACTGCTGGCCCCACATTAACAACAGCTGGTCCAACAACTACAACTGCTGGCCAAACAACTACAACAGCTGGTCCGACAACCACAACTGCTGGTCTGACAACAACAACTGCTGGCCCCACAACTACAACTGCTGGCCCCACAACTACCACAGCTGGTCCAACAACTACCACTGCTGGCACAACAACCACAACTGAGGGTCCAACAACTACCACAGATGGACCAACAACTACCACTGCTGGCCCTACAACCACAACTGAGGGTCCATCAACTACCACAGCTGGTCCAACAACTACCACAGCTGGCCCCACAACAACATCAGCTGGTCCAACAACTACCACTGCTGGCCCAACAACCACAACTGAGGGTCCATCAACTACCACAGCTGGTCCAACAACTACCAAAGCTGGCCCCACGTCAACAACAGCTGGTCCGACAACTAAAACTGCTGGCCCCACAACTACCACAGCTGGTCCAACAACTACCACAGCTGATCCAACAACTACAATGGCTGGTCCAACAACTACAACTGCTGGCCCCACAACAACATCAGCTGGTCCAACAACTACCACTGCGGGCCCCAAAACCAAAACTGAGGGTCCAACAACTACCACAGCTGGTCCTACAACTACCACAGCTGGTCCAACAACTACAACAGCTGGTCCGACAACCACAACTGCTGGTCTGACAACTACAACGGCTGGCCCCACAACTACAACTGCTGGCCTAACAACTACCAGAGCTGGTCCAACAACTACCACAGCTGGTCAAACAACTACAACAGCTGGTCCAACAACTACAACTGCTGGCCCCACAACAACAACAACTGGTCCAACAACTACAACTGCTGGTCCAACATCAACAACATCTGGTCCAACAACTACAACTGCTGGCCCAACAACTACAACAGCTGGTCCAACAACTACAACGGCTGGTCCAACAACTACAACTGTTGACCCCACAACAACAACAGCTGGTCCAACAACTACCACTGCTGGCCCAACAACCACAACTAAGGGTCTAACAACTACCACAGCTGGTCCAACAACTACCACTGCTGGCCCTACAACCACAACTGAGGCTCCATCAACTACCACAGCTGGTCCAACAACTACCACAGCTGGCCCCACGTCAACAACAGCTGGTCCGACAACTACAACTGCTGGCCCAACTACCACAGCTGGTCCAACAACTACCACAGCTGATCCAACAACTACAACGGCTGGTCCAACAACTACAACTGCTGGCCCCACAACCACAGCTGCTGGTCTGATAACTACAACTCCTGGTCCAACATCAACAACTGCTGGCCCCTCAAGTACAACTGCTGACCCCACAACTACCACAGCTGATCCAACAACCACAACTGCGGGTCCAACAACTACCACAGCAGGTCCAACAACTACAACTGCTGGTCCAACATCAACAACATCTGGTCCAACGACTACAACTGCTGGCCCAACAACTACAACAGCTGGTCCGACAACCACAACTGCTGGTCTGAAAACTACAACTGCTGGCCCCACAACTACGACTGCTGGCCCCACACCTTCTACAGCTGTTCAAACAACTAACATAGCAGGTCCAACAACTACAACGGCTGGTCCAACAACTACAACTATTGGCCCCACAACAACAGCTGGTCCAACAACTACCACTGCTGGCCCAACAACCACAACTGAGGGTCCAACAACTACCACAGCTGGTCCAACAACTACCACTGCTGGCCCTACAACCACAACTGAGGGTCCATCAACTACCACAGCTGGTCCAACAACTACCACAGCTGGCCCCACGTCAACAACAGCTGCTCCGACAACTACAACTGCTGGCCCCACAACAACATCAGCTGGTCCAACAACTACCACTGCTGGCCCCACAACCACAACTGAGGGACCAACAACTACCACAGCTGGTCCAACAACTACCATAGCTGGTCCCACAATTACCACAACTGGTCCAACAGCTACAACAGCTGGTCCAACAATTACAACTGCTGGCCCAACAACTACAACAGCTGGTCCGACAACCACAACTGGTGGTCTGATAACTACAACGGCTGGCCCAACTACTACAACTGCTGGCCTAACAACTACCAAAGCTGGTCCAACAACTACCACAGCTGGTCCAACAACTACAACGGCTGGTCCAACAACTACAACTGCTGGCCCCACAACCACAGCTGCTGGTCTGATAACTACAACTCCTGGTCCAACATCAACAACTGCTGGCCCCTCAAGTACAACTGCTGGCCCCACAACTACCACAGCTGATCCAACAACCACAACTGCGGGTCCAACAACTACCACAGCAAGTCCAACAACTACAACTGCTGGTCCAACATCAACAACATCTGGTCCAACGACTACAACTGCTGGCCCAACAACTACAACAGCTGGTCCGACAACCACAACTGCTGGTCTGACAACTACAACTGCTGGCCCCACAACTACGACTGCTGGCCCCACACCTACTACAGCTGGTCAAACAACTAACACAGCAGGTCCAACAACAACAACGGCTGGTCCAACAACTACAACTATTGGCCCCACAACAACAGCTGGTCCAACAACTACCACTGCTGGCCCAACAACCACAAATGAGGGTCCAACAACTACCACAGCTGGTCCAACAACTACCACTGCTGGCCCTACAACCACAGCTGAGGGTCCATCAACTACCACAGCTGGTCATACAACTACCACAGCTGGCCCCACGTCAACAACAGCTGCTCCGACAACTACAACTGCTGGCCCCACAACAACATCAGCTGGTCCCACAACTACCACTGCTGGCCCCACAACCACAACTGAGGGTCCAACAACTACCACAGCTGGTCCAACAACTACCACAGCTGGTCCAACAACTACCACAGCTGGTCAAACAACTACAACAGCTGGTCCAACAACTACAACTGCTGGCCCCACAACAACAACTGGTCCAACAACTACAACTGCTGGTCCAACATCAACAACATCTGGTCCAACAACTACAACTGCTGGCCCAACAACTACAACAGCTGGTCCAATAACTACCACTGCTGGCCCAACAACCACAACTGAGGGTCCAACAACTACCACAGCTGGTCCAATAACTACCACTGCTGGCCCTACAACCACAACTGAGGGTCCATCAACTACCACAGCTGGTCCAACAACTACCACAGCTGGCCCCACGTCAACAACAGCTGGTCCGACAACTACAACTGCTGGCCCCACAACTACCACAGCTGGTCTATCAACTACCACAGCTGATCCAACAACTACAACGGCTGGTCCATCAACTACAACTGCTGGCCCCACAACCACAGCTGCTGGTCTGATAACTACAACGGCTGGCCCCACAACTACAACTGCTGGCCCCTCAACTACAACTGCTGGCCCCACAACTACCACAGCTGATCCAACAACCACAACTGCGGGTCCAACAACTACCACAGCAAGTCCAACAACTACAACTGCTGGTCCAACATCAACAACATCTGGTCCAACGACTACAACTGCTGGCCCAACAACTACAACAGCTGGTCCGACAACCACAACTGCTGGTCTGACAACTACAACGGCTGGCCCCACAACTACAACTGCTGGCCTAACAACTACCACAGCTGGTCCAACAACTACCACAGCTGGTCCAACAACTACAACAGCTGGTCCAACAACTACAACTGCTGGTCCCACAACAACAACAGCTGGTCCAACAACTACAACTGCTGGTCCAACAACAACAACATCTGGTCCAACAACTACAACTGCTGGCCCAACAACTATAACAGCTGGTCCGACAACCACAACTGCTGGTCTGACAACTACAACTGCTGGCCCCACAACTACAACTGCTGGCCCCACACCTACTACAGCTGGTCCAACAACTAACACAGCAGGTCCAACAACTACAAAAACTGGTCCAACAACTACCACAGCTGATCCAACAACCACAACTGCGGGTCCAACAACTACCACTGCAAGTCCAACAACTACAACTGCTGGTCCAACATCAACAACATCTGGTCCAACAACTACAACTGCTGGCCCAACAACTACAACAGCTGGTCCGACAATCACAACTGCTGGTCTGACAGCTACAACTGCTGGCCCCACAACTACGACTGCTGGCCTAACAACTACCACAGCTGGTCCAACAACTACCACAGCTGGTCCAACAACTACAACAGCTGGTCCAATAACTACCACTGCTGGCCCAACAACCACAACTGAGGGTCCAACAACTACCACAGCTGGTCCAATAACTACCACTGCTGGCCCTACAACCACAACTGAGGGTCCATCAACTACCACAGCTGGTCCAACAACTACCACAGCTGGCCCCACGTCAACAACAGCTGGTCCGACAACTACAACTGCTGGCCCCACAACTACCACAGCTGGTCTATCAACTACCACAGCTGATCCAACAACTACAACGGCTGGTCCATCAACTACAACTGCTGGCCCCACAACCACAGCTGCTGGTCTGATAACTACAACGGCTGGCCCCACAACTACAACTGCTGGCCCCTCAACTACAACTGCTGGCCCCACAACTACCACAGCTGATCCAACAACCACAACTGCGGGTCCAACAACTACCACAGCAAGTCCAACAACTACAACTGCTGGTCCAACATCAACAACATCTGGTCCAACGACTACAACTGCTGGCCCAACAACTACAACAGCTGGTCCGACAACCACAACTGCTGGTCTGACAACTACAACGGCTGGCCCCACAACTACAACTGCTGGCCTAACAACTACCACAGCTGGTCCAACAACTACCACAGCTGGTCCAACAACTACAACAGCTGGTCCAACAACTACAACTGCTGGTCCCACAACAACAACAGCTGGTCCAACAACTACAACTGCTGGTCCAACAACAACTACATCTGGTCCAATAACTACAACTGCTGGCCCAACAACTATAACAGCTGGTCCGACAACCACAACTGCTGGTCTGACAACTACAACTGCTGGCCCCACAACTACAACTGCTGGCCCCACACCTACTACAGCTGGTCCAACAACTAACACAGCAGGTCCAACAACTACAAAGGCTGGTCCAACAACTACCACAGCTGATCCAACAACCACAACTGCGGGTCCAACAACTACCACTGCAAGTCCAACAACTACAACTGCTGGTCCAACATCAACAACATCTGGTCCAACAACTACAACTGCTGGCCCAACAACTACAACAGCTGGTCCGACAATCACAACTGCTGGTCTGACAGCTACAACTGCTGGCCCCACAACTACGACTGCTGGCCCCACACCTACTACAGCTGGTCCAACAACTACCACAGCAGGTCAAACAACTACAACGGCTGGTCCAACAACTACAACTTTTGGCCCAACAACTACAACAGCTGGTCCGACAACCACAACTGCTGGTCTGACAACTACAACTGATGGCCCCACAACTACGACTGCTGGCCTCACACCTACTACAGCTGGTCCAACAACTACCACAGCAGGTCCAACAACTACAACGGCTGGTCCAACAACTACAACTGTTGGCCCAACAACCACAACTGAGGGTCCAACAACTACCACAGCTGGTCCAACAACTACCACTGCTGGCCCTACAACCACAACTGAGGGTCCATCAACTACCACAGCTGGTCCAACAACTACCACAGCTGGCCCCACATCAACAACAGCTGGTCCGACAACTACAACTGCTGGCCCCACAACTACCACAGCTGGTCCAACAACTACCACAGCTGATCCAACAACTACAATGGCTGGTCCAACAATTACAACTGCTGGCCCCACAACCACAACTGAGGGTCCAACAACTACCACGGCTGGTCCAACAACTACCACCGCTGGTCCAACAACTACCACAGCTGGTCCAACAACTACAACTGCTGGCCCAACAACTACAACAGCTGGTCCGACAACCACAACAGCTGGTCCAACAACTACAACTGCTGGCCCCACAACAACAACAGCTGGTCCAACAACTACAACTGCTGGTCCAACATCAACAACATCTAGTCCAACAACTACAACTGCTGGCCCAACAACTACAACAGCTGGTCCGACAACCACAACTTCTGGTCTGACAACTACAACTGCTGGCCCCACAACTACGACTGCTGAACCCAGATCTACTACAGCTGGTCCAACAACTACCACAGCAGGTCCAACAACTACAACGGCTGGTCCAACAACTACAACTGAGGGTCCAACAACTACCACAGCTGATCCAACAACTACCACTGCTGGCCCTACAACCATAACTGAGGGTCCATCAACTAACACAGCTGGTCCAACAACTACCACAGCTGGCCCCACTTCAACAACAGCTGGTCCGACAACTACAACTGCTGGCCCCACAACTACCACAGCTGGTCCAACAACTACCACAGCTGATCCAACAACTACAACGGCTAGTCCAACAACTACAACTGCTGGCCCCACAACAACATCAGCTGGTCCAACAACTACCACTGCTGGCCCCACAACCACAACTGAGGGTCAAACAACTAACACAGCTGGTCCAACAACTACCACAGCTAGTTCAACAACTACCACAACTGGTCCAACAACTACAACAGCTGGTCCGACAACCACAACTGCTGGTCTGACAACTACAACGGCTGGCCCCACAACTACAACTGCTGGCCTAACAACTACCACAGCTGGTCCAACAACTACCACAGCTGGTCCAACAACTACAACAGCTGGTCAAACAACTACAACTGCTGGCCCCACAACAACAACAGCTGGTCCAACAACTACAACTGCTGGTCCAACAACAACAACATCTGGTCCAACAACTACAACTGCTGGCCCAACAACTACAACAGCTGGTCCGACAACCACAACTAATGGTCTGAAAACTACAACTGCTGGCCCCACAACTACAACTGCTGGCCCCACACATACTACAGCTGGTCCAACAACTACCACAGCAAGTCAAACAACTACAACGGCTGGTCCAACAACTACAACTGTTGACCCCACAACAACAACAGCTGGTCCAACAACTACCACTGCTGGCCCAACAACCACAACTGAGGGTCCAACAACTACCACAGCTGGTCCAACAACTACCACTGCTGGCCCTACAACCACAACTGAGGGTCCATCAACTACCACAGCTGGTCCAACAACTACCACAGCTGGCCCCCCGTCAACAACAGCTGGTCCGACAACTACAACTGCTGGCCCCACAACTACCACAGCTGGTCCAACAACTACCACAGCTGATCCAACAACTACAACGGCTGGTCCAACAACTATAACTGCTGGCCCCACAACCACAACTGAGGGTCCAACAACTACCACAGCTGGCCCAACAACTACCACAGCTGGTCCAACAACTACCACAACTGGCCAAACAACTACAACAGCTGGTCCAACAACTACAACTGCTGGCCCAACAACTACAACAGCTGGTCCGACAACCACAACTGCTGGTCTGACAACTACAACGGCTGGCCCCACAACTACAACTGCTGGCCTAACAATTACCACAGCTGGTCCAACAACTACAACAGCTGGTCCAACAACTACAACTGCTGGCCCCACAACAACAACAGCTGGTCCAACAACTACAACTGCTGGTCCAACATCAACAACATCTGGTCCAACAACTACAACTGCAGGCCCAACAACTGCAACAGCTGGTCCGATAACCACAACTGCTGGTTTGACAACTACAACTGCTGGCCCCACAACTACGACTGCTGGCCCCACACCTACTACAGCTGGTCCAACAACTACCACAGCAGGTCCAACAATTACAACGGCTGGTCCAACAACTACAACTGTTGGCCCCACAACAACAACAGCTGGTCCAACAACTACCACTGCTGGCCCAACAACCACAACTGAGGGTCCAACAACTACCACTGCTGGCCCTACAACCACAACTGAGGGTCCATCAACTACCACAGCTGGTCCAACAACTACCACAGCAAGCCCCACGTCAACAACAGCTGGTCCGACAACTACAACTGCTGGCCCCACAACTACCACAGCTGGTCCAACAACTACCACAGCTGATCCAACAACTACAACGGCTGGTCCAACAACTACAACTGCTGGCCCGACAACAACATCAGCTGGCCCAATAACTACCACTGCTGGCCCCACAAGCACAACTGAGGGTCCAACAACTACCACAGCTGGTCCAACATCTACCACAGCTGGTCCAAAAACTACCACAACTGGTCCAAAAACTACAACAGCTGGTCCAACAACTACAACTGCTGGCCCCACAACAACAACAGCTGGTCCAACAACTATCACTGCTGGCCCCACAACCAAAACTGAGGGTCCAACAACTACCACAGCTGGTCCAACAACTATCACAACAAGTCCAACAACTACCGCTGGTCTTCCAACATCAACAACAGATGGTCCGACAACTACAACGGCTGGCCCCACAACTACCACAGCTGGTCCAACGACTACCACAGCTGGTCCAACAACTATCACAACAAGTCCAACAACTACCGCTGGTCTTCCAACATCAACAACTGCTGGCCAAACAACTACAACAACTGGTCCAACAACCACAAGTAATGGTCTGACAACCACAACTGCTGGCCCCAAAACTACAACTGCTGGCCCCACAACTACCACAGCTGGTCCAACAACTACCACAGCTGGTCCAACAACTACAACGGCTGGTCCAACAACTACAACTGCTGGCCCCACAACAACAACAGCTGGTCCAACAACTACCACTGCTGGCCGCACAACCACAACTGAGGGTCCAAAAACGACCACAGGTGGTCCAACAAGTACCACAGCTGGTCCAACAACTACAACGGCTGGTCCAACAACTACAACTGCTGGCCCCACAACAACAACAGCTGGTCCAACATTTACCACTGCTGGCCCTACAACCACAACTGAGGGTCCAAAAACTACCACAAGTGGTCCAACAACTACAACAGCTGGCCCCAGGTCAACAACAGCTGGTCCAATAACTTTGACTCCTGGCCCCACAACTACCACAGCTGGTCCAACGTCAACAACAGCTGCTCCGACAACTACAACTACTGGCCCCACAAGTAAAACAGCTGGCCCCACAACTACCACAGCTGGTCCAACAACCACAACTGTGGGTCCATCAACTACCACTGCTGGCCCTACAACTACCACAGCAAGTCCAACAACTACCAATGCTGGCCCCACATCAACAACAGCTGGTCCAACAACTACAACAGCTGGTCCGACAACCACAACTGCTGGTCTTACAACTACAACGGCTGGCCCCACAACTACAACTGCTGGCCCCACATCAACAACAGCTGGTCCAACAACTACCACTGCTGGCCGTACAACCACAACTGAGGGTCAAACAACTACCACAGCTGGTCCAAAAACCACAACTGCGGGTCCAACAACTACCACTGCTGGCCCTTCAACTACCACAGCAAGTCCAACAACTACTACTGCTGGCCCAACAACTAAAACAGCTGGTCAAACAACTACCACTGCTCGCCCTACAACCACAACTGAGGGTCCAACAACTACCACAGCTGGTCCAACAACTACAACGGCTGCTGCAACAACTACAACTACTGGCCCCACAACTACAACTGCTGGCCCCACAACTACCACAGCTGGTCCAACAACCACAACTGCGGGTCCAACAACTACCACTGCTGGCCCTTCAACTACCACAGCAAGTCCAACAACTACTACTGCTGGCCCAACAACTACAACAGCTGGTCCGACAACCACAGCTGCTGGTCTGACAACTACAACGGCTGGCCCCACAACAACAACAGCTGGTCCAACAACTACCACTGCTGGCCCTACAACCACAACCGATGGTCCAACCACTACCACAGCTGGTCAGACAACTACCACAGCTGGCCCCACATCAACAACAGCTGGTCTGACAACTACGACTGCTGGCCCCACAACTACCACAGCTGGTCCAACGTCAAAAACAGCTGGTCCGACAACTACAACTGCAGGCCCCACAACTACCACAGCTGGTCCAACAACCACAACTGCTGGTCCCACTACTACCACAGCTGGTCCAACATCAACAACAGCTGGTCCAACAACTACAACTGCTGGCCCAACAACTACAACAGCTGGTCCGACAACCACAACTGCTGGTCTGACAACTACAATGGCTGGCCCCACAACTACAACTGCTGGCCTCACAACTATCACAGCTGGTCCAACTACTACCACTGCTGGCCCCACAACCACAACTGAGGGTCCAACAACTACCACAGCTGGTCCAACGTCAAAAACAGCTGGTCCGACAACTACAACAGCTGGCTCCACAACTACCACAGCTGGTCCAACAACCACAACTGCGGGTCCAACAACTACCACTGCTGGCCCAACTACCACAGCAAGTCCAACAACTACCACTGCTGGCCCCACATCAACAACAGCTGGTCCAACAACTACAACTGCTGGCCCAACAACTACAACTGCTGGCCCAACAACAACAACAGCTGGTCCAATGACCACAACTGCAGGTCTGACAACTACAACTGCTGGCCCCACAACTACAACTTCTGGCCCCACAACTACCACAGCTGGTCCAACAACCTCGACTGCGGGTCCAACAACTACCACTGCTGGCCCTACAACTACCACAGCAAGTCCAAGAACTACCACTGCTGGCCCCACATCAACAACAGCTGGTCCAACAACCACAACTGGCGGTCTGACAACTACAACGGCTGGCCCTACAACTACAACTGGTGGCCCAACAACTACAACAGCTGGTTTGAAAACCACAACTGCTGGTCTGACAACTACAACGGCTGGCCCCACAACTACAACTGCTGGCCCCCCAACTACCACAGCTGGTCAAACAACTACCACAGCTGGTCCAACAACTACAACAGCTGGCCCAACAACTACAACTGCTGGCCCATCAACCACAACTGCACGTCCAAAAACTACAACTGTAAGTCTATTAGTTACCACAGCAGTTCCGACAACCACTATAGACAATCCAACAACCCCTTACACCATTACCACTGCAGCATGAACAGCAATACTTACACACCACTAAAACATTCACTTTTCAAAACTGTTCATGATACTCAATCTTAGTTTAAGGACAAAATTACAGAAAACCTTTGAGCGCAACTGATTATTATACGGTGGAACTTAATTAGAAATGTAATTTATTTTTTAGTCTCTCTTGATGTCACAAAATATTATATATTTAACATCATAATGACATGTTCCCATATTAAAAAAGCATTTCAATTAACAAATTTTGACTTCCATGACAATATATGAATATATAAATATACTAATAACACTGATAATATTTTAGACAGAACAATTTAATAAATTACGTACCTTTTTTAATAAATCTCATCATCCCTTCTTGCAATTCAAACATCGCTTCATATCCTCTAAATTCGAAGACAATAAATAAAAAAATAAAAAATTATGTTACATCTTCTCCATTTATTTTGCATTTCCAGATGAGTGATGATGAATCCACTGACCCTCCAACAGTAGAGGAAGGCTACCTTCTACTGCAGTTTCGGATAAACCGTCAATTCCTCCCAGCTTACAACAATCCCCAGTCTCAAGAATTCAAAGCCATAAGTCGTAATATAACAACAGAGGTAATATACTTTCAGGATCCTCTATTTGACATCTCTATTTTTATAAAAGTCACAGTTTAACCAGTTCTCAAATATGTTGCTTTTCATCTTTAGTGTAATCGAGGGTACCGCCATGTCTATCCACGCACTTTCCGTCGATCGCGTCTAAGAAGTCTTTGGTCAGTAGGCATTTGTTTTCTTTTGTTTCACTGCCATATATGACTTACTTTGATTTGTAAAAATCTAATAACAACTGTTTCTCTACAGGGAAGGATCTGTGGGGGCAACGCTTGATTTGATCTTTACAAATCAGTCTGTTGTGCCAAACATTACTAGTGTAGAAGATGCTCTCAATATGACCCTAAATACATCGATTGTATTCCTGAATATAATTCCTGGCACTATCAGAGCAGGTCAGTTTCTTGCATCTCCCTGCTTTTAATGTAATAATCTAAAATGTTCTGATGGTTGACATCATAACATCTTACCAATTTCTAAAAACCTCTTAATCTTTCACATAGACTCTCCAAATATGACGACAACACCAATAGTACCACAGAGACCCACCGGCATACCGGCTTCTGCCACACAAGGGACCACCAGCAGAGCTACAACTACTGGCACAAATACAGATGTTGTCGCTTTACTGTTATTTTCTTCACTGTTTCACACCCTGTGTAACAATGTTTGAACATTCAAGGTTTCATTATCTTACATGGTTTCAAGTTGAGTTACAAAACTTGTCTATTAATTTATATCAAAATCATTTCCTGATCCCTGGATTTATCTAACTCAGCTAAGAGAGCTTTGATCACTTTAAACATTTTTTGGTTTTCATTTCTTTTTAATGTATTTGGAAATACATATGAACAGTTGAGCTGCTTTTTTGTTAAATATATGATAATGTATGTCAGCAACAAAATAAATAAAGAAATATAATATATATATAACACAAAACGAAAAAACGTTATATAAAAAGTATGTTTTTCTTTTCAACATTAGGACAATGTTATTTATTTTTTTAGGTAGTTAGTACTTCTGTTCTACAAAATAATGTAATAATTAAGAGATTCTAAACCACATTCAAAGAAAAACTATGTTTAAAGAAAAGGTATCTGATGTCAGCAATCGTCTGCTAATGGGAAAAATCGTAAGTTCATGTTATGCCTATTTTATAATATAGGGATGACAATGTATTCATCAAGTGTAATAACATCTCGGGGTTGAGGGGCGGCAGTTGATCAGTGGATGGAGCAGGTGGACAGAGCGGGTCATTCCCTAACCATAAGCTCGGCGGTTCGATCACCTTGATCCCCCTCCTCCAACTGTCCACATGTCGAACCCCACAAATGTACTGATTGTATAAGTCGCTTTGGGCAAATGTCCCTTTACCCTTTTACATCTAGACTGCATCTCTGAGTAAAAATAAATACTATCATTTATTATTGTTATTTAACAATACAAGTACAAATTAATGGAGATGGTAATAAAACAAAGTGCACAAACCCCATGGATAGATGCCCAACTCGGCTAGCTTGGGTCTCTATAGCTTCCGTCTACAAGAAGGGCCAAAGCCGACTTTTTTCCTTGAGGAGGCTAAGGTCCTTCAACATCTGCAGGACAATGCTGACGATGTTCTATGAGTCTGTTATTGCCAGTGCGATCTTCTTCGCTGTCACATGCTTTGCTGGGGCAGTGGGATGAGGGTCGCAGACATCAAGAGACTTAATAGACTCATCAAGGTTTGTTTCTTTCATCAGGCGGTCCGGAGGCTCAACTCCCTCCCTGCTCTGCCCCTCCTCCCTCCTCTGCCCCCTGCCACAGACTCTAACCTCACACCCACCCACATCCCCCCGCAGCATCTGATCTCATATCACCTCCCTCCCACCACGACTCACAAACTTTTAACTTTGACTCAGGGACTGCACACTCCACTTTGCAGTATTTGCAGTTCACTACTACAGCGCACTAACTCACTTTCACTTTTGTATTTTGTATTTTGTGTTCTCAGCACACTGTTTACGCCAAGGGTCTCAAACTCAAAAGAGCTGGGGGCCACTGCTGGCACTGTCATCTCAGTGGGGGCCGCTTTAGTGTTCCAGACAAGTATAAAAATAAAAAAAATCACAAATATTTCAGAAAACGGGGTTTATTTTCAAATATTGTACGATAGACAGTACGTTTACATGCAGCAAGAAATTCGAATTTCTAATCGTATAAGACATCGTTCGGACTTTTTAAGTGCATGTAAACACCTTAATCCGACCTACTTCTGACCTATTTTGGACATCTAAAATCGGATAACTACACCTGGATAATTCGATCATAGTCGGACTTTTAACGGCATGTATACTCAGCAATCAAATCTGAATCGGATTATGCATTCTGCGCACGCGCAGTGCCATTCTGCACATGCGCAGCGCCACATAGCGTCCAGAGTCAGCCCATGCTCCGGCTGTTAATCCGATTCTCTGAACGGCATGTTTACTCGGACAAGTGATCCGGTCTTACGCATGTCATTAGGCGAGTTTCAGATGAGGCATGAGGCTTCGTTTGCCATGCTTCAGAATGCATTCTGGGATGAAAACGTCAGAAATACCTCTGATGAACTTCCGATGCGACGATTCACCTGGCTTTCAAAACTCGCGTGTTTTCAGGAAAACAACTTCCGCCTGCTTTTCTGGCCATGTTCTCTCGAGCAAGTGCGGACATAAGACACTCCCCTCAACATCCTCTCAACTTTTCCCTGGTTGGTTGGAATACCGAAATTAAATTATCCACGTCAGAAGTGACGTTACACCTTTCAGAGAGGCGTCTCTGGTGCCCTCTCCCAAAATATGCATATTAAAAAGAGATTAAAAAGAGACGATTTTGTGAACTTTCACTTCATCACTCATCATGCATTTTTTATTTTATTTATTTTATTTACACATTTCTCCACATAGCCAAGCCATTGTGCATGCAGAAAATTCATCGCACTTGCTCCTCAGCCTGCATCAGTAAGGGGAGATCCAATGCCTCAACTCGTCTGCTACGAAGAACGGAAGTTGTTGACGAGAAGTTCACCTGTGTCCGCCTTGACCAGACGGGAACTTGATGTGATTATGACGAGTTCCGCCGGATCTTCTCAAGTCTCGTTGCAACAAATGCGCAAATGCAAACGATCTGAAACTCGCCTATTATCTGATCCGATCAGAAATTCGAATTTCTTGCTGCATGTAAACGTACTGACTATTACAAAACTATTCAATTCACAGTAAGTGCAAATGTTTTTGGCCTCATTCTTAAATAACTAATCAAAGCCTTTCATGAACTGACAGCACTTCTGTTCATACTGTCTTCATATTAAATAACAACACAAAAAAGAACTCTAGCCTTGTATGCACATTTTAACAGTCAGTGCAATTTTTACCTTAAATAACCTATTTTAACATTTCACTCAACAGAAAAATCGCTTCTGATTCCATTTGTGCTTTATTTCTTCCCAGATACCTGGCAGTGCTTCTGTTCACATAGCTGAGCTGTATTTACTCTGATGGATGTTGCGGTTCAAACTCTGAGTACACCCTCAAGGATAGCATCTGTAAGCCTGGTCCTGTACTTGCTTTTATTAAGGTCCATTGTAGAGAACAGTTTCTCACACACATATGTGCTCCCAAAAAGGCACATAATACGACTGAAAACTCTGCACAGCTCTGGGAATTAAGGAGGCAGCTCTCTGAGGAACTCTCCAGTCTTGTCTGCTTTTCCCTGTGCCTCTCTGAATTTAGCATTCAGTTCACTGGTCCACTGTAAGTCAATGAGTTCAGTTTGCAACATGCTGGGGACACTCCACATCAGCTGAGAATGGGGTCTGCAAACAGCTGGAAAGTGTCACGGTGAGCCTTGAAATCAGCAAATCGCTCATCAAACTCTTGCTGCTGGTTTTCAATAGCAGATACATATTAATCACCACTGAATACTGTTCCCTCTTCTGCCAAAGATCTGCATGCAGCAAAATGGCAGAGGTTTTTTGCAGACACTTGAGTTTTCCACTGTCTCAGTTTTGTGGAGAAGGCCTTCACGCTCTTATAGGCTGTTGTGATGAGCTCACCAGGACCCTGCAGCTTTAAGTTCAGGATGTTTAGTTGTTGTGTTATATCCACAAGGAATGCCAAATCCATTATACATTTTGGATCATCTAGGTCAGGAACATCCAGTCTGCCATCTTCCATGAATCTCTTCAGCTCTTAACTCAAAAAATCTCTTCAGCACATTTTCCCTGCTGAGCCAGCGCACCTTCAAATACAGTACATCACCATACCATGTTTTGATTTATTCCAAAAAGGCCCAGAACTAGCGTTGCTGTAATCCTCTGGACAGGATGTAATTCACACATTTCACGACGACAGACATGACATGTTCAAATGGCAAGCATTTGCTGCACAGCGCGTGCTGATGTATAATGCAGTGCAGAGCGATCGCTGGGTCTGAGTTTTCCTCCGTTAACTTTCTCTGACCCAGCGCAACCAGTCTGTTTTTTTCCCGGTCATGGACGGCACACCGTTGGTTGTAATGCCCACCAGTCTGTTCCATGGCAGACCAAGCCGCTCCATCGCATCACACAGTTGCTAAATATATCTTTCGCTTTAGTGTGGCCATGCATCGGACACACACTCAGCAACTCTTCTGTCACCTCAAACCTGTCATCCACACCCCTGGTAAAAATTGCAAGCTGAGCATTGTCAGTTGCATCAGTACTTTCGTCAAGCGCCACAGAGAATGCAGTGAAACTTTTTGCTTTGTCCCGCAACTGTTCATAGATATTACCAGAAAGTTCATTAATCCGCTCTGCCAGTGTTGACAGCGAAAGGTTGTTAAACAGGCTTTTCTTTTCGGGACACAGAATATCAGCAACTCATAGCATGCAGTCCTTCAGAAACTGCCCCTCGGTGAATGGCTTTCCTGCCTCGGTGATTAATTCACTGACCACGTAACTTGCTTCGACTGCAGCATCACTGTCCTTACCAGCTTTGTGGAAAAGTTCTTGCTGGGATACCAGTCCTCTTTGTAGCTGCTCGGCTCGCCTTTTCCTGTCATCTCCGCTGTATTTCTCATACTGCTCTCCGTGTGTTGTCGCGTAATGTCGCTTGAGATTATATATAAGATATATATAAGATATATATAAGATATATATAAGAATGGAAATTTTCTCTTTACATATTAGGCAGATGCCATTTCCACTGAACTCAACAAAAAAATACTGTAATGTGCATCTTTCTTGGAATTGTCTGTGTTCGTCATCCACTTTTCTTTTACGTTTGGAGAGCGACATCGTCAGCTTCTTCTTCTCCTACTATTTACCTTTTCTTTTTCTGTGCTTCTCTTTCATGTTGTCAGCGCTTCCCGTTAAATCATTTTGGATTTATTTATTTATTTAGTATTATATATATTTTTTAAATTAATTGCACGCAAAATTATTATTGTAATTGTGGAAAACAAATAAAATAGAAAATAAAAATAAGCATGAAGGGCTAAATCGCATTTAACTTTTAATGTCAAGATGCGGGCCGGATGTCGGGGGGCCGCGGGCCGGAAGTGGACCGTAGGTCTGAGAGGACTGCAATTTCATCTGTGCTATATGCCTGGCATGTAGCATATTTGACAAATAAAGTTACTTGACTTGAAGAGGGCTGGTGATGTAGTGGGGGAGGAACTGGACACTCTGACGACCGTGGCAGAAAGGAGAATGCTGTCCAGGCTACAGACTATATTGGACAATGCCCCTCACCCTCTCTTTTCCACCCTGGCTCAGCGGAGGAGTACCTTCAGCAGAAGACTCCTCTCACCGAGATGCACCACAGAGCGACATAGGAAATCATTCCTGCCTGTGGTTATCAAACTATATAACTTGTCACTATCTTCTTAATTTTCGCTGCATAACGGGTTATTCACTCTGCTTAACTGGTCATTTCACTGCATATCCGGTCATCTCACTTCATAACTGATCATTCCACTACCTAATCCGACATGCTACATCTTGTTTATACTACTTACATCTATAGTGTATACCTAGATAGGTACATTTATGTATATTTTTTTGTATATTGTTACATATGTTGCTATTATATATTTATATATTCTAACACTCTACTATACGTAGAATGTCTGTCTCTTCTTTTTCCCTGGAGTATTTTAACGAATGCAATTTCCCTCAGGGATCATTAAAGTATTTTTGTCTGTCTGTCTGTCTAACCCTAACCAAACACATTGCTCAGCAAGGAAGAACAGTAACGGTGTAACATACACTGCCTTCAGTCATAAACTTCACTGCCCCAATGATCTTTTGTTTACCCTTTCTTTGTATTCCTTGATGCGGCGGGTCAGATTGTGTCGTGATTTGAGTCCATGGAAAATGCTTTATAAAATTATTGTGACTATTACTATTATTCCATAGAAGGACAATATAATGTTAATGTAGTAATCCTAAGCAATAAAATAGGCCATATATTTATAAGATAAAACAGCTATAAAGGCTGGAGGCTTTTGGCCCCATCTACTGTACGTATTGTACATCTACAAGCAATGTTTTTTTGTTCTTCTGAAAATGAAACCAATGTCCAATTGTGAGGCTATTATCTAATTCAATGGTTCTCAATCTGTGGTGCGAGCGCCTTCTAGTGGTACGCGGAGTATGTACGATTTTTTTTATAAAGTTGAAGCAATCGTTAAAGGTCCCATATTATGCAAAATGCACTTTAGAGCGGTTTTCTATTAATAATATGCATCCCCGGCCTGTCTACAATCCCCCTGATATGAAAAAAGTTCATCCTCTCCTTTTTTGCTTTCTCAGTCTTTAGAAAATGTGCGCTAAAACAGGCTGGTTGAAAAATGGTCTGCTACTGACGTCAGCAACAGACTCGGCCGCTGCCCCTCAGGCTGGTGGCAACGCCTCTGGTGAAGGTTTGCCACGCCCTAACGAAGTTTCTAAACACCGCCATTATTCCGCTCGCTAGCATTGCTCCGGTTGGCACAATGGCGAAGGTACGAGCTGGAAGAAGTGGTTGCTCTGTTGTTGGCTGCACAAATGAGCACACAACTCTTTATAAACCTCCCTCTTCGGAGGTTCTGAGGACTCAATGGGTGAATTTCATTTTTGATGGTGATGTCCCTACAGCAGTTCCCAAAGTGCTGTATGTGTGTGCTAACCGTTTCACGTCGGACTGCTTCATCAACGAGGGACAGTATAAAACTGGATTTGCTAAATCCCTGCGGATTAAAAATGGATCGTACCAACTGTCCGCGATCCAACTACGAACGCGGAAGCTGTAAGTTTGAACATTTTATTCTGATTTACTGTTTAGCCGGCCGCCAAGCCCTGTTAGCATGGCAGCTAGCATAAAGTACTGTTTGGCCGCGACATAGTCTCCTTATACTAAAGTTATGTTAAAACTAGGGCCGGGACTTTAACGCGTTCATTAAGATGAATGAATGACACAAAAATAAAGCATTTTATTCGCCCTTATTTTTGCACTGCGGAACGTTTATCACTGGGTGAGTTTCAGGTTTACCGATTATACTGGAGCAGTGATCACTGCCTGAGGCATTTTGAACGCAGCCCGAACCGACTGGTGCCTCTGCACGGCGACCAAGCTTTGATAAACACGCACCGGTTTACAGTATCGTCCCGCATTTTAGCGGTCGTGGCCGTGGAGCTGAGAACAGCAGAGTTTCCTCTGCTGCAGCAGAATAGCGGACATGTCGTAGCTACAGACATGTCACTGTCTCGGGTGCATTTTGTTATTATAGGACTTCAACCTCAGAACTCTCTGTCATCAGACTGTCCTGGCCTGTCCTGTGCATACAAACAAACTATGTTTTGTTGCTTACCTTATGTATTCAGTCATTATTCAATGGTATATTAATATAATATTAATATAAATGCATGTGAAAAAAATGTTTCTCACTGTTCTGATACATAGTGGGGGGAGGGATGATTACATTTGTTCTGAGAAGATGTTTTTTCTAACCCCTGTGTGCTTGTTATAGACCAGCTCATCACAAACATCAACGGCACATATTCCTGCATCAAGAGATGTTGCATGCCAGACAGAGATGGAAACACGTCGTGTAGGCACACAGCTGTCCTTCAAGACTCTACGGGCTTCTTACAGGAGTGCAGGTATACAGCCAGCTTCATTAGGCTGCATTTACTTGGGAAGAAGTTAGTAAGGAGTTACATGTTATAATACTTTTCACTCAGCTCAGTTATTCACTCTCTTAAATTTTCATATAGGTCACTTTCTTTGATTAAAATTTATTTTTGGTTACAGGTGTCCAGGCTACTGTGTCCTGCAAGGATTTTGGTGTTGGGACATCCACTGCAACTCCTTTCCAGTTTTCATCCACACCAGTAAAGCGACCTTCAAAGAGACCTCGCAAGGACATGGAGGAGGAACTGGAACTGGAAGATCCTTTAGAGGGCAGCTCTTTATTAGCAGCTTCAAAAGGACTTGACCCCTAAAGACAGAGTCAACATACAGTAAGAATTTACTTTTTATTTTTTTATACCAAAACTAAAGGATTTCTTTTTACTTGTTGCACTTACAATCTATAAACATTTCAACAATAAATAACTGTATAAAAGTAATACACACACACACACAAAAAAACATTATGAAAAATAATAAATTAGATAAAGTGTCAGGAGGTAATGAGCAAAACACTTTCAGTCTCTGAAAAAAGTAAACAATGTTTGTGCATTTCTTGTATAAAACAGGGTATGTAGTGGACATGATGGACCTCATCTTCGAGAAGGTGTTTATGGACCCGGCACCCTACACTGATGCAGTCCTGGCAATCCCTGTTCCTGAAGACCTTGCTGCACAGTTTGAACTGCCAGACAAGGAGGAGGTCATTGCGGGTTATGTGTCCCACTTCAATCAAGCAGCTGTTTGAATCCCACGTAGTGACCTGTGGCATCAGGAAACTCTGTTTGGATTTGAAGGACCACACAAGCTGGGATGAAGACCCGGATTCTGCGTCCCAGCCAGCCCCAACACCAGCTCACAAAAGAGCGATATGCAAGGAACCTGTAACGACTTCAAGCAATTGGACAAGATATAGCAATTACTTTTTTGTTTTGTATCCCATTTTATTTTTATGGATTGCCTGCTAAAACATATGGCTACTAAGAGCACTATCCCTCCTCTCGTCTCCTCCCCTCTACTACCACTAAACTATTTTCACACACTGTGTTTCTACAGATTCTCCATCCCTGAGTCTACACCTGCGTGGTACCCGTCAACCTGCTCTAACAACGGCCTGCCATCCATCCCATCGGGCTGACATGTTTCCTCCTGCCCCTACTCCCACCAGAAGCTTCGTTGCGTTGAACATTTAATGTGTTTATGTGGAGTTGTACATTTTTTTCTTGTCTATACACATCTATTATATATATCTATTATTTTGTTATGCTACTGTGTTTTGATTATCACAGTTATAACTTATTTGTTAGTAATGCAATGTCAATAAATGTTTAAAAAGTGTCTACAGAAATGACTCCTGCTTATGAAGAAACTATAAAAATAGAAAAAAAAATAGATTAGATTAAATTGAAAAATTATCCTGTTTGTCACATTTTATTACAGTTATATGGTTATGTCGAGTGAAGCAAAGCAAAGAATACATAACATATTTGATTTCAATATAAATTATAACATTTATCAAAAACAAAACATACATGTCTTTAACACACATGAGAACTATTTTAATTTGTGGAAAAGGGGCATAATATGGGACCTTTAAAAAATAAATATGCATGTACACACGCAAACTAAAAACATAAGCCACAAGATTTGTAAGACCTGGAATTAAAATTAAACGACTAGGCTTTAATCTTCCTTGTGCGTATGTTTGTATGTTTTTTGTGTTCAGACGTTTACTATGCTAGCCTCTTCTTTGGAGCATTAGCTATGATTAGCATTATTTATTAAACCTGCTGATAGTGATGTTGCATAGCAACACACGCAGCTCGCTCAGGCTAACTGTAAGTAAGAAAGTAACGAGTTTCCGTTAAGTAGTTGCAAGGCTTGATTATATAGTGACAAGTTAATCTCTGTTGACTAACTGCTGTGATGATGAGTTTGGGAAGCAAAAATGGTGCCAAATCGTTGCAATCCTGGCTCAAAACAGGGAATATTAGGAAGATAAATAAGACGAATGTGTCAGGCAGTACAACACCAGATGAAGTTACCAGTGAAGGTTTAAATGATCCCAGCACAAGTGCTAGCGGTGAATTCAGCTGTGCTAGTGATGCAGCACCGGCTAGCAAACGACGCAAGACTGTAAGGAGATATGACTCTACTTACATAAATCTAGGATTTTTTTGGAGTGGAGCTGAGGATGAACCAAGACCACAGTGCGTTGTGTGTGGAGATGTTCTCAGCAATGAATGTATGAAGCCATCACACTGTGACAATACGGGGTTGGGCGGAGACAAGAGCGAGACCAAGCAGCGTAAACGGTATAACAGAGAGTTTAATTCAAGTGCCGGACGAAACCGGCACAGGCGCACACAGCGAGATGTGTGCGTCAAACAAATAGCCAAGACAGGAGTACGTCCATATCTTCAATACTAATACATACAACACAATACCAATACACGCAACCACTCACAAAGGGGAGACAGGAGACACGAGGTTAAATAGGGAAACAAACAAGACACAGGTGAGACACATTGGGAATCAGACACAGGTGGCTGCTAATGATCACCGGGGATTCTGGGGGTTGTAGTGCCAGGACCGGTGATCAACAGCCAGGTGACGCCGATCGAGGTAGAGGGGGAGGCGTTGGCGTGACAGTACCCCCCCCCTGAGGCGCGTCTCCTGACGCGCGGCGTCGCCCACCAGGAGGGCTACCAGGAGCGGAGCAGGGAACGTCAGGCGGCATCCCTCTGGAGACCGGCGGCGGGGGCGCGGGCCCTCCGGAGGCCGGCGGCGGGGGCGCGAGCCCTCCGAAGCCCGGCGGCGGGGGCGCGGGCCTTCCGGAGGCCGGTGGTGAAGGCAGAACCCCCTGGACTCCTGAACTGCCGCTGGGACAAGGGCCTCAGGGGAGGCTGAAGAATCTGGCGGCGGGGCCTCCGGAGCGGCCGCAGGCTCAGGCGGCGGGCCTCCGGAGCGACCGCAGGCTCAGGCGGCGGGGCCTCCGGAGCGGCCGCAGGCTCAGGCGGCGGGGCCTCCGGAGCGGCCGCAGGCGCAGGCGGCGGGGCCTCCCGAGCGGCCGCAGGCTCAGGCGGCGGGGCCTCCCGAGCGGCCGCAGGCTCAGGCGGCGGGGCCTCCGGAGCGGCCGCAGGCTCAGGCGGCGGGGCCTCCGGAGCGGCCGCAGGCTCAGGCGGCGGGGCCTCCGGAGCGGCCGCAGACTCAGGCGGCGGGGCCTCCGGAGCGGCCGCAGACTCAGGCGGCGGGGTCTCGTCGGACGGACAGCCACCTGCGTGCGTGGAGCGGGCGTCGGACGGACGTCCCCAACTGGGGACTGCTGCGGCCCAGCGGTGGCGACAGGAGGCCGCTGCGGCGGAGCGGCGGAGACAGGAGGCCGCTGCAGCCCAGCGGCGCAGACAGGAGGCCGCTGCGGCCCAGCTGCGGAAACAGGAGGCCGCTGCGGCGGAGCGGCGGAGACAGGAGGCCGCTGCGGCCCAGCGGCGGAGACAGGAAGCCGCTGCGGCCCAGCGCAGACAGGAGGGCGCTGCGGCCCAGCGGCGGCCTGGCTGTACAGCGGAGCCGCAGGTTTGGTGGCCCGTCTCGCAGACCGCGGTCCTCCGAATGCCAGACGTGTTCCCCAGAAAGGGTTGGCCTCAGCTGGCCCGTTCTGAGGCTTGGTGGCCCGTTTTGCCGACCGCGGTTCTCCGAATGTCAGAGGGGTTCCCCAGAACGGGTTGGCCTCAGCTGGCCCGTTCTGAGGCTTGGTGGCCCGTCTCGCAGACCGCGGTCCTCCGAATGCCAGACGGGTTCCCCAGAACGGGTTGGCCTCAGCTGGCCCGTTCTGAGGCTTGGTGGACCGTCTCGCCGACCGCGGTTCTCCTAATGTCAGAGGGGTTCCCCAGAACGGGTTGGCCTCAGCTGGCCCGTTCTGAGGCGTGGTGGCCCGTCTCGCAGACTGCGGTTCTCCGAATGCCAGACGGGTTCCCCAGAACGGGTTGACCTCAGCTGGCCCGTTCTGAGGCTTGGTGGCCCGTCTCGCAGACCGCGGTCTTCCCCGTGCCAAACGGGCGCCCCCGTATGGATCCCTCTCTGCCGGGGCTGGGACTCCTCCATTCGCGGCGTCGAAGGCGGCGCAACTCGTCGCCGGTAAGGGCCGGAGAAGCTCACGGAGCAGTGCCTCCTCCGCTGCCTCTGCTGGGGCTGGACCTCCTCCACTTGCGGCGTCGGAGGCGGCGCCACTCGTCGCCGGTAAGGGCCGGAGAAGCTCACGGAGCAGTTCCTCCGTGCTCGCCATCCGCTGCTCCAATACCTCGATGGTAGGGAGCCGCTTGAGCACGGAGGCAAGCGTGGGCTCCTCCGCTGCCTGGTCCGCTGTCTCCATCGGTGGTGAGTGGTTATGTGACAATACGGGGTTGGGCGGAGACAAGAGCGAGACCAAGCAGCGTAAACGGTATAACAGAGAGTTTAATTCAAGTGCCGGACGAAACCGGCACAGGCGCACACAGCGAGATGTGTGCGTCAAACAAATAGCCAAGACAGGAGTACGTCCATATCTTCAATACTAATACATACAACACAATACCAATACACGCAACCACTCACAAAGGGGAGACAGGAGACACGAGGTTAAATAGGGAAACAAACAAGACACAGGTGAGACACATTGGGAATCAGACACAGGTGGCTGCTAATGATCACCGGGGATTCTGGGGGTTGTAGTGCCAGGACCGGTGATCAACAGCCAGGCGACGCCGATCGAGGTAGAGGGGGAGGCGTTGGCGTGACACACACCTCAGACGACATCTTTCCACTAAGCATCCATCACTGAAAGATAAGCCAGTTGACTTTTTTCTTAGAAAACGGGATGAGCTAAAGCAGTCCAAGACAACAATTCGGCTAAGCACTACACCTGTAGCCAAAGCACAAGAAGCATCCTATCGTGCCAGCCTTCGTATAGCCAAAGTTGGTAAGCCGCATATGATTGGAGAAGAACTTTGTTTACCATTAGCAAAAGAGATAACGGGTATTATGTGCGGGGAGAAAGCTGCTAAACAATTGAGCTTGGTGCCGCTCTCTAATGACACAGTGTCACGTAGGATAGACGCAATGGCAAGTAATGTTAAACAAATTCTGATTGAACGAATTAAATGCAGTCCTTACTTTTCCATTCAACTTGACGAGACCACAGATGTTGCAGATTTGGCTAATTTGCTTGTATAAGTCAGGTACGAATATCAAAGCGCAACTCAGGAGGACTTTCTGTTTTGTCAGACACTTAAGACAAGAACTACAGCTGAACACATCTTTCAGCTTGTAAATGCATTTTTCCAAGAGACTGGGCTTGACTGGAAAAAGTGTGTTGGAGTCTGCACAGACGGGGCAAGGGCCATGACAGGTCGCCACAGCGGAGTGGTAGCCCGAATCCGCGAGGTGGCACCTGATGTAAAATGGACTCACTGCGGCATCCATCGCGAAGCTCTCGCAGTGAAGAAGATGCCCGAAGATCTTAAGGCTGTCTTAGACACATCTGTGAAAACGGTCAATTTCATCAAGGCCAGACCGATGCATTCTCGGCTATTCCATGTTCTCTGTGATGAGATGGGCAGCGAGCATGTCCAACTTCTGTTGCATACGAAGACTGTGTGGCTCAGTCAGCTGGCCTATTTGTCAGACATTTTTTCCCGAATGAATGAGCTGAATTTGGGACTGCAGGGACTCTCTACCAGTGCCTTCGATGTTCAGGACAAAATCAGTGCAATGCTGAAAAAGCTGGAATTGTTCGAAATAAAAATAAGGACTGGTGATGCGTCAGCGTTCCCTAATCTGGAGACTTTTCTCTCTGACAATGACCTCAGGCTCGCTAATCAAGTAAGGGACAACATTGCTGAGCACCTGAACTCTCTCCGGCAACAGTTCGCTGAATATTTCCCTGCGATTGCACAGGGGAATACCTGGATGCGAGATCCGTTTCTCGTTAAGGCTTCTGACGTCCTGGAGGAGGACATATCGGCTCTTGAGCAGGAACTTTTGATTGAACTGTCCTGTGACGAAACATTGAAGTCTGCCTTCAGAGGCCAGACATTGCTGGACTTTTGGATGCAGCGACGCAACGAATATCCTGCACTTTCGGACAAGGCCGTGCGCTTTCTCATTCCATTTGCAACCACGTATCTGTGCGAGAAAGGCTTCTCTTCCCTCGCCTTCATCAAGACAAAATATAGAAGCAGGTTAGATGCTGAACCAAGTCTGAGGCTAAAGCTAACCTCAATCGACTCAGACATCAAAGAACTTTGTTCACAGAGCCAGGCACACCCATAGATATACAAAGAAGACTAGATGACTCGTCCGCGTCACTGGCCAACGGAGTCGAACGTCCGCACATGGCGGCCATCTTGCTACAGTCAGCTCGCTCCATAGGCTCGCTCCCCATAACAGTGTTGGTAGGGGTAAATGTACTTTTAAATAACCATAACTTCCTCAATTTTCAACCAATTTTTAAACGTATTGGTTCGTTATGCCCGTCAGAGGTGTAGTTATGACACTACATACTTATGAATAATCATGTTATGTCCTAAAACATAGAATAATGTTACAATATTTACAAATAGGCTATAAGAAAGGCTGCATCTTGAAATCCCCACTCTGTACACCATGTATTTATAACACTGCATACTTATGAATAATTGAGGCCTTGAGAAAAATAACCATGCACATCCACATTTCCAATTTTTAATGAAAATAGTTTTACATGTGACAGGGCTGTAGTGGAGGCTAAACTTAAGTGAACAGTTTACCCACCTCTCAATAAATCTAATGCACCTCATAATATAGCATAATCACAAAATGCACTGTATGCATCATTTAGTACCACTAGTATTGGTGTAAACATTAAACAGCAACCTTCAGCATCATCAAATATGTTCTGCATGTCTTTTTTAAACAAGTTCATATCACAGTAAACCTTACTGCTATCACAGAATTAATAGTTTACCCACCTCTTATTTTACCACTACACCCCTATTTACACAAAATGGTAGTAAACCAATCTGAAACACATTGTTTACAAATATTTACCTCATTAGATATTATAAAGGTACTTTTCAAAGATCTTTGAAGATTGACTAAAATCAGAATGTTTGAACAAAGGTGCTACAGAAGCATGATGAATCCTTTAAAAAAATGTGGTCCTCATCCAGCTGGGTCCACAGCCACTTCAGCCTCAGCAGCCATCATCTCCAAGCTCAGTGGAGTTAAACCAATTCTTCTTTTTATGCCAGAGTGAGTGTGTGTTTGCGAGAGTGTGTTAGACATAGATAGAGACATAGGCGCACACAGAAGCACACCCTTCAAATGACAAGCTAATTTTCAACAAAAACTCTCACCCACACACGTCAATTCACAGACACATACATTTCAATTAAATTTTGATTAAATTGTACTTAGAGGGCACCAAAACATTACACATGCCTCATGTCTCAGTCCAGTGTAGGAGATAAATTGTCCATAGGGATTAGGAATGGTCATAGGGCAAGGGCAAGTACAACCAAGTTGTGGGTCGCTAGGCTGTGCGGGCGAGGAAGTCCAGGCAAGGGGACAGCAACAAGAGATGGTAGGGTAGATGTAGGGATGGGATTTCAGGTGTGATGAGAGTCAAATACAAGGATGGCTGATGACTGGTAAAGGTTTACCTCACAAGTGAGGTAAGAGGGGAAGAAAGAGAAATAGAGTGGATTAGTATTACTATAAGTCATGATGGTTAGTATTAATTAGTATTTAGTAGTATTAAGTTAGTATTAAGTACACTACACAAACACAAGACAATACCTGTTTAGTTGAGAAGCTCGCTCACCACAGCAAAGTATAGATCTTAAAGCGAGAAGATGAGACAAGACGAGAGACAATATTATTAGTTTTTTTCTTTTGCAAACATTTAGGTAAACATGGAGCTGACAAAGACAAACATAACAAGGACATGCACACAAAAACATTAATAATTAAGAACACATACTTACACTTAAGATACTTATTCACAATAGCTTTGTTAAGGCCAAAGCACAATAAACAACTATAAGATTATCATAGTCACCAACCAACAAATGCTCAAACAATTCCTCTTAGTAACATTTTTGTGTGTGTGTTTTTGGCAACGTTTTGTTAAACACGAAGCAGACAAAGACATACAAATATCACAAAGACATGAAGCTGACAAAAACATACAAACTCCACGGGGACATGCACACAATACATTACTTATTGAGAGCACATAGAAACATACAGTAGATTTCTCCCAAACAACACAAACACTATAGAGGATCACATTAAATTCAAAATAACTAATTACAGAACAAAGTCTAATAAAACTATCTACATATTCATTCCAAAACAACAACATTACTAACACCAGCCACGGCATCACCATTGCACAACTAATAACCTAATTATACATACCATAACAAACCTTGCTGACGATTTCTCCATAACGCAAACACCGTAGAGGATCACACTAAATGCACAATAACTAATTACAGAACAAAGTATAATAAAACCACTAATACTAATAAAAATTACTGGGTGCTAGCTAGTAGCCTAGCCATGATACACAACTAAGATGCGCGATTAAGTCGTTTTTTAAGAGAAAAGCTGCGATTTCAACATGTTCAAGCATCCAGGATTATAACCACGTTAATAACGTTTTTAAGAAACCAAACTATTTGTAAATCCATCAAAATGTCAGCGAGATAGGAGTATTAACGTTTGTGCAGATCACTGACCTTACCTCAGTTTGCATCAGGTTCCGCAGATTCTGACAGGCAGCTTGACTGTAGAAAGATGGCCGACCTGTGCGGACGTTCTAGACCCCGCCTTAAGTCATCTAGTCTTCTGTGTATATCTATGGGCACACCCCTCTCACTAAATCGCCATTACCAATTTCTTTTTTATATGATATTATATTGACGTTCCGTTCTGTTGTTCGGTGTTTTGTACACTTGATCTTACTCTTGATTGTTTGGCGTGTTTTTGCTGTTCACATGATTTCTGTATTTGATGTGAATGATTAATGCACTGCAGTTGATTAAAACAGGATTTTTGACTCCAGTATTTGAATATTCATGTTCAATTCTTTGAATGTTTTGATGCAGAACAATTGACCTCACGATTGGTTGTCTCCAGTTTCGAAAGGGATGATTCAGTGCTGTTAATGGTTTAACACTTGTTAACAACCTCACTAGATTGACTGGTAGGCCTATTTGATATGCCTGATATCCCCATTTGCAGGGTAGGCCTATGTTTTGATGCAGTTCGGTTGTTAGTATTGTCACGTTGCAAGTGTTTAGTTGCTTCAGTCAACTAAAGTTATGTGAATAATAAATCATATTCTTAGTATTAATGCCCTCTGTGTAAACTCTATGTAGTTATAGGCCTACGCTACTATACTTTTAATTCCGTAGGTACTTCGAGGGCCAAAACATTTCTTAGGTGGTACTCATTGTAAAAAGTTTGAGAACCACTGATCTAATTCATGTATTTATTTAGGAAATTTCAGCATCTCAACACCGGGAGGAAATTACGCAGCTACAGACCCAAATGTATTGAACACAAAGGCGGGATAATACGTGTAAATGTTTTCAGGATATAATAATGCCAAAAACTACCACAACATTGGCCAAACCCTACTGAGCCACACCATTTGGCTCAAAACAAAGCAAATCAGGATACAGGATACAACATTGCCATACATCTTTAATCAGATTCAACCAGGCAATTGAATTCTAGCTATAATCAAATTAGCCTACCTTAATCTGGACTACAAACAGGCTACAACAGGGCTAATGATTAAAGGAATTACAGAGAATACATTATTAAAAATGGGAAAAGCCCAGTCTCAATGATTGCTTTCGTACTAGAAAGAAAGGTTGTTTAGCTGACGCTTTTGTCCAAATCGATTTACAATCAGTACGTTTGTGGGGTTCGACATGTGGACAATTGGAGATGGGATTGAACCGCCAAACCTCCGGTAACAGATGACCCGCTCTACCCACTGAGCAATGCCACCCTCCTACTATGTGTAGTGGGCTATTTATTTTGTCCCTCATATTCACAGTTATGCTTCTGACTATCCATGCCAAATAGAGAATTACAGCTTTATATACTGTATAGCTGAAAAGGCTCAATGAATTCTGTTTCCCCAAAAGGAATAATAAATACAAAATAGGCATACATGATTTAATTATGTAATATTGATCACTTGTAATTACAACATAGCCATGGTTGAACAATTGTCTCAACTCTGCCACATATCAACTAGGCTAGTCACCGTCTGACTTACCAACTATGCCCCTTTCTCCTGTTTAATTTAAATGCATTCTATTCTGTGGACAAATCCCAACCCATTAACTGAAATTACATGACTTAAACACATTTTATTTAAGTCATGTAATTTCAGTTAATGGCTTGTGTCATATGTTAATAATATGACACAAGCCTGTATACATTGTGACTATCTAACAATTGTGTTCATAAAGTTTCTGTTATTGCTTAAAATGACACATTTTAGTTGATTGTTGATTGGACTTTTAACCTTCATTACTTATTTGTAGTAATTTTACTTTACAAATAATTGAAACTGGGATAAGTCTAAAAAATATATTAAGTTATGTAGAATGGCACTTCTACATTGCCCTTTCATTGAGTGTGATACTTAATGTGCGCAAGAGTTGTAACATTTTATGAAGTTCTTCATTACACCTACATTGTTTATCATGAGTAGGAAGGTGTAGCACCTACATTCCTTCTAATCGTAGTCAATAAACAAACAGCAAGCACATTCATTGTCACACAGTACACTCCTTTCATGAAGGAAGACAGCTAATAAATCTATATTAGCAGTACACGTTGTAATGGACACAAGGCTGAATACAACATTGGTGCACCACCTTTTGGTGACTTCTAAAGAATGATCTTTTGTTTTTTTAGGTTAGCCTAAAGAAACCAGTTTTTTATGTCAACGTGAATGCTGTGGTTCACTTTATAAAAGTGGAGGCAAACAGAGAGAAGCCGATTGCAAAACGGGAGAACACCTGAGACCAGTAATTGAGTAATTGAATGCAGTGGTACAGGGTGCAATTTGTTCTATATATAGAACAATATATTTTTGTTGAAGTCTTCTGTTACTCAGTATATTCACTTTTACAGAATTAGCCAGTGATGAAAATGCTTCTTACTGTAACCCGCTCGGTGTAATAGGGTTACTAATGAATGGACCAGGACTAGGTTCGTAGAGGAGGGTTTGAAGAATTGGACAACCACAATTAATAAACGGAGCCACGTAGTAGTTTAAATGCAAGTTCAATGTATTGAACCAAACTGTTTGAATGGAAAAATAAAGAATAAAATAAGAAAATAAATTCAGTATTTTTACAACTGATCTTTCAATGTTTCAGTATTTTTTTTCAATATAAAACAACAAAAAGTGCTCTTATAGGAAAGGTAATGTTCCTTTAATGTCCTTAAATGTTCCTCAATGTTCCTTCAAGTGTCCTTTAATGTCCTTGGTGCTGCAGCGCGCGTTATTCAAAAGTCAAGTCAAATCAGGGGAAAATAAAATAAAATAGTCAGGGGCTCAAAAGTCAGGTGTGTGTGTGTGGTACACACACACTACGGTGAAGAAGGGCTGGATGTCCTCCTCAGGCTCAGGTGCTGGTTCTCAGCTCCTTTGGTATCACTGGCTCGCCATCTCCTTCCACGAGGAGAATCCCGATCCACATCTACGGTAAGTTCTGAGGGTGCTCAAAAAACCTAGCCTTTATAAAGACAGGACTATTTCTAAATCACTGACCAAACTTCTCTGTTATGGCCATATTCAAATATCTCAACACACAGGATGCTGGAACTCAGTAATGATGGAATTAAATATCTTTTTTAACTGTATAGTTCTCTTTTTTAACTTCAAGGTGAGTATTTTCACACATTTTAAATCAACATTAATTGTTTTTATCCATTTACCATGAGATATGGTAATTTTAGATCAGTTTCTATATGAAATATTATCAATTTTAACCTTTTTTAACCATTGCACACATGACAGAATGCACCTTTAACGCACATTAAAATATTAAATTCAAGATTCCAGAGTGTCTGCCTTTGTTATGAATTAACCTCTTTAGCAGTTTTCAACAGAACACACATCTTTAACCAGTGCATCTTGAAATAAACACAGAAAAATACCCACAGCAGCAAAATAAACAACACACCCCATTCTTCATCAGATTAACCGAGCAAAATGTGCAGCTTTACCTCTCGACACACACAGTAATTAGTAGCGGCAAGTCACGTTCATGTGTTCACAAGTTTTCGGCCGTGTCGCGGCCCAATACACACTGTGGCTACTGCGGTTAGCATTAGCTAGCACTAGTTAGCTCTAAGTTAGCTCAGGTAACTCACCAGGTCTCTGCCAAAAACAACAACCCACAGGTCCTCTACAATCCCTCTACTCCCGGTAGGTGTAGTTTCCAGACTTTTTCTGTGCTCTAAAGTGAGTTAACAACCGCCGTTTTTGTTTACTAGAGAGTGACTTGCTTCTGTATTTCTCATTCTTTCCCGCTCTGACTCTAGTCTCCCTCCGCACTCTCGCTCTGCTCTAACTCTCGCGAGAAGAGGATGGAACTACTTTTTTCTCGAAAATAATATACAAATAAATACTGGGTGTGTGCAAGATAAATATAAATGGGAAAATAATAACCAAATAAGGGTTGATAAATAAAAATATATATAATTTCAAAGAACTAATAATATTATCCCCAATTATGTACTGGGTTACATTACCATTTCACTCAATCTTCTGATAGGCCTATGTCTAATTGGTAATTTGACAAACTTATTCATCCTACTACGAAGTGAACAGCGGATTTGAAATACGAGTCTAAGCGGTCTTCTCTCTGCAATCCTCATTTATTTAGTGTCAGCACATGGCACAGTCGCACCTTCAGTGGCTTCAACCAGTGCTGGTTCTTCAAGCCCAGCTATGACATCCAGTGCTGGTTCCACGATGGCCTTGACCACTGCCTCTGCTTCAAGCAGCGCTATGACCAACACAGCTGGCGCAACGACGGTGGCCGCTACAACGGCAAACACTACTAACACTGCAGCTATGTCAGCTGGAATACTCCACCAAATCTGTCTCCTACTCTGCACGGCTTTATTTACAGTACAGTTATGAAGGGGCAGGCATAGAACCATGGATATTAAATATTTTTTTAATTAACCTAAATGACAGGGGATTTTCTTAAAATAAACTTTTCTTAAATTAAACTTTATTATTCATATTGCATTTTTTGGGATGTCCACAGAGCATATGTACGAAATTCTGGGTTATTTCAACCTGTGACAAATTTTCACAAAAAGTCAATGCACAACAAAATATTTGCTGAAGGACTTTTCCACAAGGCAAACATGTTCAACTTTCAAAATAATGCTTCAATATCAAGTTTCAGGATTTTTCAGCAATCATGGCGGCAGGCCTGAGCATAGACATCTTATAACGTAGACGCAGCATTGGCTGCTGCTACGCGAGAAATTCGCCCGCCATCTTGGAGTGGGGATGAGGAGCCGGCGAGCAGCTTGACAGCAACAGCTGACAGGTAGCATCTACAGAAGAAAATAAGGATGCCGGGCTGGTGCTCAGCGTACTCCTGCTCAAATGAGCGGAGCGTCGAAAATAGGAATTGGGGGATTACTTTTCACAAGTAAGATTTAACACTAATGTACTATTGGTTGTATTATATTACACAGAGTTAAGAAGGAGTACTGAAATCGTAGCCAGCTAGGCTAACAAACAAGAGTATGACCGTAATAGAATTGCTTGTCAATTAAATGAATGAAATGAGGAAATGACATACTTGAAAAACATAAAGTTGAAATAGATGATAAAGATAAAGATTGTAAAAGCCAACAGGGGCCAACAGGGCTATTAGCGCTGGCTAACTAGACAATCAGATGGACAGTGGCTATACATTATAGCTAGTCTAGCTTTCCTATGGTGGCATCATGACCAGTGTGCATATTGTATCTCCCTCTGTCTCTCTCTCAACTCTCCCTCTTACCTCTTCTCTCTGTCATGTCGTTCAACTCCCTCTTCTCCCTCTCTCTCTCTCTCTCTCTCTCAACTCCCCTCTCTTGCCTTTTCTCTCTATAGTGTTAGATTCAAGATTCAACATTCAAGATTCAAGTATCTTTATTGTCAAGTATGCTACGTGGCAGGCATATAGCACAGATGAAATTGCAGTCCTCTCAGACCTGCGGTGCAAAATGAACAAGTGGACAGAACAATCAGACAGTAGACAAACAGACAAACATACATTGTGCAGAAAACACAGAAACACAGAAAAGTACAAGTGAAAAAAAAAGTGAGTGAAAAGTGAGGTAGTGCGTTGTTTCAAAAAAAAAGAAGAAAAAAACAGTGCAAATATATTCAAAGACATTCAAAAGACAGTCTAAAGTGTCCAAGTGGAGATAAGAGTTTGTGAGTGGTGGTGGGTGGGAGGGAGATGGTCTGGTAGGTCAGATGGTGCTGGTGGGTGCAAGGTTAGAGTCTGTGGCAGGGGGCAGAGGAGGGGGGAGGGCCAGGGGCAGAGCAGGAAGGGAGTTGAGCCTCCGGACAGCTTGATGAAAGAAGCTGTCTTTTAGCCTGCTGGTTCTGGTCCGGAGACTCCGCAGTCTCCTTCCCGACGGCAGAAGGCTGAAGATACTGTGGGATGGGTGGGTGGGGTCACCAGCAATCCTGATGGCTTTGCTGGTGAGGCGGGTGGTGTAAATGTCCAAAATGGGGGGGAGAGATACACCGATGATCCTCTCAGCTGCTCTCACTATGCGCTGGAGTGTCTTGCGGCAGGACACGGTGCAGGCACCGTACCACACAGTGATGCAGCTGGTCAGGAGGCTCTCGATGATGGTGCCTCTGTAGAAAGTTTGCATGATGGTGGATGAGGCCCCAGCTCTTTTCAGTTTGCGGAGGAAGTACAGGCGTTGTTGGGCTTTTTTGGCCAGTGATGCGGTTTTTTGGGTCCAGGACAGGTCTTCGGAGATGTGCACACCCAGGAACTTGGTGCTGCTCACCCTCTCCACTGTAGCATCGTTGATGATCAGTGGAGCATGCAGTGTGTGCATTCTCCTGAAGTCCACAACAATCTCCTTCGTCTTCTCCACATTCAGACGGAGATTGTTGTCCTTGCATCACGTAGCTAGCCTGTTCACCTCACTCCTGTAGATCGTCTCATCGCCGTTGTTGATGAGACCCACCACAGTCGTGTCATCCGCAAACTTGATGAAGATGTTGGAGCTGGATGTTGGTGTGCAGTCGTGGGTCAGCAGAGTGAAGAGGAGGGGGCTAAGCACACATCCTTGGGGGGTCCCCATGTTCAATGTGATGGTGCTGGAGGTGCTGCTGCCGACCCGAACTGCCTGTGGTCTCCCAGTCAGGAAGTCCAACAGCCAGTTGCACAGGGATGTATTGAGTCCCAGCTGGCCCAGTTTGTGAATGAGCTGCTGGGGGATGATTGTATTGAATGCTGAGCTGAAGTCGATGAACAGCATTCTGACATACGAGTCTTTTGTGTCCAGGTGGGTGAGGGCAGAGTGGAGGGCAGAGGAGATGGCATCATCAGTCGAACGGTTGGACCGATATGCAAACTGGAAAGGGTCCAGGGTGGGGGGGAGAGCAGATTTTATGTGGTGCATGACTAGCCGCTCGAAGCACTTCATGAGGATGGGAGTGAGTGCGACTGGGCGGTAGTCATTGTGGGAGGAGGGAGACGACTTTTTCGGCACCGGGATGATGGTGGTGGCTTTGAGGCACGTGGGGACAACAGCCTGGCTCAGTGAGGTGTTGAAGACATCTGTGAGTTCCTCAGCACAGTCACTCAGTACACGACCAGGAATGTTGTCGGGACCAGAGGCTTTTCGTGGGTTCGTCCCCCTGAGGGATCGCCTCACGCTGTCTGGGGTTAGCGTCAACACCTGGTCGCTGGGAGGGGGCGGGGTCTTCTCTGCCGGGGTGCTGTTGTCTGCCTCAAAGCGGGCGAAGAAGTCGTTCAGCTCGTTCAGCAGAGGGGTGGAGCTGTCGCAGGTCTGCGGAGAGGGCTTGTAGTCCTTTAAGGTTTGGATCCCTCGGCACAGGTTCCTGGTGTCTCTGCTGTTGCTGAAGCGGTCGGCGATCCTCTTGGAGTACCGTCTCTTGGCCTTCCTGATGCCTCGTGCCAGGTTGGCCCTGGCTGCCTTCAGGCCCACCTCGTCTCCAGCTCTGAAGGTGGTGTTCCGAGCCCTCAGGAGTCTGTAGACTTACCCTGTCAGCCATGGCTTCTGGTTGGCCCGAATGCGGATGTTCTTGGTGACCGTGACGTCATCAATGCATTTCCGCATGTAGGAAGTGACAGTGTCTGTGTACTCCTGGAGTTCTGTGGTGTTGATGTAGGTGGCTGGCCGTCTGAACATGCTCCAGTCGGTGATGAGGAAGCAGTCCTGGAGTGTCTCTGAAGACCCCTCAGGCCACATGCGTACCTGCTTTGTTGTTGGTCTGATGACTTTGACCAGCGGTCTGTAAGCAGGCATTAACATAGTGGTGGTGTGTTCTGAGGCTCCTAGGTGGGGCAGGGGGAGGGCTTTGTAGGCCCCTCTATGTGTGGTGTAGACATTGTCCAGGATATTATTGCCAGGGGGAATGTATATTGCTACCAGGAGTATGGCACTAAATTCCCTCGGCAGGTAGAATGGCCGGCATTTAATGACCATAAACTCCACCAGTGTTGAGCAGTGTGTGCAAACCACAGCAGCGTCGCGGCACCAGGCATAACACTATATAGTACCATTGATACACTTATATAGTACCATTGATACACTTATTAATACTAACCATCATGAAACTCATGAAACGTCATCAGCCATCCTTGTATTTGGCCCTCATCGCACCTGAAGTCCCATCCTATGACTGCCCTACCATCGCCTGTTGCTGTCCCCTTGGCCGGATTCCTGGCCTGCACTACCTAGCGAGCCACTACTGCCCTATGACAATTCATCCCTACACTGGACTATTTGAACTTTCTGACACTAAATGGGATTCATGCATTATCATACTGGTACACCATGCTCTATCCTCTACACCTAACTAACCTATTTATTTATCATGTATACTGCCCTGTAACTGACCCTAGGCAGATGGGTCAGGCCCTTGAGTCGTGGATCTGCTTGAGGTTTCTACCTGTATGTATCTCCAATTATAGGGAGTTTGTCCTCGCCCCTGTTACTCCTGGGCTTTCTTTGAATGTTCAACACTGTAAAGCGCCATAAGTCATGTAATGTTTTGGCACTCAATAAATTGAATTGACTTGAATTTTAACTTGTGTATAATTCCCATTTTTTATTGATGTATTTGCACTTTAAATCTTGCTGAATTCAACAAAGCAAATAAATTAAGTTAAAACTTAGTTCTCCGGCGCCATTCGTCTTTGTAAGGAAATGTTCTATTTTGTCTTTATTATTTTGTCAGAATACACCAGAATGCTTCATTTGTATGTGAAAATCACAAAAAATCTTCCGGGGGAGGATGACCCCAGACCCCCCTACAGGGGTTTAGTTTTCAGCCCCACCTAAAACAAAATACACCAGCCGCCACTGATTATGATGCATTCTCATTTTAGGCAAAGTATAAGACAATACTTTCTTAACAGTATAATTGTAAGCCGAATAAGTCGCTCAAGTAACAATATTCAAATTCTAACATTATTAGGTAAGACAGAATTTGGTTTTATTCTGAATCCAGTGAAACAGATTGGTGGTTTTAGCTGATATGAAAATGTTCAGGTGTTTATATATGTTTATGTTTAAGTAGCCTATTTGGCAGGCACCTTTATCCAAAGCAACATACATAAAAAATACACATAAAACAATCACTGTAAACATAATAATTTAAGGAAAGAATGTTGTTAATACAAAATATCAATACAAGTTTCAAAAAATTCAGTAGATTTCATTTAAATGCATCAATCTGGTGAATTTTGAGAACCAATTTATGACATATCAATTACTGACAAATTACTTACAAACTGCTGGTACTGATATGAATGTTGATGACACAATGTGTCATACTAAATGGGGTTGAGGAGTTTTCAGAAAGCATTTATACAAAAATGACTAAAACACAGCGCTGAGCCTTTATACTACTAGTGAACTGTCAAGCGCGCAGCTGGGGGGGCGGGGGGTTGCGAGGACGCCTTGCCATGGCGACGGGGGGAAACAGAACGTTGGGGAGCCAATCCAGCCGCAAGGATATTAAACGCTGCAGCCCACCTGTGTTTGCATATTATTGGGCTGCTAGTGAAGTCTATTTACCTAGGTGAAATGAGTCCGGGCCAGAGCTAGTGAGCGGAGCGCGAGCGAGCGAGGAGCGGATGGAATGTTGCTGGAGCGTGGAGCGGTTTTTTATTTAGACGCCGGAGCGGCCGCTCTGTTTCGCTCCAGTGTCACTCCGATACCACTCACACCACGAGTCTGAGGCATGCCCAAATCCAAACATGTGTCTTCTTGTTGCACTTGTCTATCTTTTAAAATAAATGTTCTATGACTGAAATATATTGCCGTTGCTCTTAGTTCTTTAGGATGTACGTTTTCTGTTTAAGGTGGCAATTCGTAGTAGATTATTTCTCCCTCATTTAAATTGGAGCGAGCGTGGAGCGATTTCAGTGGAGCGGCATGATTTTGAAGTGGAGCGGGGAGCGAAAATGAGCGGAGCGGCCGGACTTGATTTCGAGCGAGGAGCGGCCGAGAGAACAGCCATCTGAGAGAGGAGCGGAATATTCACACCGCTCAGCTCTGCTCACTAGCTCTGGTCCGGGCGGAACTTGAAACTATGGCGGCCGAAATTAGACTATGGCGGTGCGTCATAGTTGCTTTGGGTGGTCAGGAGATCGCGCTTCTTGGCGTCATCTATGACCTGCGGTGGGGTAGCTTTTTGTCCCTTGTGGAACACCGTTGTTCGTGCTTCTGTTCGGTGCGTGCGCCACCTTTGTTCAGTGTTTTTCTGTATTGTTGAAGGTAAGAACTGAACACGTGCGCAGTAAATGAAAATGAATGTGTTCTGGTATATTAGTGTGTGTTTTGTATGTTGTTCGATGGCCGTGATTAACATTGTGTTGATCAGAAGATATATGTACTGTCCGATGGGTTTTTAAGTTATTTATAAGTTTGTTTTATGGGTGTATTCAGCGCCAGCTAAAAGGGGCTATCCGTTTGTTAGCCCGTGGGCCCGCTTTTGGAGTTGCCTGTGTCTCATATGAGAGTGTTTTTCTGTATTGTTGAAGTTGCCAGCTGTGGTGCGCAATAAAGCCCAACACGGTCCGAGCCGCAAATATAACGTCCACCCGTGTCCGACTGGTCCTTCATCCGCCCTGCATCATCACCAAAACAACACAACGCAGAGTCCCAGGGTGTGGAAAGGCTCGTCTCACACGGGCCGGGTTACATATACATATATATATATATATATATAACCTAATCATTTTTTTTTTTAAATGTTTTTCCCCCATCTCTGGGATTATGTTCCCAGTTTTGATCTCGGACGTCTGGTCGCTTATAGCATAAGTAAGTAAAACATAAGTAAGATGGCGCCGCGGACGGTCGCCTCGGTGTGTTGGTGCGCGTTGTTTTGTTTTGTCTTGTGTTTTAATTCCGTTTTTTGCAATGGCACCCGGAGCTCTTTCACCAGAGAAGAGCTCATGAACATCAGGGTAACAATGCCAGAGGATGTATTTCCTACTTTCATTCTCCCAACATTGGAAATTTTTGACATTCTGGTCAAAGGTGCGCTCACCTTTGCTCACGCAGTGAAACAGCGGAGGAGAGGGAAACGTGCCGGTGCGCTTGTGCGTCTTCGCCAGCGCGGATTACGCACACCTCTACCGGGAATATTTCTCTCCAACGTGCGGTTACTGCCCAACAAACTGGACGAATTACAACTGCTGTTGGGAAAAAACAGGGACTTTTCTTCATCCGCTGTTTTGTGCTTCACGGAGACGTGGATTAATACCAGACTCTGCGCTGCAGCTGGCAGGCTTCCAACTCTACAGAGCGGACAGAGACGTGGCACTCTCCGGCAAAACTAGGTGGAGGAATCTGTTTTTACATCAACAGTGGTTGGTGCAACGACGTGACGGCGATCCAGCAGCACTGTTCTCCTGATCTGGAATCTTACATCATAAACTGTAAGCCTTTTTATTCACCCCGCGAGTTTGCTTCATTCATTCTGGTCGGTGTTTACATTCCACCGTCGGCCAACGTGCAGGATGCATAGCGCATGCTCGCCGACCAGATACTGTGTGTGGAGCGTACCAACCCGGACTCCTTAGTTATTGTCGTTGGGGACTTTAACAAAGGAAACCTCACTCACGAACTCCCTAAATATAGACAGTTTATTAAATGCCCGACCAGAGAGGAGAACATTCTGGATCACTGTTACACCACAGTCAGGGATGCCTATCACGCCGTCCCCCGTGCTGCACTGGGACACTCTGACCACGTCATGGTCCACCTGATTCCTGCGTACAGGCAGAAATTAAAGCTCTGCAAACCTGTAGTGAGGACATCAAAGAAGTGGACCAGTGAGGCCGTGGAGGATCTCCAGGCGTGTTTGGACTCTACTGACTGGGATGTGTTCAGGACTGCTACCAACAGTCTGGATGAGTACACAGAGGCTGTGACGTCCTACATCAGTTTCTGTGAGGACAGCTGTATTCCAACACGCACCAGGGTGAGTTACAACAATGACAAACCCTGGTTCACAGCCAAACTCAGAAGGTTAAGGTTGGATAAGGAAGTTGCCTTCAGGAGTGGGGACAAAGACAGATATAAAGAGGCAAAGTACAAGTTTAGCAAGGCGGTGAAAGAGGCTAAACGACTGTACTCTGAGAAGCTCCAACACCACTTCTCAGCCAACGACTCTGCGTCTGTCTGGAAAGGGCTTAGGCAAATCACCAACTACAAGCCTAAAGCCTCCTACTCCATCAACGACCATTGTCTGGCCAATGACCTGAACGAGTTCTACTGCCACTTTGAAAGACAAAGGGACAGTCCTGCAACCATCCCCCATGACACCTCCCAACAGCTCCAGTTCATCACTTCCACCTCCCCCCCCTCAGTGGGGGCCTGGGCACCTCCACCAATGCCCAATTTAAAGGTCCCCCCCTCGAACCCCCCCACCCACCTCGGCGACGACTCTTTCCATCCACGAGAGGGACGTCAACAAACTCTTCAGGAGACAGAACCTCCGAAAAGCTGCTGGACCGGATTCTGTCTCCCCATCCACCTTGAAGCACTGCGCTGATCAGCTGTCTCCAGTGTTCACAGACATTTTCAACACCTCACTGGAGACATGTCACGTGCCAGCCTGCTTCAAGACCTCTACCATAATTCCTGTCCCCAAGAAGCCAAGGACCACAGGACTTAACGACTTCAGACCCGTCGCCCTGACCTCTGTGGTTATGAAGTCCTTTGAGCGCCTTGTGCTCTCATACCTGAAAGACATCACAAACCCCCTCCTGGACCCCCTGCAGTTTGCCTACAGAGCCAACAGGTCTGTAGACGATGCAGTTAACTTGGCCTTCCACTTCATCCTCCAGCACCTGGACTCCGCAGGAACCTACGCCAGGATCCTGTTTGTGGATTTCAGCTCTGCTTTCAATACTATCATTCCGGCTCTGCTTCAGGAGAAGCTCTCCCAGCTTAGTGTGCCTGAACTCCACCTGCAGGTGGATTACAGACTTCCTGTCTGACAGGAAGCAGCATGTGAAGCTGGGTAAACACATCTCCGTCTCACAGACCATCAGCACCGGTTCCCCTCAGGCCCGTGTACTTTCTCCTCTGCTTTTCTCCCTGTGCACAAACAGCTGCACCTCCAGTCACCAGTCCGTCAAGCTTCTTAAGTTTGCGGATGACACCACCCTCATCGGACTCATTTCTGATGGTGATGAGTCTGTCTACAGGTGGGAGGTAGACCATCTGGTGACATGGTGCAGCCGTAACAACCTAGAGCTCAACGCTCTAAAGACAGTGGAGATGGTTGTGGACTTCAGGAAGTGCAGGCAAGATTATGGCCGACCCCTCCCACCCCGGTCACACACTCTTTGCGGCACTCCCCTCTGGCAGGAGGTTGCGGTCCATCAGGACCAAAACCTCACGGCACAAGAACAGTTTTTTCCCGTCTGCCACTAGCCTTTTCAACAAGGCCCGGAGCCCCCCCTGACACTGACTCTCTCCCTTCCCCCACACAGTCCTACATGCTACATCAACGTGGCATCTTCAGATCACCTGCGTTACATTAACGCACAGTGTGTACAGTGTGTCCTCGTTCAGGACCAATAGCTCAGTATTCCAATTTCATTGTACATTGTATATATATATTTATCTTTATAGTTATTTTTACGTACTTACTTTTATCTTATTTTTATTTTATTTTATTTTATTTTTATTTTATTTACTGCTTTCTATTGCACCAATTGCAAATTCCTTGTAGGTGCAAACCATAGACTCTATATAAATATGGACAAACCCTCCGTGACGTCACAGATAGACATTCTTAACAGCGGAGATGAAGCCTAAAATTGAGCTACTGGGCGCCGCCATCATGGACATTTCAGTCTGTGTTTTAAGCCCGCCTACCTCCGGCCAGACCAATCAAAGCCTCGAATCCGTGAAGGTCATGCCGTGATGACAGATGACAGCTGCCAATCAAGTTGACCACGCCCTTAATTATTCATAAAATAAATCCTTCTCTGTGCATTAAAATAATGGATTCTAAAAAAATTCACCCCCCTCACAGTTGTCATGGACTTGAACACTACTGAAAGACACCAAAACCGTTTTTTGAACCAGGCTGTAAACATGTTTATTTTGGCTGTAAAGTTAGACATTTTAACATGGGTGTCTATGGGAGTTGACTCCTTTCTGCAGCCAGCCTCAAGCGGCCAGTCGAGGAACTGCAAGTTTTTGCACTTCCGCATGGGCTTCATTTTTCAGCATGGAATGTTGCCGCTTGGTGCAAACCTACTTGGCAATAAATCGAATTCTGATTCTGATTCTGATTCTGAAAACAATAAAACATGCCAAAACATGTGTCCTTTATCATAGCTACACGTAGTACAAAAAAACGCGTGAAAATGAGTGGTATTCAGTGAGGTATGATTAATTAAATGCGCTGACAGTTCATTTGTCCAGTCAAATGAATTGCGCTGAGTGTAGCGGATCACCACTCCAAGATGGCGGCCCCACGTCTCGTCAGCCCAGTGGGCAGTAGCGCTCAATGTTGCGTCTATGAGATAGGATGTCTATGGGCCTGAGCATTTTTAAATTGGCCACGAATTATAGCGCCCTCGATGGGTGTCTCAGAAAACATTTTGGAGACCTGCTTACCAGAATACGTCATCGGGAAATGTTTAAACATTTAGGCAATCGGGCTGACCTATAAGTGTTTCAAAACAAATATAACAATTACTGCAGTTATATCGGTAAAATAGCAGGTAATTTCTAATCCAGCAGTCCTACTATAACAATTACTGCAGTTATATCGGTAAAATAGCAGGTAATTTCTAATCCAGCAGTCCTACTATATAGCAGACATTTGAGAAATGTACTAACTCTACATAATTTTACCAAGGGTAAACTCATTTGTGTGTAAGATTTCAAAAAGGGATTTCATAAAGTGTATTTCTACCAGTGGCAAACCGTGAGCACTACAGCTGGGCCTTCACGTCAGCCATCACCGCCGAGAAAATAAATCATCACGGAAAAAAGCAACAGTATGATGAATTGAAAAGGTTTAACAAATGCAATCCGGCTTTAATTAACAATGACAAGGATGTAAACAAATAGACCATAACATCAATAACATTCTCCACAACAAGAAACATCTCAACATTAACTTCAGAAAACTTTAGGTCATTTAGGCTACAAAGTTGAAATTAAATAAACATAGTCTAAAGCCAAAATCTGGGAATATAAAATGAAGTCACCCAGAATGTCACCCTGTGACGCTGCTGACACGGACACCGAGGCTCATTTAATCCCCATGGACAGCGCTCTTAAATCACGGCGCGTTACAAATCATTCACACATTGACAAATAAATTCATGAGCATCATCAAACTACAATACAATTGCCAATGCACAATACGCCAAAAGCTACACAAAGCTGGTAATACAAAGACAATTTTTAAAGTTGCAATGTGAAACTCTTCATGTGCGACTACACATGGCGCGGTGGAGTGGTGACAGCGGTTGAGACAACCACTCCGTTAGGACTTTGTGAAGGCCTACGATCTTGTGTTTTTGTCCCGCCCACAAGAAATCAAACCGTGATTGGTCAATTTGCCCCTCACTCCAAACCGAAACACATAGCTTGGCCTTCTGCGGGATTCGTGAAGTCCTAACCAACTAATGAGCCAGCTAACCGGGCCTTGATAGAGACGGACGATTCTGATTGGATAACATGTTTTCAGGACAGTAACCATTTCATTGCTGATGTGACAGTAAACTTAACTTTAGAACATAAATGAGAGAAAATGTATAGAAATACAAAAATAATTATTTTATATTTTTATATTTTTTGGTCCAGAATTTTTGTAGGCCTTCTCTGAAGGCATAGAAGGCCCTGAAGATCCCCCACTGATTTATACAATGGCCAGTCTACCCAGTGTTGATTTGAGACACTTTTTGTAGTTTAATAGAGCTGTCCGAGTTCTCTTCGCAGTTAATAGAAAATGTGTTTGAAACAAATATGATGTTAAAGTAAGTCTGACTTTAACTGTTGGACTTTTGGCAGAATGAGTTAACTACCAAGCTAAAATTCACACCCCTACAGTGGTGACAAATTAATTAAATGAAAGCACCATCAAAAGCCCTCTGCCATACAAATGACATCTAATTTTGTTCACTCGGCCTAACTACAAATTATTGGTACCAAAAACTAATTAAAATGTGTATTTCAATACCTGTAATTGAAACAATGGCTATATCTGGGTACGAGCAGGTTTCAAGCAGTTAGTTCAATCATCTCTGGTTTGGTGTGAATAAAGGGCCTGTTACCTTGTGAGGATAGACAACATTTTAAAAAACAAAAAAAAGTTAAGAAACTGTCCTTTGTTGCCCCAAATATGCAGAGAGAAAATCTTATTATTGCTCTAGTCACTTACTGCATTTTCCCATCCATCTATCCACCCCACAACGTTTTTCCTTCTGAATAGAAAGCCTTTTTGATCCCACAAAAAGATGAACTTCACAACTAAAGGATAGTTTTTGTGTATTTTTTCTAAACAAATACATACTTGCCATTAAATGTAACATACATAACCAAACATCCACTTGTTTACAGAGCCAGTTCAAAATACCTAGGCACAATGCATTGGAGGTAAGCAAACAGTCCATTATTCTTGGCGGTACAAGCACAGACCTAAATTATGTTCAGGTTTGTAGGTATGTGTCAGAGTTTGAAGCCCACTCATCTTTGAGACAAGTGGGGCATTTCCATTAAGCTGTAAAACCTTTTTTTTTGTGAGTCAGGATGTATTGTCATTGGGTAAAGCCCTGATTCATAATCTTCATTTTGCCAAAAACAACAGCATCAATGACACAAGAAGTTACTGACAGTGCACACTTGCATGGCCTTCCCTAAGTCCACTGCATTATTTATCGACATTTGTCTCTTTATGTGGACCATTAGCTTTCCCGCTTTGGGCCTTATGGAGCAGGGCCAATGTGTCCCTCTTTTCAATTTCCCTCAGCTGTTTCTTCTTCATTCTCTTTATCTTGTATGTATTCTGGATCTGTGTGGTATATATTTAAGAAAGTGTATCTGTATTTAAGGCCATGCTCACACTATTTATCTATTTGTGCTTTTGGTGTGTTGGTGAGCTGGTAGAGGTTTCCACGCACCCACTTTAAATGAGATAGACTAAACTACAGTCATTTACAACGGAAGGTCAGCTTTGCCTTGGCAGATAATCTGCATATCGCTGGGGTTTCCATAACACTTATGGAAATATATATATATACAGTATATAAAACCACTTGAATATGAATTTATGACCACTCGTTTCGTCCTTCCACTAAGTCAATAATCGTACCGCCAATTGTTTCCCAAGACACTCCAATGGGGTTTAACCAGCTGCCAAGTAAACATCTCCCTTTTGTACACATAGTATACATGTATTTCTACCAGTGGCAAACCGTGAGCACTACAGCTGGGCCTTCACGTCAGCCATCACCGCCGAGAAAATAAATCATCACGGAAAAAAGCAACAGTATGATGAATTGAAAAGGTTTAACAAATGCAATCCGGCTTTAATTAACAATGACAAGGATGTAAACAAATAGACCATAACATCAATAACATTCTCCACAACAAGAAACATCTCAACATTAACTTCAGAAAACTTTAGGTCATTTAGGCTACAAAGTTGAAATTAAATAAACATAGTCTAAAGCCAAAATCTGGGAATATAAAATGAAGTCACCCAGAATGTCACCCTGTGACGCTGCTGACACGGACACCGAGGCTCATTTAATCCCCATGGACAGCGCTCTTAAATCACGGCGCGTTACAAATCATTCACACATTGACAAATAAATTCATGAGCATCATCAAACTACAATACAATTGCCAATGCACAATACGCCAAAAGCTACACAAAGCTGGTAATACAAAGACAATTTTTAAAGTTGCAATGTGAAACTCTTCATGTGCGACTACACATGGCGCGGTGGAGTGGTGACAGCGGTTGAGACAACCACTCCGTTAGGACTTTGTGAAGGCCTACGATCTTGTGTTTTTGTCCCGCCCACAAGAAATCAAACCGTGATTGGTCAATTTGCCCCTCACTCCAAACCGAAACACATAGCTTGGCCTTCTGCGGGATTCGTGAAGTCCTAACCAACTAATGAGCCAGCTAACCGGGCCTTGATAGAGACGGACGATTCTGATTGGATAACATGTTTTCAGGACAGTAACCATTTCATTGCTGATGTGACAGTAAACTTAACTTTAGAACATAAATGAGAGAAAATGTATAGAAATACAAAAATAATTATTTTATATTTTTATATTTTTTGGTCCAGAATTTTTGTAGGCCTTCTCTGAAGGCATAGAAGGCCCTGAAGATCCCCCACTGATTTATACAATGGCCAGTCTACCCAGTGTTGATTTGAGACACTTTTTGTAGTTTAATAGAGCTGTCCGAGTTCTCTTCGCAGTTAATAGAAAATGTGTTTGAAACAAATATGATGTTAAAGTAAGTCTGACTTTAACTGTTGGACTTTTGGCAGAATGAGTTAACTACCAAGCTAAAATTCACACCCCTACAGTGGTGACAAATTAATTAAATGAAAGCACCATCAAAAGCCCTCTGCCATACAAATGACATCTAATTTTGTTCACTCGGCCTAACTACAAATTATTGGTACCAAAAACTAATTAAAATGTGTATTTCAATACCTGTAATTGAAACAATGGCTATATCTGGGTACGAGCAGGTTTCAAGCAGTTAGTTCAATCATCTCTGGTTTGGTGTGAATAAAGGGCCTGTTACCTTGTGAGGATAGACAACATTTTAAAAAACAAAAAAAAGTTAAGAAACTGTCCTTTGTTGCCCCAAATATGCAGAGAGAAAATCTTATTATTGCTCTAGTCACTTACTGCATTTTCCCATCCATCTATCCACCCCACAACGTTTTTCCTTCTGAATAGAAAGCCTTTTTGATCCCACAAAAAGATGAACTTCACAACTAAAGGATAGTTTTTGTGTATTTTTTCTAAACAAATACATACTTGCCATTAAATGTAACATACATAACCAAACATCCACTTGTTTACAGAGCCAGTTCAAAATACCTAGGCACAATGCATTGGAGGTAAGCAAACAGTCCATTATTCTTGGCGGTACAAGCACAGACCTAAATTATGTTCAGGTTTGTAGGTATGTGTCAGAGTTTGAAGCCCACTCATCTTTGAGACAAGTGGGGCATTTCCATTAAGCTGTAAAACCTTTTTTTTTGTGAGTCAGGATGTATTGTCATTGGGTAAAGCCCTGATTCATAATCTTCATTTTGCCAAAAACAACAGCATCAATGACACAAGAAGTTACTGACAGTGCACACTTGCATGGCCTTCCCTAAGTCCACTGCATTATTTATCGACATTTGTCTCTTTATGTGGACCATTAGCTTTCCCGCTTTGGGCCTTATGGAGCAGGGCCAATGTGTCCCTCTTTTCAATTTCCCTCAGCTGTTTCTTCTTCATTCTCTTTATCTTGTATGTATTCTGGATCTGTGTGGTATATATTTAAGAAAGTGTATCTGTATTTAAGGCCATGCTCACACTATTTATCTATTTGTGCTTTTGGTGTGTTGGTGAGCTGGTAGAGGTTTCCACGCACCCACTTTAAATGAGATAGACTAAACTACAGTCATTTACAACGGAAGGTCAGCTTTGACTTGGCAGATAATCTGCATATCGCTGGGGTTTCCATAACACTTATGGAAATATATATATATACAGTATATAAAACCACTTGAATATGAATTTATGACCACTCGTTTCGTCCTTCCACTAAGTCAATAATCGTACCGCCAATTGTTTCCCAAGACACTCCAATGGGGTTTAACCAGCTGCCAAGTAAACATCTCCCTTTTGTACACATAGTCGTGTAGTCTTAACATGTGATCCTTTGTTTACGTCGTCACAGTGTAAACATCTGAGGTAACGTCCTCATTGGCTCTTGCCTGTGTGTGTGCTGTTGCTCCTCTGCACGTGGCTCTGTTATGTAACTGCCTGGAGTGCGGGGACTGGGGGGGCGGGGGGAACAAGGAGGGTGATGATAAGGAAGGGAGAATGTAAGGGGAGAAAGTTGTGAACTGGAGCGCGACAGGCGTCGTATCTTTTTATGAATTACCTTTCAAAACATGCTTTTAACGCTCAAAAACGCTTTTAACACCAAGCCTCTTTTTTGCGGTAGAAACGTGAGTTTATTTATTGTTCATGATGGATGAACAATCTCAATGTCTACATGTTTTTTTTCAACAATCTAGTAACTGAATCTGAGTGTTTGTTTGGCTTCACGTCAGGACCACTGTAAACAAGTTTTGCTGTGTCCTGAGTGGTCTCCACGAAGACATATACAGAGAATATTATGTGTGCATACTGGGCTTACATTCAAGTACCTTTGTATGGTAGACTTTGCCTTGGTAGACAGGAGAGGAAACGGCATAACAGCCTGCCATTATCAAGCCCAACATCTAGCCGAGTGATTATCCAAGTAGTAGCCACAAGAGGGCGTAAGAGGGGTCTAAAAAAGCCAGTACCCGCTCTGGAGGCAGAGTGGGTTCTCTGGAGATCAGAAAGTCGCTTGTGTAATCCCTGCCTTCCCCTCCGCCACCCGCCAGATACCAGCACAAGTAGAATCTAATTCTGCAGGATACACTGTAATGTGTACAGTAACATCATATTGTTAATTTTAGTGTAATTGTTTTGACCATGGACAGCAGTGCTGGGATGCCCTACAATTGACTTCCCACATAACATGATCTCCGGCTATTTTGGTCATGGCAAGTTAGCAAGTTAGGGTTAGGTTACATTAACTTAAACATGTTTTCTGCGTATCTGAGTCACGTCAGGTAGATTTTCCCTAGCAACGGTGTTGAAAACAACAACTCCATGTTCTCAATGGGTTGAATAGAACAATTCAACCTTGGTAGCCACACATAGTTGGCATATATTACACGTTACGGTTGTCAGATGATGTGCTTTGTCATCTTGATATGTAATATGAGGCGGCACGGTGGTGCAGTGGTTAGCACTGTCGCCTCACAGTAAGAGGGTTCTGGGTTCAAATCCACCTGAGACCCAGGACCTTTCTGTGTGGAGTTTGCATGTTCTCCCCGTGCTTGCGTGGGTTCTCTCTGGGTACTGCGGCTTCCTCCCACAGACCAAAAACATGCAGGTTAGGGATTAGGTTAATTGGTGTCTCTAAATTGACCATAGGTGTGTATGTGAGTGTGAAAGGTTGTTTGTCTATGTATGTTAGCCCTGTGATAGGCTGGCGACCTGTCCAGGGTGTACCCTGCCTCTCGCCCGTTGCAGCTGGGATTGGCTCCAGCCCCCCCGCGACCCTTGTAGAGGATAAGCGGTTACGATAATGGATGGATGGATGGATGTTCAATATGCGGGTGTGCCATAGACGCTCAACAGAGCTGCATTCCGTACGGCTTTAAAGATAGGTGATTGGGAGACACCAGCCAAAGTGAGGTAGATTTTGAGTGTTTAACTTTAACCGTGAATTATAGCACTCCCTTATGGGCATGGTCACATCAAACCTTTTGGAGACCTGCTTACCAGGAATACATACTGTATGTCCTCGACAAATTGCAAATCCTAGGATACGTCAAGCTCGTATCGAGCTGTATCCAAAATAATAACTCTGGATTGGTCCGGATACATATTGATAGCGCCGGTGTTGATTGATAGCACCGGCGTTAGTAACGCCGTTACTTTTTTCAGTAACGAGTAATCTAATTGATTACTCATCTCATTATTATAACGCCGTTATCGTTACTTTCAAAAAATATGTTGCGTTACTACATTGAAGGCAGATGTTTTGCATCGGACCTCTGAGCCGAGTGACAGAGAAAATCTTGTTCCTCCCTTGTCCTTGGTGAGGGCAGGAGCACGAGACAACCGCAAAAGTGATGACGATTGGCTGGGGTTGAGTAAAATTCTATGGCAAGCCAATCAGAGGGGAAGTTAGGCGGGTGCTTAGTCTGCTTACTTACGCTGTGCCCATCAAAGTTGAGCAGCAGTAGGCTACGAGAGGTCGACTAAAGACGTTAATGTGAATCAGCTAGAAAGAGATGGTGAGCCCAAGAAGTCCAAAAACAGCTTTCTGTAAATGGAAATATAGCCATTACTTTTCCCTCCAAGAAATTAAGGGGACAAGTGTAAGCGTGAAATGCACATTATGCCCTGGAGTCAAGTACCTGTCCACGTCGTTCTCGAGTAATTCCAATTTAATGAAGCATCTTGCAACTATACATACATCCAAGAAATTAGTGGCACTTTTCAGTAATATTGAAAGCACTTATTATTACACACACATTATTGACTGATCTATTTCTTCGAGGAAGAAATCACTTACATTGCGTAAAACCATACGTACAGTGGCCCTCATTTATCAAACGAGCGTAGCCCGCTGAACATGGGACACACTGTTGACTGCAACAGTGATTTGTTTCTATATAGCGTTTTTTTGCTTGCCCTTAATTAGATTAGATTAGATTAAACTTTATTGTCATTGTGCAGAGTACAAGTACAGGGACAACGAAATGCAGTTGGCGTTCTAACCAGAAGTGCAAATGAGCGATAAAGGTGCGGGTTGAAATGCAGAAATGCAGAATAAGGTGCAGAGTGCAAAATTGAAAAACATGAAAAGTGGCAGTAGTTATTAAAGTGACGGTAATTAACGGTAGTTATTAAAGTGACAGTAAACAGTGCAGGTGGAGGTAGTGATCGTTGAGGTAGTAAACTGTTGCAGAACCAGGCTGTAAATAGTATAAAAAAATGAAAAAAAATTGTAAACAATGTACAGGTAGTGCCAGAAATAGTAACATAATACAAGAAGTGTACAGGTGGTGCAATAGTGCGCTAGTGCAATACAACGGTACAGGTAAAACAGATGAATGTGGATTGTATGGATATGGGGGTGGGGGGTGCAACGGCAGTTGAGAATAAATAATACAATAAATAACATTACTATAAATAATATGAAGTATGTCCAGGGGGGGTGAGGGGTGGGGATGCTGGGTGGGCAGGGGTGAGTGTCCTTCGGGGCGGGGGGGGGGGGGGGCAGTGTTCATATGGGTGTGGAGTTCAGAAGGCTGACAGCCTGAGGGAAAAAGCTTCCCCTGGATGCCAGCTTTTAGGCTACCAAATAAAATAAGACGGTGCGCATCAACAAGTGACACAAGTGTCTCCATTTCTGTTTCTGAAAAATTCCGCTTCTTCTTTGCCGTTGGATGTTTCTCCATGTCGTAAAAGTTAGGGGCGAGACTTCTGAAGACGTGCTTTTATAGGAGCGTGTTACGTTAAGTACGATTGATCTCAGCCGCCGTATTTATCAACATCAAGCTCCTTCGTACGCTGGGATTGGTGTGATACGAAAGTTTCGTAAATCTCACGTGGGTCCTATCGTAAGATAAATCATATGCGTTCAATAAATATCAAGTTCCAAAAGATATATTGTGTAGTCTCACATTCCCACAGCAATGTTAAAATTGTTTAGATTTGTGCACTGTGGATTTCTGTTTGTAATGTATTGAGTATTCATTTCATTATAATACTCAGATATATCATAAATAATTGAACACACATGCTTCTTTCAAAGAGGGATGGAGATGGGCTCCAAATTATTTGACACATCAGTATTTAAAAATTATTTGAAAGTAACGCAATAGTTACTTTCCAAAGTAACTAGTTACTTTTAGAGTTTGTAACTTTAGTTACTACTTTAGTTACTTTCTGGGAGAAGTAACTAGTATTTTAACTAATTACTTTTTTAGAGTAACTTGCCCAACACTGCATATTGCATATGAACATGAGTACTTCTTGTTTATTTGTTTAGGTCAGGGTGTCTCTTTAGGCCTCGGAATATGTCTTCTGCTCAAGGTAGTAATTTACAGTAAACGCCTACACCCTGTGATGTTTCATTTGCCGTATGAAACATGTGGTAAGTATGCCTTCCACCTGGTAGACTGGCGCATGCCTCCCACAGAAACGGCATTTGAGTCACCATGTTACAGCAAGACTCCATTGACTTTCTGAAGTTTTTTGCATGTATAATTTGGCTTCATTAAACAGACCCACAGGCACCACATTCATGCTCCATGCCCAATCAGCCTCTGGATCAGTGACTGAGGGCCCCCCCCCCCCATAAAACCTAAGTTGTGGACGCGGGAGTTTACTGTTTCCAGGGTCATTTTCATTCATAGCATTCCAATAAAGTTTGGATAGAGTTGAGTAGTTTGACAATTTAACTGGTTGCTGTTCAGTTACCATCAGTATTGTGATTTACACAGATGTTTTTGCTGGGACTACTTTATCCAGGACGGCAACTCCAGTCAGAGAGTGGACGCAGACACAGGGAACAGTTGGGTTGGTTAGTTTATATGTCCAAAGGGTGAATGACATCAATTACATCAACTTGAGATGAGCAATGGATGAACAATGACGAATGAATGACTGAATGGACGGATGAATCAATGGATGGCTAGATGAATGATTAGATGAATGAATGATGAAGGAATGATGAACGAATGAATGGTTTTTCTGCAAAACAGAACAAGAAATAAACAAACAGTTACGGTGACGTTTGCATGCTATACTACGAACACTACAACACCAGGCCCTGGGGCCTCATTTATCAACCGTGCGTAGGAAAAGTTCTAATTTCGTTCATACGCATGAAATTTAGAATGTGCGTAAGTACAAAAAAATCTGCATTTATCAAACGTGCGTACACGGGTCGTACGCACACCAGTAAGTAATCCATGATGATAAATCCCACCTGTTCTCAACTACCATGCTCGTGCACGGTTAGAGTCATTTGCATTCAGAAACGCCTCCAATTGACCATATATGGTAGCGGCAATCCCTTTAATAATACGTCAATGCCAGCCATCCTCAATAGCTCCTGCTTGGAGCTGCGCACCCACCTGCAGGATGAACAAATCGTGCGTTCCTCCAGGCCACCGGGCAACAACGTAGAGACATATTGGCATTAGATTATTTGTGTATTAATTAAATGAAGTCCTTTCCTGTTAACGTAACTGAATTCATTGTGTGATGGTGCTTTTATTGTGATGTGTGTGCAATCTATATGGCTCCAATTATATTTGCGAATCCAGCGATGGCGTGGAATTAACGGGAACTGAATGTAAAGTGGGGCTAGAGAAATGATTGCATCCAACACTGCTGGCATGATTCTACTCAGTGTCGGCTGTGAAATGCCGCATGTTGAAATGTCCCGGTGGCCAAAAATCCTGTGTGGACAGGAGCTGAATGTGCACTGGGATGGCTTTGGTTCGTTTGGTCTCTCGCTCCAATATAGTATGTTGTAAATCCCGGCATAAATCTACAAGTATATTTTTTGGGAATCTATACCTACTGAGAAGTCACTCTGTGCTCTGACTGAGCAAATCCACACGCTCTTTGAAAACGCGCTCCCTGCAAAGCGCGGTTCTCAAAATTTTCCAAAAGTGCAAGATGTGCCATCGTCCTTATTTCAAGTTGTCTTTTTTAGGTTGTCCTGTCCCAGCTGTCTTTTATAGCTTGTCATATCAATTATTCAAAAATGTCTGCTAACTTACTAAATGAGAATTGTTATTAATTAGAGGATACAGGGGATATGTGTGACGTTTGTGATTGCTGAACACTGCGACTCTTTACGGGTTCTCTTAGTAGTTTCACTATTCTACCACTAGGTTTTGTGCGTACGCATGGTCAGAGTTGTGCTTAAATTTACGCACGTTCCTACGCACAAGTACAAGTTGATAAATCCCATACTTTGCGTGGGAATGTTCGTACGCACTGCGTAAGCACAAATCTGTACGTACGCACGGTTGATAAATGAGGCCCCAGGCCCTTAGCACCTATAATTAGCTGCACCTGTGTTGACTTCGGCACTTAGCACCTGAACGTCCCCCAATACGATACGAACATACATAGCCTAATATACACATTAACCGAGTGCAATACAACAGCTGACCACGGCGGGGCAGAGCGACGCACACATATGCACATGTCCACACAAGGCGCAGGGTTATACGATAGCTGCCCACTTAGCGAGTGAAGCAACTAACCCGATCACTAAAACCCGCCCAACATGGACAAGTCACGGCAACTAATTCAAAACAATATTGCACATTGCGTACAACACTCATCCTGCCCGAACTGGTAGATATGCGTTCGCTATAACTTACTCTTCACGAACGCATTCGATCGGAGCAGGAGAAAGACGTGGCGCAACCAGCTTGAGGCAGCCCCGTACACCTAGTAAACGCTAGGACCCTACGGCGCTACTTGGGCTGTCCTAAGTGCCTGAATAGAAATCCCCAATATATATATATATATATATATATATATATATATATATGTGATATAACAAGCTATACATGGAATCCCCAATATATATATATATATATATATATATATATATATATATATATATATATATCCGATCTAAAACGAACAGGGAATTTACAATATATATATATATATTCGAACTAGAACTAGCAGGGAATTTACAACAGCCCCCCCCCCTGAATAGCATGGCTATTATGTAGTGTGCAATGAAATTCCCTGAGGTGCCGCAGAAGCCCCTGGATCGGTGTCGTCATCTGGAACCGCTGGCAGCCGGACAAGGCGTGCTACTGGTCGCAGGTACGTCTTGTCCCCCACTTGGACCTCAGCCGACCGAATGCATCCATCAGCACTGGCATTCAGCTTGAACACCTTCCCCACGGGCCAATGAGCGCGTGGCAGCTGAGGGTTGACGATCATCACGACAGTGTCCTGGAGGAGATCATCAATGGGTTGGCGCCACTTCTGACGGACTTGAAGAGACGGTAGGTAGCTCCTGAGGAATTGTGTCCAGAAGTGATCCACCATCATTTGACAATGACGCCACCGTCTCCTGGTGAGTGTGTCTGGAGCGTAGGACACTTGTGGCAGGGAGGCGTCCCGCCGCCCCATCAGCAACATGTTTGGTGTCACAGGATCCGGATCAGCAATGTCTGACGAGACGTATCCTAAAGGCTTGGAGTTAAGGATGCCTTCCACCTCGATCAGGACTGTGCGCAGAACTTCTTCTTGGAGAGACTGAACGCCAATCACTACCTGTAGAGCTTTCTTGACGGATTGTATCTCACGCTCCCAGGCACCACCAAAGTGAGGGGCTGCTGGTGGGTTGAACTTAAACCTGATCTGTTGCTTGGCCAGTCTCTCCTGCAGCTGTGGCTCTATTGCAGCAAACGCTTCCTTCAACTCTCTCTCCTCCTCGCAAGTTTGTTCCCTGATCAGAGAGAACCTCGCAAGGGGTGCCTCTACGTGCAATGAATCGTCTCAATGCTAGGAGGAAGGCATCGGCATCGATACTATTCAGCAGATCCAAGTGGACACATCGAGTGGTGAGACATTTGAATATGACACCCCATCGTTTTTTCCCTACGTCGCCCGACCTTGATGACGTACGGTCCAAAGCAATCCACTCCCGTCGAGAAGAACGGAGGCCTGAAGATCCGCAGGCGGGCCGGAGGTAGGTCCGCCATTATTGGAACCACTGGCTGCCCTCTCCATTTCCTGCACTCCGCACAAGTCCTCTGATGGTGCTTGATAGCCTGTCTCCCACGCAGGACCCAGTACATGCGCCTCATCTCGGCGAAGACCCTATCGGGCCCTGGGTGGAGTAGGCGTGCATCCACATCCTTGATGAGGAGTTTCGTTATTGCATGGCAGGGATCGAGAACTATGGGGTGGACGTCAGTAGAACATGAGGTGTCCATACGACGAAAGCGTCCACCGACTCGGATAAGACCCATTGTCGGATCCATCTGCGGTGTAAACGTACTAAGCTTACTGCTGGGCAGTACTGGTTTGCCAGCCCTGAGACGCTTAATCTCCTCTGGAAAGCAGTCCGCTTGACTGGCCTTCAGCAGGAGGGCTTCGGCATCAAGAAGGTCCGGTTGAGGTAAGGAGGGGTCAGCTGCCCCCCCATTAGAGAACTGCTGGGTGGCGTTGACCAGGTCCCTGTCTAGCTGTCAAACTGCGTGACGTCTGGTGTTTGAGGTGCCAGACTCGTCTGTGTGAGACCGCAGAAGATACTTTGCTTGAACTCAGCAGCATTTTCTGGCTCTGTGGATGTGGGAGGCGATGGCCAAGTTGTAGGAGGACCACGGAGGAACGACGGCCCTTGGATCCACCGATTTGGTGCCGCTAGCTCAGCCAAGGTCTTGCCACGGGTGAGATCGTCGGCCGGATTGTTGGCCGAGTCCACATACCGCCAAGTGTGCAAGGCCGTCAGGTCCTGAATCTCTGAGACTCTGGTTCCAACGAAGACCTTGAATCTGCAGGACTCGGATGTCAGCCAGGTTAAGACGGTCGTAGAGTCAGTCCAAAGGAAGGTCTGGGTGATGCTCAAGGTGAGCTCTCGATGGATGAGGGAGGACAGCTGGGCTCCTGTCAATGCTGCACAGAGCTCTAGTCGTGGCATCGCCTGCTGGCGCTTGGGGGCCACCCTAGACCTTTCCATGACGAATGAGACATGGACAGTGTCATCACTCTTCGTTGTGACGTAGGCTACCGAACCGTATGCTTGTTCGGAGGCGTCACAGAAGACATGCATAGTATAGTCTGTGGCTTCAGTGGCAATGTCCTGTGGTGCATAGGTTCGCGGTAGGGAAATATTTGCCAGCTTGGGGAGTTCCCTCTCCCAACTGGACCAGGCCTTGAGGATGTCAGGAGGAAGGTTTGGGTAATCCCAGCTCCTCTTCTTCGCCCACAGTTTCTGAACGAGAACCTTGGCCCGCGTTGTGTAGGGAATAATGACTCCAAGAGGATCATATTGTCGGGCTAGCACCTTGCATACGTGGCGCATGGTGGGAGCCTCACTCTCCACCAGTGTGGGCTTGTAGCCCAGTTGATCCGTTGGACAGTGCCACCATAAGCCCAGAGCCGGCTCCTGAGGGTCGGTGCTCTTCTCAGCTAGCCAGAGCTCTGCGCTCTCTGATCTGGCAGTGAAAGGCAGATGGGAGACGACAGATAATAATAATAATAATGAATTTTATTTGTATTGCACTTTACATTTGAGCAATCTCAAAGTGCTACAGAGCAGAGAAGGGATTAAAAACAGTTGGAATTTATACAATTAAAAACAGAAATGGCAATAAATAGTTTTAAAAAGTGTGAAACCTAAAAACCAATAAAAGAACATTTAGCAGAATGCTTTTTCAAAGAGATAGGTTTTTAGGCCTCGTTTAAAAGCATCTGTAGTCTGTGGGGCCCTGAGGTGGTCAGGGAGGGCATTCCACAGCTTCGGGGCAGCAGAGGAAAAAGCCCGGTCACCCATGGTGTGGAGCTTTGTTCTGGGGACTTGGAGCGTGTTTGTGGCTGCAGAGCGGAGGGAGCGTGAGGAGGTCTGGGGAGTGAGGAGTTCCCTGAGGTAGGGGGGGGCGTGACCATGAATGGGAAGTTACTTGCCCACTGCCGGATCTCGAATCCTCCCGAGGCTAGACACTGCCGCATCTTGTCCACGAGGAGCTTGGCAGACTCGGGTGTTGGAAGGCTCTGGAGACAGTTGTCCACGTAGAACGACTGTTCTATGGACTGCACGATGTCTTCGTTGCCCTCCGCATGGTCTTTGACGTGCTTCTGCAGCGCAAACGTTGCGCAGCATGGGCTACTTGTTGTACCGAATGGCAAGACCATCCATTTGTAGATGTTTGGTTGCTCTTCCTTTCGCAGATTCCTCCAGACGAACCTCAGCAACGGCCGGTCCTCTGGTAGGAGACGAACCTGATGGAACATCGCCCGGATATCTCCAGTGATGGCGACAGCATACTGCCGGAATCGCAGGAGGACCCCGATGAGCGATGGTCCGAGGGTTGGACCCGGGAGGAGTTGCTCATTAAGGGAGAGTCCGCAGTAAGTGAAGGAGCAATCAAAGACTAGGCGATCCTTGCCGTTGTGATGGATGAGGTGATGGGGAATAAACCATGACTCGCTGGACTTATCCACCTCTTCTTTGGTGAGCTTGGTAACACACCCTCCATCGATGAGCTTCTGGATCTCGGCTTCGTAGACCTTGGCCTTAGCTGGGTCCTTTGCCAGTCGTCGATCTGTGCTGCGGAGCATTGGCATAACTGCTTCAGCAGCGGCTTTCAGCAGCGGCTTTCAACAGTGGCGCATTCTTAGCCCAGAGCAGAGGAGTGGCGTACCGGAGCATGTCCACGACCTTCACCCTCTCAGTGCATGCTTCCAGGATGCTCACGGCCTCTTGGTCCAGACGGGACCGTACTGCTAGCTTCTCGCTTCGAAACGGAAGCACATCGAGCTGCCAGAGACGTTCCACATGTTGGTAGAGGTCGTCGGGTACTGGCTTGAGAGATGTAAAGTAGCAGGAAGCAGCATGAGACTCGAGACCATCTGGACCCTGGAGCACCCAGCCGAGTGCTGTGTGAACCGCTACGGGTCCACCTCTGGGGCCGAACCTGACGGGCTCTTTGGCTGTGATCAGGTGGGTGCAATCTGCACCGAGTAGCAGAAGCGGCTGCACCTTACTGAAGTTCTGCAGCTGAAGGCCCCTCAAGTGGCGATAGCGCTTCTGAAGTGCTGTTACGGGGTAAGATTGCTCTGACAGAGCTAGCCGACCCACTGTGAATGCACCCTTCACCAGGTGCTGTTCTGAAGGCTCTGCCCAGGAGGCCACATGGAAGTTGACCGACGCACCTGTGAGGCGAGCCACGTTTTGGCGGATCGTCCGCAGAGCAAGAGATTCAGCTTCACCTTTGAGTTCCAGGTGTCGGACGGCAGCTGGCAGGATTATGGTGCGTTCGGCCCCATCGTCAAGGATCGCGTAGGTGCGCAGCGACTTGCTCCCATGGCTAATGATGATTGGTGCCACCTTGAGGTACACCTTCCCTCCTTGCTTGGAGTTAGCAAGCGAGGCGCGATCCTTCGGCGCGATGAGGTACATGCATGGACCTGGCTTAGCGATGGAATGGAGAACTCTGAGGTGAACCTCCTGACATTCACTGCACGCTTTCTTCAGGGTGCAGGCGTCTTGCTCGTGGTTGGTGCGACCACACTTACGACAACGCTTGCCGTCTGCTATCCACTTCTCAATCTCTTCCCGTGAGCGCCGGTCGATGTCTGGACACTGTGATAGATAGTGTTCGGCACTCTTACAGAAGAGACACATCCTCTTGAACTTCTGCTGTTTGGCCTCCGACCGAAACGTATCTGACGGCTGACGGCTGTCAGATTTAGGCTTGTCGAAGCCATGATACACTGAGAGGTTGCGAGGCCTGGGCACAGGAACTTGACTATCTATTTTGGGGGCATGTGGCTCTTCAATCCGATGGCGCTGTGCCATTCTTGCGGACAGTCTTTGAGCTTCAGCCTTCACCTTGAGCCAGTCGGAAAGGTCTCGAAGGTTGTATGGGTTTAGGCTGTTCGTATTGAGGTGACCCTGAGCCTGTAGATGCTCCACGAAGCCGTCCCTTGATTGCTTAGGGAGCTTACTCAGGAGCCGATCAACATGGCCGGTCGACATCACTTCCATCCCGTTGGGCCCTTCCAACGATGTGAGCATTCCCACTAGCAGGTCGACGCTAAGGCCGAAGCTCTGGAAGGCTTTGGAATCTCCTGCTTTGAGGTCAGGAGAGTTCAGAATCGCGGCAATCTCGCTTTGCGCGAGTTGATGTGGCTGTCCATATTGCCGCTGTAAGGCCTGCATGGCGGCAGTGTAGGGCTGCGCATAATGCCTGCAGGACTGTGCTATCAACCTGGCTTCATCTAGAACCAGGTGCTCCATAAGTACACGGTACTTGTAATGCTCAGAGAGTTTAGTGTGGGGACTGAGTAGGTGGTCCAGCTCCATCTTCAGGTCAGTGAAGTCTCTCTCACTGTCATTGACCAAGTTAGGCAGTTTAGGTACTGGGACTGGTTGCCTGGGAGGCTGGAGAGCAGATGGTGCAGGCTGATACGGTGCTGGACCAGGTGCTGGAGGCACTAGCTGATAGGCTGGCTGAGTTGATGGAGCAGGCTGGGGCTGGTACACCGGTTGTGGATGATGGCTCAGTTGGTACTGTGGCAGTTGATACACTGGCTGTGCAGGGGTGACTTGCGGAGGCTGATACGCTGCCTGTGGGGGCACAGCAGGTGTGTATGGTGAAGGCGCCACTGCCCATGGGGGTGCACCATAGGTAAACTGCTGAGGTATGCCTACTGGGTGTTGGCCCACTGGCTGGAGAGCAGCTGCCGTGGGTAACTGGTGTGCAGGGTACTGCGCTGTTGCAGTCTGGGGTTGATATGTAGGCTGTACAGGCGTAGCTGGAGCATATTGATACGCTGGATAGGCAGGTGTCATCGCGGAGGCTGATATTGGGCTTGTACGGCCGTTGGCATGCTGGCATACATGGTCTGCACAGGCGATGACCCAAGCTGGTTTAGCTGGTAGACAGGCTGGTACCCAGTTACTGTTAAAGGTTGTTGGCCCATTGCTTGAATCGCCTGGAAGTTAGACTGCGTCATGACCATGCTCGTCGCAGTGGGAACTGGTGGCCTGGGAACTGCTCCGAATAGCGGTGCAGACGTTACTGTTGACGGTAGGGACTGAGTCAACGTGTAGTTCTGCTGCCTCTGGCCTGGTCTACAAACTGTTGTCGCTTGAGACTGCCATGCTGCAGTTGTTGTACACAGCAATGGTGTTAGCGGCAGCTTATCTAGAGGCTAGGTAGGGGGTCCCAGCTGGAGGGATAACGGCTGCTGCTGAAAGACACGGCTGTCTGGTTGGGAGTTCAACCAAGGTGAGGGGTTCGACGGGATGCCCAGACCGTTATACTATGTTTGCTGTTGCGGTGAACCTGGTCCGCTTGCATTGAAACCATATTCTGTCAAACGCTGACTGTAGCCGCTCTGTTCGGAGGGGGCTGGTGATTGGAGCCCCACACACGTGTTCAGGTGGCCGGGCAGATTACCAGCATATGATGCCATGTCCCCTTGACTGTTCTATGGACTGCTGGTCACCTGTAGCGGCAGACTCGGTCTGCAGGCTGAGTGACCGCAGCTGCTGTGCGATGGCGCTCTCGCTGTCTTCTTTGAGTAGGGCAGTATAAGGCATGAGGGACTGTGGTAAGCTGACCTGATAGTCCTGCATGTGTGCCGGAAGCTGTTGCGGCCTTCCTCCTCCCTGTGCTCCGCTTTCGGCTGCTGCTGTTCTCTGTGCGTCCATGATTCCGTCGTGGGTGAAGTGATCCGGCTCGAAGGACCAATATTGTGATTTACACGGATGTTTTTGCTGGGACTACTTTATCCAGGACGGCAACTCCAGTCAGAGAGTGGACACAGACACAGGGAACAGTTGGGTTGGTTAGTTTATATGTCCAAAGGGTGAATGACATCAATTACATCAACTTGAGATGAGCAATGGATGAACAATGACGAATGAATGACTGAATGGACGGATGAATCAATGGATGGCTAGATGAATGGTTAGATGAATGAATGATGAATTAATGATGAAGGAATGATGAACGAATGAATGGTTTTTCTGCAAAACAGAACAAGAAATAAACAAACGGTTACAGTGACGTTTGCATGCTATACTACGAACACTACAACACCAGGCCCTTAGCACCTATAATTAGCTGCACCTGTGTTGACTTCGGCACTTAGCACCTGAACGTCCCCCAATACGATACGAACATACATAGCCTAATATACACATTAACCGAGTGCAATACAACAGCTGACCACGGCGGGGCAGAGCGACGCACACATATGCACATGTCCACACAAGGCGCAGGGTTATACGATAGCTGCCCACTTAGCGAGTGAAGCAACTAACCCGATCGCTAAAACCCGCCCAACATGGACAAGTCACGGCAACTAATTCAAAACAATATTGCACATTGCGTACAACACTCATCCTGCCCGAACTGGTAGATATGCGTTCGCTATAACTTACTCTTCACGAACGCATTCGATCGGAGCAGGAGAAAGACGTGGCGCAACCAGCTTGAGGCAGCCCCGTACACCTAGTAAACGCTAGGACCCTACGGCGCTACTTGGGCTGTCCTAAGTGCCTGAATAGAAATCCCCAATATATATATATATGTGATATAACAAGCTATACATGGAATCCCCAATATAAATATATATCCAATCTAAAATGAACAGGGAATTTACAATATATATATATATATATATATATATATATATATATATATATATTCGAACTAGAACTAGCAGGGAATTTACAACAATCAGTGTCAAGTTACTTTTAAAAAGTAATTAGTTACAGTTACTAGTTACTGCTCCCAAAAAGTAATTGAGTTAGTAACTTAGTTACCACATTGTAAAAGTAATTAGTTACTCAACAAGTAAAGTAACTAGCATTATTTTTTATGTTCTATAACGCTGTTACGTCTGTAACAGCGTAACATTGTACGGCCTGTAAGGCTGTAACATATTTAACGTAGATGATTGCAGCCTGCCATATGATGCATAGAAATAAAAACATATAGAAAATAAATATTGAAAATAAAATTCAAGTGCAAAATTAAGACAAATGTAAACTTGGGCAAAAAGAAACAAAGGAAAATCTGGCCATTAAGTAGTGCAATTCTCTGTAAATGTATCTTAGGCCTACTGCACAATAAACAGAACACTATACTACTCTTGAATATTCAGTACAGTAACAAAATATTAAAAAATAAATAATATTCAGCTATTCACACTCTGCAATCAAGTGCAAAACAGAGACACAAAAATGTAAGCTTGGGTAAAAAGAAACAAAGGAAGATCTGGCCATTAAGTAGTGCAAATCTCTGTACCTGTATATTATTGCACAATAAACAGAGCACTATTCATCTATCTATACTAAAATACTCCTCTCATCTAACGACTAAACCAGTGGTTGTAACGTAGGAGGAGAAGCTTTTCAAATATTTTGTCTGACAGTCTGTTCCTCTTCGGAGAGAAGACAAGTTAGCCTAGGCTGAACAGTCTCCCAACAGGTGCACTAGATGGAGTAGCAGCATTGTAACATAGTGAAATTTTCATGATGAGAAAAAATCCACACAGAGAGTTGAAGTTTTGTGCTGAAGATCTAATATAGTCCGCCACCTGGTTTTCTGCTGAAGAGGTGTCCTTCTTATCCTCCTCAAAAGCAAAGAAATCGCTCTCAGAAATCTGTGTGATGTGAAGATGTGCTGGTACCTGGCTGTGGTTCTTCGAGGACAATTTTACGGCACTCTGCCAGCAAACTTCCCTTTACTCCAGTGACCGCAGTCAGCGAAGTTTGAATTTTGGAAAAGTTACGGCAGCAAGTATAGCCTCTTCATTTACCGGAACATCAGCAAATCTGGTTTTGATAGCCTGAAATGATAAGAATAAACACATTAAATCTATGTATCCACACGAATCAGTGTTATTATTATTATTATTAGTAGTAGTAGTAGTAGTAGTAGTAGTAGTAGTAGTAGTATTTATTATTATGAGTACTACAGCAATGTTCACTTAATAAATAATAAAGTATTCAATTCAAGTTCTTACTGTGACCATGGCGTCGGGAAGGTCCCTCAGTATTTGCAGGCCACTTTTAAGGGCTTCTGTCTTCAGCATTAATGTCTCCATTGTTGGTAGGAGTGTACCATGAAAACAGTTGTCTTCTCCCTGAAGTATATCTAAAGCAACTGTAAGGGGCTTCATCGCAGTACAGCACTCCTTTAAAAACTGGTGTTCCCGTTCTGTTATCGCTGTCAGTCCTAATTTGGAGGAGATGGTGTTAAGGTCTACCATGGATATTTCACAGATTAGAGCCAGGGCATCATAGAAGGAATTCCATCATGTTGTACAAGGTACAAGCAGCTTTTTTGACACCAACTCATCAACTGTTTCAGTAGCCAAAATTGATTGACTAGTCTTTTTCCATAGGGCAGTACATTTGGCAGTAGCACTTCTGTAAACAGCCTTTGCTGCAGGTTGCGACAGCAGCCACTTGTTGACAGCAGTCAACATCTGTGCATGAAATCAAGTTTCGTGTGTGTGATGCACATCTCTTGTGGGGGGGCAAAATAAGGAAGGAGGTGCGACACTTGGTGGACTTGTGCAAGGTGAACAACCTGGTTCTGAATGTTGATAAAACAAAGGAGATCATCGTGGACTTCAGGAGATCCAGACCCAGCCACACGCCCCTCCTCATCAACGACACAGCTGTGGAAGTTGTGAGAAGCACCAATTTCCTGGGGGTGCACATCTCTGACAACCTCAGCTGGTCACTCCACACCTCCTCCCTGGCGAAGAAGGCACAGCAGCGCCTGCACTTCCTGCGGCGGCTGAGGAGAGCCTCCCTCCCCCCGCCCATCCTCACCACCTTCTACAGAGGGACCATCGAGAGCCTGCTGACCAGTTTGGGAGCTGCAGAGCCTCGCCCCCAAGCGCCTTGAGGCACGTGGCTGAGTGAGCCTGTGGCTGAACATGCTCCTGAGTTGCCTCAGCTCGGCATAGAGAGGGTGAGAGGGGTTGTCCAGGTTTGCCTGCAGCTTCCCCCTCATCCTCCTCTCTGTCACCGCCTCCACACAGTCCAGCTTCATCCCCACCACAGAGCTCGCCTTCCTCACCAGCTTATTCAGCTTGCTGGCACCACCGCTCCCAATGCCTCCTCCCCAGCACACAACAGCGAAGAAGGTGACACTGGCTACCACAGACTGGTAGAACATCCATAGCAGCCTAGTGCTCACATTGAAAGATCTGAGCCTCCTCAGGAAGAACAGCCTACTCTTTCCCTTCCTGTAGAGGGCCTAAGTATTGTCCGACCAGTCCAGTTTATTGTTCAGGTGCACCCCAAGGAACTTGCAGGTATCCACCATCTCCACCTCCTCCCCATTTATGGAAACAGGTAATGGGGGGCTCTTTCTGGGCCGGAAGTCCACCACCAGCTCCTTGGTTTTCCCGGTGTTGAGCTGAAAGTGGTTCCCTTCACACCATCCCACAAAGTTACTCACTAGTTCCCTGTACTCCTCCTCCCTGTTGTCTGTGATGCATTCAACAATGGAGGAGTCATCAGAGAACTTCTGCAGGTGGCATGTTCGGGAGTTGTAGCAGAAATCCGAGGTGTAGAGGGTGAACAAGAATGGTGAAAGTATAGTTCCCTGGGGTGTGCCGGTGTTGCTTATCACCGTGTCTGACAAGCAGTGTCGCAGCCTGACATACTGCGGCCTTTCCGTGAGGTATTTTGTAATCCATGCCACCATGCCACCATCCAGCCGGCCTGGCTGGATGGTGTCGAAAGCACTGGAGAAGTTGAAGAACATGATCCTCACCATGCGGCCTCTCCACGTGTGTATAAGCTCTGTGAAGCAGGTAGATGATAGCATCCTCCACGCCGATGTGGGTCTGGTACGCAAACTGCAGAGGGTCCAGGCAGTCACGCACCATGGGCCTGAGATGATCCAGAACCAACCTCTCAAAGGTCTTCATGACATGTGACGTTAGAGCCACAGGTCTGAAGTCCCCTGGAGCATTGGGACGACCCTCCTTCGGCACAGGGACTACGCAGGATGTTTTCCATAGTGTTGGCACCTTTTTCAGCCTCAGGGAGAGACCAAAAAGATGCGTGAACACTCCTGCCAGCTGCTCCGCACAGATCTTGAGCACCCTCGGGTTGATGTCGGGTCCTCTGGCCTTGTTCGACCTGATCCTTGTGAGCTGCCGTCTCACGTGACTGGTGTTGATGGTTGAGGTTGTTATTGCTGGGGTCGCATGAATAGTAGGGGGTGTGGTGAGGGGATGACTGTCCTCTGGGCTGGACATTGGTCCAGCCTCCCTGTGAGTGTGGAACGGGAGAGAGAGCGAGGGTGGTGCTGGGAGGGGAGGTGCAAAAGCTGCCATGCCCAGGTCTAGTGGTACAGCAGGGAGATGAGCAGAGCAGGAGGGGGGATGGGGTGTTAATCTGGCCCCAGTTGGTGAGTCAAATCTGTTAAAAAACAGGTTTAACTCGTCGGCCCATTCCTTTGTCCCCTCCTGTGATCCTCCGGCAGTTTTCATGCTGGTGATGGTTCTCACCCCTGCCCACACCTCTCGGGGGTTGTTCTGCTGCAGCTTCCCCTCTATCCTGCTTTTGTAGCAGTCCTGAGCCCGCCTCAGTTCCCTCCTCAGCTCTCTTTGTACCTCCCTCTGTGTGTCCTCATTGTCTCCTTCCATGAAGGCTCTCCTCTTACAGTTCAACAGGACTTTGATTTCCCTGTTGATCCAGGGTTTGCTGTTGGGGAAGCAGCGGACCTTCTTGGTAGGGACAACACTCTCCTCACAGAACTTTATATAGTCCATGACGCATTGAGTGAGACCATCAATATCGTCACCGTAGTCTTCCTGAAACATCCCCCAGTCTTTTGTCCTGTAGCACTCCCTCAGGGCCTCCTCAGCCTCCTCAGACCACTGCTGCACAGTCCTGGTGGTGATGGGCTGTCTCCTCACAAGAGGCTTATATGTAGGATACAGTAGTATCAAGCAGTGGTTCGATTTGCCCAGGGGGGCAGGGCTGTTGCACTGTATGCCTTCTTAACATTGGCATACAGTAAGTCCAAGGTCTTATCTCCTCAGTTGCTGCAGGTCACATACTGGGTGAAGTCAGTCAGTGTCTTTGATATGTTTACATGGTTAAAGTCTCTGTTTATTATAATAAGAGCGTTGGGATGTCTAGTCTGCAGGTCTGCGACGGAGGATTAGAGCCATTATCAGTCATTGTTGCTGTGATTTTGTGTGTTATCCCATATGTTGAGTATATATTGTCAAGCTCAACTGCAATGGCATCATGAGTATGACCCTTAAACCGTCTGCAGGCAAGAGCTGCTTGTAGAGATCTGGGAGATCTCCGGTGAGTCGTTATACAGGTAAAGATGAACACCAGACGAAACACTTATCTTTTCGGCTGTAGTTTTATTATGGGCAGACGTTGTGAAGGTACAGGTCACGGCTTCAGAATCAAAAGAGACATTTAATACAAAGTAAACTGACGACTGTATGGGTTAGCGTCTTCTCCAAACGAGAGCAAAACGACGACTGCTGCAAAGCAGACGTGACGTCACTATTAAAGACACAGGTAGGCAGCGATCATTACATGCTTTCTCTCTTTCCATGTTATTTGGATTGATCCAATATGCTGTCACACCCATGTAACTTTTATTGTGGGCAGTCCAGATGTCTGCTGTGGTTGAAATGTACTATAATTCCTCAAATGACTTTTTGAGCTCAATATAATTTGTTTGTATTCACTGTCTATGAATTTAGCAAAAGTGTTTTGGCATGGGGCAACCCCCCCCCCCCTCCTTCTCCTCATATTGGTATTTTAGCAAGGATAGCTCTGAATGACTTAGACTCCACAGTGGACAGGGGTAGCATGTTTTCAACAACATACCTTGCAAACAGTGTGTTCAGCTCAGCCTTGGTCACCTGTTGCTGACCCGAAACATCGAGCATTGTTTGTTTTGGAGTGGCTCCGTCTCCTTCACTGGAGCTCACGCTAGCTGCATTTGGGCTTGGGGTTGGGTTAGAAGCTTCAGCACCAACAAGTGTCATATTTGCATGGGTTCATTAGATTTGAGTTACTTGAGGCAGACGTGGATAAAGTTTTTTTCCCTGGGCATAGCGTGCATGTTACATACACATTCTTGCCTTTAATTTCCATGAGTGAGAAGTAGTGCTGGTAATTCCAGTTAGAGAATGCTACCTTTGAATTTACCTGGCTCGTCGCCATTGTCGCTGTCTTGTGTGTTTAGTAGTAGTCAGAGCGTGCAGTGAGACAGGCTGAGCAGGGCATCCGCCCAACCAGCCAATCATCATTGCATTTGCAACGGTGTCATCATCCCCACCCCTCCTCTCTCCAGGCAGCTGATGTGTAGCCTAAGCCTGACACCGCGTGCTTCATTCAACCAAATTGTAGTAACGCGCCACTTTAAATTCTCAGTAACGATAACGGCGTTGCAATGATGGAAAAAGTAATTAATTAGATTACTCCGTTACTGAAAAAATAACACTGTTAGTAACACCTTTATACTTGAACACTGTTACTCCCAACAATGGTTACCATCATAACACATTCATTTTGGGTGCTTCTTGTTTCTTTTCTGGATCAATCTGGGCAGGCTTAATCGCTTTGCCTGAAGGCAGGCTAATGATATTATCCCACAACTTTTATTTTTTTATATTCAGTTGGATTATTTATTGGACAATTAATTTGTCAACTTTCACCTCTCTCTCCCTCTCTTCCTCTTCCTCGCCCTCATCCTCTCTCTCCCTCCGCACAGACCACCCATGAACACCGATTTCAAGCACCACATTTTCAGGATGCCAAACATAGGGTTCCGGAACCTTCCTCTCAATATTTACATTGTTGTGTTTGTGCCCTCTTCGTCTTCAACCTCAGCCTACTCTTCTGCTGCTACCTGATAAGGTAAGCCCCATAGATGTTTCTACTGCTTTCACCTCAAGCTCATTGCAACTCTGGACAAGTTTGGCTTTAGTCCTTGTTTTTATTTATTTTGTTTTTTACGCTTCTGGCCAGCCTTCATTCATTCTGAGCATTTTAATGGTCTCGTGCAGAGAGCCATTCCATGCTTATGTATAGCACTAAATCATTTTGAAGTGTTTGCAGAGATCATAATTTAATTAATCCATAGTACAATAGCACATATTATTTTCTAAGTACTTTAGGTCAGCAGGATGTTAATTACACAAAAATCATAATGCTTATTGTCTCTACATGCCCCTCCATCATTGTTAAGATCACTCACACATTTCAAAGTACTTGAGCTAGAGCTTGATATCTAAGCCAATAGGTATGTCTATACAATCAAGCTTCATGCCAGTGGCTTTTCAAGCTCTATAGTTTCTCCATGGAGGCCGTGTCAACAGCACGATGGCATGCCTCTGAAACAATGCACTCCGTGTTCAGAACACACCATGGCCTTTCATTCGAGTGACGCACAACACATTTGGCAGTGCCACTGTACTAAAGTTTCTGACTTGATCTTAAAAAGGGGATGATTAAAGTTGATTTATTACTTTGTCAGGCTAAGAAGCAAAAATTGTTCTACTGAATATTGGTTAAAGTGCACCACCCCAAATGAACACTTTGTGAAATCCTCGTTGAGGTAGGTAGGTAAATGGTAGAGATAGGGACACATACATAGGCGATGTTGTCAACCATAAAGTGATCGGTGAAAGGCATAATGTTCACAGGGGAAGAAATGTCATTGCTTAATAATATTTGATTCACATGAATGTTAAAGCAAAGCCTTAAGTCTAACACACGGCAGGCTATGCGGGTGAAAGGAGACACCTGACCACATGACTGTGAACGCAATGTACCCGGATTGCAGTTCATTTAACTTCCTCATATATATATATATATGAGGAGAGCATAAAGCCCGCATCAATTGAACACTGAGAATACGATTCCACCAATGGCAGCAGGAGAAAAAAAAAAGCTTGATCCTCCTATTTCTCCCCAGTGGAGTTAGAAATATTATTGACTGCATATACAGAATAAGAGATGACATTTAAGAAAAAAAAGCAACACAGTAGCAGCCGCAAAAGAACAGGCTTGGCAGAAAATTGCTAGCTGAGTGAATGTGTGAGTATTAATTCCATCCATCCATCCATTTTCCTCCGCTTATCCGGGGTCGGGTCGCGGGGGCAGCAGCCTGAGGAGAGAAGCCCAGACTTCCCTCTCCCCAGCCACTTCGTCCAGCCCTTCCGGGGGGATCCCAAGGCGTTCCCAGGCCAGCCGAGAGACATAGTCCCTCCAGCGTGTCCTGGGTCTTCCCCGGGGCCTCTTCCCGGAGGGACGTGCCCGGAACACCTCCCCAGGGAGGCGTCCAGGAGGCATCCTCACTAGATGCCCGAGCCACCGCAACTGGCTCCTTTCGACGCGGAGGAGCAGTTCTACTCTGAGCCCCTCCCGGATGACCGAGCTTCTCACCCTATCTCTAAGAGAGAGCTCAGACACCCTGCGGAGGAAACTAATTTCGGCCGCTTGTATTCGCGATCTCGTTCTTTCGGTCACTACCCACAGCTCGTGGCCATAGGTGAGGGTAGGAACGTAGATTGACCAGTAAATCGAGAGCTTCGGCTTTCGCCTCAGCTCCTTCTTCACCACGACGGACCGGTGCAGAGCCCGCATCACTGCCGACGCCGCACCGATCCGTCGGTCAATCTCCCGCTTCATCCTCCCCTCACTCGTGAACAAGACCCCGTGATACTTGAACTCCTCCACTTGAGGCAGGATCTCCTCCCCGACCCGGAGAGTGCACTCCACCCTTTTCCGGCTGAGAACCATGGCCTCGGATTTGGAGGTGCTGATCCTCATCTGAGCCGCTTCACATTCGGCTGCGAACCGCTCCAGTGAGAGCAGAAGGTCACGGTCCGATGAAGCCAACAGGACCAGATCATCTGCAAAAAGCAGCGACGCAATCCTGAGGCCACCGAACCGTAACCCCTCAACGCCCTGGCTGCACCTAGAAATTCTGTCCATAAAAGTTGTGAACAGAATCGGTGACAAAGGGCAGCCCTGGCAGAGGCCAACTCTCACCGGAAACAGGCTCGACTTACTGCCGGCAATGCGGACCAAGCTCTGGCACTGGGAGTACAGGGACCCGACGGCCTGTATCAGCGGGCCCGGTATCCCATACTCCCGGAGCACCCCCCACAGGGCTCCCCGAGGGACACGGTTGAACGCCTTCTCCAAGTCCACAAAGCACATGTAGACTGGTTGGGTGAACTCCCATGCACCCTCGAGGACCGTGCAGGGTATAGAGCTGGTCCACAGTTCCACGGCCGGGACGAAAACCACATTGCTCCTCCTGAATCCAAGGTTCCACTATCCTACGGACCCTCCTCTCCAGGACCCCCGAATAGACCTTACCGGGGAGGCTGAGGAGTGTGATCCCCCTGTAGTTGGAGCACACCCTCCGGTCCCCCTTTTTGAAGAGGGGAACCACCACCCCGGTCTGCCAATCCAGAGGCACTGCCCCCGATGTCCACGCGATGCTGCAGAGTCGTGTCAACCAAGACAGCCCCACAGCATCTAGGGCCTTTAGGAACTCAGGGCGGATCTCATCCACCCCCGGGGCCTTGCCACCGAGGAGCTTTTTAACCACCTCGGCGATCTCAGCCCCGGAGATAGGAGAGTCCCCCCCCCGAGTCCCCAGACCCTGCTTCCTCAGTGGAAGGCGTGTTGGTGGGATTGAGGAGGTCTTCGAAGTATTCCCCCCACCGATTCACGACGTCCCGAGTCGAGGTCAGCAGCGCCCCGTCCCCCCCGTACACGGTGTTGACAGAGCAGTCCCCCTCCTGAGACGCCGGATGGTGGTCCAGAACCTCCTCGAAGCCGTTCGGAAGTCGTTCTCCATGGCCTCACCGAACTCCTCCCACACGCAAGTTTTTGCCTCCGCAACCGCCGAAGCCGCGCTCCGCTTGGCCCGCCAGTACCCATCAGCTGCCTCAGGAGTCCCACAGGCCAAAAAGGTCCGGTAGGACTCCTTCTTCAGCTTGACGGCATCCCTTACCGCTGGGGTCCACCAGCGGGTTCGGGGGTTGCCGCCGCGACAGGCACCGACGACCTTACGGCCACAGCTCCGGTCGGCCACTTCAACAATGGAGGTACGGAAAAAGGTCCACTTGGACTCTATGTCCCACGCCTCCCCCGGGACAAGGTTGAAGCTCTCCCGGAGGTGGGAGTTGAAGTTCGTTCTGACAGGAGATTCAGCCAGACGTTCCGAGCAGACCCTCACAGTACGTTTGGGTCTGCCAGGTCTGACCGGCATCTTCCCCTGCCATCGGAGCCAACTCGCCAACAGGTGGTGATCAGTTGACAGCTCTGCCCCTCTCTTCACCCGAGTGTCCAAGACATGCGACCGCAAGTCCGATGATACAACTACAAAGTCGATCATCAAACTGCAGCCTAGGGTGTCCTGGTGCCAAGTGTACATGTGGACACCCTTGTGCTTGAACATGGTGTTCATTATGGACAATCAATGACGAGCGCAGAAGTCCAATAGAGAAGTCCCACATGGGCGTTGAATTCCCCCAGCAGAAAAAGGGAGTTCCCAGAGGGAACGCTTTCCAACAACCCCCCTAAGGACTCCAGAAAGGGTGGGTATTCTGAACTGCCGTTCGGTGCATAAGCACAAACGACAGTCAGGACCCGTCCCCCCACCCGAAGGCGGAGGGAGGCTACCCTCTCGTCCACCGGGGTGAACCCCAACGTACAGGCACCGAGCCGGGGGGAAATAAGCATTCCCACCCCCGCTCGGCGCCTCTCCCCAGGGGCAACTCCAGAGTGGAAAAGAGTCCAACCCCTCTCAACGACGCTGGTTCCAGAGCCCAAACTGTGTGTCGAGATGAGCCCGACTATATCCAGCCGGTACCTCTCAGCCTCACACACCAGCTCAGACTCCTTCCCCACCAGAGAGGTGACGTTCCACGTCCCCAGAGCTAGCTTCTGCAGCCGAGGGTCGGACCGCCCAGGTCCCCGCCTCCTGCTGCCGCCCAGCTCACATCGCACCCAACCCCTTTGGCCCCTCCCACGGGTGGTGAACCCATGGGAAGGGGGTCCCGCGTCGTCCCTTCGGGCTGTGCCCGACCGAGCCCCGCGGGCTTAGACCCGACCACCAGGCGCTCGCCAACGGGCCCCCAGGCCTGGCTCCAGGGGGGTCCTTGGTGACCCACGTCCGGGCAAGGCGAAACCCAGTCCCAAAGTTTTTCTTCATCATTGGGGTCTTTGAGCCACTCTTCGTCTGGACCCTCGCCTAGGACCTGCTTGCCTTGGGTGACCCTACCAGGGGTATGAAGCCCCCGACAATATAGCCCCCAGGGTCATTGGGACACGCAAACCCCTCCACCATGTTAAGGTGGCGGCTCAATGAGGGGAATGTGTGAGTATTAATTGAAAAACATAAAAGTTCTATCTCGATGTTCCCCTTTTTCAACATTAATATATAGGCATACATAGATGTGAATATATTTCTATATCTATCTACCTATATAGAGTAGATATGGGGATGTGTGTGTGTGTGTGTGTGTGTGTGTGTGTGTGTGTGTGTGTGTGTGTGTGTGTATATATATATATATATGTGTGTGTGTGTGTATATGTACAGTGCAAAAGTTTTCGGCAGGTTTGAAAAAATGCTGTAAACTAAGATTGCTTTCAATGAAATATTAATATTTTATTTTCATCAATTAACGAAATGCAAAGTGAATGAACAGAAGAGAAATAATATAAATATAATATATAATAAGAAATATATTATACATTGTGCAGAAAAACGGTAACGTTCAAACAGATAATCATCAGGGAACGATAAAACATCCAAGCGGGGTCTGATCACTCTCCCCACAGAAATTTCTGCTGAGTATTTGTGCTTCGATGTCAACTGGCTCTTCAAGAAAAGGACATGCCATGTCTGACACTTCCTTCAGTCTGCAGCACAAAATGGAGAAACTCAGGCTTAGTGGAAAAAAACCTGCCAGCGACCAGGTTAGCTTAACAGAGTATGTTGCCCCAGTAACAGTCTCAGGGCCTCATTTACTAACATTTGCGACCGCAGCGTAATCTGCGCCAGCGCCGAGCCGTTATTTGTGCAGCATTCGTCACCGCACTTTACGTTGTATTTATCAAACCCGTACTTCATCAGGCAATCAGCGCCATACTCCGCCCTAGTGTAATTAGCGCACCGTTAAAAGAAGGGAGAATGGGCCTGCGTGTTTGCGTAACCATGGACAATCCAAGAAAAAGAAAAAAAAAGTTCAGCGACCAGGAAGTAGAGCTATTGGTACATGAAGTGTCGGCGCGGTGCCTTTGTCGGTGTCTTCTTCTTGCTCTTACAACAGCTGCCATGTCCTTGTTTACAGGCTCAAGCAAAACCCGCTTCCTGGTTTACACCTGCTTTTATGAGGCGGAGATTTGCGCTCCAATTAGAGTCGCGCACTTCTCAGGCAATCTTAGTAAATACCATGCAATACATAATAAGGCAATAAGGCGCACTTAACGCGTTACCTCCCAGCTCTTTGCGATTCACTCCCACTTCCCCTGATACACTCCCATTTATGCATATGTATGAGGCGGGATGCGCAACTTGCCTATCGCCTCTTCAGAGGCAGGCTATTTGCGCATTTACCCCGTTGCGCCACGTTAGTATATACGGTTCCATGTTTTTACGCCTATTTTACCCGCAAATTACGCTAGAAATTGGCGCAATTCTGTTAGTAAATGAGGCCCTCAGAGTTAAGCTGAACTGGTAAGTCTATGAATGTTCTCATTCATCCAGGTCATGTTTAATCCGGCCAACAGTTAAATCGAACGCAACTGAACTTAGATTTGTCTGTGAAGACGTTTCGCCTCTTATCCAAGCGGCTTCATCAGTTCGTAACGCATCAGTCTGACTAGTCCGCACTAGTCTGACAGACAGTGGAGTTAGACCCAGGTATTTAACCTCAGTGGAAGTGTCCACCCACCAAACTCCTAATAGGTCACTAGTGTAGCTTCACCTGCCCATTGTTTGGGGCCTGTGAGTCATCTTGGTGGATGATGATCATTAGGGGTGGGTGGGGCCACTGGAGAACGACAGTCGTTAGGTATGATGTGCAGTTACCAGTGAACGACAGTCGTTGTGTTCGTTAGAGCCACTTGAGGTTGGTTTTGGGCAGCCTTTGTTGTTCACCCTCCTGGAATGGCTGAAAGTGCAGCATTGTAGATGGGGGATAACTGATGTCTCAGACCCCCTCCCCTGTTGAGAGATGGCTTTTCCACTTTGACATAGATGGCTTCTTTTACCCCTCTTTCAAACCATCTGTCCTCTCTGTCCAGGATTTTGACATTGCTGTCCTCAAAGGAGTGAGCCTTTTCCTTTAGGTGTAAATAGACAGCTGATACTGGACCTGAGGAGTTTTCCCTTCTGTGTTGGGCCAACAGAGAAGGGAAAACTCCTCAGGTTGCGTTCGATTTAATTGTTGGCCGGATTAAGCTGAACTGGCTTTGTGAAACCGAAAACCCTCAGTTTCCTTCAACTCTGACTCAACTAACTCTGAGTTTTCACGAAACAAACTCTGAATCAAAGCCTGAACTCTTGCTTGAGTAACTGAGTTGTCAAACTCAGAGTTTTGGGTTTCAGAGCAGGGGATAACAATAACTTCAATCAACTCTGAGTATGTTCAGCCTGAGTAAAGCTTGTGCACAAGGAGAGTATCAAGCCTGCATCAATGGAACACCGAGAATACGATTCCACCAATGGCAGCCGGAGAAATCTAAATCAATTTAATATTTATTTATTTATTTATTTATTTATTAATTTATTATACTTTATTCATCCCACAGCGGGGAAATTTGTTCTCTGCATTTGACCCATCCTATTGTACATAGGAGCAGTGGGCTGCCATGTTCAGTGCCCGGGGAGCAAGTTGGGGTTCAGTGTCTTGCTCAAGGACACTTCGACATGTGGACAGTTGGAGGAAGGGAATCGAGGGGATCGAACCACCGACCCTATGGTTGGTGGACGACCCGCTCTGTCCCCCTGCTCTATCCACTGAGCGACTACCACCAATTGTCTCTTAGCAATGTTCATGTTGTTTTTAATAGTCACTTAAATATTGACCATAAGGACATGTTGTTGACTATAGGGAAGCCTGCTGGTGTTTCCTGCCTAAAACTTTTCCACAGTACTGTATAAATATAACGAAGGAAAAAAACAAAATATAACACATGGGCTGAGAATATTGTTAAGATAAATGATAATCATCAGGGAACAATAAAACATCCAAGCGGGGTCTGATCACTCTCTCCCCACGGATATTTTTGCCACCGTGTGCACCCTTACATGGCGGTCTGTTTCAGAATGTCAGTACCTCTGCTAGTGTGTGCTGCCTGTATTGCAGATTCCTCTCACACTGCAGCGAGAGGTTAAGGTTACTTATTATGGAGGTAAATCTCATATAACTATGAATCTCTTATCTCTCTTCCTCACACTGTGCTCCCCTTATAACCTTCCCTGCTCAAACATTTACGCCCTCTATTTTCTCGCTCTGTGTCCAGACTCTTCCATTCTCTCTATTGTTTACTATTGGTTGTTTGTTGTGGTTGTTGTTGTTGTATGTTGTTAGCCCATATTTTATTCATCAAAACCATTTTGTCAGTGCAGTAGTGTACGGTTTCTTTTGTGATTGGTGGACTGCTCTCTGTTCACATGTTTGGTTGACAACATACAAGAATAGGTTCCTTCATCAATTAAGTTGTTTATCTTTTTATTTTCAGAATGTTAAAATAATGTAATGTTAATAATTTAATATTTGATGTATATGATATGATATGTTTACAAACTGCATCAACAGCTGAAAAATAACTTTCCTTGAAATATTGAACATGCCCTCTATTAGATGTTCCCATATGCCCAACGCAATTCTGTTTCCTAATTTATAGATGTTTTTTTCCTCTACAAAATACGGTGATGCAAAATAACAAACCTGAAAGAGAGAAGTGTTGTTATGCATATTGTTGTTTTACAGTGACTAATAAGTTTGGAGATGTGCCCAATAATAAGTAGAAATGTATTTCATAACAACAACGTTACCATAACTGTCTGATAAATTCATGCAGTACATTTAAATAACTGGTATCAACAGAGCGTGACATTGTAAGAAGGCCATATTTATTTATTTTCTGTCCAAAATCCTGGAACGTGTTGTTGCCAAACAACTCATCACCTACCTAGACACCAATGACCTCTTCGAACTCTTCCAATCCGGTTTCCGCTCCAAACATAGTACAGAAACTGCACTCCTCAAAGTGACCAATGACCTTCTGCTATCCTCTGACACTGGCTTCCTCAATATCCTCATCCTCCTTGACCTCAGTGCTGCCTTTGACACGATCAACCACTCCATTCTCATCTCCCGTCTCCAATCCACCCTTGGCATCACTGGCACTGCCCTCTCCTGGCTCAGATCCTATCTCTCCGACAGACATCAATTCATCGCCATCAACAACTGTCAATCAGCCATTACTCCTCTCATCCACGGTGTCCCCCAGGGTTCTGTGCTTGGTCCACTCCTCTTCATTCTGTACATGCTTCCACTTAGTCAGATCCTCCGTCACCATGGCCTCAGGTTCCACTGTTATGCCGATGACACACAGCTTTACCTCCCCTCCAAAACCATCACTCCCTCTACCCTCTCAACCCTCTCCAACTGTTTGACTGACATCAAGACCTGGATGCAACATAGCTTTCTCAAACTCAACTCCGACAAATCCGAAGTTCTCATCATTGGTCCTGACTCCCTCACCCACTCTACTCAGAACTTCACCCTTAACATTGACGGCTCCACCATCACCCCCTCCACCAAAATCCGTAACCTTGGAGTTATCCTGGACCCCACTCTCTCCTTCCTCCCCCATGTCAACCATATTACCAAAACCGCCTTTTTCCACCTCCGAAACATCGCCTGCCTCCACCCCAACCTGTCAACTACCGCTGCTGAGACACTCATCCATGCTTTCATTTCATCCAGGCTTGACTATTGCAACAGTCTTCTCTATGGCACCACCAACAAAGTCCTCAATAAACTCCAATATGTCCAGAACTCAGCTGCACGCCTCCTCACCGGTACCCGCTCCAGAGAACACATCACACCTGTCCTCCGTGAACTCCATTGGCTTCAAATTAAACACTGAATCAACTTCAAAATCTTACTCACCACCTACAAGGCCCTCAACAACCTTGCCCCCCCCCCTACCTCGCCGACCTCCTCCATCACCATGCCCCCTCCCGGTCCCTCAGGTCCATCTCTGCCAACCTGCTGCAAGTCCCCCAGACTAAGCGCCGGACTTGGGGTGATCGGGCCTTTTCAGTTGCTACCCCCACCCTCTCGAATTCGCTCCCCTCCCACATCAAAATCTCCCCAACCCTCTCTTCTTTCAAATCTGCACTTAAAACACACCTTTTCACACTAGCCTTCCCCACCTAACTTTATCCTAGTCTTAATAAGTTCTATTGTTTAGTTTGATAGGGCAAATATGTAAAGCGTCTTAGAGTACCATAGCAAGCGCTATATAAATCAGATGTATTATTATTATTATTATCATTATTATTATTATTAATGCTACTCTCCTTTCAGGTATATTGGCCTGATAATTGTCTAAATTTCCTTTTGTTTTCCTTATTGGATCAGTTTCTAATCCAGGATTTTTTTCCCCTTCCATTCTTTATAGATTATGCCACCAAGCCCACAAGGAGTTGTATGCATACAAACAGGTAAGACACACACACACACACACACACACACACACAGTGTTGTTACATACTCTATGGTAACAATCCAGATTAGAGCTGTTCCTTTGTCAACTGATGGATATCACCATCTTTTTGAAGATTGCAGAACAAACACTCACACTTACAAATCACAATCTATTTAAAGCCTTTATTGAGTCATGCCAACATGTGTGATGGCATTGTTGAAATCAGATTACATTCTCTGCTTGCATTCCATGCTGAAATTATACATGTCTCTTGAATGTAGATCAGATTAGATCTGGTTTGATACGAGTGAAAAATTCTGAAACAGAAATGAGAAAAGTCACATGCACCTTCCTTCATTCCTGGGTGCCTTAAGAAATATTAAGAAAAAAGGGGAATTTGTTTTCCCTTGTTGCGGTTGTTGGATTGTTGGCAATGTGAAGTTCCAGGTGATGAGTTTGTGATTTGTAACCATGTCTGCTTCCTCTACCCATGGTTATACAGAAGAAAAAACTCAAAGAGCTAAATTTGCACAAGGTAAGTCGACCAATAGGATTTTCCTAAATCATATCCACATAAAGGCTGTTATTAATCTCTTACATTACCCAGTTATACAAACAACTGCCGCTGCCCCCCCCCATCCACAAAAAAACGACACACCTTCTATGCATTAGTCAGAAGGCACAAATGTGCACATTAAACAAAAGAAGATGATTGACATGATGTTGCCGCATGGCACTGATGCTTTATATGACGGCCATTAAAATAATGGCCAATAGCCAAAACCAACAGTCACATATATTATTGTCTACAATAGGTGTCAATGAACACGCCACCTTGCCAGAGATGATGCCTACTTTAGCACAGCCCTCATGTGTCTTGCAAACCTATGGCTGGGTCTCCTTTGAGGACAACAATGGGAGGCTTTGGGCCTTTGTACCACACCAGCATGTCAGCCTTTTCACGCAGTAACTTTTAACTTTTGAGTTTTGAGTTGACTGCCCTTACCTCTATATATAGCGACCTATATAGCGAATTTAGATTTTAGGCCACTCCGGGCTGACTTCTGACAAATCGGAGCATCTCATCCCTGAGTAGTTTGTGGAGGCCATACAGCCTGTCAATTGCAGGTGCCTGAACGCAATGGTTCTCAATAGAGGAGAAGTGTAGCAAAAAAGGAAGCAGGGGGGTGGGTTTTTTGCTTGGTTTCTAAAATTGTACACTCTGCTCTGCTGTCTTTGGAACTCTTGAATCTTACCTACAGAACCTTTCCATAAATCCCAGTTTTTATTTGATTAGCTAACCAAAGAATTGCAGGTATCACGCTTCAGAAGTAGACATTTTGTGTGTAGCAAGTAGAACAGGTTTTGTCGGGCACACGGGGACAGACGCACATGTGAGTTAGAAATGCAGAATCAGGAAGTGTGATGAGTGGTGTGGTGGCTAAAGCACATATCTTAACAAAGGTAAGAGGGTTCTGGGAGGCCGCAGTTTGAATGATCAAGACTTTATTATCGCTTGCAGCGAAGCAACACAAAGCCTGAGTCGGTTTGCAAAGTGACTGCCACACACCCCCCGTGTGTCCCTTTTTATCCTGTTTTCCAAACATGTTGTCAGCACCTTAAACATTGCATACTATACAAAAACGGCCCTTACTTCCTTTACTGCTGAAACCCCATCAGCATATCTCATATAGGCACCCCATCCTCCAATTGTGTCTGTTTTGTCCACTAAGCATTTAAACAGGCACCTTAAAGATAACATGGGGTGAACCAGGAAGTGTACCTTGAGTTGAACACAGGGAGTATCTATGAGTGGCCATCTGTTTCCTTCCACAGTTAGTTCATGCTTTACATGGAAAACCCAACAATTGTACTAGTCTTAACTTGGTTAATATCTTCCATATTCCCCCCTTTGGGGCTTACCAAGTCCCAAAAAGTATGACTACATATTACAACCTTTGGTATTAGTTTCTTATAAGTGTGAACTGATAATCACATTTCATAGTGACATAGTGATTCAGACTTCAAGTTCTCCGACCATCAAATGTGGCTCTCATCAGAGACTCAGGCCTTCATCACGAGGTACATTGGGATAAACATCTACTTCCCTGTCCTAATGCCCAATTACAGGAATGTAGTAAAAATCCCCATGCACCTCCTCAGTCCTCCTGGAGTAAACCTTTCTCTTGTAGGAAAAACCTCCTTCAGTGGGACTGTTTCTCGTCATATCACATGAAAATCCAATTCAGCATTCAACAATCAATGAACATATCGTGAAATGGTGACAATGTGATAAACAGATGAATATCAGGTAAATCAAAAAGAAAAAACACACAAAATATAAAACTACTAAATGACTTGCTAATTCAACAATTATCAAGTCAAAACTATCACACTACTATAAGTTGAAACATATGTGTATATTTCTAACAAATTATACTAATAATCAACCTAAACTACTTTTATCATGCAAAACAAAAAATGTAGAGATTGTTGGGCAATGTTGTTGTCGATGTTTCTTTGCCTTCAGATTGTTGACACAGCTTCACTTGGAAAGGCTACCAACATGATCAATGTGAACCTCCTCATAGTCCAAGTGTTCCTCAAGGATTAAACTAGCATTTGTTCACATTCCTCCTCCTCATCATCACCATGAGCACTCTGGCGTTTGTTCCCAATATACTCCCATTCTATTCTTTTCTCCTCAACTATGCCTATGGCTTTGGACGTAACAAGCATTTGTTTATTTAGCCTAGATTCTAGCATGGACCTTAGTACTGGAATACAACAACAAAAAATCAATCCCATTATTGTGAGTACAATCAAAAGAATTGCTCCTAGCTGAGCCAGTATTGCTCCCCATTTTCCCATACGCAATTCTAGCCATGCCAACCAATCTTTCCCATATCCCGCATTGTCTTTAACCTCCTGTCTTAGCCTTTTGAGTTTATTCATGGCAAGTGTGAACGTTCCGTTTGGCGCAGTATTATCTGGGATAAAGGTGCAACACATTTCGCCTATGAGTTCACACACTCCTCCCTTCTCCGCTAAGAGCCAATCTAGTGCTTGCCTGTTTTGCAAAGCCATAGCACTTGTGGCTTTCAACTGTTCACCTAAGGCGGAAAGAGCGTCATCCGTACAATTAATAAACCGCTGTTGATTATAATAAATGTAGTTAATCCATTCAGCGTTTTTCACTAGTCCTATTATTGGCAGGATAGCTTCAAATCCTGCTGCTACTTCGTTCCTGGCCTTGAATCTGCTTGGTATACCTGTGGGTTGTCCTATTTTATTAATTTTGACTCCCTTATCCGGTGTGTATCCTCTTTTTTGTCTATCTAACCCATTTGTCTCTGACTTGTTTACAATCCTGTCTAATGCTGGAAGTATTACAATTTCCGTTACAACTCGTACTCTTGCACACCTTCCATACCACTGCTCAGGTAGTATGGTGCGAATAGTTTTGCTTCCACAGATCCAAAAATGGTCTGCTACTACTTTATCCTGCTCTAGTAATGCACCTTCCCACCACATGTTCGCCATAAATTATTCCGCTGCAATTCGGGCAGGGTCTGTTGGATGTTTATCACTTTTTATCATATGTGGTGGGTGTTTGTCGGTGTCATACATGGCAACATTCCAGATTGTTTTACACTTAGCTTCTTCCACACGACCCACATAAATGCCTTTGTTGAGCTTTTGGTCGTTTTGATAACAGTCTAATCCTTCCTCTATATTAAAATCTGTTCCTAATGGAAGTGTTGCTTTGCCTACTTCGTGGGTCAGAGTTACGTCCATTTCTATACACCTGTTCATTATAATTCCCACAGGCCATTGTTTTTGGGCCAAATATCGGGTGAACCTTTCTGTTCCTAGAAACATTAAACATCGTAGTGGACACAACTCGTGATGATATTGATCCTTGTCTGCGGATATACTCGTTGTTGCTCGTAACTTATTTAGGTTAGCTAGTTTTTCCGCCACTTCTTCCTCTGTTCCTTGGATCTGTGTCTCGCTGGTTCTGCATTCTTCCCAGTCGTGTTCATAGTTTACTACGTATAATGCACGTTGACGGTTTTTACTACATAAATAGCAATTATCTGCATCAATCTGTTTCCCAGTGAACTCCACCCATTTATACCAACTATTTTCTATTGCTTGATCATACAACCGGTCTACTGTTGTTACTTTAATTTTGCGTTCGTAGTGATCAGATGTATCCTGTTTTACAAATATGTCCTGTTTTATGGCTCTCGCCGTTTTTTTTGTTATAGGGAGTCGATCATCCTTCTCTTTTACATTGTCCATTATCCTTGCGTTTGGGGTTGTTGTTGCGGGCACTTTTGTCTGAAAAATGGCTACTTTATCGTTTGTTGTTATTGTTTCAACCTTTAAGGCGGGACTTGTTATTTTATCAATCATTTCCAAGGTGGGTATTGGTATCTCTATAGCTACAGTTGAACTACTTTTTTGTTCTGGTGTCACTGCGGCTTCTTCTGATTTAATTGAGTCCAAAGTTTCACTTGAGTTATTAGTAATTGAGGTCTCAGAGTTTGGGCCTATTATCTCAGAAATCCGAGTTGAGTTTTTTATGTAAATTGGCTTACTTTCAGAAGTGATTGTTACTGCTGCAGTCCTATCCATCATTAATATTGTAGTTGGCTCCATAGTCACTTCATTCTCTTTTGGAGTCATTGTTACTTCTACTGTCCTGTCTCTGTCCCATGAATTGGCTTCTGTACTAATGGTCGTTAAGGTTGTTGGACCATTTACAATCTTCGTTTCATCCCTTGTTGTTAGGATATCCGGCTTGGCTGTGGCTATGGTTGGTGTCAGGTTACTTGCAACTGAGACTGTTTCCAATGTACTGATAACTGGAATCTCTTTTATTTCATTCACAACTGAGGTTGTAGCTATTTTATCAGAACCTGTAGTTAACTCTACTTTGTCAGTAATTGGGGTATTCTCTGGTGTAGTAATGATTGGCATTATCATTTTCTCTGATTCATTTTGTTTGGTTAGAGCCACAGTGCTATTTTGTTCTTGTGTTGTACAGAGATCTTTGGTTTTCGGTTGAAGATCTACTTTTGTTTCCCACTCTACATTTGGAAACTCACCTTTCCTCATTCCTAGTTTATATTTATCTTTTAAATGGTCCTGCTGATCTTCTAATGTTACTGTCAAACACCAATGTATACGACCTTTCTGGATACCTATTTTACACCGACCTTGTCCAATATCAAATGGACCGTATTCCTGGTGAAAGCCTACCAAGCATAGCATTGTCTCTCCTAACTCTACCTCAAAAGTAATTTGTTCTCTTGATTTTAGTTCTTGAGAGGGTATTTGGGCTTGTAAGACCACTCTTTTTGACCTTTTCTCCCTTATTTGGCTTACTCGTCTCAAATACCTCAGAACCGGCTGTTCCTGCGACACTCTCATGTTATCCCTAGTACTGTCTCTTGATATCTGGCTACTCCAGTCCTGTTGTGTCATTGGTGCTTCCTCCGTCCTTTGGCTCCACCCTTGGGCCAATGGAATCTGCCAGAGGCTGTAGAGTATCAGGAACATGGTCATCTGCTTCAGCATCCTCGGCTGGGTGCAGTTGCTCCTGGCTGGGTTGGGTCTGGTCCTTCTGGGGCGATTGGTTGGGTCTGGATGCGTCAGCATCCTGATCTTTCCCTGGCTCCTCTCTTGTCCTTGGCTGGGTGACTCTTGTGCAGTGATTGAGGTGGTACCAGGTGGTGTTTCCCTCAACCTGGATGGCAGTTGGCGTTGCTCTGATCACCTTGAATGGTCCGTCTCTCCTTGGCTCATTCCACTTTCTCCGGAACACTTTTATGTAGACCTGGTCACCGGGCTCCACCCCCCTTGGAGGGTCCTCTTCCGGCTCTGGAGCTCTGTTTTTTTCCTGTTTGAATATAAGCTTGTGTATAGCAGTTAGTTGTCTGACATATTCCCTTATTTCCAATTGTAATTGTTCCAATGGAGGGCCCTTGTGGGGTCCTCTAAGCGTAGGTGCAGGCATGGGTCGACCCGTAAGCATTTCATGCGGAGTTAGATGCGTCATTCTGTTAGCTTGCATGCGATAAGTCATTAGTGCTAGTGGTAGTGCATCAATCCAATTCATTTTGGCACTTGCACATATTTTATTTATTTTTGTCTTAAGTGTGCCATTCACCCTTTCCACCATTCCCTGTGACTGAGGATGATACACACAACCCAACCTTTGTTTGATGTGTAGATGCTGTATTACTTGTTTTACAGTTTTCTGGATAAATGCTGAACCATTATCTGAGATTATTTCTGTCGGAATTCCAAACCTCGGCATAACTTCTCTCGTCAAGAATTTGATTACAGTAGCTGCACTTTGATCTTTTGATGGGACTGCTTCCACCCATCTGCTAAATCTGTCTATGACCACTAACATGTACCTTTTTCCATTCACCTTCTTAATCATATCCACATAGTCTAAGACCAAATGTCTAAATGGTCCCTCAGGTGTAGGAATGTGTCCCAATGGAGTTGTGATTGTTTTTCCTTACATTGTTTTTTGCACATATCTCACATTCATTAAGTTGATTATCAACCATTGTTTGCAAGTATGGTGACCAAAAACCTTGTTGGCGAATTTTCCTCATTACTTCCCCCCTTGCGCAATGGTCAAAACCATGCGCATTAGTGATAAGTAAACCTAACAACGCCGTAGGCGCCAACATCATCCCATCATGAGTTCTCCATAACCCTGTGGGGGTACGTGCAGCACCCCTCTTTAGCCACATGTTTTGTTCATAGACTCCAGCCTTTTCTTGCATGCGGACAACATCTTCTTCAGTAGGCGCAGCTTCAGGCATGACCAATACTGCCTGGACCGCCCTGCTAGTGTTCGAGGCTACCCTGGCAGCCTCATCTGCAGCATTGTTACCTTTGATTACATAATCATGACCTTTCTTATGAGCCTGACATTTGATTATTGCCACTTGCTTGGGCAATAACAGTGCTGACATCAATTCCACAATCTGATCACAATGTAATATGGGAGACCCATCTGTTTTCTTAAATCCCCTCATTTTCCATACTGCTCCGAACAAATGACATACACCGTGTGCATACGCAGCTCTGATGTAGGTACCCCATTTTGTCATTGTTGCATTTACCTGTTCTTGAATGTTTCCTATCCAGTAGACATTTGCTGTGTCTGGCTCTGATAGCATCATTTGAGATGTCCCTGTAGTGTCAATTAGTATGCCTTGAGGTGTGCATAATATTTGTATTCCTAATTTACATAATGCATCTCTCCCTATTAGATTGACCGGCGTGGTGTCCGATACCAAAATGGGTATTTTAGCTGTACGTCCATGTAATTGTAGCGTTACTGGAGCTGTCACTGGTATTAACTGTGTTTGTCCCGAGAATCCTACAGTTTTGATAAATTTTTTCGCCATTGGGAGGTGAGAGGCATATTTTGAACCTACACATGTGTAAGTTGCTCCAGTATCTGCCATCATTGGTGTGCCTCTATCATTTACTAGAACCTGCAGTATTGGTTCCTCATCAGCCTGTTTCGTAATTGCTACATGCTGACCCTCCCCTTGTGGATTCTCTGGGCAGCCCTAGTAACCTTGACCCATCCAGGGTCCTGCTGGGTACTGATTATATTCTTCCTGCCTTTGCTGTCTCTGTCCCCTCTGTCTCTGTTGCTGAACTGGTTGGAAAGGAACTGTTGGACAGTTCCTGCTCATATGACCATCCTGTCCACATGACCAACATTCATTGAACCTTCTGAACTGATTGGGTGGCCCCTGTCTTTGGCCATATCTTGGCTGACCCTGTGGTCCTCTGTATTGATTAAACTGTCTCTGCCTATACCCATTGTTAGTCCCTTGTTCTCTACTCTGGGTGAATACATTGAAAATTGGTGTGGTGGGTAACCCTTGGGCCTGAGGCTGTTGCACTAGGGGAGAGGATGTCTGCTGTGGAACTGCAGAAATGTTCATCTGAGGTGGGGGCTGCTGGACAACGGGTGTCATTGTAGCTGACTCTGCAACGACCGCCTGTTTTTTCTTGTCTTTGTCCTTTCTTGTTATTTCCTCCAACTGGAGCTGAGATAACTTTCTCTGCACCTCTCTGCTTTGTTCTTGCATTTTTTGTTCATTTTGACGATATCTTTCCACTGCATGGACCAGATGATCGCTGAACTCTTTATGAGACTTTGATGAGATCAGTCCCACCACATCTTCTAGCTTGTTCCGAACTGAGCTAGGCATTGTCTCTATTATGGAGGTTCTAAACAGGATGGAGACCAGTGGGTCTTGCTCTGGGTCTCGGTCTGTTTCCAATCTCCATCTCATGACTTGCTTCTCCAGGAAGGATGCAGGATTCTCTGTGTCACCGATTATGGAGCCCCTCAGGTTCTTGTGGTCCACATGGGTTGGGTATTCACTTCTTAGCGCCGCCCAGGTGTTTGATCGGTAGATGTCAAACGTTGTTCCATCAACGCCTTCATCCAGTAGATGTTGCAGACCCCCATTTTGCAGTACACTCTCCATCTTGGCAATACCTAGCACTCTAGCCAACAAAGCCTTCAGATCCCCCACCGCCATCAACTTCCCTACTGTATTCTCCTCAAATATCCTGATCCATTTTGAAGCCCCATTGTGTATGTTAGGGAGTCTAGATACTAATCCCTCTAGGTCCTGTGATCCCCATGGGACATACTGAGCTTGTTGTCCCTTAACCAGAATAGGATAAACGCCTGCATAACTTTTTTTTCCTCCTCTCCTTTTGTGATTTCCTAAGTTCTTCCTGTAGTTCGGCCACTAGGGGGCTGTGAGGGATGTCACTGCATCTGGGTGGTGGGCCCCCCTCCCAGCTGCATTCCTTCTCTCCCTCCCTAGGTTTTCTAGAAGGTTTTTTTCCTATCTGAGTTGCTGAACTACCTTGTCTTGCATACATATCATAACCCCTCCTATCACTATCCCTCTCATCTCTTTCACTGTCACTATCCCATTCCTTTACCGCTCCTTTAACCCCTTTGTAACAGTCCATGTGTATGTGTGGTCCCCATTTTTCTTCATGATCCTCATTTTCTCTGTCAATTTCTATCTCTCCTTTTATATCTACTGTTCCTGAAATCAGTGGGTATAATCCTGTGTGGTAGGGTGGTGGACACTTTTTAAGGGGTGGTGGTTTTGGTTGTTCGGCCCTATTGACCATTTCTCTTGTTACCTTTTCTTTTTTCCTCCAATTCTCTCCTTCCTTCTTAAACATGGACAATATCAGCTTTTCTCTTTCCCTTTTCTCCACTGATTTCTTTCCTGTTTTGTTACACTTGTAATTTTTTATCATTACTTCCATCTCCTCACACAGAACCACATCAAATGTCCCTTCCTTTGGCCATTTTGTTCCTTGTTTAGCGGTTCTTTTTTCCCATTTTTCTGAAATTTTTATTATTTCATCTTTATTTAAGGGGTTATTTTTACATAGTATTTCTACCGCTGATGCTGGCATGGTTACTTCTTATAATAAGGAGTTTTCTACTTTTTAAAATTATTTTATTATTATTATTTATTATTATTATTATTATTTAACCGTGTCCTAGCGTGGGGTGTACAACTCCCTCCCACCTTTTCTAGCTCCTAGCTCTGTTCCTCTTCAACTTTCTTTTTCCTTTCCTCCCTACTTAACTCTGTCTCTCTCTTTATTTTCCTCTCTGGTGTTGCAGCTCCTCTGGAGCTGCTCGACCCCCACCTTTTCACTTTTCTCCTCTCCTCCTTTCTAACCCCTGCTCTCTACAGACTTCCCAAACCACTCTGCTCGATCCTGTTATTATTTTGTATTTTTAGGTTACTTATTAATTATAATACCTTATCTTTATCTATATCTTATCTATTACTATAGCACTCGTCCTATGCTCCTACTCTCAATTAATTAACTACAATGGACGAAAACACAATTCCCTGACTTTGCAGACCCTTTCTCTCTTGAAAGGCGGTATCTCAGATTTACCAACACAAAACAAAGCTCCCGATCAAGCTTAACACAAATAACTCCAACCAACCAAGTGAGGCCTCCTGTCAGAAGGAGTGTCTCAGACTTTTAAACTTAAAAATGGATAATCATATGAGTATCGGTTACTCCTACACCTTATTCTAAAATACTTTCCTCAACAGTTTGTTACGGCTGGTGATTTTGACCCAAGTGCACAGCAATGAGGAGACGTAGGTTCAGGTAACGCCCGTGGGCGTATTTATTGATAGTCTGTGTGGGGATAGGAGTAGGTGAGTCTAGGTGGCTCCGCAGGTTGGCTCAGCTGAACTGGGATCTCCAGAGACATACGTGTTGACAGGTGAAGCTCTGGCGTAGAGTGAAGTGCAGACTGGGCTTTTGTACTGGCAGCAGTTGATTGTGGATGGCAGACAGGTGCGGAGATTGGTGAGGGAGAGCAGGTGTGCTGAGCTGAGCCATGGAGCAGTCAGTGAAGGGGGAGGGGTGGATGTGAAGGTGAAGAGGAGCGAGCCGTAACAGGACCCCCCCTCCGAGGGGCGTCTCCGGGCGACCGTCCGGGGGCGTCGGGGTTGGCCTGGTAGAAGTCCCGTAGGAGAGAGGGACTCATGATGAGCCTCCTAGAAATCCAACTGCGTTCCTCCGGCCCGTAACCCTCCCAGTCCGCCAGGTATTGGAATCCACGACCCCGGCGCCGCACTTTCAGCAGCCGGCGAACCGTCCACTGGGGATGACCATCAACCATCTGAGGAGGCGGAGGGGCTGGAGCGGAGGGCATGAGAGGGCTGGAGGAGACAGGTTTGACCTTGGACACATGAAACACGGGATGCACGTGCCGCATGGGGGTAGGAAGCCTGAGACGTACAGCCGCTGGACTCAGGACGTGGTCGATCTCGAAGGGACCGACATACCGCGGAGCCAACTTCTTGGAGGACACCTGGAGTGGTAGATCGGCAGAGGAGAGGTAGACCTGTTGCCCAACCTGGTATACCGGTGCCGGAGTGCGGCGACGGTTGGCCCCACGGCAGGAGCGCTCATTGGAGTGCAGCAGGGCGGCGCGGACCTCCTTCCACACCCGCCGACATCGCCGGAAGTTGGCCTGGACAGAGGGGACAGAGGCCTCAGACTCCTGGAGAGAGAAGAGTGGGGGTTGGTAACCCAGCGACGCCTCAAATGGAGACTTGCCGGTGGCAGAGCAGGTCAGGGTGTTGATCGAGTACTCCACCCAGGGTAGATCCTTGCTCCAGGAGGAGGGATGGAGGGCAGAGACGCAGCGAAGGGCAGACTCCAAACTCTGGTTCGTGCGTTCAGCTTGACCATTGGTCTGTGGGTGGTACCCTGAGGAGAGGCTTACGGTGGTGCCAATCTCCTTACAGAAGGCTCGCCAGACCTGGGACGTGAATTGGGGCCCCCGGTCAGAAAGAATGTTACTGGGAAGCCCGTGGAGCCGGAATACATGCTGGGTGAGAAGATCAGCCGTCTCAGCCGAGGACGGGAGCTTAGGAAGCGCCACCAGGTGCACCGCCTTGGAAAACCGGTCCACCACAGTAAGAATGACAGTGTTTCCATGGGAAGGGGGAAAACCGGATACGAAGTCCAAGGCAATGTGCGACCAAGGGCGACTGGGCACAGGAAGAGGACGCAGAAGCCCAGCTGGTGGTTGATGTGAGGCCTTGGCTCTGGAGCAGGTGGCGCAGGCAGCGACAAACTCCCGGACATCAGCCCTCATGGATGGCCACCAAAACCTCCGGCCGAGGAAGGTGAGGGTCCGTTGGAATCCGGGATGGCAAGCGAACTTGCTGGTATGGCCCCACAGAAGCACCTGAGACCGTACCGCCTGAGGAACGAAGAGGCGGTGAGGAGGACAGTCGCCTGGCCCGGGATCAGCACGTTGGGCCTGTTTGACCTCTGCTTCGATGTTCAGGGTGACCACCCCTATGATACGAGAAGCAGGGACAATGGGCTCAGGCTCGGACAAGGATTTTTCAGGTGCATGGAGTCGGGACAATGCGTCAGCTTTGGTGTTACTCGAGCCAGGTCGGTAGGTAAGGGTATAGTTGAATCTATCCAGGAACTGTGCCCATCGGGCCTGACGAGAGTTAAGGCGTTTGGCAGCCCGGATGAAGGTTAGATTCTTATGATCAGACCAGACCACAGTGGGCTCCTCCACACCCTCCAACCAGTGGCGCCACTCCTCAAAGGCTGCCACCACCGCTAGCAGCTCTCTATTACCGATATCATAGTTCTCCTCTGCTGCACTAAATCGGCGGGAGAAGAAGGCACAGGGATGCAACCTCTGGTCCTTTGCTGACCGCTGGGACAAGACAGCTCCTACGCCAACCTCCGAAGCATCCACCTCCACTATGAAGGGCCTGGAGGGGTCCGGATGGAGGAGGACTGGAGCTGTGGCAAAATGCTCCTTGAGAGCAGAGAAGGCAGCATCGGCAGAAGGCGTCCAGATGAAGGGACGTTGAGTGGAGGTGAGGTGAGTAAGGGGAGCAGCTATGCGGCTGTAGTTCCGAATGAAACGGCGATAGAAGTTTCCAAATCCTAGGAAGCCTTGGAGCTGTCTGCGGGTGGAGGGTTGGGGCCAGTCAACAACTGCTTGGACCTTGCGAGGGTCAGGACGAATGCAGCCATCCTCCACAATGAGTCCTAGGAACTCCACAGAAGGCGAGTGAAAAACGCACTTCTCAGCCTTAATGAAAAGGCGGTTCTCCAAGAGGCGTTGGATGACCATGCGGACGTGCTGGATATGCTCCTTAAGGCCCCGGGAGAATATAAGGATGTCATCCAGGTAGAGGACCACAAATACCTCTAGCATGTCCCTGAGCATGTCGTTCATGAGAGCCTGGAAGACCGAGGGCGCGTTAGTGAGTCCGAAGGGCATGACCAGGTATTCGTAGTGTCCACGGGGGGTCTTGAAAGCGGTCTTCCACTCATCCCCCTCACGGATACGCACAAGGTGGTACGCGTTCCGGAGGTCCAACTTGGTGAAGATGGTAGCACCGACGAGGGGTTCAAAGTTGGAGCTCATGAGGGGGAGAGGGTATTTGTTCTTGATTGTGATGTTGTTGAGCTGCCTGTAGTCTATGCACGGCCTCAGATCCCCACCCTTCTTCTTGACAAAAAAGAACCCCGCTGCCACCGGAGATGTGGAAGGGCGTATAAGACCCTCAGCCAGACAATCATTAATGTAACGGTCCATCGCCGCCTTCTCAGGTAGAGAGAGATTGTAGAGGCGACTCACTGGGAGTTGGGCGTCAGAACGGAGCTCAATGGCACAGTCGTAAGGTCGGTGGGGAGGAAGAGTACAAGCGCGTTCCTTACTGAAGGCCTCTGCCAAGTCATGGTACTCGGCGGGGATCTTGGTGAGGTCGGGAGGAACAGGGCTTGGTTGCTCAACCGGGGAAGGCGTCTGGGCAGACCGAAGGCAGCGGGCATGGCAAGGAATGCTCCAGCTGAGGATGCGGCCCGAGCTCCAACAGACGTGGGGGGTGTGGAGCTCCAGCCAAGGTCGGCCTAAGATGAATGGCGTGTCAGGGGAGTTGATAATGTAGGGACGGATGCTCTCCACATGGTTCCCAGAGACAGTGAGGGTGAGAGTGTCACACCGCTGAGTGACGGGACCCATGGGGTGTCCATCCAAAGCGAAGGCTGAAAGTGACCTCTCCAGGGGTGCAATGGGAAGGCCCACCTCCAGGGCGTATTGATGGTCAACAAAACTCTCATCAGCCCCGGAGTCGATCAGAGCTGGAGTGGAGAGCGTCTGCCCCTGCCAGGCGAGAGTGACGATGAACCTGGCTTTGCTGGAGAGGGACTGGGGGTTGAGCAGGCGGCTCACTCGGAACCCCCGAGCGGGTGAGCCCTGTCTTTTGGCTGCTGAGCTGAGGGGGCTCTGGAAGGCAGGATAGGGCAAGAATCAACAGAGTGTGCAGAGCTAGCACAATACATGCAGAGTCCCTGTAGTCTCCGGTACCCACGCTCTGCAGGAGTCAAGCGAGCTCGACCCAACTGCATAGGCTCCTCTTCACCAGCAGAAGTTGAAGGAACAGAGGAGACTCGGACAGGCCGATTAAGACTCACTGGAGGTGGGGGGAGTGGCCTGGATGCAGTACGACTCTGGTAAGCCCTCTCTTGCTTACGCTCCCGGTGACGTTCATCCAGAGAAATGGAAAGGGAGATGAGCTGGTTCAAGGTAGTGGGCTTATCTCTACCAGCTAAGGTGTCCTTCACAGGCTCTGCCAAGCCGCGCCGGAAAGCACTGAATAACGCGGCCTCATTCCATTGGCAGCGGGCTGCAAGAATGCGAAACTCTGTGGCATACTCCGCCACGGAGACCAAACCCTGCTGGAGGGTAGAAAGGGCTGAATCGGCATCCTGCCCATGAACATCATGATCGAAAACAGTCTTAAATTCCTGGATGAAAGCTGCATAGTCTTGCATATAGGGTGCAGAGCCCTCTCGACTAGCCATTACCCACCGGCGAGCCTGCCCTGTGGTCAGATTAGCAATGTAAGCTATGCGAGCAGTGGCAGTGGAATACATACTAGGTTGTAGCTCAAAAACGTACTCACACTGCATGAGAAATTCCCGACAGAGAGTGAATGACCCATCATAAAGAGCCGGGGCAACAAGATGGGGCTCCCGAGGCGGCGTCGTGTCTGGCTCGGGGACTGAGTTGGACCCGGACGCCGAAACTGGACGACCCGAGGGCGGAGGACCCGAGGGTGGAGAGACCTGTGCTCTGAGGGCGGCGATCTGGTCAGTGAGGGCCTGGACTGCGGAAGCGAGTTGGCTGACCTGGGCCTGTTGTGCAGAGGCCTGGGCGTGTTGAGAGCTCGCAACCTTTTGGAGGTCGTTCTTCATAGTTGAAATAACAGTAGAGGCTTCCAATAGCAGTCGAGAGTTTTGCGCTAACGTCTCCTGGGCCTGAAGCGGATCGAGGGGCGGAGTCTTCCCTGTCATGCTGGCTGGGTCCGTTTGGCCAGAGCTTACTGTTACGGCTGGTGATTTTGACCCAAGTGCACAGCAATGAGGAGACGTAGGTTCAGGTAACGCCCGTGGGCGTATTTATTGATAGTCTGTGTGGGGATAGGAGTAGGTGAGTCTAGGTGGCTCCGCAGGTTGGCTCAGCTGAACTGGGATCTCCAGAGACATACGTGTTGACAGGTGAAGCTCTGGCGTAGAGTGAAGTGCAGACTGGGCTTTTGTACTGGCAGCAGTTGATTGTGGATGGCAGACAGGTGCGGAGATTGGTGAGGGAGAGCAGGTGTGCTGAGCTGAGCCATGGAGCAGTCAGTGAAGGGGGAGGGGTGGATGTGAAGGTGAAGAGGAGCGAGCCGTAACACAGTTTCTGAGAAATGTATGTATTTTGTTTATGAATGACGATCCTTCAGTATCTCTGATTTAACAGATCAGTTATAAAATTAATAAAATAGAAACCATCTTAAGAATAGCCACTGAGCGTTTGTCCTTACGCCTTTAATCGACTATCTTCGTGGTCATCCGTGGACAAAAACAATGGCGATCCTTCAGTATCACTGATTTAACAGATCTATTATAAAATGAATAAAATAGACACCATCTTAAGAATAGCCACTGAGCGTTTGTCCTTACGCCTTTAATGGACTATCTTTGTGGCCATCCGTGGACAAAAACAAAGTACTGTCCCTACTCTAACAATGAATTTAATTATTTGATCGTTTCCCAATGCGTCCAAATTATTATACTCTACCCGAGCAGACCTTACCCAAGCTTATCTTGGTAAGCGGTAACCGCAGAGTTAGGATCTACCCAAGCAGTCCCTAGCAGCGCTACTAGGCGGTATGTCAGAATCCCCAATCTGACCAAGCAGACCCTCCCCTTAGGAGGCGGTATCTCAGATTACTTTTCTCAATCTCTAAAGTCTGACGAAGCGGACCCTCCCCGTAGGAGGCGGTATCTCAGACAAACAATCCAATCTGACGAAGCGGCCCTCCCCGTAGGAGGCGGTATCTCAGATTTCTTCAGCCTGACGAAGCGGCCCCTCCCCGTAGGAGGCGGTATCGCAGACTACCTGCCCGTTCAGCCCTTTATAATACTTCTTCACTAATTGTACTATAAAGCGGTATCCACAGGATTTAAAAAATAAAAAACAATTTACCCTAATACAACATTTACTAGGGACCTGCCGTTCTTCCAGTGCAATATCTATACTCTAATTATACTACAAAAGGACAGCCACAGGATTTAGGTTAGGAAATAAATTTACCCTACTAGTGTAGGGACCTGATCGTTCTTCCCTCTGTAGTATCTATACTCTAATGTGTACTACAAAGGATTACCACAGGATTTAGAGTAGAAAAGAATTTCACCCTAATAGTTTAGGGACCTGATCGTTCAGCCCTCTGCAGTATCTATAGTCTAATTCGTACTACAAAGCGGTACCCACAGGCTTTAACAAAAATACAAACATTTCAGCAATTTAGTAAACCACAGAGCATTATGGTTAGTCAATTCAGTATATCACAGAGCATCATAGTTTGTTAATAAACCACAAAGCATTAAGGATAACACATGAATTAGTAAACCACAATAACCATGATTTGATGCTGAGCACTCATTCCCGGCCTACCCCTCTTTTTCTTTACACACTGGTTTATTTTTTGGAGAGACACTTGACTTACTGCTTAGCGTTAGGATGGGTCGAGCACAGATCACACAGTTTTCTATAACTAATAGGCAAGAACGTAGCTTACCTTTTTATAATGAGTGGCCACTCGTAGTGTGGTCTGTGCGGACACCAACCCGCAGCGAAGCAGTCGTCTTGGCCCCTTTTCTTCAATCCTGTTCGTGACGCCAAATTATGTGGTGGCTAAAGCACATATCTTAACAAAAGTAAGAGGGTTCTGGGAGGCCGCAGTTTGAATGATCAAGACTTTATTATCGCTTGCAGCGAAGCAACACAAAGCCTGAGTCGGTTTGCAAAGTGACTGCCACACATCCCCCGTGTGTCCCTTTTTATCCTGTTTTCCAAACATGTTGTCAGCACCTTAAACATTGCATACTATACAAAAACGGCCCTTACTTCCTTTACTGCTGAAACCCCATCAGCATATCTCATATAGGCACCCCATCCTCCAATTGTGTCTGTTTTGTTCACTAAGCATTTAAACAGGCACCTTAAAGATAACATGGGGTGAACCAGGAAGTGTACCTTGAGTTGAACACAGGGAGGTATCTATGAGTGGCCATCTGTTTCCTTCCACAGTTAGTTCATGCTTTACATGGAAAACCCAACAATTGTACTAGTCTTAACTTGGTTAATATCTTCCATAGTGGGCAGGTGTGGAGGAAACAACATACCTTTGGCCAACTGAGATATGAGTTCTGTTTTGTCCATTGCCCTCATGCTCAACAACCCACTGAGGAGTACTGTCCCTTATCATGCCGCGCCTCCTTCATGCATGTAAACATGTTGTGGCAAGCTATAGCAAGCAAGACGCACAAGATACCACAATCAGTTGAGCAATGGTACTCTCTGACTCATCCCCAAAACAACGCCCTCTGACTCATCCCCAAAACAACAGCAAAAACAGTGAACGTAAGGAACCCAACATGCCTTGAACAATTGCTTCCAAACCCTATCTACCAGCAATTACACAGAATGCCAGAATGTCGCAAAGCATTCTGGGAAACACTCCCCCAACACGTTACACAGCTTCCACCTAACAGGTTAGCTGTCCCCAGCAACCCACTTGTCCAACACAAAGTCCTTGAGGTGTTGGGGGGCCTGGTCGACGTCGAGGGTTCCGCTCAGGTGACCCCCTAGTAGCTCCCAGTGGAATGGTAGGGACCTGCGGTTTGTCCTCAGCCCCATGCCCACCCCCAGATGGAACTAATGGTTGGTAAGGAGCAAGCCTGTCGCAGTGGAGCACTACTACCCGATTTCTTTTTACCAACCACCCCCGGTACACAACATCAGACAGTTTCTCCAAAACTGTACATGGACCGACCCACTGACTCATCAGCTTGGGGGAAAGACCCTTCTTCCTCTCTGGGCAATACACCCACACCATCACCCCTGCTGCAAAGTCCTCCCCCTTAGAGCGAGAATCTTATGCCCGTTCATGTCGGGCCCCAGCATTGGCAAGGGGCTTCCTTGTTGGACCACCTGGAGACAAAGGTGATACAGGTAATCCAACCCGGGTCCCGCCACCTCAGACTCAGGGAGTGGTCCAAAAACCAAATCCACGGGGGTGCAAAGCTCATGTCCAAACATGAGGATGGCAGAGGTGCACTTGGTGGACTCCTGCACTGCAGTCCGATGCACCCACAGGACCAAAGGCAGATGTAAGTCCCCGTCTCGCTGCTGATGGCTAGTCAAAATAGCGAGTTGCGCGACCAGGGTGCGGTTGAAGCATTCAACCAGTCCATAGCTCTGAGGGTGTAGTGGTGTAGTCTGGGTTTTCTTGATGCCCAGTCGCCGACAAACCTCTGCAAACACCTGGGCCTCGAAGTTCCACCCCTGGTCACTATGCAGCTCCTCTGGTAGGCTAAAGGGACAGAACATCTCGTCCACCAGCCGCCCTGCAGTCATGACAGCACTCTGGTCAGGGACCGCATAGGCCTCTGGCCATTTGGTGGAATAGTCCACGGCAACCAATATGTAGCGGTTACCCTGTTCAGTAGTCGGGAAAGGACCCAAGATGTCGACGGCCATGCACTCCATGGGGGCCCCCACCTGGTACGCCCTGTGAGTGTCGGGTTAGCCCTTTTTTCACAGTGCAGGTGTCACACCGGTGAACATAATGTTCCACATCCTGGCGGCATCCTGGCCAATAGAACTGGGACCGAAGATGGTTGAGGGTTTTGGAGACTCCAAAGTGTCCAACCCCGGCCGCACCATGGACCAGTCGTAGCACTCTGGAGCGTAGCTGGCGGGGCACTAGGAGCTGGAGAATGTCACCGTCGCCCCCCGGGGTCTGCCAGCGGCAGTGGAGGAGTCCATCGTGGTTGATGAGGTTGGGCCACTGCGAGTAGAGGGCCTTGGTCTCAGGGTCTAGTGCAGAGATGGTTGGCCACACTGGTCTTTGGACCGCCCCTACCCAGGGGCACCCAGAGACCCAGAGTCAAGGTCCCCTGGGTTGTCTCACAGTGCGGCCACCACAGAACGAGGTCCACCGGACCTCGTTCTTCTACCCGTAGGCAGTACCTACAGTTGTCTTCTCGACAGGGACGCCGAGACAGTGCATCCATGTTGACATGGAGGCGGCCAGCCCGGTGGTGTATCTCAAAGTCATAATCCTGAAGAACCTCCAGCCACGTGGAAAGCTGCCACTCCAGTTCTTTAAAGTTGAGGAGCCAGGTGAGGGATGGATGGTCTGTACCCAGGAGGAACCTCTGCCCATAGGTAGGGTCTGCAGTGTGAAGGCCCAGGACAACAGTTAGCAACTCTCGGTGTGTGACGCAGTAATTCCTCTCTGGTCGGCTGAGGGATTGGCTGAAGTATGCAGTGACCTGCTCTCCCTGTTCCCCCTCCTGGAAGAGTACCGCCCCAAGGCCGACGTTGCTGGCATCGGTGTCAACGATGAAGGGATGCTGGACGTCTGGATAGGCCAGCCCGGGACTCTCGACGAGTGCTGACCGAAGCTGGAAAAAGGCGTGTGTGCAGTCCTCAATCCAGTGGAACGCTTGCCCTTTCTGTGTCAGCTGATGCAGTGCGCTGGCAATGGTGGCAAAGTGTCTGACGAATCACCGATAGTAGGAAGCGAGTCCCAGGAAGCTCATAGCCCCGCAATGTTGCGAGGGACAGGCCAGTCCTTCACTGCTGCTACCTTGGCTAAATCGGTGGACACTCCAGCTGCACTGATGACGTGACCCAGGAAAGACATCTCTCGCTGGAACAGTTGACACTTCTGGGGGTGGAGATGCAGGCCGGCCTCGTGAATGGCGTGGACGCCGTCCGTCAGGTTGGTCACTGTGCTTTCATGGTCAGTGGCATGAGCAAGAAGGTAATCCAGGTATACGACGCAGCGGTTCCGGGGAATGTCAGCCAGGACCTTCTCCGTCAAGCGTTCAAAGGTAGCCGGGGCGTTGCAAAGACCGAAGGGCATCATTTTAAACTGGTGCAGTCCTTGGCCAATGGAAAAGGCAGACTGCCTTTTCCATTGGCCAAGGACTGCACCAGTTTAAAATGATTGGACGTGCTTCTGGCGACAACTCAACCTGCCAGTAGCTGAACCAGCGGGACCCAGCAATGTAATCGAGGGCGTCATCAACCCGGGGCAGTGGGTACGAGTCCTTATGAGTGACTTTGTTGAGGAGACAATAGTCCACGCAGAGGTGGTGGTGCCATCTTTCCAGGTGCCATCTTTCTTTCTTACGAGAACCACTGGGGCTGCCCAGGGGCCTGTGGAGGGCTTGATTATTCCAGCTTCCAGCATCTCCTTGATTTTTTCTTCTGCCCAAAGCCGCTTGGCTAGCGGCAGGCGTCGGGGACGGAGGTGGATTGGGCATGCACCGGCAGTGTCAATGTCATGCTGCACCAAGCTGGTGCGTGTACAGTCCTCATCTCTAGCTGCAAAGATGTCAGAAAAAAACAGGTCCAGTACTTCCCATAGTTGGCATCGCTGATCCTCCTCCAGGCCCTTGCCGCTCCGGTGGTAGAGGTCGACGATGGCCTCCCTGGTTTCAGCGGATGGAGATTGAGCTGGTGGGGGAACTCCTTCTGTGGCTGGTGGTGTTCTCTCGAGGCCACATGTTCTTACTGTTGGCGGTGCAGAAGACTCTTTTGCTGGAAATGAGGCGAGTCACAGTCCCTCCCTTTACCTGTGGCGTGCAGTGTGATGGTCTCAGGGCCCAGGCAAAGTTTAGCTCTGGATATATCCACCACGGCACCCCATATGGTCAGCATGTCTAGCCCAATGATGCAGGGGTCCAGTATTCTAGCTAACCAAAACTTGTGGCCCACCATGTGGCCAGCAGCAGTCACTTTGAGGGACTTTTGTCACAACATCTTAGTGCGTGCCCCGATGACAGTGGCAATGTGGCGCTTGGTAGGAGTCCAGCCCAGTGGGCTCGGCAGCTCTGTCCCAGGTAGTTTTCCTGGCCGGAGGAGGGAGATGGTGGACCCTGTGTCCATCAGGGCCCTGCACCAGGTGCCATCGATGTCACAGTCCATATATAGTCCGATGGCCCGGCGTAGTCGGCCGATTTGTAATCCAGCTTTGGCGGGGGAGGAAGGGGTCGTTCCGGATGGCAGTTATAATAATAATAATAATAATAATAATAATAATAATACATTTTATTTAGAAGTGCATTTCAGGCCACTCAAGGACACTTTACAATTTAAAACAAGAGCAAACAAATAACAAAACCATTAGAAGTGCAAGTAAAAACATCATGACAACTACAATGAGAATGCTGTCCTGAAAAAGTGGGTTTTGAGAGAGGATTTGAACTGAGGGAGGGAGTCAATATTTCGGATGTCAGATGGGAGTTAGTTCCAGAGTTTGGGAGCAGAGCGGCTGAAAGCTCTGCTCCCCATGGTGGTGAGCTGGGCAGAGGGGACAGTGAGGTGGATGGAAGAGGAGGATCTGAGGGAGCAGGTGGAGGTGGCAGTGTGAATGCGGTCAGACAGGTAGGGAGGGGCGAGGTTGTGGATGGTTTTAAAGGTATGAAGGAGAATTTTGAAGTTAATACGGAAGTTAATTGGAAGCCAGTGGAGATGCTGTAGGATGGGGTGATGTGGTGGAAAGAGGGGGTTTGGGAGAGGATACAGGCAGCTGAGTTCTGGACCAGTTGGAGCTTATGGAGGGATTTCTGGGGGAGACCAAAGAGGAGAGAGTTACAATAATCAATACGGGAGGTGACAAGGCAATGTACAAGAATAGAGGTGGTGTGGGGGGTGAGGGAGGGATGGAGGCTATTTATATTACGAAGATGGAAGTAGGTAGTGCGGGTGGTGATGTTGATATGGGTTGGAAGGAGAGTGAGCCATCAATGATGACACTCAGACTCTTCACCTGGGGGGAGGGGGAAACTATGGAGCTGTCAATTGAGAGGGAAAAACTGTCTACTTTGGATAGAGTGGATTTAGTACCAACTAGAAGGATTTCTGTTTTATCGCTGTTAAGTTTGAGGAGAACCAGGTTTGTAGTTCAGAGAGGCAATCTGTCAGGGAGGAGGGAGGGAGGATGGAGTTGGGTTTGGTGGAGAGGTAGAGCTGGGTGTCATCCGCGGAGCAGTGAAAAAGAATATTAAATTTACGGAAAATAAGGCCAGGGGGAAGGAGGTAAGTAATGAAAAGGAGGGGACCAAGGACAGAGCCCTGGGGGACACCAGAGGAGACAGGGGAGGGTTGGAAACGGAAGGATTTGAGTTGAATGAACTGAGAGAGGTCTGAGAGATAGGAGTGGAACCAGTCAAGGGGGATGCCAGTGATGCCAATGGAGGATAATCTATTGAGAAGGATGGTATTGGAAATTGTGTCAAAGGCTGCACTCAGGTCAAGGAGGATGAGGATGGAGAGTAAACCAGAATCAGCTGCACTAAGAAGGTTGTTGGTGATTTTCAGAAGGGCTGTTTCAGTGTTATGATGGGGACGGAAACCAGATTGGAACTGTTCGTATAGATTATTTTGAGATATGGGAATGGAGAATGGGATGGGAATGGAGTTGAGAAGCACCAATTTTCTCAAGTATTTTGGAGAAGAAAGATTGGATAGGTTGGAAATGGGGCAGAGGTTATTGAAGTTGTTGGGATCTGAACCAGGTTTTTTGAGGATTGGGGAACCAGAAGCAGTTTTGAAGGGTGAGTGAACAGAACCAGTAGTGAGAGAGGAGTGGATGATAGCAGCAATGAGAGGGAGAAGTGAGGGGAGGCAGGATATGACCCGGGCAGTAGGGAGGGTATCTAACTGGCATGTGGATGGTTTTGATTTAGAGATGAGATCAGAGATAGCAAAGGGATCAGGGAGATGGAAAGAGGAAAATGGCAGACTATAGCGGAGAGGTTCAGGGAGGTGAGGGAGTGGGGCTCAAGTGCTGGTGGATTTTGTAGATTTTCTGATTAAAAAACAGAAGGAAGGAGTCACCCGTGTCCAAAGAGTACAGGTGGGGGGGGGGGGGGGGGGGGGGGGGGTAGGAGATCTGGGGCTTGAAGGATTTTGTTGAGTGATTTTGAAGAGTGCCTTGGAGTTGCCATGGTTGGAACAGATGAGACTGGAATAATAAGGCTGAAGCGATAGAGTCCTTACTGTAAGTCCTTACTGTAAGATATGATTTTTGTACATGTCATGGTGGACTGTGAGACGCTTTTTATGGAGACGCTCAAGTTGACATCCTTTGGACTTGATGAAGTGGAGTTCAGGGGTGAACTAAGGGGCAGAATGGGAGAACGAGACAGAAGGAGTTTTAACAGGAGCGAGGGAGTTGAGAATGGTAGTGACCGAGTTATTGTAGTGGATAACCAGTTCATCAGGGGAGGAAGAGTAGTCCGGGTCTGGTATAGATGCGATGGTGGAGGAGAGGGTGAGAGGATTTATTGCCTTGATATTACGGAATGAGATGAGACGTGGTGGCTTGGTCATGGAGAGGCAGAGTGTAATATTAAATGAAAGGAGGAAGTGATCAGTGATGGGGAGTTAATCAGATGTGCAGTTGGAGGGAGGGAGACCAGAGCAACATATTAAGTCCAGTGTATGTCCTTTAATATGGGTAGGGAAGTCAGTGAAGATGTGGTAACCAGAGCTCTCAAGGCAGGATGAGAAGTCACAGGTGAGGGGGAGAGTAGTGTTGTCCAGGTGGATATTGAAATCGCCCAGCAGAATCACATTAGGGGAAAGAGTGGAGAGATGGGCGAGTAGAGCAGCAATATCATTTAAAAACTCAGAGTGGGGCCTAGGTGGACAGTAAACAGTGGCCACAATGGTGGGAGTAGGACCAGACAGTTTACAGGCAATGCACTCAAATGAGCTGGATGCAGGGATAGAGACGGAAATCACTTTCCACTTCTCGCGGTGAATTATCACGAGACCTCCGCCGCGACCTGAGCCACGGGGTTGCGAGATGTAAACAAAGATGTAAACAAATGGTTAGGCTGCTGCCAAGTCTCTGTCAAACAGAAAAAGTCGAACTTACGGTCGGTGAGGTACTCCTGGACGAGATGGCCTTTGCTTGTGAGTGAGCGGATGTTCAGAAGCCCGAAGTTGACGGTGGAGTTGTCGTTCTGGACAGTAGCGCTAGCCGACCTGGGTAGGCTGGCTAGCAAGCTGGGGTCAACCCGGCGGCGGCCGGTGTTTCTCGGAGGACGACGAGTGGAGGACCAGAAGGATTTTATTGGTTTGGAGTTGTCAATAGGGAAGTTGCGGAGGGAGCCTCGGTGGATGTAACTTCGGCGGGGCAGGAGAGTGTCATCCCGAGGGCGCAGCACCGCGGGTGGAGGATCAAACAGGTGGGAACGTAGCCGGAGGAGCTCAGCAGCCAAGTACTGGAGAAGACCAGCCACGAGTCGATGGAATATCGACAATGTAATCCAGGCAAGTGCCGACCAAAAGAGAAACTTGGCGGACAACATTTTTAACCGAGAAGCCAGGTGAGCTTACTAAACACAATAAAACAATAAAAACAGCCGCTGAGTAGCGGCAGCAAGACGCGCCAGCGTGCACTCAGACCTTCTTCACTTCCCAGGGCTGGGCTCCTTGGTGCCGGGGCTGGGCAGTAGCGTGCGATGTGGCCTGGTTCTCCACACTGGTAACACCCTTCCGTCGAGCGATCGGCAGTCCTCCTGGGTCCCTGACGTGGCCATTGTGGGGGTGCAGCGGTGACTTGACAGGTCACTTCTTCGTTGTCACTGTCTTGGAGGTCTGCTTGGTGGGTTTGTGGCGCGGGAGGGGAGGTACTAAAGGGGCAATATTACTAATATTACTGAACTGCTCAACAACGCCACCCTGAGAATTTCACCCAGGGAATTATTCCGACACAAGGTACACAGGTCCGTAGTTACATGGAGGCAGGAGACGTGGTTCACAATTTAACACACTTTTAATGTTCATTTCTTTTCTTTCTTAAAACAAAAGCACAAATAAAATTAATTCACACAAAAGAAAAAGGGACAAACATAAACAGGGCTGAGGCCGAAGTGGATGGACGAAGGCTAGTGCAGGGAGGGATCCACCAAAAAAAAAGAAACAAACTTAAATCACCGGGCACACGTGGCAGACACACTCTCAGTGACGGAAACCCACTCCCAGGGACACAGCAAGACAGGACAGGAGGATGCCACCAACAGATCACCACCTACGCCGCCACCACCACCGGCCTACAGCAACTAAAAGGGGAGGGAAATGCAACAACTTAGTGGGGTTGCACACACAGAAAAAGAAAACTTAAGACCACGAGTAATGGACAAATTATAAATTTAAACTATCCAAAGTAAGAGAAGTTACTTAATTCACAAAAACAAGATCTAGGATGAACACAAACCCATACTCAAAAATAACAAAACGAAGCCCACACATTCATACACTAATTCACTAGATATAAAAAGGGAACAGTCCCGGGTGAACAGAAGAAATCGTGCCCGGTCCGCGGCCGAACAATCGTCCATCACAGAAAGAACCGCAGCGTAGCCTCTGACAACCGTAGGACCACGCTGTAACGGCCCGCAGCAGCAGCCGACGAACGGCAAGCACCGTTAAACAAAACAAAAGCAGCACGAAAGAAAAGCAAACAAAAACACAACGAAACAAAACAGAGCCAAACAAAACAAAGCAGAACAAAACAGCAGCGGCCCAATCAGGTGGTTACAGTCGCACCTAACAAAGAAAAACACCATCAGTATGGGCAAAGTGCATTCAGATTGGGGAGGTTGTATGTTACAATACACATACCGTTTTGTAGTAACCGACCCTCACGAGAGGAGGGGGGGGAAGGACTCCAGGCAGCCGCTCGCATTTACCTGTGATCATATGAGCATTAGCCACCTAGTAGCGCTAACCATGACGCAGAGAGATATAGGACACTTACCGCTGCGAACGAATCACCGCCAGCACACACAGCACGGAACGGCGCACAATCGTCCTACAACACACAAACGCCTTAAGCATAATGATCGCAATAATACGACCAGCGAGGGGAAGCAACATGCAACCATACCTGTCGGGCACACAACCTCTGACCCGGAAGTGACAGCTGACAATGGGAGCGCAGAGAAAGAACAGGTGGGCGGACTACAGCTTTTATACCGGTTCACCTGTGTATAGCGGAAATGAGGAACGAAACCATAGCAACCGTATGTAAACAAGAGAGGAGGAGAAACAATACAAAACACTCCTCCTGCTACAGTGGGTTTAGTGCCTCACGTTGGTGGGGTGGGCCCTTGTGCCCAGCACGTGTTCCACACGTTCTTATCAAAGAACTGCCCATAGTAAGATAAATGTATGCAATTAGGCACTTTATGTATTTTACTCACTATTATTTACATCTTTTAACTCTTCTCTGGAGCAAACTGGACTGATTTTATATTTTTACCTATATATTATGTTTATCTAGTTATTGTGCATAGTGTTGTCTGTGTGTATGTGCTCCTTGTATGTCTTTATGCCACTGTCAAAGACAATTTTCCATTTTATGTAAGTTTTATGGACATTAAAGAAGTCTAAGTCTAAGTCTTCGGCTTCGCTCAACGCCTCGGCCAAAGTCGTTGGTGTACACAGGTGAATGTGCTCTAGAAGTCGCTCCGGCTGGAGCCCCCTGGTGAATGCTTGGAGGGCAAATGTCACAAAGCATTCTGGGAAACACTCCCCCAACACGTTACAATATTTGCATATCTTTTTTATGTTTCGACTTGCTTGGTGCCCCCGCAGCGATATGCGCGCATGTGCAGGCATTCATCCAGGTGCCTGATCAAGTGGCTGGAGGTGAGGAAGGTGTGCCTGCTGTGCAACATCCTGGTCCTGCAGCTGGCCCAGCAGGCCGGCGCCCCCTCCGACACCCCAACACAACAGCCTCTTCCTGGGGTGGAGAACCTGGTGTAGCCCCAATGACCCACCGACAAGATGTTGCCTCAGACATCCAGTACACAGGCATTCATGCAGGGACACACACCATGCACAGACACGCCCGACACAGAGGCATGCATACTCATACACACAGGCAGGCATGCACCAAACACACTCACAGGCACACACACACACACATCCAGAAAATCTTTTGCATGCCACATTCATTGTTTTGCAAACATTCACTGTAATACATCCATGCTACGAAGAAAAAAAAAAACTGTGAATGTATGAAGTGACCGATGAACAAATTCTGATTGGCTATACAATTACTTAGAATCTTGGCTTCTTCCCGTGGCAACAATGAGGAATCATTGATGTTCCACAAGTCTGACCTTCGGCTCCACATCACGTTACAGTTACCACACAACACTAGACAATGGGGGCGGGGCGGGGGGGTGCTAATGGTCAAAGTGCTAATGGTAGGTTTGGAGGGATATGGGTTTTGTGCCACACCGTTGGCCTCTGAAGAGTAGCTGTGGATACATTCAGCATTTATTTGCCTTTAATGTTATTATATTGTATTATAAAGATGAAAGACCTATACCAACTTATTCACAAACAGCAGATTGCTGACAGGCAAAAAAAAAAAGATTAGATCTTGATCAGAGCTTCAATGCTCAAGCATTCGGTTGTTAGCTGTAGATATTAGAGCCCGACCGATAAAGGATTTTGAAGGCCGATACCGATACAAATATTTGTTGATTTAAAAATCCGATATTCCGATATATCGGCCGATATATATATATTTTTTTTTTTTCAGAAACGCGCAACAAAACATTAACAGATTTCCCTAACTTTAATTAACGTTAGTATAATAAAGAAGTTAAAGATATACTGGATATCCCGACGTCTTTTATTCTCCCTTTCAAGTTCTCTTGACTAGCACGTCAATGCTTTGTTTTACCTACTGCAAACCTAGAGCCGTAAAAGCCTCGAACTATGGCTGGGGGCTTTAATATTTACTCCGGCTGCGCAGGACACCGTCAATTATTTGGGGTAGGCTTGTATTTCTTAGTTATCTTCTGTTATAGAATTGTATTATTAAATCCAGTAATGGACATAATTACAGTACGCTAATATCATTCAATGCCATTTACCGTTGTACGTGTCCTCACTGAAAAACCATTGCGCTAGAGAAATCGCTGGAGCCAGCCCATGCTTGCCACAAAGTTATGTCTCCAATGTCAATCAACGAGGAAAATATTTCCAAAGCTTTGTTTTGATAGTACTTCAGCATACTTCAATCAACACCTTCTCTTTGAATTTAATATAAAATTTCTGCCTTGATGGTGCCATAGTCTACTGCTTTATGATCACTTCTCTCAGCTTATTTAACAGCAGCAAAACTGGACATTGTATTCACGAATCGTGCTTATTTGAGTGAAGAGAACTGATAGGGATGTTCTTTTAATTGTTATTCAAGCAATGTATGTCTCGTGTGAGTGACCATCTCTCCATGAACACACTTCACCGATGATCTCTCGCGGTGTCCGACTCTGGCTGGATCAGCAGGTTGCAGGATGGGAGGAGCCCTTCTGTTACCAAATTGCGTGCGCAACTTTGTGACGTCACGCTCACGAGGGTTGCCAACACATACGGCTCTGTGCCAACAGGGTTGGAGCCCCCTCTGGTGGACAAACTATACAACGCCAACACTCGTGACATGGTTGAAAGGTGTTTTCGTCCGTTTTCATTTTATTTTTAAAATATTCATTTATCGGCCATTATAAATGCCGATACCGATAGTTTGGAAAATGCCTAATATCGGCAGATAATATCGGCCAGCCGATAAATCGGTCAGGCTCTAGTAGATATATATATATATATATATATATATAAAGACCTGTTGCCTAAACTGACGTCTCTGCTTATGTTGATATATTTAACAAGAGAAGAGATGAACATTAAAGAAGGCTGAACCTTACAAGTTATCCTTGTATGGTTATTGGAGATTGTATTTGAAGGTTATGTAAATGAAATGTAATGACATGGGCTCTCTTAAGTCTCCCTGGTTCAATGGATATTTTCTTCCTGGGCATGCATGACAGTGAGAATGGAAGAAGTGTATGTAAACATCTATCTTGCAAGATTTGAACAAAGGTGCCACCGATCTGAGTGCCGTCCAGGTGACACGTCCATAAAAACAAACCCTTCTAAAGGCCCTTTTCTTGCACTTCATAAGTTTGATCATAACATTTTAACAATGTGATATGGCTGGTCATACCTGGAAAACCCAAATTGAAATGCAAGCTTGGAGACAGAAACATGACGATTGTAATATGTGTGTTAAAGCGCTGCTGTGTGGGAGGTGTTGTTTTTTTCAGTTTTTTTTTTTTTGTTAAATGTATTGTGTTCTATTATTTTGTAGCGTTTCACAGGACAAAACAGTAGCTTGACACTAAAACTACCGTCTACCAATCTCAAGACAGTGTCCCACGGTTTTGCTGTCTTCATTTCAGCTGAAATCGCTGCCATCCGATTCAATAGCGGAGTCCATGTTCTCGCCAAACAAGGTACAGATGATTTGCGAAGGGCTCATGGAAACACCAAGCATGCACACGTCATTAAATGGTATTTTCACCCTCTGGCGACTGTTGAGCCAACAAATTTATTACCCTTTACCCTTTAGTACCAACCACATTGTGTGACTCACATGGCACCTCATTGCCATTAGTCTGTTGACGTAGGCTACTGGCATGTAGGCCTAATCAGAGTATGGCATTGGGAACTTGTTTCTTTTAACAGCGAACTGCAAATCATGGAATGATGCTCAAATGAAAAGCGTGAGGCTTGGTTTACTTTTGAAACTCCTGGCCGACTGAACTAAGCGTTCTTTCTCTCAGCAAACATCTCAGCATGTATCCAACAATATCTTTTTTCTATCTATCTTCCTTTCAGCACCAGTCATTTTTGTTTTTTTAGAATTGTCAAAGTTCTATTTTTGAATATTTAATTGCTCATTTTGGAAAATTTCAACACAATGTTTTTGTTGCATATGACAAGAATTTTAAATAAAGTGTCAATGTTTTGGAAGTAATTTCTGGAGTGGATTCTCCTATGTGACATGATACCTTCAAGTAATTAATGGTAGAATGGGGGAAACACGTGATAAAACACTGATAGTAAGACAGTGATGAGGTGTTTCCAGTTTTGTAGGCCAGCACTATAATCCAGACACAACATCGACATTGATTGTACATTTAACAGCCTTTCAAAAAAACGCAACTAACGCAACTAGTGAGCATTCAAAATTTATCTCCCGCCGCAGGAGTGCAGACTTCTAGTTTGCTGTTCCTAGAAACGGACACGCCCCGCCTCCAGCGACATGGTTTGTAGAAACAGTGATGGACGTGCAACGACCCATTCCCCCAGATATGAGCTGCTCTGCCAACAGATCGGAGATATTCATCTAAAGTTGGATTTGGCAGGTGCCTCTTCCCTTTCCGTGTCACCAGTGAAACGAAAGTGCTAACGATTCGAGTGACTTGAAATGGGAACTGATTGTGGGGTAATGACTTCAAATCGAAACATTTACATTTACATTTTACATTAACAATTAGGGAATTAATATATATATAATTAATATATATCATTATAAGCAGATGCTTGTATCCAAAGCGACTTACAAAAACAGAAATGCTTTTATTATATTTAGGTATCAGATGTTTTTAAGAGAGATGTATAGATAGTTGAAAGGTGAAGTGAAAAACGTCATCCACTTTGAGAATGAAGTGAACTATTTGAATGTGGCTTGACTTATAAAACACTTATCCTTATCCTGATGCGTTCACTGTCGGCCTGCTATCCAGAAAAGCAAAGCATTCTGGATAGCATTCTTTAAAGTAATAATTCATTAAGAACATCAAACATGGCTACCAAAGCAGCCAACAGAGTTGAATGTGTGCTGGCGTTTGTTGCGTGTGAGTGTAAATTTACTGTTAAATATAATTAGACAGAGCTTTATAAACTGTGTATGGGAAATTGATTGATGCTGTCGAGGATGTCGAGGATCCAAAATCTGATTTTTTTTTTACAATCAGTAAGTAATCACAAAAAAAACAAAATAAATGTGCTATGCTGTTGAATGGCCTAACATAACAACTCAGTCTCACAGCTACAAACGAATTAATAGTAAACTATTAATTCGTGTACATGGCACAAATTTCCCTTTTTTTTCGTAGCACGACTTTCAAACTAATGTATTTCAATTGGAAGTATCTTTCGTGCCTGCACCACGTTTTTACAGTGAATACTACAGTACCCATGAGCCTCATCGACCCTATGGTGAAGACGCCAGCTAAAGCTGCCCGAGGACCCACCGCAAGGTCTCTTTTAATGATATCCTAACCCTAGGATATCATTGTTAGGGGTTAGGGTTAGGGTTAGGGTTTGGGGGTTAGGGGTTAGGGTTAGGGTTAGGTTTATAATGAATGTCGTGCTAAGTGTCACGAAAAAAAAGGGAAATTCGTGTCTATGTACAAAAATCAATAGATTAACTGTTGTGACTATTTCATGAACTGCCGCGAGACTGGGTTGGATATAACTATCTCCTGGTCATTTATACTCATCAACACGCCACACACAGCTGAACCTGAACTTCAGAATACGTCTCCATGCCCTCATGGACAGTCTCCTATCACACAGCTTTCACCAACCCTCCAAACTGCAGTAAATCAGACCAAAAATAAGATCTGCTGTATCTGTTACCGTGGCCGACCACAATGCCTCCAAGGACCTTCTATTGGGCCCTTGTCTTTTCCTATGCATGCTACTACTTGCCTGCATTTCGGGAAAGTGCAATATTGGTTCCCACAGTATAAGCAGATTCCTCATGGTCATTTTTACACTGTGCTGTCCTGGCCCGGCCCGACGTGGTCCGACTCGCCGCGGCTGGGATTTACATTTCCATTGCAAGCGGGCATCCCAGCTCGAAGGTGTCTTCAACTGATGCTGCTGACTGTTTGTGCAGTGCTGGTAGGGGTGGTGGAGAGAGACAATGTTTCCAACTGTCTGGCCTATGTCATATCCCCAAATCCCCAATTATGAATGACTCATTATTTATATGAATAAATATGTATAATCATTCAATATTTTGTATTCAATATGTAATTATTGACGGTATATACAAGTCTCATCTAAATGTAAACCCTGTGTGATCTGAATGCAAACACACCCTGTGCTTTGTTTGCCTCTGCTCCCTCCCAGGTGTGGAGCTTGTTTATGCGTGCAGTGTGTCTCATTAATGATATCAATGTTTTGTCGTGCTGTTGTGATTCATCCGGGGTAGGCTGACATGACCACACCTGCTTGAGTCTCCCATTACGCTGAACCCTTGAATACTCACCTTTGTTAAGACATACCTTTGCGTATAACCAGAACACAATTCTATATGTGGGTATTTTGCCCTGCCTAGGTTGACGTACTTCGGTCCACCCAACATAGCAACATGCATAACTATGACCAAGCCCAAAAACGTGCAGGAGGACTTGAGGTGGGAGGTGGGAACCTGCGGTCCGAGACAATCGAGTAAAACAAAACTGTTACTCTTCGAAATGACTGGAAATGAAAGCTGAATACTAATACTAATAAAAATGAATACTAATAAATCCTAATACTATTTATTAGTATTTTCAATTTAAGTCAATACTTGTAACGTAACAGCTTAAAGCTGCACTGTGTAACTTTTGTACTGCAGGTATCAACTCCATTACTTGATTAGAGGCTCCTTAAAGGTTCTTTGTCCACATAATGCTGTTTCTTGTTTGAGTGTGTTGATTTCATCGCGGCTGGATGTCTGGCCCACGCTGACTGCCACCGGCTAGCTCACCAGTCAGCACCCCATATATGTAACGTTTTGTGCGCTCCAAAACAACCTTGGAAGGTGGGATTCCTCTACTCGGTGTTCCTTCTCAGACGGCATAGCTCAGTGGGAAGACCGGGTTGTCCACTAACCGGAGGGTTGGTGGTTAGATCCCAACTCTCCACATGTCAAACCCCACAAATGTACTTTGTACATGATTGTAAGTCGCTTTGTACAAAAGTGTCTGCTAAATGCTCTACTTCTTCTTAAGATTTATACATTGGAGGCAAGAAAAATTCAGGCTTGATTGTATCAAATGATATGGCCTGTAAAGCCTTTTGAGACGTTGAGTATCTATTGACTTGTATTCTCAGACTGCCATGACGGAATCATTATCTTTTAGCTCAACTGGGATAATTGCTTTCATGCTGCTGTTTTTTCCCCCCAGTTTTACAAAGACCCAATCACAATGTTCGCTGTGCCTCCTTACAGCCTGAAGCTCTGGGTTCCCAGCTCAACTCACTTTCCAGCACCAAGCCTCCTCACCCTTCCCTCCATCCCCATACCTTTTTCATTTAGCACTCAGTACTGTCAAGATAGCTCTTGTTTATATTTGGGTGCAAATGTGCATCCTGGGGTTATGACTGTGATGTTGCATCATGTAATACTTTCACAAACCATTCATAATTTGCACACTAGTGACTGTGATGGTTGGCTGGTTTCACCTGTTGTGCACATTGATTGTTCAATGCGCACAACAGGTGTCCAGCCTCACCGAGCCCCCGGACAGTCTTTAGTCTGACACAGGCCAAGTGTCAGACTAAAGACTCTCCGGAGGCTGGGTCATCGTATTACAACAAATACATTTTATTACAAGGACAACATCTACCTCACTTGCAATTTTGAAAGAAGAACACAATGGTTTCCAGAAACAATTTTACAATGCATCAAGCTGCAAATTACACCTTTTCTAAAAATACATGTATATGTATTCAATCAGTACCAGTGAGAAGTGAGATTGACAGTGGGAATGTTGGCTAGAATGCACACCTGATCCTCAATCTGACAACACATCACCTGTATAGAGGTATCACCACCATACATACAGTCCGTGAACTTGTTTGACAACACAAAGCCACGAATCACTCAGAGACTGGATCATAGGTCAAGACTCCCAGGACTCCACTTGAGTGGCTGCAACACAAAAGAGACACGCTGGAGTGTTTAGAAGTTAACTCCTACACGTGTTGGCACCGATATTGAAGTAGAACCGGAAAGTCTGTTTGGTCTGACGCTGTGCTTGGTGATCGCGATGTGCAGGTCTTCCACTCGGGTTGTCCCAACAAATTGTTTCCACACTCGTCACCCCAATGAGTAATAATGACCCACGCACAACAACTTTTTTTTTCAGATAGCACTATATTCTCTCTATATATAGCTCTATACTCGTAAGATTAGTCTGTCTCTATAGTTGACTAATGCAACGGATTCCTTTGACCCGTGTTTGTGGCTGCAAACAATTAAAATATTTCATAGAACCCTACAAACAATTATTCATCCATAGAAAAATAATAATCCTAAAAAAGTAGTATTAGGAATTTGAAAATAATTTGTGCAAATGGTAGTGGGGGCTTCTAAGGGCTTCTCTTACACTTGGACATATTACAAAAAAAGTTATTTGTAGATTTTTGTTAAAAAATAATTGGATCACCCTGCAAACTATTCCAAAAAAAGGTGTTGGGGTCACAAAAATATATATGTATATATTTACCTCATATATATATATGAGGTAAATATATCAACTTACCTCAAAAGCACTTACTTTGTTTCCCTCTGAACAGTAAAAACCAGCGAGATTTAAATAGCTTCAATGAAAAATGGCTTAATCTAGTGGTGGGGGGGGTGCATTCCTTACAAAATGATGTGTGGAGGAACAGGTAGAGCAACTTCAGCATCTTTGAAAGGATTCATCCGAAGCTGTCATATTATCAAAACAATGACGATGTGGCGCTGTATTGTGGGAGGATATTGGGCTGGGTTCATATATTAAGATGCTGAAAGAGTTGAAACAGTTTGAGGCAGAGTTTGATCAGGAACGTTGGCAGAGATATTTAATTGTGAGGATTCTAACCAACTTTCAGGAGCTGAGTACTTTACGAATTAAAGTTGCATTGGGATTTTAAGTGTCTTACTCTGGATTTTTGGTAAGCATGTTTTTGTTACAATTGCATTGTTTTATTGGGATACCTATTCTATTTCATTGAATTGCTAAATAATCTCAATGTTGTCATGGTATTACCTTCCTATAACAGCTGGTAAGTGTGTGCAGCGCACAACAATTATAGATTCATGGCTACGGGCCACATAGTCTAGTATTACCAGAACCAGATTTGGCCCATGTTGAGGGATAAGAATGTGATTGTATATATTTTTTTTTTTTTTAAAGCTGTGTGTTGCAAGTATGCTTATAAATTAATTCATTTCTTATATATAACTTGACACAATTTTGATGAGATGAATGTTTGATGAATATTTTGGAATATGGAAAGACCATATAAACACGAGCAGGCTTCCCTATAGTCAACAACAATGTCCTTATGGTCAATATTTAAGTGACTATTAAAAACAACATGAACATTAGGTAACACTTTATATTAAGGTACACATATTCTTCATTAACTAGGTGCTTACTAATATGCATATAAGTAGCATACTAGCCCTTTATTAGTATTTATTAAGCACTTATTAACACCTTATTCTACATAGCCTTATTCTACCTCTATTACGTCATGAATTAAGCTTTTTCCTGATATTACCTACTAATTATTGCTCATTAACTGTAAATGAATGCATTGTTGTTTCTGAATAATGATGTGAATAACCAATGGGTTATTGGGGCCTTGTAAAGGGGCAGTAGCACAAGAATAGTAATTATTCCTTCATCACTCTGAATTAGTATGGTCTATTCCTGTGGAATGCAATGCACAACTACAAGTGGTAATATTACCCTAATAACTATATATTAATAATTTTTAACTCAAAATATGTTCCCTATTCTAAAGTGGGGTCTTGTTCATATTTAATTCACAAGTAGTTGGATCCTTATTAACCCTCTTTTGTTCCCTATACTAAAGTTGCAGACTCTTCACATTTAGTTACGTCATTATAGCATAAAACTAGCAGTTAGTAGACAGTCAGTTAGTAAAAGTACATTTATTGTTAACTGTAAACAGTCATGCCATACATTCATCTTACCAAAAATAAATGCAAAGACTCAGGTCAATTCTTTTCTTCTTCCCCCCTTGGATTTGAGCAAGCAAAAAATCTCGCTCTTCTTCAAGGTCCTTGATCATCCTTTCTGCCAGATAATCTTTTCTTCCAGAAACTCCACTTTGGAGACTGATCCTTGATAAACATTAGAAATACAGTACATACATCACTTCAGTATAATGTTTATTTGAATATAACCAATAAAACACCAGAAAACATGAGGCCATTACCTGATCCGAGGCTGCTACAGCTGGGTGTCTGACTTTCAATATCTTCAGAACCTACAGTAGAAGCACAACATATTAATATAAGATTCAGAATGTTTACATTAAGATAGTTCATCAAGTACTGTAGGTTTTACACAGAACAAACAGACCATTACCTACCTGGCTTATGCAGCTCATATAGTCCTCTCTTTCGAGTCAGTCATCAACTCATCTTTGGGGAGAGTCTTTGCCTTGGGCTACAAAAAAAGGACAGTTTGAGAAACTTAGATTATTTTACCTTAATACTCATAATTAAGATAACACATGTATTCCTGTAGCTCAGGGTAGTTTTCAATGTCCTGTTTTTAAATGTTTATAACCTCCATAAATTCATTTGTGACAGATTCATTGGTTTTACAGTATGTTGCACATAGGGCTTTGCTGACATCAATAATACAACGTACTGTGTAAGACATTTTAATGTCGCCATAGTTTCTCACCCCAAAAAATAAATGTGTTGTTTTTAACAGCTTTTCAACATTTCTAATCTCTGTCAGTCAACCTGTCGTCCTGCTGGACTCGGACTGTCTCTAACTCTCTCTCCCACACACACAAACACAATGCAAAAATCAGGGATTGTACAGTGGTTAAATTACTCCGCAATCACCCCCCCCCCCCCCCCCCCCCCCCCCCCCCACCACCACCACCACCACCCGACGATCCCGCCAAGGTCTCCTAAAATATGTGGGAAACACCGAACTTCATCGGCTACTTCAGCAAATAAAATACATTAGCAGGGGTTGGTATGGGCTTATATTTAGCTAGCTAACATCTTTGTCCAGTAGAATCATAATTGGCATTTATAGAAGAGTTTGAACATTACACACGACAAGTTAACAGATAACTTACCATTTTCAAAGCACAAGAAATGTCCAAAACTGATCCGACTCCAAACTCTTCTTCGACCGCGAAAAACTGTGCAAGGGAAGTGACGTGTCTGCTCGGTTGTGTGTGATGATTGGAAGCGCTTTTTTTTTCCCTTCATGCTCAGTTGTTTTTGTTTTTTTTACCGAGAAAGAGAAAATATGATGGTGTTGCAGCACGAGATTTTAAGACGGATTTATTTTTGTTTATTTATTTATTTATTTTATTTATTTAATATATAGTTATTAGGGTAATATTACCACTTGTAGTTTTGCATTGCATTCCACAGGAATAGACTATACTAATTCAGAGTGATGAAGGAATAATTACTATTCTTGTGCTACTGCCCCTTTACAAGGCCCCAATAACCCACTGGTTATTCACATCATTATTCAGAAACAACAATGCATTAATTTACAGTTAATAAGCAATAAGTAGTAGGTAATATCAGGAAAAAGCTTAATTCATGGCGTAATAGAGGTAGAATAAGGCTATGTAGAATAAGGTGTTAATACATGCTTAATAAATACTAATAAAGGGCTAATATGCTACTTATATGCATATTAGTAAGCACCTAGTTAATGACGAATATGTGTACCTTAATATAAAGTGTTACCGAACATTACTAAGAGACAATTGGTGGCAGTCGCTCAGTGGATAGAAAGGGGAGACAGAGCGGGTCATCCAATAACCGTAGGGTTGGTGGTTCTATCCCCTCGATCCCCCTCCTCCAACTGTCCACATATCAAAGTGTTCTCGAGCAAGACCCTGAAGCCCAACTTACTCTTATATAGTAAATGTAATGAATGTAATATACTTTTAAAATTCGTTTCGTATTATGCTATTAATGTAGGCAGCGAATGGGCCAAAAATGTTTAAAAAAACAACAAAAAAAACAATCACTATCAAACCAAATGTAAGCAGCTCTTCAAAAAGTTTGGACAGGGGGTGCTATATATATGACCTGAACCTTTTTTGCCTCAAGGACCCATAAGGTCCTTCTGGATAGATTTTTCTGTACATTGAAAGTTTTGGAAAAATCAGCATTTCATGAACCATTGAACCAAATGACACAAATTTGGTACACATACTGCTTTTCCTCTATATATATATATGTATATATTGTCATTTGGACTGACAGGGTCGGTCATAAAAATCCCGTCATAATCTCTTTTTACCGGTCACTTTATTTTTTTAAATTATAATAATGACATATTCAATAGCATTTAATTGTAATACATTTTTAATTAATATTCAGTCCAAACAAGATGAACCATTCAAAGTTATACAGGTTCAGGCACCGTAGCAATACATTTAAAAAATGCATTTAAAAAATGCATTGAAATATCTTGACACCGCTATAACGGGACAGAAAGTTCTGGAAGAACTGTCCCCAGATATTTACCCATCCCTTCTCCCCTTGAGTCTTACAGTGACCGTGTTTACTGATGTCAAGGAGACCACTCAACTTTTACCCTGTTGGAGACCCAGACAGTGATGTCACAATATGCAAATTTGTTTAAATTCATACCAACGTGTTCACCATGACCAAAATTGCCATTTTTATCTTACTTAGAATTTTGAAAAAAAAATATAGACCTACGTACCGACCCTGTTTTATTTTTTTGGTTGTTACTGCAAACAGAAATGTTTTTAAGGATGGCCTGACTGACCTAACTTGCTGCCGCTTGCTGCTCCACTGAAGCCAAGGGCTGAGTTTGTCCTTCATCTTCATCTGCCCCTCTTTTTTCAACTCTTTGATCAACGTTATCATCGGCTTTTTAAAGGAACGTCTGACACTCAACTGCCGTGACATTTTTCTTCTTTTCGTCTTTGCTACTTTCATTTTTTTACAAGAGCTAATTAATATGCTCATCTCCACCAAGGGGTCAGGGGTGTGAATTGCAATCTGTCAAAATGACGGAGGGCCCTCAGATTTTTCCGTCACCGTTTTAAGAAAACGGTCAATGACGGAAAATCAGTGGTGGACGAAGTACTCAGACCACGTACTTCAGTAAAAGTTGAGTTACCTACTGTGAAATATTACTCCAGTAAAAGTGGAAGTTCTCCCTTTGAAGATCGACTTGAGTAAAAGTATAAAAGTACTTGGCTTCAAACGTACTTAAGTATCAAAAGTAAATGTAATTTGGTGTAATTTAGTTCCAATGTCTTGCTATGTCCTTTATACACTCAGTCAAATCATTTATGGTTAAAAAAAAAAAAGACCACTCTAAATACAATTGTAAAAGCAATTTCCTAGTCCAGCCTTAGGATGACGCGCTTCAAGCACTAGGTCATTGTCGGATGGTTTGTGGTTGATAACAAGTTATTTATTGTAGCGAAGATGAAAAATGGATTATGTACCTTGTGTTAGGATGGTTCAAGCTACCTGGAGATGCGAAATGGCGGTGGATCGAACGTTCCAATGTTCCAAAACGTAGCGCTTGCTGCAGTCAAAAAACCTTTTGGCTGCATGCCTTGACAGTTGTCTAATGAACGACGCCCGTAGACAGCTTTAATTAGCTCTATTTGGTCAGGTGCTGCAGTCACCTGTCAAAGTAGGTCGTGCCCAATGAAAGTTTGCACCTCCATATTGCTTCACAATACACAAAGCAAATCTAAATAACAAAATATTATTAAATTAAATTATGATAAATGCAAATCCTAAATTTCATTGTTTATCCGTTGATTTCATTACTATAAATAACAACAATAAGCATAACCCATTCTGGCTCCAACATTCCGGCCCCTAATTGTTCTGTAGACAAACAGTACAATTACAACATCAACATTTATAGGAGTCAGACAAAATTCTAAACATATCCTTATTGAGATTACTCTTCATGCATTACATATTTACAACATTCAAGTCAATACAACTTTTTTTTCATAGTCCATGAAGTCCTTCAAAAAATTTGATTTAAACAAAACAAAAAAAACTTTTCTTCTTTCAAAAAACACGAAAAAGAGTTCACGCAGTCCATGATGTGTGCAATGTATGCAAATGTAAGTCAGTATAGGTGTGTGTGAGAGAGAGAGAGAGAGAGAGAGAGAGAGAGAGAGAGAGAGAGAGAGAGAGAGAGAGAGAGAGAGCTATATCTTATTCAGGGGCTTCAAGGAGCAGAACAAGCTTTGTGATGGGCCTGGTCGAAATGCTGGTCTTGGTCTGCACTTGCACTTACCTCACAAACCCTCTTTTGTAAGGCAGGGTTTGTGTGATTCGGCCCATGACCCATGAGTTTCTGGGAGCAGTGTCATCTATAATGAGGACAATATCACCAACAAGAAAGTTTCTCCTTTTCTTAGTCCACTTTTGCCTTTCTTGCAGTTCTGGCAGGTATTCTCTTGTCCACCTTTTCCAAAAGAGGTCTGCCTCCATCTTCTTTTGGCATAACAGTCCTCCAAGCTGAATACTCCTAGTGGCAATGAAGGCTTTCCTTTCAGGAGAAGGAGGTGATTTGATGTGAGAGGCTCCAGATCCAGAGGGTCATTGGAAGCTTTAGAGATGGGCCTGTCATTTATTATGGCTTCAACCTCACAAAGCAATGTGCTCTCTATTTGTGATATCTGGTACTGATATCATTTGAAATTATCATTCATTATATATATATATATATATATATATATATATATATATATATATATATATATATATATATATATACTCTTTTGATCCTGTGAGGGAAATTAAAAAAAAAAACATTAGACATGTACTTGTATTTAACAATTTATTGTTTTTTACTGTATGCCATGTTGGTATGTACTGTAAGTGGTGTGTGTGTGTGTGTGAGAGAGAGAGAGAGAGAGAGAGAGAGAGAGAGAGAGAGGGAGAGGGAGAGAGAGAGAGAGAGAGAGAGAGAGAGAGAGAGAGAGAGAGAGAGAGAGAATTGTCATGTCTGTGCATTGTTGTAAAGACATCATATTCCATTGAGATCTACATAAATATTGTGCCCTCACACAATTACCACTTTTATTAGTGGCCTCATTTATAGAAAGACGCAGACAGAGAAGGCACTTAAAAATGAACGAGTCTTTCTTCCTTTCCACTACTTCAAATAGTTCACTTAAATATGGCCACGGGTGCCCAATAATATCTGCCGCTTCTTCCATTATTGTGTGTTTGCTATAAAAGTCAAACCAAACTTGACAGCGCACAGCGGAAACAGACATACGAATGGAGGACTGAGAACCAAAGTTGTGAGAAACCCGCCCAAACTACATGTGTGCTCTGATTGGTACAGCTGCGGTGCACATGCACTTATCTGGACCTGTCACTTTACTGCCTATGGTCACGCATGCATGTCGTGGAAACTGGAAAGGAACGATGAAAGGAACGACAGGTTTTTGAAATGTAGTGGAGTAAAAAGTAAGGTTTTCCCCTGCGAAATGTAGTTGAGTAAAAGTATAGTCTAGTAAAGTCTAGTAAAGTAAAGTAAAGTAAAGTCTCACAAAATAATGATACTCAAGTAAAGTACAGGTACGCTAAAAAGTTACTTAAGTACAGTAACAAATTACTTGTTTACAGTCCACCACTGTGGAAAATATTCGGTTAACGCGACCCCTGATATATATATATATATATATTTTTTTTTTTTTTTTTTAATTGAGCTAAAAATGGCAGTTATGGCCGATTAAGACAATGCAAATGAGCCAACATTATTCAATCATTCACACATCCACTCCGGAGTGGTCCAGAAATGTGAACTAAGTGGGCAAGTCGAGAAACCCCCCCCTTAGTTAATGTGACAAGTTTCATGTTTATATCTAAAACAAATTATGTCAGTGGCAAATTCAACTTATTGGGATTAATGTAAACTACTGCTATTATGTCACATTATATCTATGTAGGATTGGCTATATAAAAAAAGGTGGACTCAATAGTATGATCCAGTGGTGAACCGTGAGCACTACAGCTGGGCCTTCACCTCAGCCATCACCGCCGAGAAAATAAATCATCACGGAAAAAAGAAACAGTACGATTTGAAAGGGTTTAACAAATGCAATCCGACTTTCATTAACGATGACAAGGATGTAAACAAATAGACCATAACATCAATAACATTCTCTGCAACAAGAAACATCTCAACATGAACTTCAGAAAACGAGAGCCAAAATCTGGAAATATAAAATGAAGTCACCCAGAATGTCACCCCGTGATGCTGCTGACACGGACACCGAGGCTCATTTAATCACCGTGGACAGCGCTATGAAATCACAACACATTAGAAATCATTCACACATTGACAAATAAATGTATGAGCATCATCAATCTACAATACAATTTCCAATGCACAATATGCCAAAAGTTACACAAAGCTGGTAATACAAAGACTATTTTTTAAAGTTGCAATGCAGAACTCTTCATGCGCTTCGCGCAATTCTGCATGGAGCAAGTGGTGAGAGCGGTTAAGACTCAACCACTCTGTTAGACTTTGCGAAGGCCTACGATCTTTTGTTTTTGTCCCGCCCACTTGAAATCAAACCACGATTGTTCAATTTGCTCCTCACTCCTCACTCTCCAAACCAAAACACATAGCTAGCCTTCTGAGGGATTTGTGAAGTCCTAACCAATTAATGAGCCAGCTAACCGGGCCTTGATAGAGATGGACGATTTTGAATGGATAACATGTTTTCAGTAAAGTAACCATTTCATTGCTGATGTAAATTTGACAGTAAACTTAACTTTAGGTTATTTACATAACCCCGGTTCTCTGAGTAATATGAGTGAGATGTCTCACTATGGGATGCACGCCCCGCTGCATACCTCAGAAGCATTTATCTCATTACGCCAATCCCGATTGGCTGGTGAAACGTGTCCGTCCGCACCAGGTAGTCCCACCTACCTTAAATAACTCATGCGGACGACATCACGTCATTCAAGATAAGCACCTCTTCTCACTCGCCCAAGCAAGAAGGGTTGTCTGGTGAGACATCTCACTCATATTACTCAGAGAACCGGGGTTATGTAAATAACCTAAAGTTCTCTTTCATAATATTCGTTTCGATGTCTCACTATGGGATATGGTTGCTCCCGTATTGCCAGACAAGCTTATCGAGCGTCCACCAACCTACAGGAAAAGTACTCTGTTCGTTTCAGGACAACAAAACTGCGCGTGCCACGCACGGAGCAGAGACGTCCAGCATATAGAAACGGACAAAAGTGAGAGGCGAGGACCAACTCGCCGCAGCACAAATATCCTGAACAGAAACTCCCCTGAATAAGGCCCAGGATGTGGCCAAGCCCCGAGTCGAGTGTGCCCGCAGCCCCACAGGTGGCTGCAAACCCTGACTCGTATAGGCCAAGGCAATCGCCTCCACCACCCAGTGGGACAGGCGCTGCTTTGTGACGGGTTTCCCCTTATGAGGGTTAGCCCAGGAGACGAACAGCTGATCGCTCCTCCTGAAACCCCTCGTCCTATCCATATAAGTGCGCACCGCACGGACTGGACATAACGCATGCGGCGACTGCTCATCTGGTGAGGCAGCAAAAGCCACAAGGTCAATCGGAGAATATGAGCCCACCACCTTAGGCACAAAAGCCGGGTTGGGCTTCAAAATCATCCTTACATCGCCCGGGAAGAGCTGAGCGCATGAGGAATGCACCGAAAGCGCATGAATGTCACTAACCCGTTTAGCCGAAGCCAGGGCCAGCAACAACACTGTCTTGAGGGACACGTGTTTCAAGTCCGCCCCTTCCAGTGGCTCAAAAGGAGGGCCCTTAAGCCCCTCCAGAACCACCGCCAGATCCCATGGTGGTACCAATGGTCTGGACACGGGGAGAAGCCTGCGCGCTCCCTTCATAAAACGGCAAACCAGCGGGTGCTGGCTCGCTGTCTGCTTCCCAAACCCCACGTGGCAGGCGGCGATGGCCGCCAAATACACCTTAACCGTGGAGAAGGCTTTTCGTTTGTCAATCAGGTCCTGCAGGAATGACAATATCACACCTACTGGACACTGAAAAGGAATGTGGCCGTTTCCGTGGCACCACCCCTCAAACACTCTCCACTTACAGTCATACAGAGACCTAGTGGAGGAGGCTCGAGCACTCTGTATAGTGGAAATCACCCGCTGTGAAAGACCCACAGCTGACAGATTTAACCACTCAGGGGCCAAGCCCATAGTGCCAGGCGCTCTGGGTGCGGATGGAAAACAGCCCCTCCTCCCTGCGACAACAGGTCCCTGCGCAGCGGGAGCTGCCAGGGCTGAGCGCACAGCAACTGATATATCTCCGCTAGCCAATGCATCGCAGGCCAATGCGGAGCTATCAAAATCAGTTCGTGGCCGTACTCCCTCACTCTGAACAGGGTGGGGGGTATCAATGCCAGGGGGGGAAATGCGTAGAGACGCTCGCGCGGCCAGGCGTGCGCTAGTGCGTCTACGCCGAGGGGAGCATTCATGCTGCGCAGAGAGTAAAACAGCGCGCACTGCGCGTTGTCCCTTGATGCGAACAGATCTACTGTGGCCCGACCGAAACGTGCCCATATCTGATCCACAATCTCCGGGTGCAGAGTCCATTCCCCGTATATTGGCCCGCCCCTGGACAACAGGTCCGCGCCCGTGTTCAGGACTCCCGGGACGTGCGTCGCTCTCAGAGAGAGGAGACGACCGCAACTCCACAGTATCAGTCTGCGTGCCAGCACATGCAACTGTCGGGAGCGTAATCCCCCCTGACGGTTGATGTACGCCACCGTCGTCGTATTGTCCGTCCTCACCAGGACATGATGACCAATAAGAGACGGAAGGAAGCGTTTCAGGGAGAGGAACACCGCTGAAAGTTCCAGAAAATTTATGTGAGACCGCTGGAGGTCCGCACTCCAGAGGCCCCTCACAGACCGGCCCTCGCAAATTCCGCCCCAACCTGTCAGGCTGGCGTCCGTAGTGACCACCTTCCTGGACAGGACAGAGCCCATGGGCACCCCATGAGTCAGAAAAGACGGGACTCGCCAGTGGCGCAGCGCCCTGGCGCACCCCGGTGTGACCAACACTCTCCGTGCGCCATGACGTACGGGATCTAGCCCGCATGAAGCAACCCAAAGCTGGAATTCCCTCATGTGGAGGCGACCCAGATGGACTACGAGAATGGCAGACGCCATCAGTCCCAGTAACCGAAGACACAATCTGAATTGAACAGACTTGCCCGGATGGAACAGCGCGAGGCATGCCCTGAAAGTTTTCACTCGGTCTGCCGACAGACGCGCTGTGAAAGCCACCGAGTCCAGGAATAATCCCAGAAAGATTATATCCTGTGCCGGGGACAACCTGCTCTTTTCTGCGTTTATCACGAAACCCAGATCGGATAGGTGTCGTACGAGAATACGCGTGTGTGCCCTGGCCTCCTGCTCCGATTGTGCCAATAGCAGCCAATCGTCCAGATATGTGGCCAAGCGGATGCCCTGCCGCCTCAGCGGGGCTATTGCCGCTTCGGTGCACCGCACAAACACCCTCGGGCTTAAAGACAGACCGAAAGGGAGTACGCGGTACTCGTAACAGGTCCCCTGGAAAGCAAACCTTAGGTACTTTCTGTGGGGAGGATACATCGGGATGTGGAAATACGCGTCTTTCAGATCGACAGAAGTGAACCAATCGCCCTGTCGCACAAGACGTAACAGGGATGCGTGTGTTAGCATCCTGAACTTGTATTTCCTGAGATATTTGTTCAGAGCACGTAGATCCAGGATAGGGCGAATTCCGCTCCCCCCCCGTTTGGGGACCAGAAAATACCTGGAGTAAAAACCGCTCTGACACTGTGCGGGAGGTACGACACAGATTGCTCCTTTGTTCAACAGTGAGAGGATTTCCTCTTGTAAAACGCGAGCTGACTCTCCCTGAGCCTGGGAGTGTATTAAACCGGCGAAAAGCGGGGGAACAGCGGCGAACTGCAGTCTGTAACCCCTCGCAATCGTCCTTACCACCCAGGATGAGGCTGCGAGTGCGGCCCATCTCTCCCATCTGGGGGAGAGGGTTGACACACATCGCAGTCCCCCCACCATGAGAGGCCCCAGCCGCGGTGCGGTGGCGACCTCTCCTGGCGGAAAAGTGACACGACCCCCGGGCGCCGCTGAGCGATTTTGCCGGGGAGGGCAGCGTAGCGGCGGGGTCCGCACGTTCCCCGTCCCGGGGAAAGCCGTGGCTTTCCCCCGAGGGGGGACAGCGGGTGTTGCCACCACGCTGTTTATATTCATTTTTGCATGTTTGTCTCTTATCAGCTGCGCCCTCGGCCTTTGGCCTGGATGCGGCAGCGGGACATGATTTATTCGAACAAACATTTGTGTGGATGGGCGTGCTTTGGAACATGAGAGAGGGGCAACAGCTGAACCCTCTTGTCTCGACTGTCCGTTTCTCCCGGTTCGCTCTGGCACGGTCCGTGGCAGCCGGGAAACGGGGGCGTGGTGGGCCTCCGGGTGCACGCTCCATCGTGGAACAGGTGGCGCTGGAGAACGGGGAACGTCCAGCTGCATCACCGGTGAAGAGAGTGGCGATCAGGCCGCTCTCTTCTTTTTCCTGGCCTGGCTGTAGGTGGCTTGCGCGGGCTGTGCCGGCGGCGTCGCAACCGGGGCCGAGGATTTCTTTGGCCAGCTGGGCCGACTGCTTGGCAGAGGGGCCGGAGCGGGCTGAGGTTTCGGCTGTCTGGGGATCTTAAATTGCGAACCCTGGGGACCAGCCTGTGGGAAACTTTTCCGCTGCGCAGGGGGAGAGGGAGCCGGGGGTTTCCGAGGGAGACAAAGCCGGAGAGCTTCGTCCTCCTTCTTTTTGGCTTCGCATCGACGTTGCATAGAATCCAATGCGGAGCCAAAAATCCCCCCCGGGACAATTGGCATGTCAAGGACGTCGTCCCTCTCCCGGTCCGACAGGTTGGCGAGGTTGAGCCACCTCGCTCGCTCCTGCAGGACCATATTCCCCAGCGCTTTTCCCGTGGCCCGGACCGCGCAGCGCTGGACACGGAGACACATATCGGTGATAACCGGTATCTCCTCCCACGTCGCTGGGTCCTGAGCTTGCCCAAAATCCTCACACAGCTCAGCCTGGTATGCCGTGAGCAGTGAGAGGACGTTGAGCGCTCTGGCCGAGAGCGCTACCGCCTTGTATGCCTTCTCAGTCATAGTTGACTGAAAACGGTCATACTTAGACGGCAGGCTGGGACTCCTGGAGGACACAGTCGACAACCGCGGGTGGAGGTGCGCTGCGACTAATGGCTCCATCGGAGGCATGCGGAGCAGGCCCAGGCTCTCCATCGCCTCGCAATCGAGGGACGAGGCACCGGGAATCGGGCTCCTGCTGCTGTAAGGGCGGTCGCTCCATGAGCGCACCACCTCATCCAGCAGCTCAGGGAAGACGGGGAGAAGCTGCTTCGACGCGCTCCTGGCCAGGGGCAATTTCTTCCCCTCGTAGCGAGACCTGGTGGTCTCCGCTACGACGACGGGCCAGGGGATGTCCAGCCGGGCAGCCGCGCGCTTGCACACGTCGAGCATGTCCATGCTGGGGAGGGGAGAAACTGGTGTGCTTCCCTTATCTCCATCCCGAGAGGCGACAGAGGCCGAGGGCTGTGCAGCCCGGGCCAGAGCTATGAAGATGTCGTCCTCGTCGTCCTCCTCTGATATGAGGGGTTCCGAGGTGGCATCTTCATCGTCCCCATAGTCCAATTCCAGGACGTCTTCCTCCAGCGGGGGGTCCGCGGCTAGGCTGAGCTGGGAGCCCCAGCTAGCGCTAGCCTCCGGTACCGCCACCGCAACGACCCCCGTCTCTTCTCCATCTCCGACGGCGGCGCCGTCAGGAGAGAGATAGGGGTCCTGTCCAGACAGGCTAGCTTGGCGGGCTAGCCGTCTGCGGAGACTCTTGACCGTGAACACCGCACAATGCTGGCATGAGCCGGGGACCTCGATAGCTAGCCGGGCGTGTTCCAGCCCCAGGCAGCCCGAGCAGACCTGGTGTGGATCTTTGCTCGATATCTTGTTCCCACAGCGGCAAGGACGGGCGGCAGAGTCTCCGAGCCCTCTGGTGTGAGGGGCTTTATCCTCCATTCCTCGCGAGCTGGTGTGCAAGCGGGGAGTTGAGGCAGTTAGCTGGTGTGCTAACTGTGGAAATTCCAAAAAAGCCGAGAAATTAACTGGTGTGTTAACACTCGGTTTTGCTCGAACAGCCGTGGTGGGGCGCCGAGAAAAGTACTATCCAAAACCACGAAGGGGCAAGGAAAGTACCGCTTATACGATCTGGTGTGATCGTCGAAGCATAAAAAATCGCTAAGGCTAATTAGCGCCCGGCGACAGAAGCTATATAAGATCTGTCTGTGGACAGTTAAACTAATTTAGCCTAAGACGCGAGATACGCTCCGAGTGAGAAGAGGTGTTTGAATGACGTGATGTCGTCCGCATGAGTTATTTAAGGTAGGTGGGACTACCTGGTGCGGACGGACACGTTTCACCAGCCAATCGGGATTGGCGTAATGAGATAAATGCTTCTGAGGTATGCAGCGGGGCGTGCATCCCATAGTGAGACATCGAAACGAATATTATGAAAGAGAACTTCAGAACATAGATGAGAGTAAATGTATTAAATGTATTGTATTAAATTAAATAAGATAGAAATTAAAATATATATATATATTATTAGTTTTTTATTTAATTATTTAATTTTTATATTTTTTGGTCCAGAATTTTTTTAGGCCTTGTCTGAAGGCATAGAAGGCCCTGAAGGTTCCCCACTGGTATGATCACACCAATTTAATCAGTGTCTACCTTAGATATATAATTGTTACAAATTTTATGTTCGCCATTTTTATAATGGAAGTCAATGGGGAAAAAATGCAGATTTCAACAACTCCAAAGGTGAATTACTCAGAGTTGTCAATTTGTTTTTCACACATAGAACCACAGATTGAGCTGGTCTCAATCTGTGGTTCTAAGGTTAAGTGCCACTTTGACAACAGGGCTAACTATAATGGTCAAAGGCAGCCCTCTTGCCCTGTTTGAAAACATTCAGACACTTGGTATATGGGCCTTATTTGACATGCAGAATACTTTTGCCTCAAGGGTAAGGATAGATTATTCTGTACCTTCAAAGTTTAAAAAAAAAAATGTTTTTTATTGTCATGAACCATAAACCCAAATGACCATCATTGAGGTATCATATCTTACACTATGAAAATGAGCCAACAGCATTCAATCAATCACAAGTATGCTTCAAAGCAGCCCAGGGATTATAACACTTTAGTATAAGCCTTTACTAGCATTAGCATGTTAACATAGTCACAGAAAATTGCACACATGATGAGTTGGCTCATCCAACTATATGCATTTTCTTCAGAAAAGGGAATTTTATATTTTTTTACATTCTACATCTAACATTTTATTAATATTTAGTATATTTGAGTGTAGTATACTTTCACTTTACTGGTTAGGATGTATGATGTAGTATACTTTCGCTATACTGGTTTGCATGATTGTGATGCATATTCAAAGCAAAAGTAACACAACACGTGTAACATTTCCCATGCCTACTAGTTTTGATTAATATTTTGCCCATCTGCAATAGTGCTTGTTCAGACTCTAGGCGTTCCATAACGAAGGTTCCTAAGCATATACCTGAACTCTGTCATAATTAAGCAGACGGAGTTGTCAGCCAGAGCAAACTACCTTATGAAAGCCAATCCCCCAAACATCTTTAGCTCTTTAGCTTAAATACGAACACAATGATTAAGTGATATGGTGAGATAGGGTGCTTTTAAATGAAAATTGGAAAAGACATTTCCTTTTGGAGTAACTAATAGAGGTCATCTGAACTCAAAATAGAAAACACACAAAACTCTGAAGTAAATAGATCCAGACAGACAGACAGACAGACAGACAGACAGACATACTTTATTGATCCCTGAGGGAAATTGTCTAAATTCTTCTAAATTCTAGATCCTTCTTGCTTTTCTGTTTCATAGACGCAAAACAAATGGAAAAGAATAGGAACAGATCGGAGACAACTTTCCTGTATGTTCTCGGTAAGTTATGACAAACTCTGTAACAGCAGCCGAATTACAAACTATTAGGCAACTATTAAGTAATAGGATTGAGTTGGAAAATGTTATAGTGATGATTGTAGTGGATTAAAGTATTAATAATAATGTAAAAATCAAACATTTAAAAAAATGTATCTTATTTATAAACATTTACCCTGATAATAACAATACATGTTGAACATGGTTCAAATTCAATATTTTGCATGAATATTTTACAGTGTTATTTGTGACGATAGTGGATGCAACAACGACAACAGAGAGTCAGTATACTACCACAGTAGGTCCAACAACTACTGCTGATGGCCCCACAACGACAACTGTGGGTCCAACCACTACCACAGCTGGTCCAAAAACCACAACTGCTGGCCCCACAACAACAGCAACTGGTCCAACAACCACAACTGCAGGACCAACAACTACCACAGCTGTTCCAACAACCACAACTGAAGGTCCAACAACTACCACAGCTGGTCCAACATCAACAACTGCGGGTCAAACAAGTACCACTGCTGGCCCTACAACTACCACAGCAGGTCCAACAACTACCACATCTGGCCCTACAACCACAACTGAGGGTCCAACAACTACCACAGCTGGCCCCACGTCAACAACAGCTGGTCAGACAACTGCGGGTCCAACAACTACCACTGCTGGCCCCACATCAACAACAGCTGGTCCAACAACTACCACTGCTGGCCCTACAACCACAAATGAGGGTCCCACAACTACCACAGCTGGTCCAACAACTACCACAGCTGGCCCCACGTCAACAACAGTTGGTCCGACAACTACAACTGCTGGCCCCACAACTACGACAGCTGGTCCAACAACATCAACAGCTGGTCCGACAACTACCAGTGCTGGGCCCACAACTACCACAGCTGGTCCAACAACCACAACTGTGGGTCCAACAACTACCACTGCTGGCCCTAGAACTACCACAGCAAGTCCAACAACTACCAGTGCTGGCCCCACATCAACAACAGCTGGTCCAACAACATCAACAGCTGGTCCGACAACTACCAGTGCTGGGCCCACAACTACCACAGCTGGTCCAACAACCACAACTGTGGGTCCAACAACTACCACTGCTGGCCCTAGAACTACCACAGCAAGTCCAACAACTACCACTGCTGGCCCAACAACTACAACAGCTGGTCCGACAACCACAACTGCTGGTCTGACAACTACAACAGCTGGCCCCACAACTACAACTGCTGGCCCAACAACTACAACAGCTGGTCCGACAACTACAACTGCTGGCCCCACAACTACCACAGCTGGTCCAACAACAACAACAGCTGGTCCGACAACTACCACTGCTGGCCCCACAACTACCACAGCTGTTCCAACAACCACAACTGCTGGTCCAACAACTACCACTGCTGGCGCTACAACTACCACAGCAAGTCCAACAACTACCACTGCTGGCCCCACATCAACAACAGCTGGTCCAACAACTACAACTGCTGGCCCAACAACTACAACAGCTGGTCCAACGACCACAACTGCTGGTCTGACAACTACAACTGCTGGCCCAACAACTACAACTGCTGGCCCCACAACTACCACAGCTGGTCCAACAACTACCACAGCTGGTCCAACAACTACAACGGCTGGTCCAACAACTACAACTGCTGGCCCCACAACAACAACAGCTGGTCCAACAACTACGACTGCTGGCCCCACAACTACCACATCTGGTCCAACGTCAACAACAGCAGGTTCGACAACTACAACTGCTGGCCCCACAACTACCACAGCTGGTCCAACAACTACAACTGCTGGCCCCACAACTACCACAGCTGGTCCAACAACTACCACAGCTGGTCCAACAACTACAACGGCTGGTCCTACAACTACAACTGTTGGCCCCACAACAACAACAGATGGTCCAACAACTACCACTGCTGGCCCAACAACCACAACTGAGGGTCCAACAACTACCATAGCTGGTCCAACAACTACCACTGCTGGCCCTACAACCACAACTGAGGGTCCAACAACTACCACAGCTGGTCCAACAACTACCACAGCTGGCCCCACCTCAACAACAGCTGGTCCGACAACTACAACTGCTGGCCCCACAACTACCACAACTGGTCCAACATCAACAACAGCTGGTCCGACAACTACAACTGCTGCCCCCTCAACTACCAGTGCTGGCCCCACAACTACCACAGCTGGTCCAACAACCACAACTGCGGGTCCAACAACTACCACTGCTGGCCCCACATCAACAACAGCTGGTCTAACAACTACAACTGCTGGCCCAACAACTACAACAGCTGGTCCGACAACCACAACTGCTGGTCTGACAACTACAACTACTGGTCCCATAACTTCAACTGCTGGCCCCACAACTACCACAGCTAGTCCAACAACTACAACGGCTGGTCCAACAACTACAACTGCTGGCCCCACAACAACAACAGCTGGTCCAACAACTACCACTGCTGGCCCTACAACCACAACTGAGGGTCCAACAACTACCACAGCTGGTCCAACAACTACCACAGCTGGTGCAACAACATCAACAGCTGGTCCGACAACTACCAGTGCTGGGCTCACAACTACCACAGCTGGTCCAAAAACCACAACTGTGGGTCCAACAACTACCACTTCTGGCACCACAACTACCACAGCTGGTCCAACAACCACAACTGCGGGTCGAACAACTACCACTGCTGGCCCTACAACAACCACAGCAAGTCCAACAACTACTACTGCTGGCCCAACAACTACAACAGCTGGTCCGACAACCACAGCTGCTGGTCTGACAACTACAACGGCTGGCCCCACAACTACCACTGCTGGCCCTACAACAACCACAGCAAGTCCGACAACTACAACTGCTGGCCCCACAACTACCACAGCTGGTCCAACAACCACAACTGCGAGTCAAACAACTACCACTGCTGGCCCTACAACAACCAGAGCAAGTCCAACAACTACAACTGCTGGCCCCACAACTACCACAGCTGGTCCAACAACTACCACAGCTGGTCCAACAACTACAACGGCTGGTCCTACAACTACAACTGTTGGCCCCACAACAACAACAGATGGTCCAACAACTACCACTGCTGGCCCAACAACCACAACTGAGGGTCCAACAACTACCATAGCTGGTCCAACAACTACCACTGCTGGCCCCACATCAACAACAGCTGGTCCAACAACTACAACTGCTGGCCCAACAACTACAACAGCTGGTCCAACGACCACAACTGCTGGTCTGACAACTACAACTGCTGGCCCAACAACTACAACTGCTGGCCCCACAACTACCACAGCTGGTCCAACAACTACCACAGCTGGTCCAACAACTACAACGGCTGGTCCAACAACTACAACTGCTGGCCCCACAACAACAACAGCTGGTCCAACAACTACGACTGCTGGCCCCACAACTACCACATCTGGTCCAACGTCAACAACAGCAGGTTCGACAACTACAACTGCTGGCCCCACAACTACCACAGCTGGTCCAACAACCACAACTGCGGGTCAAACAACTACCACTGCTGGCCCTACAACCACCAGAGCAAGTCCAACAACTACAACTGCTGGCCCCACAACTACCACAGCTGGTCCAACAACTACCACAGCTGATCCAACAACTACAACGGCTGGTCCTACAACTACAACTGTTGGCCCCACAACAACAACAGATGGTCCAACAACTACCACTGCTGGCCCAACAACCACAACTGAGGGTCCAACAACTACCATAGCTGGTCCAACAACTACCACTGCTGGCCCTACAACCACAACTGAGGGTCCAACAACTACCACAGCTGGTCCAACAACTACCACAGCTGGCCCCACCTCAACAACAGCTGGTCCGACAACTACAACTGCTGGCCCCACAACTACCACAACTGGTCCAACATCAACAACAGCTGGTCCGACAACTACAACTGCTGCCCCCTCAACTACCAGTGCTGGCCCCACAACTACCACAGCTGGTCCAACAACCACAACTGCGGGTCCAACAACTACCACTGCTGGCCCCACATCAACAACAGCTGGTCTAACAACTACAACTGCTGGCCCAACAACTACAACAGCTGGTCCGACAACCACAACTGCTGGTCTGACAACTACAACTACTGGTCCCATAACTTCAACTGCTGGCCCCACAACTACCACAGCTAGTCCAACAACTACAACGGCTGGTCCAACAACTACAACTGCTGGCCCCACAACAACAACAGCTGGTCCAACAACTACCACTGCTGGCCCTACAACCACAACTGAGGGTCCAACAACTACCACAGCTGGTCCAACAACTACCACAGCTGGTGCAACAACATCAACAGCTGGTCCGACAACTACCAGTGCTGGGCTCACAACTACCACAGCTGGTCCAAAAACCACAACTGTGGGTCCAACAACTACCACTTCTGGCACCACAACTACCACAGCTGGTCCAACAACCACAACTGCGGGTCGAACAACTACCACTGCTGGCCCTACAACAACCACAGCAAGTCCAACAACTACTACTGCTGGCCCAACAACTACAACAGCTGGTCCGACAACCACAGCTGCTGGTCTGACAACTACAACGGCTGGCCCCACAACTACCACTGCTGGCCCTACAACAACCACAGCAAGTCCGACAACTACAACTGCTGGCCCCACAACTACCACAGCTGGTCCAACAACCACAACTGCGAGTCAAACAACTACCACTGCTGGCCCCACAACAACCAGAGCAAGTCCAACAACTACAACTGCTGGCCCCACAACTACCACAGCTGGTCCAACAACTACCACAGCTGGTCCAACAACTACAACGGCTGGTCCTACAACTACAACTGTTGGCCCCACAACAACAACAGATGGTCCAACAACTACCACTGCTGGCCCAACAACCACAACTGAGGGTCCAACAACTACCATAGCTGGTCCAACAACTACCACTGCTGGCCCTACAACCACAACTGAGGGTCCAACAACTACCACAGCTGGTCCAACAACTACCACAGCTGGCCCCACCTCAACAACAGCTGGTCCGACAACTACAACTGCTGGCCCCACAACTACCACAACTGGTCCAACATCAACAACAGCTGGTCCGACAACTACAACTGCTGCCCCCTCAACTACCAGTGCTGGCCCAACAACTACCAAAGCTGGTCCAACAACCACAACTGCGGGTCCAACAACTACCACTGCTGGCCCCACATCAACAACAGCTGGTCTAACAACTACAACTGCTGGCCCAACAACTACAACAGCTGGTCCGAAAACCACAACTGCTGGTCTGAAAACTACAACTACTGGTCCCATAACTTCAACTGCTGGCCCCACAACTACCACAGCTAGTCCAAAAACTACAACGGCTGGTCCAACAACTACAACTGCTGGCCCCACAACAACAACAGCTGGTCCAACAACTACCACTGCTGGCCCTACAACCACAACTGAGGGTCCAACAACTACCACAGCTGGTCCAACAACTACCACAGCTGGCTCCACATCAACAACAGTTGGTCCGACAACTACAACTGCTGGCCCCACAACTACGACAGCTGGTGCAACAACATCAACAGCTGGTCCGACAACTGCCAGTGCTGGGCCCACAACTACCACAGCTGGTCCAAAAACCACAACTGTGGGTCCAACAACTACCACTGCTCGCACCACAACTACCACAGCTGGTCCAACAACCACAACTGCGGGTCAAACAACTACCAATGCTGGCCCTACAACAACCACAGCAAGTCCAACAACTACTACTGCTGGCCCAACAACTAAAACAGCTGGTCCGACAACCACAGCTGCTGGTCTGACAACTACAACGGCTGGCCCCACAACTACCACTGCTGGCCCTACAACAACCACAGCAAGTCCAACAACTACTACTGCTGGCCCAACAACTACAACAGCTGGTCCGACAACCACAGCTGCTGGTCTGACAACTACAACGGCTGGCCCCACAACTACAACTGCTGGCCCCACAACTACCACAGCTGGTCCATCAACCACAACTGCTGGTCCAACAACTACCACAGCTAGTCCAACAACTACAACGGCTGGTCCAACAACTACAACTGCTGGCCCCACAAAAACAACAGCTGGTCCAACAACTACCACTGTTGGACCTACAACCACAACTGCTGGCCCCACAACTACCACAGCTGGTCCAACAACCACAACTGCTGGTCCAACAACTACCACTGCTGGCCCTACAACTACCACAGCAAGTCCAACGACTACCACTGCCAGCCACACATCAACAATAGCTGGTCCAACAACTACAACTGCGGGTCCAACAACTACCACTGCTGGCCCTACAACTACCACAGCAAGTCAAACAACTACCACTGCTGGCCCTACAACCACAACTGAGGGTCCAACAGCTACCACAGCTGGTCCAACAACTACCAAAGCTGGCCCCACCTCAACAACAGCTGGTCCGACAACTACAACTGCTGGCCCCACAACTACCACAGCTGGTCCAACATCAACAACAGCTGGTCCGACAACTACAACTGCTGCCCCCTCAACTACCAGTGCTGGCCCCACAGCTACCACAGCTGGTCCAACAACCACAACTGCGGGTCCAACAACTACCACTGCTGGCCCCACATCAACAACAGCTGGTCTAACAACTACAACTGCTGGCCCAACAACTACAACAGCTGGTCCGACAACCACAACTGCTGGACTGACAACTACAACTACTGGCCCCACAACTTCAACTGCTGGCCCCACAACTACGACAGCTGGTCCAACAACTACCACAGCTAGTCAAACAACTACAACGGCTGGTCCAAAAACTACAACTGCTGGCCCCACAACAACAACGGCTGGTCCAACCACTCCCACTGCTGGCCCTACAACCACAACTGAGGGTCCAACAACTACCACAGCTGGTCCAACAACTACCACAGCTGGCCCCACATCAACAACAGTTGGTTCGACAACTACAACTGCTGGCCCCACAACTACGACAGCTGGTGCAACAACATCAACAGCCGGTCCGACAACTACCAGTGCTGGGCCCACAACTACCACAGCTGGTCCAACAACCACAACTGTGGGTCCAACAACTACCACTGCTGGCACCACAACTACCACAGCTGGTCCAACAACCACAACTGCGGGTCAAACAACTACCACGGCTGGCCCTACAACAATCACAGCAAGTCCAACAACTACTACTGCTGGCCCAACAACTACAACAGCTGGTCCGACAAACACAGCTGCTGGTCTGACAACTACAACGGCTGGCCCCAGAACTACAACTGCTGGCCCCACAACTACCACAGCTGGTCCATCAACCACAACTGCTGGTCTAACAACTACCACAGCTAGTCCAACAACTACAACGGCTGGTCCAACAACTACAACTGCTGGCCCCACAACAACAACAGCTGGTCCAACAACTACCACTGCTGGCCCTACAACCACAACTGCTGGCCCCACACCTGCCACAGCTGGTCCAACAACCACAACTGCGGGTCCAACAACTACCACTGCTGGCCCTACAACTACCACAGCAAGTCCAACAACTACCACTGCCAGCCACACATCAACAATAGCTGGTCCAACAACTACAACTGCGGGTCCAACAACTACCACTGCTGGCCCTACAACTACCACAGCAAGTCCAACAGCTACCACTGCCGGGCACACATCAACAATAGCTGGTCCAACAACTACAACTGCTGGTCCAACAACTACAACTGCTGGCCCCACAACAACAACAGCTGGTCCAACAACCACAACTGCAGGTCCGACAATTACAACTGCTGGCCCCACAACTACAACTACTGGCCCCACAACTACCACAGCTGGTCCAACAACCACAACTGTGGGTCCAACAACTACCATTGCTGGCCCTACAACTACCACAGCAAGTCCAACAACTACCACTGCTGGCCCCACATCAACAACAGCTGGTCCAACAACTACAACTGCTGGCCCAACAACTACAACAGCTGGTCCGACAACCACAACTGCTGGTCTGACAACTACAACGGCTGGCCCCAAAACTACAACTGATGGCCCCACAACTACCACAGCTGGTCCAACAACTACCACAGCTGGTCCAACAACTACAACGGCTGGTCCAACAACTACCCCTGCTGGCCCTACAACCACAACTGAGGGTCCATCAACTACCACAGCAAGTCCAACAACTACCACAGCTGGCCCAACATCAACAACAGCTGGTCTGTCAACTAATACTGCTGGCCCCACAACTACCACAGCTGGTCCATTGTCAACAACAGCTGGTCCGACAACTACAACTACTGGCCCCACAACTACAACTGCTGGCCCCACAACTACCACAGCTGGTCCAACAACCACAACTGCGGGTCCAACAACTACCACTGCTGGCCCTACAACTACCACAGCAAGTCCAACAACTACCACTGCTGGCCCCACATCAACAACAGCTGGTCCAACAACTACAACTGCTGGCCCAACAACTAAAACAGCTGGTCCGACAACCACAACTGCTGGTCTGACAACTACAACAGCTGGCCCCAAAACTACAACTGCTGGCCCCACAACTACCACAGCTGGTCCAACAACTACCACAGCTGGTCCAACAACTACAACGGCTGGTCCAACAACTACAACTGCTGGCCCCACAACAACAACAGCTGGTCCAACAACTACCCCTGCTGGCCCTACAACCACAACTGAGGGTCCATCAACTACCACAGCAAGTCCAACAACTACCACAGCTGGCCCAACATCAACAACAGCTGGTCTGTCAACTAATACTGCTGGCCCCACAACTACCACAGCTGGTCCATTGTCAACAACAGCTGGTCCGACAACTACAACTACTGGCCCCACAACTACAACTGCTGGCCCCACAACTACCACAGCTGGTCCAACAACCACAACTGCGGGTCCAACAACTACCACTGCTGGCCCTACAACTACCACAGCAAGTCCAACAACTATCACTGCTGGCCCCACATCAACAACAGCTGGTCCAACAACTACAACTGCTGTCCCAACAACTACAACAGCTGGTCCGACAACCACAACTGCTGGTCTGACAACTACAACTGCTGGCCCCACAACTTCAACTGCTGGCCCCACAACTACCACAGCTGGTCCAACAGCTACCACAGCTAGTCCATCAACTACAATGGCTGGTCCGACAACTACAACTGCTGGCCCCACAACAACAACAGCTCGTCCAGCAACTACCACTGCTGGCCCTACAACCACAACTGAGGGTCCAACAACTACCACGACTGGGCCAACAACTACCACAGCTAGCCCCACATCAACAACAGCTGGTCTGACAACTACGACTGCTGGCCCCACAACTACCACAGCTGGTCCAACATCAACAACAGCTGGTCCGACAACTACAACTGCTGGCCCCACAACTACCACTGCTGGCCCTACAACTACCACAGCAAGTCCAACAACTACCACTGCCGGCCCCACATCAACAACAGCTGGTCCAACAACTACAACTGCTGGCCCAACAACTACAACAGCTGGTCCGACAACCACAACTGCTGGTCTGACAACTACAATGGCTGGCCCCACAACTACAACTGCTGGCCCCACAACTACCACAGCTGGTCCAATAAATACCACAGCTGGTCCAACAACTACAACGGCTGGTCCAACAACTACAACTGCTGGCCCCACAACAACAGCTGGTCCAACAACTACCACTGCTGGCCCTACAACCACAACTGAGGGTCCATCAACTACCACAGCTGGTCCAACAACTACCACAGCTGGCCAAATGTCAACAACAGCTGGTCTGTCAACTACGACTGCTGGCCCCACAACTACCACAGCTGGTCCAATGTCAACAACAGCTGGTCCGACAACTACAAATACTGGCCCCACAACTACCACTGCTGGCCCTACAACTACCACAGCAAGTCCAAATACTGCAACAGCTGGTCCGACAACCACAACTGCTGGTCTGACAACTACAACTGCTGGCCCCACAACTTCAACTGCTGGCCCCACAACTACCACAGCTGGTTCAAAAACTACCACAGCTAGTCCAACAACTACAACGGCTGGTCCAACAACCAAAACTGCAGGTCCGACAATTACAACTGCTGGCCCCACAACTACAACTGCTGGCTCCACAACTACCACAGCTGGTCCAATAACCACAACTGCGGGTCCAACAACTACCACTGCTGGCCCTACAACTACCACAGCAAGTCCAACAACTACCACTGCCGGCCCCACATCAACAATAGCTGGTCCAACAACTACAACTGCTGGTCCAACAACTACCACAGCTGGTCCAACAACTACCACAGCTGGTCCAACAACTACCACTGCGGGTCCAACAACTACCACTGCTGGCCCCACATCAACAACAGCTGGTCTAACAACTACAACTGCTGGTCCGACAACCACAACTGCTGATCTGACAACTACAACGGCTGGCCCCACAACTACAACTGCTGGCCCCACAACTACTACAGCTGGTCGAAAAACTACAACAACTGGTCAAACAACTACAACTACTGGCCCAACAACAACAACAGCTGGTCCAACAACCACTACTGCGGGTCCAACAACTACCACTGCTGGCCCTACAACTACCACTGCTGGCCCTACAACTACCACAGCAAGTCCAACAACTGCCACTGCTGGCCCCACATCAACAACAGCTGGTCCAACAACTGCAACTGCTGGCCCAACAACCACAACAGCTGGTCCGACAACCACAACTGCTGGCCCCACAACTACAACTGCTGGCCCCACAACTACCACAGCTGGTCCAACAACTACCGCAGTTGGTCGAACAACTACAACAACTGGTCAAACAACTACAACGACTGGCCCCACAACAACAACAGCTGGTCTAACAACCACTACTGTGGGTCCAACAACTACCACCGCTGGTCCAACAACCACAACAGCTAGTCCAACAACTACAACTGCTGGCCCCACAACAGCTAGTACAACAACTACAACTGCTGGCCCCACAAGTAAAACTGCTGACCTCATTACTACCACAACTGCGGGTCCAACAACTACCACAGCAGGTCCAACAACTACCACAGCTGTCCCCACCCCAACAACAGCTGGTCAAAGAACTACAACTGCTGGCCTTACAACCGCAGCTGTGGGTTCGACAATTACCACTGCTGGCCCTCCAACTACCACAGCACGTCCAACAACTACCACAACTATTCCCAAAACAACAACAGCTGGTCCAACAACTACAACTGCTGGCCCCACAACTACAACTGCTGGCCCCATAATTACCACAGCTGGTCCAACATCCACAACTGCAGGTCCAACAACTACCACAGCTGGTCCAACAACCACAACTTCGGGTGTAACAACTGCCACAGCTGGTCCAACAACCACAACTTCGGGTCCAACAACTACAACTGCTGGCCCCACAACTTCAATTGCTGGCCCCTCACTTACCACAGCTGGTCCAACAACCACAAATGCGGGTCCAACAACCACCAGAGTGGTTCCTACAACTCCCACAGCTGGTCAAACAACCACAACTGCAGTTCCAACAACTACCACAGCTGGTCCAACAATCACAACTGCGGGTCCAACAACTACCACAGCTGGCCCCACAACAACAACTGCTGGTCCAACAACTACCACAGCTGGCCCCACAACAACAACAGCTGGCCCAACAACTACAACTGCCGGCCTGTCAACCACAACTGCACGTCCAAAAACTACAACTGTAAGTCTATTAGTTACCACAGCCGTTCCGACAACCACTATAGACAATCCAATAACTCCTTACACCATTGCCACCGCAGCAGGAACAGCAATACCTACACACGACTAAAACATTCACTTTTCAATGCTGTTCATGATACTCTATCTTAGTTTAAGGACAAAATTACAGAAAACCTTTGAGCGCAACTGATTATTATAAGGTGAAACTCAATTAGAAATGTCATTTATTTTTTAGTCTCTCTTGATATCACAAAATATTAGATATTTAACATCATAATGACATGTTCCCATATTAAAAAAGCATTTCAATGAACAATTTTTGACTTCCATGAAAATATATGAATATATAAATATACTAATAACACTGATAATATGTTTGACAGAACAATTTAATAAATTACGTACCTTTTTTAATAAATCTCATTATCCCATCTTGCAGTTCAAACATCGCTTCATATCTTCTAAATTGATTCTAATTTTTTTTTTTTTTTTTTGTTACATCTTCCCCATTCCTTTTGCATTTCCAGATGAGTGATGATGAATCCACTGACCCTCCAACAGTAGAGGAAGGCTACCTTCTACTGCAGTTTCGGATAAACCGTCAATTCCTCCCAGCTTACAACAATCCCCAGTCTCAAGAATTCAAAGCCATAAGTCGTAATATAACAACAGAGGTAATATACTTTCAGGATCCTCTATTTGACATCTCTATTTTTATAAAAGTCACAGTTTAACCAGTTCTCAAATATGTTGCTTTTCATCTTTAGTGTAATCGAGGGTACCGCCATGTCTATCCACGCACTTTCCGTCGATCGCGTCTAAGAAGTCTTTGGTCAGTAGGCATTTGTTTTCTTTTGTTTCAATTCACTACCATATATGATTTACTTTGATTTGTAAATATCTAATGACAACTGTTTTTCTACAGGGAAGGCTCTGTGGGAGCAAGGCTTGATTTGATCTTTACAAATCAGTCAGTTGTGCCACAAATCACTGGTGTAGAAGACTCTCTCAATATGACGCTAAGTACATCGATTGTATTCCTGGATATAATTCCTGGCAGTATCAGAGCAGGTCAGTTTCTTGCATCTCCCTGCTTTCAATGTAATAATCTAAAAAGTACTGATGGTTCACATCATAACATCTTACCAATTTCTAAAAACCTCTTTATCTTTCACATAGACTCTCCAAATATCACGACAACACCAATAGTACCACAGAGACCCACCGGCATACCGGCTTCTGCCACACCGGGGACCACCAGCAGAGCAACAACTACTGGCACAAATACAGATGTTGTCACTTTACTGTTATTTTCTTCACTGTTTCACACCCTGTGTAAGAATGTATGAACATTCAAGGTTTCATCATCTTACATGGTTTCAAGTTGAGTTACAAAACTTGTCTATTAATTTATATCAAAATCATTTCCTGATCCCTGGATTTATCTAACTCAGCTAAGAGAGCTTTGACTATCAATTTAACAATTTTTTGTTTTAATTTATTTTTAATGTATTTAGAAATACATATAAACGGTTGAGCTGCTTTTGTGTTAAATATATGATAATATATGTCAACAACAAAATAAATAAAGAAATATATATGAAAACATGTTTAATTTGCATACTTACAAAACAGACACAAAACGAAAATCTTTGTATAAAAAGTATGTTTTTCTTTTCAACATTAGGACAATGTTATTTCTGTTTTTAGGTAGTCAGTACTTCTGTTCTACAAACTAATTTAATAAATAATAGAGATTATAAACCACATTCAAAGAAAAACTATGTTTAAAGAAAAGGTATCTGATGTCAGCAGTCGTCTGTTAATGGGAAAAATCATAAGTTCATGTTATGCCTATTTTATAATATAGGGATGACATTGTATTCATGAAGTGTAATATCATGTAGGGGTGGAGGGGCGGCAGCAGCTCAGTTGATAGAGCAGGTGGACAGAGCGGGTCGTTCCCTAACCTTAGGGTCGGCGGTTCGAGTCCCTTGATCCCCCTCCTCCAACTGTCCACATGTCGAACCCCACAAATGTACTGTTTGTAAGTCGCTTTGGACAAATGCCCCTTTATCCTTTTACATCTAGACTGCATCTCTGAGTAAAAATAAATACTATCATTTATTATTATTATTTAACAATACAAGTACAAATTAATGGAGAGGGTAATAAAACAAAGTGCACAAACCCCATGGATGGATGCCCAACTCGGCTAGCTTGGGTCTCTATAGCTTCCGTCTACAAGAACGGCAACAGCCGACTTTTTTTCTTGATGAGGCTAAGGTCCTTCAACATCTGCAGGACAATGCTGACAATGTTCTATGAGTCTGTTGTTGCCAGTGCGATCTTCTTCGCTGTCACATGCTGGGGCAGTGGGATGAGGGTAGCAGACACCAAGAGACTTAATAGACTCATCATGGTTTGTTTCTTTCATCAGGCGGTCCGGAGGCTCAACTCCCTCCCTGCTCTGCTCCTCCTCCCTCCTCTGCCCCCTGCCACAGACTCTAACCTCAGACCCACCCACATCCCCCCACAGGATCTGATCTCATATCACCTCCCTCCCACCACGACTCACAAACTTTGAACTTTGACTCAGGGCACACTCCAGAAGAAGAAGAAGAAGAAGAAGTACTCTTTTGATCCTGTGAGGGAAATTTGGTCACTGCATTTAACCCAATCGTGAATTAGTGAAACACTCAGAACACAGTGATGTTGAGGCACACACTTAAACCCAATGCAGTGAGCTGCCTGCAACAGCGGCGCTAGGGGAGCAGTGAGGGGTTAGGTGCCTTGCTCAAGGGCACTTCAGCCATTCGTACTGGTCGGGGTTCCGGTTACAAGTCCGAAGCCCTAACCAGTAGGCCGCTGCTCCCCCCCCTCCACTTTGCCACTTTGCAGTATTTGCACTTCACTACTACAACACACTACCTCACTTTCACTTTTGTATTTTGTATTTTGTGTTCTCAGCACACTGTTTTCAGGGGTCTCAAACTCAAATGAGCTGGGGGCCACTGCTGGCACTGTCATCTCAGTGGGGGCCACTTCAGTGTTCCTGACAAGTATCACAAAAAAAAAATCACAAATATTTCTGAAAACGGGGTTTATTTTCAAATATTGTACGATAATATTACAAAACTATTCAATTCACAGTAAGTGCAAATGTTTTTGGCTTCATTCTTAAATAACTAATCAAAGCCTTTCATGAACTGACAGCACTTCTGTTCATATTGTCTTCATATTAAATAACAACACAAAAAAGAACTATAGCCTTGTATGCACATTTTAACAATGCAATTTTTACCTTAAATAACCTATTTTAACATTTCACTCAACAGACAAATTGCTTCTGATTCCATTTGCACTTTATTTCTTGCCAGATACCTGGCAGCGCTTCTGTTCACATAGCTGAGCTGTATTTACTCTGATGGACGTTGCAGTTCAAACTCTGAGTACAACCTCAAGGATAACATCTGTAAGCCTGGTCCTGTAATTGCTTTTATAAAAGTTATAACAAAAGTAAAAGTATAAAAAGTTATTGCTGGGATAACAGTCCTCTTTGTAGCTGCTCGGCTCGCCTTTTCCTGTCATCTCCGCTGTATTTCTCACACTGCTCTCCGTGTGTTGTCGCGTAATGTCGCTTGAGATTATATTCCTTAAGAACGGCAAGTTTCTCTTTACATATTAGGCAGATGCCATTTCCACTGAACTCAACAAAAAAATACTGTGATGTCCATCTTTCTTGGAATTGTCTGTGTTCGTCATCCACTTTTCTCTTACGTTTGGAGAGCGACATCTTCAGCTTCTTCTTCTTCTCCTACTATTTACCTTTTCTTTTTCTGCGCTTCTCTTTCATGTTGTCAGCGCTTCCTCTTAAATCATTTTGGATTTATTTATTTATTTAGTATTATATATTTTTTTTTTTATTAATTGCACGCAAAATTGGGGGTCAAGCAGCGAAGCTGCGAGACAACCTATAGTGATTCTATGTTTTCTTATTGGGGGTCAAGCAGCGAAGCTGCGAGACAACCTATTTGGGGGTCAAGCAGCGAAGCTGCAAGACAACCTATTGTGATTCTATGTTTTCTTATTATTATACTTCCTCTGCAATTGAAGTCTATGGCAGCCCATAGAACGCCTTGGTAAAAAGTGCTAAAATTTGGCTCAAAGTTTCGGACCACTTTACTGACCACTCACACTCATTTACGGACCTCTAAACCCAGCCGTCTAGTGCCACCAACGGAACTACTGTACGTACATTAACTCGGGATCCCATCCTGAGGATGCCCAACAGATTTAGTGATGTTTGACCACCGGGGGCACTATAATTAGCAACACTTTCACGTATCAACACCAAACTTGGTACATAGACTCAAGATAGCCAGAAGTTTCAGCCCAGCAGCTCCGCAGCTCAGCTTGACCCCCTCATTGCTGCTTGCAGCTATATTTATTCTTGTAATTGTGGAAAACAAATAAAATAGAAAATAAAAATAAAAATAAGCATGAAGGGCTAAATCGCATTTAACTTTTAATGTCAAGATGCGGGCCGGATGTAGGGGGGCCGCGGGCCGGAAGTGGACCGTAGGTCTGAGAGGACTGCAATTTCATCTGTGCCTGGAATGTAGCATATTTGACAAAGTAAGTTACGGATGTAACTATGGATCTGTGAGACCGAGGAATGACCGTCACTATGGTCTAAAAAGGAATGAGTACATCGTTCTGCCTATTACCGAGACCATATGTCAAAATAGTCATGCCCATGACCTCCGGAAGCAGCACGGCCTGATCTTGTAAATAGCACAGATTGCTTCCGGGTCGTCCTCTTACCTTGATCGCCTCAGGCTGTTCTGAGCGACAGAAGATAGTGACGGTCATCCCTCGGCCTCACAGATCCATAGTTACATCCGTAACTTACGATCTGTTTCGACCTCACTCTGTCCGTCACTACGGTCTAAAAAGGGATGACTAATACCAAAATGGTCGCCAGGAACGTATTGTTAAAATTGTTAACGTTAATTGTTAAAACCTCGCTCCTGCTCTGCCTGTGAAGCAGAGGCGGGCTGAAACGCAGCCACCTCCAAAACCTGGTTGATGGACTGCCTATTAATAACCTTTGGCAGAAAAGCCGGATTTGGCAACAGTGACACCCTGGTGCCACCTTCCCTCCACCTGAGGCAATCATCACTGACAGAGAGGGCACACATTTCCCCAACCCGTCTTGCTGAGCAGAGGGCTAAAAGGAATGCTGTCTTAAGTGACAACGAGCATAGATCGGCATCTGCAATGGGCTCGTCCAGAGCCTCAGTGAGTGATGCTAAAACCATAGGGAGGTCCCAGCCTGATGCCCCTAAGGTACGGGCTGGACGCAACCGGCGCGCTCCCTTCAAGTACTGGCCCACCAAGGGATGCCTCCCAAGAGGCTCATTGTTCGTGCCCTGGTGGAAAGCAGAAATAGCTGAAGCGTAGACTTTTACCGTACTAACCGCCTTGCCTTGGTCCAGCTGGGACTGCAAGAAACACAGCATGTGAGGCACAGGGCAAGCCGCTGTTGGCTCAATATCCATACTCTGGCACCAGCCTGAGAAGATTCTCCATCTGAGCGCATAGCTGGCTCTAGTAGATGGAGCCCTAGCGTTGTTGAGTGTCTCCCGAACAGACTCGTCTAAACGCTCAGTGCCGGGCTCTGTACTGGCCAAACCCAAAGGCGCAGGGTGACCGGGTTCGCCCGCCTGCTTGTGCCAGCAGGTCTGCCCTGCTCGGCAACTGCCATGGCTGACCGTGCAGTAGCTGCAGCAGATCTGAAAACCACGGTCTCACTGGCCAACGTGGGGCAACCAGCAGGACTGTGTGTTGGCCCTCCTTGATCCTCTGCAGAACCTGAGGGATGAGAGGGATCGGAGGAAAAGAGTACAACAAGCCTGTCGGCCACTCTTGCGATAGAGAATCCAGTCCCAAACTGCCCCCCTGCCTCCTGAGAGAGTACCACTCTGGGCAGTGGGTTGTTTCCTCTGACGCAAACAGATCCACCTGCGCGACCTCGTAGCGCATCCAGATCTGTTTGACAACGTCTGAGTGCATTCTCCACTCTCCCGGGAGTGGTCCCGTCCTGGAGAGCATGTCGGTCGCACCGTTCGCTACGCCCGGAATGTGCACAGCCCTTAGTGAGGCAAGTCGAGGCCATGCCCACATCAGTAGTTCCTCCGCGACCTGGAGGCATCTCTGGGACTTTGTCCCCCCCTGGTGATTGACATGATACACTGCTGAGGGGTTGTCCGATCTCACCAGAACATGGTTGCGCTGTGTCGCTGGCAGGAATCGCTGAAAGGTGAGGTGAATGGCCTTCAGTTCGAGGACATTTATATGCTGACGTCCATGGAGGTTGCTAAATGCCCCATACCGAACGTCCTTCCCAGACAGCCCCCCACTCTGTTAGGGATGCATCTGTCAAGATGACCTGCCTCCTGTGAGGAAGACCCCCCAGGGGGACACCTCTGAGCAGGAACTCCCTGTTTCTCCAAGGACGCAGGGCCCGAATGCAAGCTTGAGAAACACGCAGCCTGACCTGCCTGTCGTCTCTTGGGTGGAGTTGGAATGCATTGAACCAGCGCTGGAAGGGCCGTGCCCTCAGCAGACCAAGTGGAACTACTACAGCTGCTGCGGCCATCAAGCCCAGCAGCCTCTGTGCTCTGTTGGCGGTAACCAGCTTGCCCAGCCGAAAATACCTCAGGGTCTCGATCAAGCTGTCCGCTCTCCGACCAGTGAGAGACCCTTTCATACTGGCTGAATCAAAGAGAATCCCCAGGAACTCTGCCTGTTGACGGGGCTGCACATCGCTCTTCTTCCAGTTGACTGTGAAGCCTAAGAACTGGATGTGGGCCAGCAATGTATTGGTGTCGCGTACTACCTGCTCTCGAGAGGGGGCGCAAATAAGCCAGTCGTCCAGGTACGGGAGCACTTTCAACCCCCGTGCCTGGAGTGGGCTAGTGCAGCAGAGACCACCCGGCTGAAAATTCTTGGGGCCAGGGAGAGGCCGAAGGGGAGGACCTGATACTGGAACGCCCTGCCCTGGAAGGCAAACCGGAGGTATGGCCTGTGTTCCGGGCAGATTGGTACATGGAAATAGTCCCAATTCCCAAGTCCAGAGAGGTAAACCACTCCCCCCGCTGAACTGACCTTATCACCACTGCGGTGTGGACCATTTTGAATGGCAATACCTTGAGGTACTGTTTCAGGAGCCTTAGATCTAGAACGGGCCGCTGACCGCCGTCCTTTTTGGGCACAATAAAATATTTGGAATAAAACCCAGCTTGCTTTGCGCTGAGTGGTACCTCTGATATGGCACCTTTTAAAAGTAGCTCCTGGACCTCCTTGTCGAGCACTGACTTTAAAATTGGGTCTCTTACAGACGCTACTTTGACCCCTAAGAATGCCGGGGCCCACCGTCGAAATTGTAGCCGGTACCCACGGGCTACTGTTGCCACAACCCAAGGGTCTGGCACGATCCCCTCCCAGGAGATCCGAGACAACTGGGAAGGGCATCCGACGGGCAGGCCCTGACCGCTATGCAGCACCGCCGCGGCGGCCTGCGTACTTGCCCCTACTCGGTCTCTGTCCCCGTCTCCCTCTGGAATGAGGATCCCGGGCTGAGCCTTGGTTTGCCGCCTGAACAGGCTGGTCCCGAAAGTTGCCAGTTGTCTGTGAAGGCCGGCTGGGCCGCAGTTGCCTGGGCCTACCCCTTGGTGCTTGGTTAACGGCTGGCACTGTTCTTCCACATATGCGCTGGACCGCCTCCCTAGAAGCTGCAGCACGTTCAGTGCGGTCCAACACCGCCTGGGACTCGGGATGAAAAACATGCCCGGGTGCCACAGGGAGATTGAGCAGCTCCGTCCTGATGGCCTCTGGCAGAGAGGTCTGTGCAAGCCACACCTGACGATGGCACAACACTGCAGCAGCCATTGAGTCTCCCACGTCACGTGTAAGCTGGGAGTGAGCCGATAGGGCAGCTTCCACCAGGGCCATGGCATCGCCGTCCTCCGGGTCTAGCGTCCTGCGCAGAGCCGCCAGTGTAATCGCTAGAGCGTTGCCTGTGCGGGCTGCTCGTGCCGATGCATACAAGCCCCGTTTACACGATGGGAAAATGCAGATATTTCCGTACGGTTTGGCCTCTCATTTACACGAAAACTCAGTTTTCATCAGAGAAAACGATTATTTCTAAAAACTCCGGGCAAAGTGGAGATTTTGGAAAACTCCGGTTTCGCGGTTGCATGTAAATAGGGAAACCGGCATTTTTGCATTGTGACACGTTGGTCTGTCGTTTTGAGTCGTTCGTTTGGCATTTCTGATTGGCCACCTGTTTGCTCGAAGTGTTCGTGACACCCTTCGCCGGCTGTTTTTATCATTGGTGTAAACACAATTATTTTCACAAACGAGAAGGAGAAAATAGCCGTTTTCCAGAATACCCTGCTATGTTTAAACATGGTCTAAAGGAGCGAGTGATCAGGCGTCCGTCTTTGCACACTCTTTACGTGGGCAACTTTAGTTAGGGGACACCCGGGCAGGGCCCAGCAATGTCCAGGAGGCAATTGACGCCTCCACTGGCGGCATGTCCCCAAGCCCTGTTTCAGCTGGGTAAGCAGTCATTGCCAGCTGACGGCAGCCTGCATTAAACTGGGGCCGCTTCGAAGCCCTACCCCAACTGGACGTGAGCATACTCCGTGTAGTCCTCTGCCACAGGAATAGAAGGTGGGGGGCTAGTGTGAGAGATGCCCTCCCAAACACCCCCCTGAGGTGTGGGGGCCTGGAGGCCCAGGATGTTAGCGGCGCTCAGCACCCGGGACATCAGAGAGCTAACAGGCGTTTCCCCCACCCCTGCGGACTCATCGCTAGAGTCCGTACGTGGTTCACCACCGCAGCCAGCTCCACCTGTTGTGTCCTCCGTGGCCTGTGATGCCAGGAGAGATAACACATCTTCATCGGCCTCGTCCTCTCGCCCACCTCGGCTCTCGGGCCTGCTTTCGTAAGGGTAAACCCTCCTGGCCTGATGGTAGGGATGGCGGGCCTCTCTGGTCCTCCAGCCTGCTTAGCCTCTCTGCTATTCCTTGGAGGAGTGCAAGGATTCGACGTGACTCTGCGCTACCGCCCGCTGCTGCCTCAGCCGGGGCAGGGCGCTTCACCGACCTGGGGGTCTCTTCCTCGTCAGACCTACAGAGAGACTCATACTGCCGATCCTCTGAATGTCTGCGCGTGTGCTTGTGCCCACGCTTACGGGATCGGGGCGACCGACGGGGTGAGCGTCGCCTCTCTGCCCTGCCCTCCTGCGCATGACCGCACACCTGGTTGGCACGACCAAGTCGCTCCACCCTGGACAGGTCAACTGCTGCACTGCAGGGGTTGTCTACGTCTTCCAGCACCTGGACTGCCCCCAGGCAATCAGGGCACTCTCTGTGCCCATCGTCAGTGCTCATCGCTGCGCTGCAGACTCTGCAGTGGTGTGGGGCCATTCTGGCAAGTTGCACTTCCCCCAACACCAAATAACCAGTACACTCTGGTGGCCAGCAAGGGCGCGCCAACGCACCTGACCCGGCTCACACTCTCCCCAGCGGCTGCGAACAGCGGCTTTAGGGTGCTGTTTGATTAACCACCTACACTGACTACCCAGGTGAAGACAGTAATTGGCAATACAAAATAATTACTTTTTTTTGTTTTTTATTGAACAATAATCTCCACTCTTCCTGGCTACTTACCTAGAAATGCCAGTAGACAAGCTAACCACAAATCGAAAGTATATGACACGATATAAGTGCCTACAACAATACAAATTATAGTGGCTCACGCCAGTGCACGGATGCACCAGCTGGCTTAACTAACTCACCAGCTGCAACAGCGGTGGAGTAGTGCAAAGATTTAAATAAGGAAGACTTCACTCTGGGATTTTTTTAACTCAAACAATATACTACCAGCGCTAAACAATCTGCCCGTAGTGCAAAGGTGGCCTGTAGGCACGCACGAACGCGTCGCGAAGGCTCGCCTTGTGTCTGGTCACAAACAGCAATTGAACAGCGCAGCGGTGGCCCGCACCGGTGCGCGGACGCAACCTAGCGGGCTCACACAAACCCCACAGCCGCGGACCGCCGGCTCGGGTGCGCTAGTTCTTATCCAAAAAAAAAGACAATTTATAGTCCAACGTTAAGTGATATCTGAACGACTGCACGTTAACGTAAGAGAGTTAATTACACAGTCCACACTGATCCACAGTGTACCCGTAGGTTACGATCTTGTGGCTGTGCGCTCTGAAAATAGACCCTGAAAATAGATCAACTTACCTGGTCCGGTGAGGCGATCAATGTAAAGAGGACGAACCGGAAGCAATCTGTGCTATTTACAAGATCAGGCCGTGCTGCTTCCGAAGGTCATGGACATGACTATTTTGACATATGGTCTCGGTAATAGGCAGAACAATGTACTCATTCCTTTTTAGACCGTAGTGACGGTCAGAGTGAGGTCGAAACAGATATAAAGTTGCTTGACTTGAAGAGGGCTGGTGATGTAGTGGGGGAGGAACTGGACACTCTGACGACCGTGGCAGAAAGGAGAATGCTGTCCAGGCTACAGACTATATTGGACAATGCCTCTCACCCTCTCTTTTCCACCCTGGCTCAGTGGAGGAGTACCTTCAGCAGAAGACTCCTCTCACCGAGATGCACCACAGAGCGACATAGGAAATCATTCCTCCCTGTGGTCATCAAACTATATAACTTGTCACTATCTTCTTAATTTTCGCTGCATAACGGGTCATTCACTCTGCTTATCTGGTCATTTCAATGCATATCCGGTCATCTAACTTCATAACTGATCATTCCACTACCTAATCCGAAATGCTACATCTTGTGTATACAACTTACCTCTATAGTGTATACCTAGATAGGTACATTTATGTATATATATATATATATATATATATATATATATATATATATATATATATATATATATATATATATATATATATATTTATATTTATTTTGTATATTGTTACATAGGTTGCTATTATATATGTATATATTCTATAAGTAGAATGTTTGTCTCTTCTTTTTCCCTGGAGTATTGTAAAGAATACAATTTCCCTCAGGGATCATTAAAGTATTTCTGTCTGTCTGTCTGTCTGTCTGTCTGTCTGTCTGTCTAACCCTAACCAAATACATTGCTCAGCAAGGAAGAACAGTGTAACATACACTGCTTTCAGTCACAAACCAATGATCTTTTGTTTACCCTTTCTTTGCATTCTTTGATGCGGCGGGTCAGATTGTGTCGTCTTTTGAGTCCACGGGAAATGCTTTATAAAATTATTGTGATTATTACTATTATTCCATAGAAGGACAATATAATGTTAATGTAGTAATCCTAAGCAATAAAATAGGCCATATATTTATAACATAAAAACGGCTATAAACGCTGTAGGCTTTTGGCCCCATCTACTGTACGTATTGTACATCTACAAGCAATGTTTTTTTTTCCTAAAATGAAACCAATGTCCAATTGTGAGACTATTATCTAATTCATGTATTTATTTTGGAAATTTCAGCATCTCAACACCGGGAGGAAATTACGCAGCTACAGACCCAAAGGTATTGAACACAAAGGCGGGATAATAAGTGTAAATGTTTTCAGGATATAATAATGCCAAAAACTACCAGCATGCATTGACCAAACCCTACTGAGCCACACCATTTGGCTCAAAACAAAGCAAATCAGGATGCAGGATACAACATTGCCATACATCTTTAATCAGATTCAACCAGGCAATTGAATTCTAGCTATAATCAAATTAGCGTACCTTAATCTGGACTACAAACAGGCTACAGTGGGGCCAATGATTAAAGGCATTATAGAGAATACATGATTAGAAATGGGAAAAACCCAGTCTCAATGATTGCTTTCCTACTAGGAAGAAAGGGTGTTTAGCAGACGCTTTTGTCCAAAGCGATTACGATCAGTACGTTTGTGGGGTTCGACATGTGGACAATTGGAGATTGGATTGAACCGCCAAGCCTCCGGTAACAGATGACCCGCTCTACCCACTGAGCAATGCCGCCTTCCTGTTCCTACTATGTTTCCTGGGCTATTTATTTTGTCCCTCATATTCACAGATATACTTCTGACTATCCATGCCAAATAGAGAATTACACATTTATATACTGTATAGCTGAAAAGGCTTAATGAATCATGTCTTCCCAAAAGGAATAATGAATACAAAATAGGCATAAATGATTTAATGATATAACATTGATCACTTACTACAACATAGCCATGGTTGAACAATTGTCTCAACTCTGCCACATAGCAACTAGGCTAATAACCGTCTGACTTACCAACTATGCCCCTCCTCCTGTTTAATTTAAATGCATTCTATCCTTTAGACAAATCCCAACCCATTAACTGAAATAACATGAATTAAACACATTTTATTTGCAATCATTTGCACATATTAATGATATGACACAAGCTTATGTATACATTGTGACTAAATCTAACAATTGTGTTCATGAAGTTTCCATTAAAATTACACGTTTTAGTTTATTGTTGATTGGACCTTTAACCTTCATTACTTATTTGTAGTCTTTTTCATTTACAAATAATTGAAACTGGTCCAAACGTTTTTTTATTCAGTCATACAGAATGGTACTTCTACATTGCTCTTTCATTGAGTGTGATACTTGTGCGCAAGTATGTTTTAGTTTATTGTTGATTGGACCTTTAACCTTCATTACTTATTTGTAGTCTTTTTCATTTACAAATAATTGAAACTGGTCCAAACGTTTTTTTTATTCAGTCATACAGAATGGTACTTCTACATTGCTCTTTCATTGAGTGTAATACTTGTGCGCAAGTATGTGCGTATGTGCACAATAGTTTTAACATTTTATGAAGTTCTTTATTACACCTACATTGTGTATCATGAAGAGGAAGGTGTAGCACCTACATTCCTTCTAAAAATAGTCAATAAACAAACAGCAAGCACATTCATTGTCACACAGTACACTCCTTTCATGAAGCAAGACAGCTAATTAATCTATATTAGCAGTAAATGTTGGAAAAGACACAAGGCTGAATACAATGTTGGTGCATCACCTTTTGGTGACTTCTATGGAATGATCTTTTGTTTTTTTAGGTTAAGCCTAAAGAAACCAGTTTTTTATGTCAACATGAATGCTGTGGTTCACATTATAAAAGCGGAGGCAAACTGAGAGAGATGCCGGTTGCAAAACGGAAGAACACCTGAGAGCACTCCTCACAAGCCATTTGTGAATCATACAGAAAAGCTGAGTAAGTGAAATGCAGTGGTACAGGGTGCAATTTGTTCTACAATGCATTAACATCTTATTCTTAATCATAGAAATGCATTCATACAGTTTTTTTTTTAGGTCTTTTGTTACTCAATTTATTCACTTTTACAGAATTAGCCAGCGATGAAAATGCTTCTTACCATTTCACTCAATCTTCTGATAGGCCTATGTCTAATTGGTAAGTTCACAAACTCATTCATCCTACTACGAAGTGAACAGCAGATTTGAAATACGAGTCTAAGCGATCTTCTCTCTGCAATTCTCATTTATTTAGGGTCAGCACATGGCACAGTTGCACCTTCAGCGGCTTCAACCAGTGCTGGTTCTACAAGCCCAGCTATGACATCCAGTGCTGGTTCCACGATGGCCTTGACCACTGCCTCTGCTTCAAGCAGCGCTATGACCAACACAGCTGGCGCAACGACGGTGGCCGCTACAACGGCAAACACCACTAACACTGCAGCTATGTCGCCTGGAATACTCCACCAAATCTGTCTCCTACTCTGCACGGCTTTATGTACAGTACAGTTATGAAAGGGCAGGCATAGAACCGTGGATATTAAACATTTTTGACTTAACCTAAATGACAGGGGATTTTCTTAAAATAAAACAAGTTTGAGTTCCCTGAAATAACTGTGTATGCTGGTCATGGGGGGTATATGTGAGGATAATTGTATTTATTTAACCTTAATAGCACTATCATATTGGAATATGATGTTATTTATTTTATGATGCAATTTGCTGATGGATTTAGAAAATTAGATGCATAAAAATCATGTTTACTTAATGTTTGCAAAACTCCCAATTGTCTTTGTCTCTTCATTAAACAACCTGCTTGTCAATACTTTTCACAAGAACAGAAGTCTACCTTTGTCATTTACACTAAAGTGTTTGTATACTATTTTTTCCACTTCATTTGTTATGTTGCAATGCTCTATGGATGTCCGTAGAGCATATGTACGAAATTCTGGGTTATTTCTACTTGTGACTAATTTTCATAAAAAGTCAATGTACAGCAAAGTATTTGCTGAAGGACACTTCCAAGAGGCAAACATGTTCAGCATTCAAAATAAGGCTTCAGTATCAAGTTTCAGGATTTTTCAGCAATCATGGAGGCAGGCCGAGCATTTTTAAATTGGCCACGAATTATAGCGCCCCCGATGGGCGTCACCTGTTTACCAGGAATACGTCATCGGGAAATGCGTAATCCGTAATCCGACTGCGTAATAACTATAACTACGGACACCCCTCGAGCCCTCATACTTCTCCGTCGTGGTGACGGATACGCAATGCAATTTCCAGCTTGACCAGTAGGGGTCGCTACGCAAGACTGGCCATGACATTCACGCAAGTAAATAAGTACAAAAGGGAAAAATAGTTAAGAGGGGATCAATTATTAAATAGAAAAGGGGACACTTTATAAATGAAATGCTTTTAAAAGTAAAAACCGTACACAAACTAAAAGAAAACAACTAATTAGAACAATTCAGTGCAATTTGCCACCGTCTCTTTTAAGTTTCACAAATTCAAGTAGGTCGGCTTGCATTTTGGAGCTTTATGCGTCCATATAGTAAAGCGTATATATGTATATATATATATATATATATATATATATATAAATGGCGCTGCCAGTGTTTACGTTGTGATAGAAGTCGATAGCGATAGAATGTGATTCATTGTGAGTCATTCATGTGTAAATGACGTGTTTGGAGGACCAATCGCAGCCCTTGCGGTCTCCGTTGTGCGTAGACGGAGTGACGGATACTTAAAAAATATTTCAGGCCGACGGAGACGACGGAGAGGCTCTCCGTCAGGCTCTCCGTCGACGGAGAGGGCTCTCCGTATCCGTCGTCCGGCACTTTACGCAGAAGTATAAACTAGGCTTTAATTTGAGACATTTTTTGTAGTTTACTAGTGCTGTCCGAGTCCTCTTTGCAGTTAATAGAAAATGTGTTTGAAACAAATATGACGTTAAAGAAAGTCTGACTTTAACTGTTGGACTTTTGGCAGAATGAGTTAACTACCTAGCTAAAATTCACACCCCTACAGTGGTGACGAATTGATTAAATGAAACATCAAAACCCTTCTGCCATACAAATGACATCTCATTTGGTTCACTCGGTTGAAATTACTTGGTACCAAAAACGATTTAAAATGTGTATTTCAATACCCGTAATTGAAACAACGGCCATCTCTGGGTACCAGCAAGCTTCAAGCAGTTAGTTCAATCATCTCTGGTTTGGTGTGAATAAAGGGCCCGTTTCCCTGTGAGGATACATTTTTTAAAAACTACAAGAAAAGTTGGGAAACTGCCCTTTGTTGCCCCAAATATGCAGACAAAGTCTTATTAGTGTTCTAGTCACTTACTGCATGTTCCAATCCATCTATCCACCCCACGACATTTCTCATTCTGAATAGAAAGCCTTTTTGATCCCCCCAAAAACAATGAACTTCACACCTTGCCACATACTTGCCATTAAAAGTAACATACATAACCAAACATCCACTCGTTTACAGAGCCAGTTCAAAATACCTAGGCACAATTCGTTGGAAGTAAGCAAACAGTCCATTATTCTTGGCGGTACAAGCAGACACCTACATTATTTTCAGGTTTGTAGGTATGTGTCAGAGTTTGAAGCCCACTATTCATCTTTGAGACATATGAGGCTTTTGCATTAAGCTGTAAAACCACTTGTTTTGTGATGTTTATTGTCATTAGATAAAGCACTGATTCATAATCTTCATTTTGCTAAAACAACAGCATCAATGACACAAGAAGTTTCTAACAGGGCACACTTGCATGGCCTTCCATAAGTCCACTGCATTATTTATCAACATTTGTCTCTTTATGGCTTTGTGGACCCTTAGCCTTCCCGCTTTGGGCCTTCTGGAGCAGGGCCAATGTGTCCCTCTTTTCAATTTTCCTCAGCTGTTTCTTCTTCATTCTCTTTATCTTGGATGTATTCCGGATCTGTGTGGTATTAAAAATTAAGACTTGATTAAAACAAAAGGGCAAAAAAAACAATTATTGCTTTACCATTTGCCCTCACGAAAACCACACCAATTCTGGTAGCGGCGAATCAAACATTTAAATCCACTTCTGGTGTTGCCTCGCTGCTTTCAACCACAACACCCCTTGTTGTCAACATTCACAGACTGAGTGCAGCACTTCCAACATGGCCCCACGTGGTGGTTCAAACCACTAAGTGGATTTAAATGTTTGTTTGCAACCAAATATGTGTGCTTTTTCATGATGGCACAAGCATAAGACCTTTCAAATGGCCGATTTGGATGGTAAATAGGTATGTGCAGTTCCGCTCCCAGCCATCCATCGTGGTGGACACCAACGTGACGCCAAAACAACGTGCAGAGCAGCCAACTTTCACACATTGATTGTGAGACTGAACGATTTTTTTTTTTTTTGTGTGTAATGGTTGGGTTAAGGATTAGAAGCTTTTTTTCTTCTTCAGCGTCAGGCATAGCTGCTGCTACGCTACTCGTGCAAGATCACTTGTATTCATATTAAATTGTTCACATATAACCCACACGGCTATGTGCTGCAAATAACACACAAAAAAAATCATAAATTTCCCCCATGGGGGATCAATAAAGTCTATCTAAATAGTGTCTGTGAATAGTCAGGTTTCTGTTTACAGCTCGTTTGTGAGTGCATCACGGTTGACTTACTACTTGAACGATCTCCGACTTGCGCTCATTCTCAGCGCGTCTTTTCAAGGTCTCCTCCTGTCGCTTCCTCTTGTCCTAGTATGGAAATCGTTTTTTTTTTAAGTGAGTGATGTTCGTTCTCCTCCATAGTAAGAATCCCGGGTCATTTGGTGAAAGGCCTACCTCCTTCTCTTTGGCTTTGTCTTCTTTAAGTTGACGGGAGTACTTTTTGACCAACTGCTTCTCTTGCTTGGCTTCCATCTTTTTCCCCCAAGAAGTGCGCAGTGGCTTATCCCTTACCAATGAAGAGAACCTGTAAAATGTTAAATTTGGTCAAAATAGCACAGCAGGTTTGGTGACAACCAACAATGCATGGTTGACAGGTGGTTAATTGAGAGGGAAGGAACAAACCAACCTTTGTTTATTCCGGTCTTTCCATACTCGACCCGATTTCGGTTTTCCTAGGGGGATCGGTGCCGCGGGGGTCTGTTTAATGCCAGGGACGAACAGAGCTGGCTCCTGGGCCGCCTGACCCGGGCGCACCGGGACCGTCTCCATTGTACTAGAGACCGTTTCTGTACGTCGTTCTGTATTCTTAGACTCGTTGCCAAGTATCACGGCGAGATCTGTAGACTTGCTAACAGGGGCCTCCGATGCACTTGCCATGGCCTGTTCCTTCAACTCTTCTTTCGGCAACGCAAGAACAGATTTCCTCGTCCTGCGTGTGGAGGGCTTAGCCGGGCTGGGTACCTGAGATTCGGCCAGGAGTGCCGGCGCTCGGACTCTGCGTCCGCTACGGGTCCGCGTACCGGAGGCCTCTGGCGTGTTGTCGGGCTCTTCTGTTGTCGGGCTCTTTTCGGGGTCGGACCTTTCGGTCGTAACACACTCCCCCAGGTTTTTCATGTTGACAAGAAACAATGTATACACGGTCTTGGGGGGCGGTATTCGAATAAAATAAAGGAAATTACATACCCTTTTAAAGGACACTCAACTTTATGTATCAACACCGCGGACGTAGACACACGTGTTTGCCGTATGGTTCCGGTTCCGGTATCCGTTGTTGTGGTTAGTTCTTCTTCTGTTATTTTATCTGACATGAGAACACGACAAGCTGTATAGTAGCGCCATCTAGCGATCAATATTCGACTCATCGCAGCAACACTTCCGTGACGCATTACGTCGTTGACGTACACAGAATGAAAAATATAAAGTAATGATATTACATTCTTTTAAAGTCAGATACAAGTTAAAGATTACCTTCACGCCTGGTCTTCACCTTGGAGCCATTGTGGTGGCTGGTGCTCCTTGGGATCTCAGTCGGCCTAAGTAGCCGCAATTATTAATCATTATATTAATCAATTATTGCATCGCTATGATAATTATAATTGTCATAATAATTATCAATTTTATAAAGTCACAAGGCCTTGGGCACTCATTTCAGTGTGGTGATGTGAGCCGTAGTTCTTTCTTCAACACCAAAGCCCCTATTTATCTAGCACGAAATGTAAGATTATAAAGCGCTTGTGTGCCTAGTTATCTAGTCTCTCACTGTGGAAAATCGGCCAATTTCTTTGAGGGTGGATTAAGACCAGGTTGTAGTATAACGAGATGATCAACATTCCTATGAAGACCGCTCGCAATCAGCAGCGCTGTTGAGCGCCAGTAGCCGAAGAGGATTCCCGCCAGCTGAGCGGAGTTGTTGGCCACCAGGTCATTGAGGCGACAATGGAAAGCGCATTTCATTTGGAGAACGTCGACGTCTAACAAACAGAGTTGTGTCCGCTGCACGACACAGCTATGTTATGTCAGTTGTGATGGAAAATGAACCCACAGGCCTTTTTCTGCTTATCATTCTTGTAAGCACTTGTACTTTTTGAGCATGTGATGGAAAATGAACCCACAGGCCTTTTTCTGCTTATCATTCTTGTAAGCACTCGTACCTTTTGAGCACTTATACTACATGCAAGTTAGCTGATTTATGTACCTGTTTTTCTCTGTCTTTTGATGCGTGATTTATATCCTTGTTTGTCTCTATGCATGAATACCTGGGTACAGCCAAAGTGGCGGGCCTCTCGTTTGACCAACACAATTCCCAATTCCTTTGTGAACGTGACACGCCACTAATGAGGATTGTGTGACACGGGCCTCGACCCCGTGCCCTGAGCTGTTCGGTTCACGGAAGATCTAGGGCCTCTGGTTGTCTCGAGGCCTTGGGAACGAGCGGAGACTGTGTTCGTCTGGAAGAGTGGGATAGAAAGTGGTGTCTATCCTTATCTTAAGTCGTTATTCAATATCCCTGTCTGGGTCATCTGTACCCTCGGAGTTGTTTACCTTACCCTAAAAAAGGCGCCTGCCAACAATACTTGGCGCACATTTCGGAGAAAGCTGTATCAAGTGTATTGCTCTCTGTTGAACTGTGCCTGTTCACTTGTCGACAACTGAATATCAAAACAATTGATCTTTGGGTTTAATCTAATACCTTGGTTGATTTCATTCAGCGCCTACTGTCGTCTCCCCTGCCATGCCCCTTTCTGATGGGATTCATTTTTCTTTACCACAACACAGTACAGTGACACTTCTTGCACGTCCTTGGCCTAGGTAAAGTGGAGTTGATGGTAGACCCATGCGACATAGTCTTTTCATGTGATAGCCAGCTAGTTAGGGGGTTACATTACAGTATTTTAAGTGTGGCATGGCAATCAACACATATTTAGTGGGCAGATGGTTATGCTGATCATTCTTGGGTAATACTCACCCAAGAAAATGAATAAACAATAGATCAATAAACGTGATAACCCCAGCACCCATAATAGAACTGAATGTCAATATAATTTATTCTCAATGTCTGTACCATTCTTGTACATGCATAATTTCATTCTGTTTACATTCCATACATGTTGATATACATATGTATCTTCATGCTGCTGCTCCGCACTTTTGCACTTTGCCATATTGCACCTTCTCTACTTCCTATACTGTAATATGTATACGCCCACTGTCTGTCTGGGTGTATACTTTGCACTATTTTGTTATTGCACTATTGTGTTAATTGTTATGTTAAATGTTATATGTTGTCTGTTACGATTAGTGCACATTTGGAGTTTGGAGAAATATAATTTCGATCCTCTGTATAATTACTAGCTCTAATTGTATGGTAGGATTGACAATAAAGTTCACTTTGACTTGACTTTGAAAATGACTTGAACAATGCTTATACATTTGTGTGTGTGTGTGTGTGTGTGTGTGTGTGTGTGTGTGTGTGTGTGTGTGTGTGTGTGTGTGTGTGCGTGCGTGCGTGCGTGCGTGCGTGCGTGTGTGTGTGTGCACGCCATAGTGATGGGGCTCTGGGGGTAGGCTGTACATTATTTTGAAAATGAAAACAAAGCAAACCCATCAAGCTATACAATACTGCCATCTACCGATCAACACTCGCTTTACCACAACAACGCGTGTCACACGACAACACTTCCGTAAAGGCTGGGTTATGCTTCATTTATGCTTATCCGTCTGTCGTCGCCGGATCCGAACAAGGGGACGGTGTCCGCCGCGGTCAAATATCAACAATCGTATGTAATAGTCAGTTTAAACGAGTTAAATCATGATATTCACGTCTTTCCTCCGCATTGCTGCGACTGTACTGGTGCTCCTAGGAAATTCAGTAAGTAGCCACAACTCCACAACACCTTAGTTCCTCGCAGTGCAGTTTTGGTGGCTGCATAAAACATGCCATGCAATGGCAATCGATGCAACCCATGTTTTAATTAAGACCAGATCATTCCATATCATTGACTCAGTATGTGCGCGTGCGTGTTGTCAATGAATGAAGACATATGCCCGAGCATGTATTTTATGCATTGTCGTTGTATACTTTTTATTGTCAGCTATTTAAATGTAATGGCAAGAAGTTGTCCCCAGGTTTTCAATTATATATGCCTATTATTTTAAATGAACATCAATGACAATATTTATTGTGACCATCATACCATCCGCTCTGTAGTGCCTGGCTTCTATACCAGTATAGGAGCCAGTTGTTGTCATTGTTGTCACATGAGACACCATCCTTTGCGCATAAAAACCTGCGTCATCAAAACGTGATATGCAAACTCTTTACTAAAGAGTTTGCATATCACATAGGGTGTTGTCACATGTATGTACTAAAGAGTCTTACAGTACATACATGTGACAACACTATATCTTGAGGACTGCTTCATGCGTTCCTCCTTTTCCTCTTCATTGTAATCCAAAGTTTGCCTCTATATAGCATTGCAGACTCGTGGCAATCTTGATACTTGAATCTTTTGATGATGACATCCCTCTTATCAAACAGACAATCAACCTGAAATGGTGCACTTCCTGTGTGGTTCCAGATTCAGATAATGGCCACCAATGCAAGTGCATTCTCACATTATTTATTCAGGTTCTTACACACCGAGGGTCTTGATAAGTGTTTTCCATTTCTGTCCTATTAGCTTGGGGCACCGCGATCCTTCAGTGTGGACTACACAAAGGACTGCTTTCGCAAGGATGGCGAGGAATTCCGCTACATATCTGGGAGCATCCACTACAGCAGGATCCCCAGAGTGTACTGGAAAGACCGCCTACTGAAGATGTACATGGCTGGACTGAATACCATTCAGACGTACGTTCACTTCATTTTCATTGGCATGAGGAGTTTTGACAGATCTGGCAGATTTCTGGTTGAAATAATTGTATTGTACATTATTAGTGTGATTCAAGATATGAGCCTGATTTATAACCTGCTTCAAATTCAAATGTTATTGTAAGGACTTATCCTTTGATACCTTTATGGGAAAACTACACATACTCTTCCTTCTCTCGAAAGGTATGTTCCCTGGAACTTCCACGAGCCGTCTCCGAATCAGTACATGTTCAATGGAGACAGAGACCTGGAGCACTTTCTTCAGCTGGCCCAAGACATTGGCTTACTCGTTATACTCCGGCCCGGGCCCTACATATGTGCTGAGTGGGATATGGTGAGAGATGTTTCTCATGAGTGAGTGAGTGAGTCTGTCTGTCTGTCTGTCTCTGTCTCTGTCTCTCTCTCACACAGACAGACAGACAGACAGACAGACAGAGACACACGCACGCCTGTGCTTGGGTCAGTCAGGTGGGGGAAAGGAATGGCCAAGTCTCGTCACAAGGAGACGAGACATCAGGTATGTAATACACCTTGACGTCCTTTAGGGTGGCCTGCCTGCCTGGCTCCTCGCGAAGAAAGACATGGTGCTGCGCTCTTCAGACCCCTGTAGGTAAAACAAAAGAAGGGAAACCATCAAAAGGATGAAAAGAGGACCGCCCGCGTGTGTGCGGAGATGTATGTATGTGTTCTGTGATGCACCTTGTGGAATTCTTCTACAGATTACATTGCAGCGGTGGACATGTGGATGGGGAAGTTGCTACCGATGATTAAACGTTTCCTATATCACAACGGAGGGCCAGTCATATTAGTCCAGGCGAGTCCCACGCCCAGACCCACCCTTAACGTGTTATATATATATGTGTTATATACACACACTTTTGTTTTGAATGCCGTGTAGACCACTGCAAGACGGCGGTGGTTTGACTTGACCTCTGTGGCTCCCCCGCCCCCCCCCCCCCCCCCCCCCCGTCAGGTGGAGAACGAATACGGCAGCTACTTTGCCTGTGACTACAATTACATGCGTCACCTGTCCAAGTTATTCCGTCGCCATCTGGGGGATGAGGTGGTGCTGTTCACCACGGACGGTGCGGGTGTGAGCTATCTCAAGTGTGGCGCCTTAGAGGGGCTTTATGCCACGGTGGACTTTGGTGCAGGTTAGACCACATTGCATGTACAGTAACCCCGTTTTTGCCGTTTACAAATCAAAAATGCGTAATGTATTTGAAGCCTTTGGCAGACAGTGTTCCAAAGTCAGAAATAAACATCACAGCGTATAACCCTTAATACTCATAGGTGTCGCAGGCCTGTATTCCCAAATGTAACCATACACAGGCCAAAGTACTGCATTGACCTCTTCATTAAAAAAACAAAAAAAACCCGCAAAAACTACCTGTTTTGCCGGCGTCTTGACTCACCGTTGAGTCAAAGCCAAAGTATCACCGCTACGTGTCGGGAGGGAGTCAGACAGTCACGGCCCGTCTGTTTGTTCCTCCCCCCCACAGGCTATAACGTCAGCGCTGCGTTCGACGCTCAGAGGCACGCCGAACCCCACGGGCCACTGGTAACACATCTCCCGCCGTTACATCACTATCCTTTGCAAATCGGCAACAAGACGAATGCGCAACAAGACTCTGGTGCTCTCCCGTTGCCCCAGGTGAACTCAGAGTTTTACGCCGGGTGGCTGGACCACTGGGGCAGCCCCCACGCCACCGTCTCAACGGCGGCGGTGGCGAAGTCCCTCAACGAGATGCTGGCCCTCAACGCCAACGTCAACTTGTAAGTTGGGCGGACTTCTGGGGGTGGGGTGGGGAAGGGGTACAACATGCATATTGAACGTAAGTCGGTGTACAAGTCATGGAAGTCATGGCGCTTCCACTTCCAGATACATGTTCATCGGGGGGTCCAACTTTGCCTACTGGAATGGTAAGTGGCTGCTTTCCCCGCGTACGTGTTTTGTAATGGACGGATAGTTTTTGGTGAACTTGTGAAATGTGTTCCCTGTGTGTGTAGGTGCGAATGAGCCGTACGCCGCACAGCCCACCAGCTATGACTACGACGCCCCTCTCACAGAGGCGGGAGACCTCACTGACAAGTACTTTGCCATTCGGGAGGTTATTAGCATGGTAGGTAAAACCACCGGCTCTTGGGACCAACGGTGCGCTGTCTTGTCAGCCATTTGAAAGTACATATTCAAATGTACTGTTTGACACGCTACCTGGTTAACCTGTTTGGGTTAACGCCCACCCTCCCACCCAACAGTATCGGAAAATACCAGAAGGGCCAATACCCCCAACCACTCCGAAATACGCATATGGTGCTGTTAAGATGGCAAAGGTTGGTCTGTCTGGGTTCACTTTAAAACAATATTCATATAATTTACTACTGCTACTAATGGTGAGAGGCAATCTTCAGACTGAATGTATGATAAATACAACAAACTGCAGACAAAAAGTTAATCTTTCTTCTCCCCCAGGTCCAGACAGTGTTGAGTGCCTTAGAAGAGCTGTCGTTCTCAGGAGCTGTGAAAAGCACATATCCCATGAGCTTCATTGAATTAAACCAGGTAGCGTGTGTTCTAGAGTTCACCTTTGAATAATCGGGACCGCCTGCATTTTCATCTCCCACATTTTCAGTAGCATCTAGCATAACAGACTTGATGGAAATGGAATAAAATATTCATAGATATGTTTTAATTAGTGCATAATCCCAAGAAAATAAGAATTGTTGCGTTTTTGTTACCTTGGAATCAGCCCTGTATATCTCCATAGGGAGAGCGGGTCTTCTTCCATGGAGGCTGCCATGTTGCACATGCTATGTTTCTACAGTAGCCCAGCATGGACAAACGGCTCTAGAGAAAAAAGCGTTTTGAGAATTGTTTTGAAAATTGGTTGCAATCTGCAACCTCCCTGTTAATGACTACAAAAGTTATGCACAAACTGGACCGTTGGCTACTTTTACGTTAAAAAAAAAGAAGCGTATGCATATATTAACGTTTCAGCCATCACTGAAATATATTTACCCATGTTTCCATGTATGATTCCTCCCTCCAAAAGGCCTTTGGGTTTGTCCTCTACAGGACGACACTTCCAGTTAATTGCAGCTCACCAACGCCACTCTCCTCTCCGCTGAATGGAGTTCATGATCGGGCGTACGTGTCAGTAGACGGGGTGAGTCAGGGTTGTCAGAAGGCTGTGCTATATGAAGGCAAAGTGTGACTCACAATAGTTCTGCTTCCGACTTCCTCTCAGGTGCCAATGGGAATCCTGGAGAGGAACAAAGCGTTGACCATCAACGTGACGGGAAGCTCTGGCAGTCAGGTGGACCTACTGGTGGAGAACATGGGCCGCATCAACTACGGAAGGGGCATCAATGACTTTAAGGTGGGATCTCCTGCTGTGTCCCGGTGGCAGCGGACAATCGGGTGATGCCAAAACTTGGTGGGACCGTACAGAAGGTCATCAAGGGCTCAGGCTCATTTGTAGGCTGCCTCTGTGGTTATAGGCTTGCTTGGTGTGGTGGGAGCTTTGTGGAAAATGACCACTTGTTTGAGTGACGCATTTCAAGTAATGCACCTTCAATTGTAATTCTTCGTTTCCATGCAAGTCCACGCGGCTTGGTGGTGCAGCAGCTTTGTAGCCCAAATGCCTTATTCCTCAAATGATGACAATCAGAACGAGGCTGTTCCAATGTGGTTTTCAGATAATGGTGTTTGAGAGAGTGTGGCTGAAAACTTTTTCCTTTGCTGGCCTTTAAACTCCAGGGCTTTGATATCCATACTTCCATGAGTACACTTAAATGTAGTACACTATCCGCACTCACAAAGTGCGCAGATTTTCAGATGTTAGTATTGTTCCAAATACAAAATTACTATCAGCTGCGGCCGCATCACCCGCCAAACACACGTGAATCCATTACGCCTACAGACAGTGTTCACGTCTAGCCATTTTCAAACTGAGCCCGGCTGGGCTTGGTTCCGCCTCTTCCGCTATGTAGCTAAGATGGCTGCCGTTGAGTACGAAAAGTGTAAACACTCAGCGTTCTGACCATTTTGAGGGCACCATCCGGGTCCTTTCAGTACACTTCTTTTCGCCGCGATCGTAATCAGAACACCCTACGTACTCAAACTAAGTATAGTAAGTACGGGAAGTGTGGATAATGGAACACGGCCCAGGGACCTCCTATCATTTGCTGCAGCTTCAACTGTTTCCCCTGATTGTTGATTAGTTAGCTCCACCACAGTCGAAGTGAGTCGGGTGGCCATCACAAACAGTGGAAGGGCACCCAAATATTTTGTTGAAGCAAATATGACCTTTAAGGCTGTCTGGGCTCCTACAGATATTACAGACTATCGAACGTATGAGTAAACCGATGCATATACATTAATTTAGGCCCACCTACCAGCAACTCCCCGCACAAAATGTATCGGCTCTCTAGCCCGTGCTCACGTAGTCTGCTCATCAGGGGCGGTATTACTAAAGATTCTGAGAATCCTCTCAGAGAGCTCCTAACTTAGCCCAAAAATTCCTAGCAAGGAGTCTTAGCATAAGAGTGATTCCAGAACATTCTCAGAGAACTCTGAGCAAGGAATGTACAAAAACTCTTATTTTAGTCAGGAGGTGTGGTTGACCCCGTTGCTAGGTATGACTCATTCTTTTAAAAGATGTGATTGGTTAATCCTAAACGCTGGATAGAAACACTCTCTTGGTGATACTGGGCATAGAATGGACCGTGAAATCAATAGACCTAATCATATAATCTAATCTCTATGAAGACTGTGTAATTATGAATAATATTTTACATAAAAAGAACATCTTTGTTAAATAAATAGTAAGCCATACTTTAAAATTATCCCACAAATTGTTTCACAATATGAGGGTGTGACAGCGCTGTCAGCGTTTGCTTGATCACATTGCTGATGGAGGGTTGTGACAGACCCAAGTCATCACTGCTGCATTGTTGCATTTTTCCAGTTGGTAAATACCTTACAGTTGTGATGACTTTCATTTCCGGCAATATTGCGTTGTGGCGTTGGGTTGGAGAAGTGAGTGCATCTCTAGTGAGATCTACCACAAACATAATTCCTGCACGATCCGATCTGTAGCGTTTAATTAGCTCACTGTCATTCAGTGTTTGGAGAATATTTCTCCTGCCTCTTCTTTCAGCCATTTTCTCCTCTGCTTAAGAAACTCTCCTAAGTCTCTTAAAAGTCCTCCCCCCTGCTCTTAGCAGATTTCACCTTAGGAGCTCTCTTAAGAGCTAAGATTCTTTAGGAATACCTTTTATCTTTACTAGGATTTAGTCTTAACTTTGAGGGGAAGTTCTAAGAAAATGTCATGATTCTAAGAATTTTCTTAGTATCTTTAGTAATAGAATCTTTAGTAATACGACGCCAGTTTTCTTGAAAATAATTTGATTGTGTATTCATTATAATAGCAATAATTACAACAATACATAGACGGATAGATATGCCATTATTATGTGATTTTGGTTTCATGTATTTAGTGTTCTCAACCTCACCAAATCAACCACACAGGGCTTGGTGTCCAACTTGACGCTGGGCAAAGACGTGCTGCGTGACTGGACCATGTTTAGCCTGAACATCGACGAAGCGGTCAACAAGGGGCTCGTCCCGGAGGCCCAGGGGCCAGACTCCAACCAGCCCGCTAGCCTCTCCCTTCCCACCTTCTACAAAGGAAGCTTCTGGATTCCCGACAGCATCCCTGACCTCCCCCAGGACAGCTACATTCAGTTCCCTGGCTGGAGAAAGGCACGTGGGGTTACACAACGTGTTGTTGATTCAGATTATACATGTTTACACAAAGTAGGCATGTTTAGCCAAAACGGCTGAATGGTTGTTATTCCTTTGCCCGGATGTCTGCCTTTCTGAATGCATGCATCAAAACATAGAATATTCCAAAATATATAAGTGCATTATGTCATTTGTTGTGTCATCAAGTTGTTAATTGAATTCATGGAAATTGCAGAGCATGCGCTGAATTCATCCGGCTCACTGCAGTGGGACACGTCATTCGACACACCCCACCCCCCACCCCCCCCCCCCACCCCCACCAAAAAAAAAAAAAACGTGGCTCAACTTTTTGGTTGTCATTCCAGGGCCAGGTTTGGATCAACGGGTTCAACCTGGGGCGGTACTGGCCGGCCAGGGGGCCCCAGGTGACCCTCTTTGTGCCCGTCAGCATCCTGAGCACGGCGGCCCCCAACAACGTGACGGTCCTGGAGCTGGAGGGCTCACCCTGCACGGCGGGGCCCTGCGTGGTGGAGTTCACCAGAACCCCCGTGCTGAACGCCACGGTCGCCGCCGGCCGCCGCCGGCCGCTGTTCCTCAGGGACGGGTAGGCGTGGGGGTCGGGCTCGTCTCCGACGCGACATCCACACAAGAAAAATGATTTTGCACTAACCAACGCACGTCGTGTGTCAAAGGATAATGTATACATACTTTTGTGATTGTTGCTTCTTCTCTTTTTTTTATCTTTAAATTGGCACTACCTCAATGATTCTGGGTTGGTCTCAGGCCTTTCTTACTGAAATTCAGATTGTAAACCTCTGTTCACTTGTATGAAATACTGTGAATTGAATACCGTACAATCTTGTTTTTTAATGACCGTATTTTCATGAAATTCAGCTGGTTATCGTCGGTTTTATATGGAAAAATTGTAAAGTATGCGAAGACTTATTTTACATGTCAATAAAAAATGTAATGGTTCTAAATTATTGGTTGCATGTTATATTATATCCAATTGTTGTGATAGTAGTTAGTTTTAGCATAGAAGGCTGTTCCAGTTCCCCACAGAAATTAGAAAACTAGAAAGTTTGGCCTTATTCTCCAGAATTCAACGTCAATGTTTGCATTTCACCACTAGTTGTCACCAGTGGGCTGATGAAAAATCTGCTTTGGTTAAACAGCATATTTTACCTTTACAAGACAGTGGTTATTTACGGTAAAAAATGAGCATTATGCATAATGTTTGTCTCCAACAGAAAGTTGGAGACAAACTATTTGCTGTTGGGAGTAGTTTTGTACATGAAAACAACCAAAGAGTACATTATTCTGAGAAATGTTTACTATTATTGTAGTCTACTTAACAGTAATGAATACTAACTCATGCAACATAGTTAAACATATCACAAAGTAGCAATGCTGTTGAAGTTGCAGGGCACAATATATCTGGTGAAGACATTCAATTCCCAAATTCTGCAACACCATACAGAAAGTCCAACACCATTTCTGACACGTAAGCCCTCGTAACTGCACAAGCAGGACTTTCAAAAGTCAAAAGCATACTTCCCTTTCCCACCTTCTGGAATAATAAAGTGCATTTGTGAAAGGCATATACAAAAATATAGTATACAAACAAACAGACAAACCCTAACCCAGACAAGATAAAAGAAAACATGGATATGAAACATGCCTTTGTTAAATTTGTTTGGTTGATGGTTTGTCTGAACCATTTCCTGTTTTTTTACAGCATCCCAAGACAGTTAGCAAAGACTAAGTTGAGGAAGTTAACTATAAACACATGTAGAAAAACCAAGAGACCTGCATCCAGCTTTGAGCGAGAGAGAGACAAGTTGTTTATATTGATGCCTTGCTCTAAAGTTCATGCAGCAGTGATTTTCCTTTACACACACACACACACACACACACACACACACACACACACACACACTTCCTGCCAAAAATCTCATCGAAGTCTTTATAGCCTACAGGGGTTTGGAACAGGACAATGAAAGCATATAGTACTATCTTAATACATCTAGTCGCCTGACAACGTTGTTAATCTTGCATAAATGTGTACATACGCAATTGTATCGATGTTTCTATTGTAGTTGAATCCCGTTTTGCACACAGTCCACCTCTAGGCATTCTTAAGCAAGATTCCAAACCAATCTATACCTGCCCCTATGAACAATATATTTTGGAGATTTGGATGAAAGGCGCTTTGGTTGAAAGCGTCTGATAAATGACTACATACTCTATTTTCTATCCTAACCTAATGGAGAAATGTAAAGTAATGAAATCCAGCAATGACCAATGCTTTTGTAAAAGATGGCATCATCTTTCTTTACATTCTTGGATGCCTCCTTGACCACCACCTGCAGTTTCCATAAGGTTATAATAGACGTATTACATACATATATATATATATATATATAATACCAATAGGTGGTTGCATAGTAACACCATCCAATGAAGACTAGATGTGAAGGCTACTGCTAATGTCACCCAGGGTGCCCATTACTGTTGACATTTCACAAAAAACACTATCAGATTGATATATAGGTCCAGATTCAAGATTCAAGATTCAAGGGCAGATAAATGGTGATTAAAAAAAAAAACAGGGATAGTCTTGCAATACATTCTTCCAATAAATACAAAACAACCATGGGGCTTTTGTAAACAGTATTACATTTTTCACTTTCTTACAAAAATAAACTTTGCATACCAAAATATACACCATTTGTATGCCATAGATACATGTAACGTCTCTCTCCTTGTAACTCAGACACACAGACAAGACAGCTGTAACGTGGACATCCTAGTGGTCATCTCTCCATGAGATTGTTAACAGTCATGTTAATGATAACCTACACGTTTGGCACATACCGTTTGAATACGCTACAGCGAGCACCCAAATAGCCCATAGCCATTCGTTGTGTTGCTTTTCTTAGTAAATCGGCGAGAGTAAGAAAAGGGGCGGTGAGGGACACAGAGGGACCGTGATGGTCGACGGGTTGAATACTCCATCGTTCGCGCCACACAAGAAAAAGGTTTCAGAAATCGAGACGAATGGATGCAAAACAAAATAAAATTGTTGGCTCGACTGATCAAACTATAAGACCAAAATGATAGGAGGTACAAATGTGATATAGCCAGGCTTGTTTATCATAAAATGTGCAATATTATCAAAAAGTCGTGAGAAGCATATAATACGTGTTCCTCTAGTAGGCAAATATAAACAGTAACCTCCACTCTTAGCTTAGCATTTTTGTTGTTTTGTACATGAACCTGACATAATTGAGTAAACAGCAAAAACACATCTGACCTGTACTTGTGTTTGAGGTGAACAAATATTTGCACGATCTCTACAAACATGCTGGTAATTTAAACATTATTCCAAACGTCTTTTGGAGTCTTTTGGAGTTCTAAGAGATATTGCTGGAGGGAGACCACACCAGACATTTTGACACATGTTTAAATGCTGCTGCGATGGTCCCTCTGGATGCATGTCATTTAGCTACATGTAAAGAATCTGCAACGTGTTGGCAGTGAAACAACGATTCACGTAAGGCACATATAATGCGGGTCGATGAAACACACAAGCTACACAACGAAAGGGAACTAAAACGGACTGGAATAAGGAAGCGTTCGCGACACGTCTGCCGTCCCGTCAAACTCTCAGGGACCCTTCCCGTTCACAGCAGGGGGGAGTGGGGAAGGTGGTCGACCCATCAGCACACCCAAGACAATAAACTAGGAACAGGCCCCCCTCTCTGCTCCGCAGTACGGTGACATCAGTCATCACGAGAGCCAGTGGCCATGTGTTTGTCCACGACAGAGAGGAAGTAGAGAAAAGCATACAAGAGAGGGGGGCGTGTGAATACTTATGGGGTCTAATTTCCTTGGTTACTGGTGGTTTCCCTGGAGCCAAGTCGATGCAGGTCCAAAGCCCGATCGGACCCCGTTAATCCGTTGACCCCGAGCAGCGATCGACCCAGGAGTTCTGGCCCATCGCCGGGCGCTCCGCGGGCTGATCCTCGACCGACACGCCCCCGTAGACCCCCGTACTGGGGGGGTCCAGGTTGCTGCTCAGCGCTGGGTGGTCTGAGGGAGAAGGAGGTTTTAGGTAAGATGTAGTGGACACACAACACACACACACACACACACACACACACACACACACACACACACACACACACACACACACACACACACACACACACACACACACACACACACACACACACACACACACACACACACACAAGCACACACACACACACACACACACACACACACACACACACACACTTGGTATTTGTATGGCGTTTTTTTATCCAAAGCATCTTAGCCCGTGGGGGAATCGAACCCCAAACCTCAATACCAGTTGCACTAGACGGGACCACCGTCAATAAATCATTGCCTCTACTCCTCATGGACCATATATGGATGGCGAGCAGTTGAGGCTAGTGGAGGAACGGATTATGCAGTAAAAGTTGAAGTGAGGTTTCAGGGTCAAACGTGTTGTCCAGTGCTATATACACAGTCCATTGTCCACGCTGGTCGACCATGTTGAGGTCAGAACTGTACGGTATTAGTATACATTTAATCAGTTAAGAGCTGCGTTCAGTGGTCGCCTCATCATGCCTAGAGTGGTGAAGCAATTTGCACTCTCAGCTGTTTCAATGTAATGAAATAATTTCTCGCCGAAATTTCGCAGTCATTTAGTTTTTGTATTTTGCGTCCCGAGCAAGGATTATTCCCTCTTGGAACGCACTTTAGTGTATCGGTTTCTTTGAGGTTGTCGAGTGTAGGCAAACCAGTTTCCCCCCGGGGATAAATGCACTGTATCCTATACTCCCCACCTCTGTGCCTCAAGTGCCGACTACTTTACCAAGAAGGTGACGGACATCAGCATCTCCCTTACCCCTGCTGCTACCTTCCCTAACCCCACCTCCACAGCTACTCTCCCTCCCTCAGCTCCCACCTCTGCTAGACTTAAAGTTTTACCCCTCTCTTCTCCAAAGAGGTCCTGAGACTGATGACATCCAACCTTGCGACCACCTGTCCTCTTGACCCTATCCCTCCCATCTCTAGGCCATCTCTACCGACATCCTACCGTTCATCACCACCCTCCTTAACTCTTCCCTCACCTCAGGTCTCGTCCCTGAACCCTTCAAAACTGCCACAGTCAAACCACTCTTCAAGAAGCGTACCCTTGACACTGCTGACATCCTGAACTAGAGACAGGTATCTCTGCTACCATTCCTTTCTAAAACCCTGGCACGTGCAGTCTCTAACCAACTGTCCTCCTACCTCTCAGAAAACGACCTGCTTGATCCCCATCAGTCTGGCTTCAAGACTGCAGACTCTACAGACACAGCCCTCCCGACGGTGACCGAGTCCCTTCGTGCCGCCAAAGCCTCTTACCTCTCATCGGTGCTTGTTCTCCTCGACCTGTCTGCGGTGTTTGACACCATGAACCATCAGACCCACCCTCCTTACCTTATGGATCACACTTATCAAGTCACATGGAACAGCTCCCAGTCCAAACCCTGCTCGCTTAACACTGGTGTCCCTCAAGGCTCAGTACTACAACTGTTCTCCCTATATATCAAATCTCTAGGCTTTGTAGTCATATCACACGGCTTCTCCTATCACTGTTATGCGAACGACAATCAACTGTTCCTCTCCTTCCCCCCATCAGACACTCTGATTGCAACACGCATCTCAGAATGCTTGGCAGACATCAGCTCTTGGACAACTGCACATCAACTCAAGCTCTACCTCCAAACGTTAGTGAAACACCATGCCCCTGCTCGAGCACTCCGCTCAACTACCTCAGCTGGTCAACTAGTACCTCCATCACTAAAAGGAGGAAAATGTTGGATGGCGAAATCACAACTCTTCTCCGTTTTGGCCCTGCAATGGTGGAATGAGCTTCCTGCCAATGTCAGGACTGCAGAGTCACTCCCCATCTTCCGGAAGAGACTCAAGACCCACTTCACCTGAACCCTGCATAACATCCTCTTAAAAAACAAAAAAACGCTCTGATTTGTTGTACGTCTTGGCACTTTAATCTTTGTAATTTGGCACTTAGTCAGAGATGTTGTATACTTGCAACTGAATTAACTAACTAATTGAATTAACCTAGCAATTGAAATTCTTGAAACTTGTTCTGGTGACTTTCTTACTGTATTAGCATCAATTAAATGTTTCACCTTCTCATGACAAATGTACTCTTTGTAAGTCGCTTTGGAAAAAAGCGTCTGCGTAATGCTCTAAATGTAAATGTAAAAGGTACACAGGGATTAGTAGTTAACAAAGCGATTCTGCACAGACTTTGGAAGTACATAGGACTCATGGAAACACTAACCACAGTTATATATACTGTGTTACGGGGAAGAAAGCAAATACAATCTGTATACATTTGTATTAGAAGTACAAAGACGTCAGTTCTCTTCCTCCAGCACTGAACCGCTCATTTAAATGTCTAAGCTTCATAGCTGCAGCACTCCTGGTTGGAAATTTACTGGGGCACAGAGGAAACGGACACACCCTAACGGGGCCGAGAGTCAGTTCGCACAAACACATATGCCTTTGTCACAGCAAATGATTGCCAGGTGTTAAACAGATGTTGTGAATCCCTACATGTATGGCGTTGCCACGGTCCTAGATATAATACACACCCTCTACTCTCCCTATAGTAACTCTCAAAGGCATTGTGTTTGGGTCTGATCTGGGGCTACCATTGCATTACAATGCTTGGCTTCAGGTCACGGTTGGGTGCGGACTCACCCTCAGTATAGTCTGGTCCATCTTCGGCAGCGAGAGGTACCTGGTCGTGGTGGTCAGAGAGCGGCTGCAGGGTGATGGACCCCGGGGCTCCGGGGTCCAGCACCACGGAGCTCTCGTTCACGGTCATCTCGCTCGCTCCCGTGATGGCGCCGACGGAGGCCTCGTACTCTGGGGGCATCTCGTCCGAGCCGTCTGCGTTGGGCTGCAAGGAGACTGGACAGTGAGTCTGCAGGTTTTTGAATGGAAATGGTAGCCCAGCCTATCCACCAAGGGCAGCCCAGCCTATCCATCAATCTTATACTTACTTATATTTATTATACTTATATAGATACTTATTAATAGATAAAACATTAATTGTGAGGAGGGTTCATGTTGTGGCCTTACCATTATACCCAGTGCCTTGAGGATGTTGGTTTTGCACATGGGGCACGTCCTCTGGTCCTGCAGCCATGGGTCGATGCAGTGTTTGTGGAACAAATGCCTGACCAGCCAAAGAAACAAACTTATGCATTTTTAAACGCCAACCATATATAATGCACAGAATGAAGTGTCCAATCAACTGTGTAAAAAAAAAAAAAACATAATGCACATGACAGGAGTTTGACGAGCTGAAAGAGGACAGCCATGTTTTACCTGCATGGTAATATCCTGACAACGTCGTTGGGCTTGTAGCTTTCAATGCACACTGCGCAGCTGTCGAAGTCTGAATCGATTTCCTGCACCATAGGACAAACAAGATGAGACGTCCCTCTCAAGTGTGCTACCCCAAAACAGGACAATGTGATGAACTAGGGTCTGTTTGGCTGTCTGATATTCATTTAGAGGTCTGCACCAGGATCAATCCCAAAGAGCTGGATTCCTCTGCTGGTTGTGAGAAATCCTATATGTAATGCTCCATAAGCAAACATCAGAGTAAACTCAGTTCAAACCAAAGGCCCATGAAATACATCCCATGCATTTGAATTTTAACAGGACTGCACACGTTGCCTTTCTTATCCCATTGCAATAATGGTAATGTATTCAGATTGTTGTTGACAATAACCTTTAAAGTCTGCCATAATTGTGTAATTTTCCATCACAATATCACTAATCTTGTATTGTAAAACCGCTGTTTTGGAACCAAAAACACCAGCTAATCCAAATCAGCGTGTCATGGCCTGCTTTCTGCAATAAACCCAAATCCTTTGTGTGTGATAGCTTCCTAATGTTTTACCCAACCAAACAAGCCTTTTAAAATGACCTTTAATTGGAAACAGAGATTTGGTATGACTCATGAGCTCTGGTAAGATAACGATAATAAAGATAAGAAGGCAAGGAAACTAGGAGCTTGGATGTTTTCCAACAAGTGATTACAAAGTGATGAATGTCACAACAACAACAGGTGATTTCAGCATGTCATGACACAACAGTGGAGCAGCATTAACCTTGTCCCCCTTCCTGATGGTCCGCACTTGTAACCTGCAGATTGCCTTTTTGGCTGCATCTCCCAAGCGCCTCTGGAAGAGATAACAAGGAACATATAATCAGTATATGGCACAAGATAACCCCCCCTCCAAAAATAAATGTTATTACATTTAATAAAATAAAATAAATATATGTATTATATTTTTATTATTATTATTGTTATCATTATTATTAGATTAGAATAAAGTACAGAAGGGAAACACAAGTCAGGACTGAATTTAAAGGTCTAGGCATAAAATTAAATACAAATCTGGTACAATCAGCTAAATCCTAAACTTAATGACTTCCATTCTATTCCAACGTAGGTTGGTTTCACATCCAAGTGTTTAACAGCCTTAGTTGTATATTTGTTTTGTCCGATCAAAACTTGTAGATGGTTCTTTTGTGGGCACTATAGGAGAAAACCATCTAGCCAGGGCAGTTCGAATGCACTTACTTGTGTTGGACAACCATATGTCTATGGGAGCTTCTAAACACTTGTTTGGAATAGAATGAATGAATAGGATGACAAAGACCCGCCAACTGGCCAAAGTTGGAACGCACAGACACCGCGGCAGAGGGGGTGAATTGAGTTGAAATCACTGATTCACATCTTGGCATAGACAATGTCAACGATTAACCTGAGGTCTTGGCAAACCAACCAAACATATGAACATATGAAGGCTGTTTTTAGAAATTTCCTTTCCTGATTAACCATCACCTTCTTACACATTGCATTACAAATCACACTTATGTATTTTCATTCCCAATCTTACCAACGTGACATACACATACACATATAACAGAATTCTTCAGAGAAACCGAGAAAGAAACCGAAATCTGTCAAATCTCTAGAATCCAGAAGTAGCTCCACCCATCACCTAGCTTCAGTTCCAAGTCCAACTGAAAAGTCTACATCTGGAGACCTCGTACCTTATGACCAGAGACAGTCAGCGACGATAAACAAACAATGATTATTTTGTATTGTACATGCTTTGCCCGTAATGAGAGCCCCCCTCCCCCGGGCATCATGTGACCACGGTACAGCGGTTAGGCGGTAACCGCCACAGCCTACCGAAGCTCCTGCGATAACCTCCAGATGAACTACAGGATGTCCATCCCAGACAGCGCCATGTTCAATGTTCAGCGGCTATAAAACAGGCGGCAAGTGTTTAAAATGTCTTTGTAGGTCCCAGAGCATCTCAAATAATGGCCCGCTCCTTCACTGGCTCGCCGCTTGTCCATCTGACAAACATTTCCTGTGCTTCCTGCTCACAGCCCCCCAGTGGACATTAAGTCCACAATGGCACTAGTCTCTGGAAATCCAGTAACCACTCCAGTGAACTGTAGGTGACCCATCTAAAAAGGCCCCATGAAAATATCCCCACCACTGCCATCTCATCCCTGCTAACTCGCTGCAACTGTTGTAAAAATGTTATTCCGCAGACTGCCTGAAGTGGACATTGCGTGTTTTCATGTTCTAACGTGAGCCGAGCCCAAGACATCTTCCGAAACGCAATCAGGAGATGGCCTCACAGTCCTACCTGGTTGCGGTCGCGCGCGTTGACGTAGCGGAACCTTTGGATGTAGTAGAAGACGAGCCAGGCCAGGGAGATGGTCATGAGGACGATGAAGGAGATGGACACGAACACCACCGACGTTCTGCTCACGTACTTCTGCAGGTTGCGCGTCCCCACCGTGATGTCCATCATGACGGTGACGTGCTGCTCCAGCAGTGCCACGATGTCCTGCCCCTTGAGCTCCGGGATCATGACGGCAATGATGTCCCCGGTGCCTGCAGGGGTTATTGGGATCCGATTGAATGTTGTGAGTGTGGTTTAAGGCATGGTATTTAACGTTGGGGTTCAGGTTCAAACACAACAGAGCATAGCTGATTGAGCATATTGATTGCATACGATTGGCTCGTTCATTGCAGAGCCCTCTGCAGGACAATACCATTTGTTTGCTTCCACTTCAATAACACTGACAGTTAACGAGCATCCTTAGTGAGCTTTGATGGGATGCATTTCTTCCAAGGTCTGATATGAAGCTACAATTTGCTTTAGAATTGACAAAACTTTCATTAGGGTCAAGTCTAATTTACTGTGCTGCAATGGTTGAAACAAAGGAACACTACGGTGAACAATGTGAAAATGAAAAGGGACAGTAGACACGGTAAATGTAATCACAATTTGCCCTAATTATAAATCAAGATACTCCCATTACACCAAAGAGTGGACTGAGTATTGAGGCTGCCACCAGCAGCGGTGCCCCCCCGGCCAGACATGCGGCCTCTCATACTGCATGGTGGAGCCTCTGATCTCCTCGCGGGGACCCAGCCTCCCATCTGGAGCTCCTCGGGAGGTGGAAACCAGAAGCCAGCAGGTACAGATTCAGAGTCTACTCGGTTCATCAGAGGCTGCTGAAGATCTCCCTCTATGCCATACATAGAGAGGGACCATCACTCCCCCTCCCTCCCTCCAGCAACAACAACATATTTTCCTCCAAATCTGTCTGGACCGCGGGGAACAGAAGCAAACACAAGGAGTCATCAAGGCTAGTCTGCCTGCAGGAAAACTCTAACTGTCACGCTAATCGCGATTTAACATATATAACTTATATCATAACATGTATTGGGATCAGCAGTAAAGGTCAATTGTGACCAGCTAAAGGGCAAGGTCCAGCATCATGGTTAAAGTTAGGAACCCTGACACCCAACGGGATTAAAGCAGGGCTCCAACAGAGACTTAACAGTCCTGACATCCACCTGGCATACAACCTGCCTGTATAACAAAGAGACAAAAGGAGCAAAAAAGAAAACATATTGGGCGCATATATGAACATGTCATATATAATCATATCATATGTTAACCATCATCATCATCACCATTACATTACAGTTTACATTTTGAATCATATTGTAGGCCTTTGTAACATGCCGGGCCTCCCTTTGCGATCATGAACTAAATGTAAATATGTATTGTTCATGTATTTTCCTGTTAAATTCAACAAGACCTAGCCCCTTCTAAACTCCCATAAGGTCCATGACACCGACTCAATTCCCTTTTAGTCCACCTGACCACCCAGAGAAATGAATGCAAAGGAAAAACCATGTACACGTAATACAATGAATACACAATGGCAGGGATGGAAAATGCCTACAAGTAGCCTACCTAACAAAATGTGTGTAACCTAAGCCCAAAGCAAAACTATGATGAGAGTAAATACAGTCTAATATCGCTTCTGCCTTAACCAGCCGATATACAGAATGCTTCTCAACACAGCGGTATTCAGGATATCCTTAAGCCCTAAACTCTGAACTGCTGCTGCTGCCCACTGTGACGCAGCCAGAGTAGATAAAAATAGCCTCGTCTAAAAGGAGACTATAATATCCACACAGGCAGGCTGTGGCTTCACCGGTCCAGGGAGTGATGTTTTAAACGCAGTTGGCAGAAATTGGGCAAGCAGCGCCACTGCAGAGATATGCCTTTTGCTGGCTCTTGGGGTTTATGGCAGATTATAGAGGATAGGCAGAATAGATTGTGAGTGAGACACCCGTTTACCACACAGAAAATGGGGAGACTAGCAAAAAATACAAAAGGTTAGACACTGCTTTTTTTTTTTGCTAAATAAAAACCTCCAAGCATTTAGACTATAGACTTAGTATTCAAGTCTAATTCGAGTATTTAAATAGCTTTAAGTTTCATAACTGAATTGCAATTCATATGTGAATTACATAGGAATTTCCTGATACAAGATGGGGAGGGAGCTCTCTGGCATTCTTTAGGTGTGCGGATGAGTTTGCTCAAAGTACCAGCCAGCCTGCACAGCCCACTCAAGCCATTCTCTCCTGTAATCTCCTCATTCCTTCCTCCTTGGTAGACGCCTGTACTTTGTTCACTGTTGTCCCCTTGTTGCATTCGATCCAATGAAGGCCCTCAACATCCCATCATAAAGTTCCATGATCTCGGATTCTCTCGTCATTGATTCCTCCACTGATTTACATGTGTACAAAAGATCTGCTGATTTTAACTGCCGCGTGATGTGTGTTCCCGACACTGTCTAACTACTCCAACCTAAAAAGAATTGCATGTCCATATTTGGCTGAAACAAACAAAGGAAAGACTCAACACAAAATTGCCTAACCAGTGAAATGTGGCAAACGTGTATTTGTGTATTAAGCGTATTTGTGGTCATCAAAATGTAGGCTGCATTTATATCTTTCCATTCAACTTCGACACACGATTTGCCACTTCTATGGCGTGCTGCTGCTGTCTTCTAGTTGATGAGGGGCCGACGGTGCCAATTGCAAAGGTGGGCAGGATAATGGGAAAGGTACTGGGTTCTTGTCTCCAGACTACCTGAAGGCATCCTTTGGCAAAACCATTACCTGCTCTTTCATGAGGGTGACCTATATCATGGAAAGCACTGTATTGTCCTTGAATAGACAATGAATAGAAAAGATAGGTTTTTACCATCTTGAGAATATAGCCAGAGTCCGCCCGTTTCTCTCTCAGGCCAGCACGGAGGTGCTGATGCATGCTTTTATCTCTTGTCGCTTAGATTATTGTAATGCACTGCTCCCTGGTCTTCCGAAAAAGAGTATCTCTAGTCTCCAATTGCTGCAGAACTCAGCTGCACGAGTGCTGACGAGGACCAGAGGGCGGGAGCACATCACACCAGTCTTAAAATCGCTGCATTGGCTCCCCGTACGCTTCAGGATCAATTTTAAGGTTCTCTTACTCATTTTTAAATGTCTTAAGAGTCTTGGGCCTCCTTATTTATCAGACTTACTTTTACCATATCAACCCTCACGGACCCTGAGGTCCTCCGGCTCCGGCCTTTTAACCATACCACAAGTTAGATCGAAAACACACGGGGAGGCGGCTTTTAGTTATTATGGCCCCCGATTGTGGAACAGCCTGCCGGAGAACCTCAGGGCCGCAGAGATTGTTGATGTTTTTAAAAAGAGGCTGAAGACTCACCTTTTTAGTCAGGCTTTTATTTGATTTTATTGGGCTTTTCCTTGCCGTAGGTCTCGGTGCCTTGCCATGTCTCTCTCTAGTGTGTGCAGCGGGTCTGAGTTTGTGTGTGTGTGTGAGTGTGGGCGTGTGTCGGAGTGTGTGTGTGTGTGTGTGTGTGTGTGTGTGTGTGTGTGTGTGTGTGTGTGTGTCTGTATGTCTATGTGTCTCTCTGGTCATTGTTGTTTTTAGCCTCTGTGAGGCACTTTGTGTTGCTTTTAATTATGAAAAGTGCCATTTGAATAAAAACATTGCTAAATTACCGAATATAACATAACAGTGGGAATTAATAAAATGTACGACATTGCGCTCCACAACATATATCGTATAACATATTCAACCTTAAAGTTTACCACTTCATAACATAACCACATCACCTCAATTGTGTTCCGTTTCACTCCTCCTTCGCTACCTCGTCGATATGATAAATTCCAACCCCTGGCAACAACACATTCTCCTTAACGACCTTAATATTGATCGCCTCAAGTATACTACATCGACCCATCAGATTCATATATCTGGAATAAAAGGCAAACGGAAATCAATGGAGGCAAAGCATCCCTTATCATAGTGAACGACTGAAACACCACCCTTTCTTCCCATAATAGTGCGACCGTTAACAAAGTGGACACCATTCAAAAACAGAAACGGAAATGAAGCAGTTAGAATGGAATATAACTGCCACTAAAAATAATAACGATGACAACCACACGGCGACTGAGACATCGTGGCACTGTGATGTAAGCGTCTCACCTTGGTGGGGCATTGTTATCGTGTCGTTCGGGTTGCTGGAGCCCACGTTGTAAATGACAACTGCGGATGCATTGCGACTTGCAGCGTTGCTGATTTTCTCCCGAAATGTACAATTCCCCGCAGCGATCAACGCCACCCAGGTTATGTTTGGGAAAGCCATTGGAAATTTTACATTAATGTGACATCCTTGTCGGTCCCGAAAGAAGGTAGGTAGTAAAACAAGTCCCCGAGCTTCCTTCTTCGGCGAGTGTTCGCCATAGCGACCACACTCAGATTTGTCGGTTTTGAGTTCTAAGGTGACAGGGTCTAGATATGTTGTGTTGATGAATGCCGTGTACCATTCTTCCTTGTCTGCTACCGTGAACTCCAGGCACAGCAAATTACCGAAAAAAACCGTCAGGAGACAGGTGGAGAGAGCAATGTTAGTGCAGGCTCGGGTGAGGGGCACTGCCATGGTCCGGATATAAGGGTCCTGTTCCCCACCACCGAGGCAAACACCCTGCCCAGCGTCGGCAAAGCTCGTCTCTCTTTGTAAAAAAAAAAAAAAAAGTTAAATGAAAAAAATATATTTCACTACTTTATGTGTTCATGTTTGCTTTAGGCAAGTGAAAGCAGAACATCTGTGTAGTTATAAGTACTATCGGACACGTTAGCTTTCATATGAGGTATTACCATACTATGCTCCAACCTGAGCACCTCCACCGGCGAGACTACAGACTGTTGTTGTTTGGGGTCAGCCGTGCTTCTCTGATGGCCTCTGATTGGTTCACTCGTGACCACATGGGAAATTTGTCGGAAGAATCGGAAGTAGTACCTGCGTGTCTACAAAACAAATGTATAGAATGAAACGAATCGCATGCGCATTAGTTCCGTTTTCAGGGTTCAACCGTTTGTACCACGTTCATAAACTTAAACATTAACAAAATACACGCACCTTTGATCCTTGTGAAGACACTGGTTATTCATAGGATTTAATCACGTTTTGTAGCTACAGTACAAAAGATTAATGTTTCTTGTCGCCAACGGTTATTCCGGACACATTTCCATGCTGCACTCGTCGTGCTGACGCCTTTTCCATCTCATCTTCATTTAACCACGGGGCTCCTGTTCAGTTTTGGTAAGCTACTGAAATAAATGGATGTCATATAAACAGTGTATCGACAACGTTCATATTCAAGACCGTTGTGTACATATAAGGGCATACATTGGCGTGTACATGTGGCGTTGCTTACGTGTTGCCTTTCGCTAAGTTAGCAGTAAAAACTAAACTTTAATCATAACTCACACCCAGTGAGATGAATCGTCACTCATACTGTTTCATTGTTGCTTGCACTGGGTTGCCGTATATTCTGATCAAATAATAACATTGATGACATCTTAGACATGATTGTATTTTATCTACTCACGCATAGCGTGGATTTGCAGTTCTTGGTTTTCACACATGCATCGTTTGCTGAGTTGACAGCGTTCCCTTTCATGTGTCTTAACGTGTTCTCTATTCGCAGGTAAAGTGGATTTTTATTATTACTGAGAATGCCTAAAAAGAAAACCGGTGCTCGTAAGAAGGCAGAGAGTCGCAAAGAAAGAGAGAAGCAGACTCGAGCCAACCGGGACCATGTCGACGTAGCCAAACACCCGTGCAATTTTGCAATGGTAATAAACCGAAACACAATAATCTACATTGGAATAGTTGAACATACATTTTCAACGCAGCTCCTACTTCAGCCCGATCTCGTTGCCTGACATCGCCAGACGAATTCGTAGTATTTAGATCAGCTCAGATTAAACAGCAGCTCGCAGATTCGTCTGACTCCCAGGCTAAATTAGATGTTTATTTTAGAATAGAGCCCGATCTAACGCCATTGTGAATGCACTAACCTGTAACTGCAGCAGTTTGCAAAGTACAAATATCTATATATTTCCTGAAATAAGTATCTCAATGGCTAGAGAACCAAATGGGGCTGCTCATGTTTGTTTGCAGTTATTACAGTTCTGACTGACTGTAATCAATGTATTACGTAACATCGTCACATTTGTGTTGCAGGAATGTGACAAATGCCAGAGGTAAATAATGTCTGATTACAAATAACTAAAAAAAAACCTTTCAGAATACCCAGACCACTTGTTCCCAATGTTGCTCATATTTGTGTTGCTGTTTGACCCAATAGGAGACAGAAGAACAGAGCGTTTTGCTACTTTTGCTCTTCAGTGCAGAAGCTGCCTATGTGTGCACAATGTGGTGAGCATTCCATCTTGGAGTGTCTTTGCTCCAATGACATTTGAACAGAGTAATACTGATAACAATTTATCAGTGTTATCTCACATAAAAAAATGTTGATTCTAAGTAAACTAGACTAGTCTACCGATGACCATTTTACAATTTGACGTTTTCTGTGCCGTGTTTTCTTTTAAGGAAAAACCAAATGCATGAAATCGTCAGATTGCGTCGTAAAACATCCTGGGATTCACAGCACTGGGATGGGGATGGTGGTAAGATAACGATTACCTTAAATCAAATACCCTGTAGTACCCAAGTAATTAGTAAGTCCAATGTGCGTTTCATTGCATGTGCTTCAACTTCAAGGTTGAGCAGCAAAAGCTCAATTCAAAGCTCATCTCTTTCTCCTCAAGGGGGCGGTATGTGATTTCTGTGAAGCCTGGGTGTGCCATGGGAGAAAGTGTTTGAGTACACATGCGTGTATATGCCCACTGACCGACGCGGAGTGCATCGAATGTGATCGCAATGTCTGGGAACATGGTAAGTTGAGTACCATCCAACAGTACCATCCTTGGATATCTCACAGAAATCTTACGCAATCGCATTGTTAATATTTTGTTCCGGAAAGGCGGGCGTCTGTTCCGCTGCTCCTTCTGTATGAATTTCCTGTGTGAGGATGATCAGTTTGAGCATCAGGCAAGCTGCCAAATCCTGGAGGCGGAAACATACAAATGTGAGTCACCCACTGCAATTGAAATGCAATTGTGATAATTGGTGGATAATAAAATAATGAAACGATGATTATAACCCTACTGTTTATTATGTATAGCAGTTTCTCAGGATTACTAGTAGGAACATACAACAAAGCAAATGTCACAAGCCATTCCCTGTGTTGTATGGTGTAAGTTACTCCCTCACACACATGTTTAATCTCTTCCCATGCCCCCCTTGTAGGTGTTTCCTGCAACAGACTGGGGCAACACTCTTGCCTACGTTGTAAGGTGAGGAGGATAGATATTGTTACCACTGCGACCACAAGTTTTAGGTTATTGGAGATTCATATCTGCACAGAGAGAGTCAGTCCCCCTACCTTCCGAAGCGCACTCATGAAGGGTCTGATTAGACATGCGTTTGAATGGAGATGATCACAAGAGGGAGCGACAAAATATTCCACACGACACTTAGGTCACAATCTCTTGTAGATTAATATAATAGTAGAATGCCAGCAGACGGGTCTAACGACGCACCACTCATGTCTAATAACTTGTTGGCTAATTTTAGTTTTATCCCTACTGCTTTCCAAGGCCTGTTACTGTGACGACCATGCCCGGAGCAAAGTGTTCAAACAGGAAAAGGGTAAAGGGCCCCCCTGTCCTAAATGTGGCCATGAAACCCAGGAGACCAAAGACCTCAGCATGTCTAGTAAGTTGCACACAGACGTCATTGGTGTGTCATGGTCTTCAGAAGTGTCACCGTGTTCAGCCATGGCTGGTTTGGTTTCTTCTCAATGCGTGTGTTTTGATAACTGCACATTAAGCAGGCAGTGGATACGTATCTTGCTCAAATTTTGGAATCAAAATCTGTAAGATAGCTGGGAGTCCCAACACCCTATCCACTGGAATATCCTGAATGTAGCTAGTTAGTAAAACTATTATCGGCAGGCATCCCAGTGATAATAGTCTTGACAATGTAATTGACTTGATAACAAGCCCCAGGTCTCACATTCTGCTATCCAAGCTCCCTGTAGTTAACACACCTGCAGGGCCTTTATTCTTCCCATGAAAAGCTGTCATTCTTCGCCCCGCAGCTCGCACCGTGAAGTTCGGCCGGCAGAGCGGTGCTGATGAGGACAACTATGGCTATGGGGCGTCGGGGTACGCGGCCTACTGGAAGACCGCGGCCTCCAGTGCTGGAGACCAGGAGGAGTACGATGGAGCCGGGGATGACGAGGACGACGAAGATGACGATGAGGAGGATGAGGATGATGAGGAGGATGAGGAGGATGAGGAAGAGGGAGAAGAGGAGCTTCAGGATGGGAAAGAAGGGGTAGTGGGGCCCTTGGCTGGGCTGAAGCTGGATGAGACCAAGACCTGAGGCCTCTTTCCACCCCCATGGGTGGTGTGCACCAGTATAAAGCAAAGTGGGGGCTGAAACAATTACGTGTTGTACACTCATTCTGGATACCAGGTCAAGAATCAATAAATTGAAAATGCAATTAAATGTAGGACATTTGGACTTGGACATTTTATTATCTTTTTATTATCTTGAGTTCATGACATTAAGTCATGCTGTTTGAATAGAAAGTCAACATCCCTCTCACGCAGCAATGATCAGTGTTTCAAGACTTAGTTAAACTCTAACAAACTGAAACAATCTTATAGACTTTGTGATTATTTTTAGATGATAATATTTGGCTAGGATTCAGTACAATGTTATTACTTGTAATTGCAACATTATAACTTTTAATCAAACCATAATAAAGTACATTGTCTCACAATTAAAACGTTTTTTTGCGATCACTTCAGGACAATAAAACGCAGTGACGGTAGCTGAATATAAATTGTGTTCGTGATGGGTAAGTGCACATCCTCATATTTCAACCATTCACGTACTCTGGAGTGCACTTACATAAATAATTAAGTTAAATGTATTTATCCTTCTAAGGCCACGCCCTCTCGTTAAAGCGATAAGTTGTACGCACCAGCGCTACAGGGCGGATACAAAACCAATCTTATTATCTTGTAAGCAAACCCCAGACAACTTTTGTAAAAAGCATGGGAAGGTGAGCAATCGAGATGCAAACATGTGATGGTGTTTTCTGCCTCGAGCGGAGAGCAGTGCCATTGACCAGATGAAAAACGCAGGAAAGTTGTCGGTGATATTTTTAAGGCTATGCAGTATCCAGAAGCGACCGGTGAGTGAACATGCTAATCGGGCTAATTATGTTTCCTGCTTCCATAATGATTCAACGCACCTTATGTTCAGTGATGCATACACGACAATACACCGGTACCGTACAAGCAGGTAATCCACGTGGATCAATCTCTCGTCTGTGAGAAAGGGTTTAGTGAAAACCCTCAAGTTTGGCATTCACTTTCAGTTTCATTTGGAGCGCATTTTGGACATGTAAACTAAATCGCATTATACAGGCACGTGTGAAAACTCAATAATAATCATATTCAGGGCTGTCAAACGATTGGCCGACATATACTAAACTCATGACTTTATTACAATTACAGAAATTCTCACGTTTTGGCCTCTCCTTTGACTTCTGCCGCGAGGGTCTCAAAAAAGATGTTTGGCTTTGTTTTTTTATTTTAAGGTAAGTTCAAACACACAATTTAAACCGACACGAGCCTCACAATTTACTATTTCAGCACACCGTGCGCACGTTGGGTCAAATAGCCGCAGTCCGTCGACGGCTGTTTGCCGTCTAATGCGCCACCGGTTGCCTGGGGAAAGCTCTGATTGGCAAAACGATCCAGCCTCTACAGTGTGCGGGAATTCATATAACGACGGTAAACATTAACTTATGATCGTCAGTTTTGATTAAACAAACCAAATCGTAAAAAAAAACGGGAGAGGAACTTTTAGAGTTGTTTTTTTTAACAGGGAGCATTAAAACACGGAGCGTCTACATGTCTACAGAAGTGGGTAGCGAGTCGGCGAGTCGGAATGCTGAAGAGGGTGGTGGAGTTATTCCGTGGACACACCAAACACAATGTGCAAAACCTGCCGTTTGAATCAGGGACCTGGACACGTTTATGTCAGCACATATGTGGGTTAACATGTGTTAAGAACAAGTCCTAGTCCTCCGCGAAGGAAAGCCCCTATTGGATATTGGTGAAAGGGACATAAATCCAAGCCATGTATGGCTTTGTTGTGGGCATGGTAAACCGGCAGATCAGTCTTCTCTTTGCCAACTTCTCTTTATCCTTTAAGTAGTTCTTTTTGTTGAGACTCCGGGTTCAGTTTCGACATTGGCTATGTCGGGATGTAAATCAGCCATGACTTTTGTTCAACTCATTCCCGCGTCGTGGTGTAGACGCATTCCGAAATTGCACAGGTGGCCTTCAGTTGCCACCCATTCTATTCCAAGCTCCCACAGCTGTAGGCTACTGTATATTGTTTTGTCCAACCCGAGCGCATACGAACAACTCCGGCTGGTTTGCTTTATCTAATTGTGTACACAAACCAATTCACTCATTCTTCATTCAATTGATGGACAGCCCAATTTCAGAACTTGTGAGCAGGTGAGTTGAACAAAATTGCTTTTGATTGGCGGTGTGTGTCACAAATACGATTAAAAAATGATACCACAATGCAAATACAAACAATAGAACCTATACTTTTTTTCATGCGGTAAAAAAAAAACATACATCTGGATTTTACGGATAAAGTTTTGTTTTTTTTACATACATATGTGTAGGTTTACATATCTCACAACAAATCGTATCAACAAATCTTTATCCAAACATGGTGACCTGAAATCTTACAATGGAAATGAATGATTTCTTGTTTTTCTGAAGCATCCTGAGCAGCTCTACTTGTGCCACAGCTTACCCTAACAACATCACAACATCACTGCATAATTGGCTGAAGAAAATGAACGTCCACCTTGAGGTGAGAACAGGAATCACATCCACTGTCACACATATGTACGTGCCACTTTTGTACCAGATATGATGTTGATTTAGCATTACAAACAAATTACAAATCTGAATCTAGCTCATAGTGACATCACACAGGGAAGTGTTATCTAGACAATCATGGATCCAGATGCATGAGTTGGTACAGCCCTATAGTAGACTTTGAAATGGCTTAAGTGATGCCCCTTTAGTTTAGAAAACAACAAAGGATTATTTACTGTAATTAGAAATGTTTGTAAATAATTTGTCTCATAATCGTGTATGTTTTGTTTGTATTTTCTTTGTAATTTTGTGAACTTTTTTCAGAAATCTGATGCCTCACTTTATGCTCCTATGCTTGGTGACATTCCTGTAAGTTTTAGATTTATATTTTATTAAGTAAAATAAATATATTAAATATTAAATAAAGATAAACATTAGTGTGCTTGTACATCAGGAAGCATTGACTGAGCAAACATTTTTAATTAAATGTTTTATGAAATATCTGAGTCTGCATTATGTCCTTCCTTTGACTGCATACTTTTTTAGATCTAATTAAAAAATACTGGTAGCTGCCAAGCATGTATGGAGTAAATTTGAACATAACACATTCCATAATTAAACACAGAACTCTACAATCCGTACTGGATTCGTAGTAACTAGATCACAGCCAAAATGAACGGCTATTTTGCTGACACTTTGGTATTTATAAAAATGTACATGTTTATTTGCAATAGTCAATATAAGCACCCAAATGAAGTAGTTGTGGTATTTAGAATTATGAAGATAACATTATTGACATCGGAAAATGGTGGGAACCTTGACCCAATAGAAATGCTAATGTTACATGATCAGAGGTATTGCATACAAATCAAGTTTTGATAATCACTTTGTAGCTGTAATCTAAAGATGTTTCTTTCTTTCTTTCTTAGGAGAATTGCGAATATATGTCCTTATTCTGTTATATCTATGAACTGGAGGTCATAATAATTGAAGAGCAATTAACGCACTATGAACAAATCATTTATCATTTTAAAGAGAAACTACGTTCAGAAGTGAGCTCTGTAAGTCCTGTTTGCATTTTTATCGGAAGTCGGTTACCATATGAAACCATTGAAGGGATTAGCGGGTGGTCACGAATCCCTCAAAATAAGTGTGTTGAGATCTTGATGCTTGAACTGATACACCCTGTGTCCTTAATTCCTAGGTCAGCTGTCCGCCATGTGAGGCACAACCTCTAGAACCTGCCAAAAAGTTCCTTCAGAATCTCATGGAACTGTTGCAACACATGAATTCAAAAAATGCAAGACACTGATGTAATTATAACTGAAGGAAGATAGCGTTGTTTGTCTGCCTAATGAGACTGCATATATAGTAGATAATAGTATACTTTGTATATGTGTATTTTTTAGGAGTCACTATCAAATCATTTAGATTTAAACATCACTTTAGTCATTCATTATTTGCTCATGCAGTAATTTAGTTCTCACATCAAATTCAATGACTTCTCAGGTAAATAAAATATCTTATCAATATAAGCTTATGGAATTTATTCAGGCATTAATGACTGTATTAAACCTCACAAGGTAAAATGCATACACACAATGAAACAATAACAATAAGCTTTGTAGCATAATAATCTACTTATATACATAATAACCTACTTACTTACGTAACTTTATATATATCTTGTGTTGACTCTAACCCTATATATATATATATATATATATATATATATATATATACAGACCCTTTCCGAAAAATTTGAATATCATGGAAAAGTCGTTTAATTTCCATAATTCCATTCAAAAAGTTAAACGTTCATAGATTATAGATTCAGAGCCCACAATTTAAACGATTTCAAGTATTTATTTGTTTATTTTTACATAATTTTGGTTTCCAGCTCATAAAACCCACGAAAACGGGAATTCAAAAAATTAGAATACTGTGAAGAAATCACCATGTACTTCTTAGTTTTTGCAGAAAAAAAAAAAAAAAATTAGTTTGACGATATGTCAAACTTCAATACTTGGTTGGGATTCCCTTTGCCTTAATCACTGCCTTGATGCGACGTGGCATTGAGGCAATCAGCCTGTGGCATTCAATGGGAGTTATGGAAGCCCAAATTTCCTTGATGCTTGCTGTCAGCTCTTCTTTGTTGTTGGATCTGGTGCCCCTCATTATCCTCTTGAGAATACCCCATAGATTCTTAATGGGGTTTAGGTCTGGTGAGTTGGCTGGCCAGTCAAGCACTGTGATTTCATGGGCATCAAACCAGGCTTTGGTGTTTCTGGCGGTATGGGCAGTGGCCAGATCCTGCTGCAAGATGAAATCTGCATCTCCATACAGATCCTCAACAGAAGGAATCATGAAGTCCTCTAAAACAGTTTACCAACACCTGCACCGGACATTGCACCCCAAATCATGACTGACTGTGGATATTTCACACTGAACCTCAAGCAGCTTGGGTTTTGTTCCTCACCCGTCTTCCTCCAAACCCTTGGACCTTGATTCCCGAATGAAAGGCACACTTTACTTTCATTGGAAAAGAGGACCTTGGACCACTGGCCAACAGTCCAGTCCTTCTTCTCCTTGGCCCAATTGAGACGCTTCCTACGTTGCCTCAGGTTCAGAAGTGACTTGACCCGAGGAACCCGACAGTTGTAGACCATCTCCTGGATGTGTCTGAATGTGGTGGTTATTGAAGCTGTGACTCCCGCCTCATTCCACTCTTTCTGGATCTCTGCCAGATTCTTGAATCTTCTGTTTGATAATCCGCTGAAGCCCACGGTCATCTCTTTTGCTGGTGCATCTTCTCCTGCCACATTTTTCCCTTCCACTAGACTTTCCATTGATATGCTTGGACACAGCACTCTGTGAACATCCAGCCTCCTTACATCACATCGAGGCAGTTATTAAGGCAAAGGGATTCTCAAGTATTGAAGTTTGACATTTCGTTTTGAAAGTACCATATTTTGATTGATTTGATGTGATCCTATTTTTTTTCTTTTTTCTGCAAAAACTAAGAAGTAAATGGTGATTTCTTCACAGTATTCTAATTTTTTGATTTCCTGTTTTCGTGGGTTTTATGAGCTGGAAACCCAAATTATGTAAAAATAAACAAATAAATACTTGAAATCATTTAAATTGTGGGCCCTGAATCTATAATCTATGAAAGTTTAACTTTTTGAGTGGAATTATGGAAATTAAACAACTTTTCCATGATATTCTAATTTTTCGGAAAGGGTCTATATAAAGTAAACATTAATACCGTAGTTAACATGTGCACCATTACCTTAGTTATAAATAACACTATTAGTGAACATGAACACCTTTTGCTGAAGGTGACCATGATAAAATGCTAAATTATTATTCTTCAATCCCTTATTGCTAAGTGTTACAGTGTTTGTTTGTTTTTTTAATGCAGAAGCATTAAATGTTCGTAAATCAATATTCATGTCAAACAAAACATTATTTTATTAAATAAATCAATGTAAAATGTATAATGTATATAATACACATATTTTCAACTCACATTTTCCGTCTGGTGATGCTTTATTTATCAAATTCAGTTCAGAATACAAAAATACATTATAAAATGTTTTACATGTTTATAGCAGTATGAAAAGTGATCAGTGGTCCAATACAACTTAGTGTCCTAATACATAGGGGTCTGCCTGGGCTGTTGGCTCACATTCAATCCATATCCACACATGTTGCAATATTTCTACATTATTTGGTTTTATGAAAAACAAAATAACATTTTTGTTTTAATATATACTTTTATGGCTAAATTCACTGCAGTGTTTGATATTATCATAATCCATGCCAGAAATTGAGGGGCATTTGAAAAATGTATTGTATAAGTTCCATTTAATATTAGCTAAATAATAATAAAGAGTCATATGCAATCAAGTATACATCAATATGCTTACTGTCAATGGTAGAAAATACTTTAATTGCTTCATTGTTAATTGCTGTGGGAGGTAACAATTTACATCTATGACTTGTCTTTAAGAATAACATTACACACACACACACACACACACACACACACACACACAAACACACACACAGGGTAAAAGCTGTAACATCCTAAAAGCATGAATTGACCTGTCAAGAACGGAAAGTGGAATTCTCTCAAGCTCTTAATGCACAGTTTTTGAGGGCGATATAGTTTTTTTTCTTTCTTTCTTTTATTTACAATGATGATGCATTCCTCACCCCTGACCATACAGGTCCTTCCTTCCTCAGGTGTCAACCTTTCCATATGTTCCCTCGGGCGGCCGGTAGGACTTGGGGAACGTCATCAGCTGCAGCATGTTGAAGGCATACTTCCTGCACCTAACATTCTTTTGTACGTTCTCTATCCGACAGCCCTCTCTGATGAATCAAATAAAGGGATAGTGGAAAAACAATGAGAGGGATGAGAGAGGAAGGGGGGGGGGGACAAAAAAAAGACAAACATGAGCAAAACAAAGATGAGACTTTTTTTGAAATGATGAAGTTCAAGGGGCTTTTCGCTGACCAATGCTCTTGTGGCAATGCTAGATGTGCTGTAAGTACATCAGCATGTTTATTGAAAAAGGAGTTATAGCCAGTGTGTTAAATGTTATGTAATGTGAGAGATGACACTAGAGCAGTTGTGGTGTGATACAGCTGAATGAACTGCATATAAAAATATTATATAAATACATATATAATTCTATATTATTTATTTATGTACGATTCCAAACCCTTGAACTGGGTTCCCGATCATTTCACTTTCATTTCTGCTAGAGAGCATTTCCATTGATGTATATTTTTAATGAATCAGTTGCCTTTTTGGTGTTTACTGCAGGTAAACTACAGTGTTTACTGGTCATGTCAATGGTGTTGACGTTTCAGTGGAAAATATGAATGTATTTGTAAGATCTTTCTACAATGTTCACATCAAATCTGAGTCTGCTTCATCTGCACAGTTTAATTTGTGACAAACATGAAACATTTGGTAGGCATTTCCCACCACCGAGAGATGCACAGATGCACCACCAATCGATGCCAATTAGATCTTAATTAATGAGACTGTCAAGACCACCTTTGTCGAGACCAAGTCAAGACCAAGTGCAAAAATATTCGAGTTCGAGTCAAGTCCGAGTCCAGGACAGAAAAAATATGATATATATATTATATACTGTATTTCATATGTAGAACACATTACCTTTATCTTCCGCTATGTTGGCTAATGTTAACATTAACACATAGATAAGGCTAAGCACCTCCTAGCTCTGCAGTTAATTTACCGCAATGTATGACGCCTCTTAACAAGTCTGACGTTTTCCCACAGGTTTCCGAAATGGTTGTGTTGCAGAATTTGCAGTCTGCCCTGTGTTTCTTTTTTAACGCACTGTTGAGAAACTCCTAGTGATTTATGTAACCAGATTTTATTATGGCAGAATTGGCGGACATCTTGGTTTGTCAGTATGTGTGAATCAATGAAAATTAATGACAATAACGTTACGTTAGCAGGGCACGCAGATGCAGGGCGCACAAAGATAAACTAGTGTGTGATTGGTTATCAAGTGGCCAGTGTTCTTAAACATAATAAAGACACCTAGACTCGGTCGAGACCAAAGGCCATATTTAGCAAAACCAGTGGCAGAGCCCAAGACAAGTCCAAGTCCAAATACCAGCAAGTCCGAGACCATAGAAAAAAAAACGTCTTGAGTTCGGACTCGAGTACTACAGCCCTGTATCTTAATACTTTAAAAAGTATTTTAAAATACCCAAATCAAAGATAATTAGAGAAAAAAAAACATTATATATATATATATATATATATATATATATATATATATATATATATATATATATATATATATATATATATATATATATATATATATATAATTTATTAATAATGTAGAAATATTAATGAATCTAAAATAAATCACCAAAAAGTAAAACAGACGCAAGGCAGTGTATGGTATTGTCAGGGATTTATTGATATTTAGCAAGCAGAAAAACAAGACTTAAAATGAGCCAGACGACCAGCAGATGGGAGCTAACAAGCAGCAGGGCTATGGGGTAAAAGTGTCGAGAGGGAGGCTTCCTCTCGCTGGAGCCCGCCTCGGGATCCTCCCCCTGGGCCACGTCCCCCTGGGTCAGCCGGCTGCAGGGCCGCGCGCCAGCGGGCCAGACGCAACACCACATGGCGGGGGGGGGGGGGTGGGGACACATGTACGGAGGACAGAATATATACAGAGAGAGAAAGTAAGTGAGATCAATCCTGCTGTCACGGGATGCTGCACCCGTGGAGCTCCGCCGCTGACTGGCGGGCCGGACGCGGGACACAGGTTTTTGAGGCTGCACGTTCATGTGGAAAAAATGTTAGCTATGGTTTAGCCAAGAGTTACACAAAGTCTATGAAAGTGATGGACAATGGGATTGAAAAGCGTGAAATAACCATACCAACGCTATCTTTTTCATGGACCATCATTGTCTGACGCTCAACGCGCGCTGTATGTTGTCCATCACTGAATTTGGTCGTTTGCAATTTCCCTTAGGGATCAATAAAGTATGTCTGTCTGTCTGTCTGTCTTCAACAGAAGACAACAACAAGACTATGAGAATAACTCTTGAGTTCTTCTCCTGGCGATAACTTGAGGTGCTACAGAGTTGAGAAGCACTGGTCTGAATGCAGGCGAAGTGGGTCTCTTGAGGGCCTTACAAAAGCACAATGCTGCAATGTGAAATGAGTTGGCTGATTGAAGATGGAGGGATCATGCAGCCACACTGCGTCTGGGTCCTTGGTGAATGACTTGATGTGAACTCCATGACACCCTCTTGAAGAACACAAGCAGGTATTTCCTGTCTATGAGGGGGTCCTACTTGCAATTATTTGAGGTATGTAAACATGTAGCTCAATGCTCGCATACTTTTTATCTCTTTAAACTTGCATCAATACAAATTGGGAGAGAAAAAATTAAAACCTTACCTTTGTCTTTGTGTAAAAGTGAATTTTTAATTGATGTAAGGGGGCATTGCAAGAAGTGGACCATTGTTGAAGGTTTCCCTAAAAATGAGGATGAACAGTCTGGAATGTGTGCGTTCACGCTCTCTGCCATGTTGAAAAATGTGAACTACCGGGTGGCAATAGGAAGGAGAATGAGCAGGGATTGTAAATGAGTGGACTAGATGGGTCTGCAAGGTGATGAGGATAGAGGGAAAGTTTCTGAGGACGGCAGCTCTGAGCAAATGCTTTTTTGATGAGACTTTGTGACGTATCAATGCTTTGATGAGATTGTGGCAGTTGATGTCATTGATGAATCATGTACACAAAATGTGTACATGATTAATGATCTTCACGATCATGAATCACGATGATCTTCACCTTGAAATATTACATGGGTGTCTGCCAGAACAGTCCAGAAAAGTCCTCATATCACCAGCACAATCACTTGGCCAGTACAATATTTAAGCAACTTCTTTACTTTTTTGCCTCTTTCGAGAGCTGCTTCAATAACGACTTTCCCAACAACTGTGTTGCAAGGTCTGTCAGTTGAATGCCACCACTGTCTGAGCTAACAATAAAATGATTTTGTTAAAAAGCTGTGAGGACTGTGAGGAGTCTTTAGCACTGATCGCAAATAGTTAATCTGCTGTTTCCTAGTGATGCAACCCTTGTAGCATCCATTATATTTATTGGGTACAGGAATTTACTACTACAAACATTACTATTTAGTCCTTTGCTATTAAGTATCAAAAGCAAATTGGTCTGGTAATGTCAGGCAACCTTTGTCATGTCATGCATTACACATTTTGAATGATGGAACAATGGAATGGAACAAATGCCACAGAACAACTTGAAGATGCATACATGTACACAACATGTACTTGTGCTGGGATGTGGTGAATGTGTCCACTTAGTAGCAAGGCTCAAGGCAACCAACAAAACCCTGGGGAAAATCCCTCCTCCACATGTTCTGGTGTGGATTGTACAGATTGTACAATCTGTGTTCATGATTGGTTGACGCGACAGCTATGCTATATACAGTGAGGTAGAGGCGGAGTGCAGCTGTGTGTCCCGACGCCTTACCTTCGCATACAGTCCAGTGCACGCACAAAGTAGTCCTTGCTGAGCTGGTGCTCGTCGCGCAGCAGGGCACACTGCTCTAGGGTTACAGACATGGCCGTCCGGTCTTTGGCACTTTTACAGCTGGTGAACCGGATGCCGTTCAGCCTCCGGCAGATCTGGGGGTTGGGGGGCGGGGGGCGGGGTGGGGGGCGGGGTGGGGGGCGAGGGACACGTTGTCATGGCGTCATCGCAGCAACATCAGCAGAAAAAAAAAAAAGAGAATTTCCTTTTTTTGTATATACAGTATATATATATATATATAAAGCAAAAATATATATAATAACAAAATATCCTCCAAAATAACGCAAAAAACACAAATGGAGCAAAGGTAAAAGGAAAATAAAAAAATGTAGGGCAGACATTTGAGAACAAGGTGAGGCCTCTCACAAATATGTACAGTAGCCTATACTGTTGTGTATAAGCCTATACAACTTAAATTGTATTATGGATATGATCAGAAGTCATTGCGTTTGCGTGCCTGCGTGATAAGCATGTGCTGACAAGCATGAAGGCTGGCAACACAAGATAACAGCAGTGTAAGGGGCAGTTTCTTTGAGGAGCTACCAGTATAGAGAATGTGTGCCATCATTCTGACAATCTTAATTATTATTATTTATTTTATTTATTTATTATTATTTTATTTATTTTTTATTTATTTTTTATTTATTAATTATGATTTTGCTATGGCTACCAATTTCCATTTCATATTGTGAAAAACATGGATGTAAACACAAACCATGCTAAACCTGACAATGCTGTTTGTACAGACTTAAAATATAAAATATTTATATATTGTTTTAAATATGAAAATATATAATATATGTATAAATGTTCAACACCTTGCAATTACTATCGGGCCACGGACCGCACCAGATAAGGCGAGACTCCTAAGATATATCTCCTTGACAACAAAAGACCTCCCAAATAGTTTCAATATTTGTGATGTCATTCGTCCTCTGGGCATCCAGCTGCAAGGCATACCTCATATCACATGCCTGTTCTCCTCAGTGTCTCTGTTTCCTTGCACTCCCAGGGCCATTTAGTTAGTTAGGAGGCACAGGCTCGGTTTTAACTCAAGCCTGTGCACGCGTGCCATGTAAATGCTGAGCTACATCGGCCCTCTGTCTAGGCTCTGTGCGCAAATCCCGTGAGACGATGCGCCACCAGGAACACAAGAGGATCGCATGCAGCTGGGGGGGGGGGGGGGGGGGGGGGGGGGGGGGCAGGGTCGTACCGTTCCAGCCAGCCATAGTATTTCCACATTCTTCCTCCTCTTCAACACCACGTTCTGCCGTAGTGATTCAAGTAAGTCCTTTACATCAGAGTGTGTCTGGAAACACGGTAGACCTGGGAAAGAAAGAAAGTACATATCCAGTCAAATGCAAACGCTTTCAGGCTACTGCGTGTTCAGCTGTGTTGCCTTGTTTCTTTCCCTTCAGAGGCCATGGTTGACACATGCCTGAGCAGCACATAGTGCAGTATGTGGGATATATGGGATACGTGGGGCATTAACTGAAAAGTTGAATGCGAACAGAAATGACTTATGATTCTGATTATGATCTCCACATTGTCTTACTACCACACATATGCTAATACAAGTTGTGCCTGGGGTTTTAATGAAATGAAGCGACTTCTGTTGTTGTTTTTGTGTTGTAGGTTTGCAATACATTTCAAAACGTGGACTTACATTCTACTGGTAACTTTTCACTTAACGACTTGTAATAAACTTCTAAGATGTCAAAGTTCCTCTGGTTTATTCTCTCTTGGAGGGAGATGTCTCCAAACCTGCATGGGTGAAAAAAATCACAGGGTCACGTTTCAAAAAGTCATCCATGTGAAAAGTGTTTCAACCTTCTTGAAAGTCTTGCAATAAAAAAGGATTACTACTAAAACCACTGGCTTTAGCTTATCTTCCTGAGGCCCCAACTAATACAACTGATCAAAGTGAAATATAAAACTACTTCATTCACCTCCCCAGGGATGAATAAAGCTTCCACCCAGCCATCCATTCATATATATAATACATACATTACATTGTGTGTTTTTGAACCTATATGCACAACTCTAAAGGTGACGTTATAGCTGCAAGGTGCCCATTCTAGAAATAGCCCGGGCAGTGTGGAAGTACCTCTCAGCTAGAGTTTGTTGTTCATTAATTCCCACATTAAACAGCACTGGGAAAACTCTTAGGGGCCGCCCCTCCTTCATTTCTTCAGGCAGACTGTGGAAAGCCAGCCGAGGTAATGGGACTTCTACAGTGTAGTGGTCTCTGGAAAGAGAGAGAGAGAGAGAGAGAGAGAGAGAGAGAGAGAGAGAGAGAGAGAGAGAGAGAGAGAGAGAGAGAGAGAGAGAGAGAGAGAGAGAGAGAGAGAGAGAGAGAGAGAGAGAGAGAGAGAGAGAGAGAGAGAGAGAGAGAGGAAAAGAGATAAAGCAGAAGAAAGGTGATACATGTCAAGATGTTGTACAACTTGATATGATCGGGAATGCGATGCTTCTGTGCAAAGCCATGAAATTACAGGAGAGGATGACAACCATCATAGCATGCAACCGATATCGGAGAAACAGGCGAAAGGTCTAAAGCAAAGCGGCCAACTATCACTTACTGAGCGTGAGACTCGCACAGTTGACCCTTTTCGCACGCCCTCACGACACACACCTCGTATTTCGCCCTCAAATGATGCGCATTTGGGACGCAAACTTACTCAGTGAACATTTTGGACACACTCCATAGTGTTCAACGTCGGAGGCTTCACACTTGAAATACAATCGGACAGGCGGTGGGCCCTACACTATTACTACTAGGGGGCAGACCGGCTGTTAGGAGATTCGGAAAGGTTCCTGAACGAGGGATCATACTTAATAATCGTACGCCGTGGAACTGGAGCGCAACGGCACCCTGTGTGCAGATAGTGTACATTTTTACTAGTTTTATTGTAGTTAGCCGTGAAACGGGAAGTGTCTGGAGACCTCAATTCCTTACTTCAACAACGGAAATGAATCAGCGGAAGTCTTTGGTGTGTGGTGGTGACCCCAAACGGACATCAAAAAAATATGCAGCATAGAACCACTATTTCACTTAATAAGCTAGCTAGATTGGCGTTATTCTCACGTTCTCTGTGTTCTCGTCGGTACGTAGCCTATAACTACTACCTATAAGCTACTTTGTTTCAAGTCCTGGAGAATATGAAGAGAGCCACCATAGTATTGATGCATACTGGTGGAAAAAAACAACAACAACAATGCTAAAAAGGCTTAACGTCTGTGGCTGAAGGACTAGCCACTCAATAGAGAGACCAGTGGATCATTCATTGCACACTCTATTAAAGGAGCTTGATCCAATGAGCCTCCGGTGAGCACATAGCCGCCTTTGATTCAAGGAAAAATAAAGAAATAAATAGCTCTGTCGTCACCTCGTGACATCAGTATGAAATTGTTACCTGACGTGTGATTGAAGTGTTTGATTATTCGATGATACATTGATATGTGATAACCATATCACACACACACACACACGGAGCATGGTTAGGCTGAACAAATGGGGCTTCGGGTAAGGATCAGGCATGTAGGTGTTTGTACTTCCATCGACATCCTTGACGGGTAATTTCCGTCATAACAGAGGTGCGACGGCTTATCCGATTGCTGCAGCCACATGCTAGCTCTAACACGCGCTGCCAACTTGTATGAGCGGGTTGGGGCCCTGAGCTGCGGCTGGACCCGGAGGAGCTGTACTAGGCCAAATTCCACACCGCCATTGGCTCTGTCGTGAAGCAGCCTCTCCGCTCAACTCAGTTCCATCAAAGTTCCCACCAACACGCAAGTTGCTTGAGAGTTTCACCGTGTAAAGCCATCTCAAGTGCTGTACGAAAAAACGAATCGAACTGCCCGGAACCCCCCCCCCCCCCCCGATCCTTACCGCCGGCCGCAGATCGAAGGCTGCCGGTCGCCGAGGTCGTCGGTCTTGGCCTCCGTGATCTTGAAGGACACCCGGCGCAGATCCGAGATCCCGATCTCCATGTCTTCCAGCATGCCGATCTCCTCGCCTTCACAACACAGCACACGGCGTGCGTCAGGGCTCCACTCCACTCCGCTAGCTCTGAGGCTCACAGGCGGTGGCACTGACCGCTCACTGCGTTGGCTGTTGTGTGTGAATGTTGTGTTTGAGTTGTCATTCGCCTTGGTGTGTGTGTGTGTGTGTGTGTGCAGGCGGCCGCACCTCAAATCTCGTCTCTTCCAGGGGGGTTCGGCTCCCGGCTGTGGTCCTATGCTAAGGGTCATTCTCTCTCTATTTCAACCCACTCTCTGCAAACCGCCCATTCAAAAGAATGCTCAAAAGAAGCGCATCTTAAAATCTGCCCTTTTAAGATCGTTCAATTGAAAATCGCAATTCAACTCGAAAATCTGTTACACATCTGGGACACGTTTTGACATGACATGACGTTTTGCTCCGGGAATGCTCCACGCTATTTATCAATGAGTTTACTCATTTATCAGTCATAAGGAAGCCTACAGGGAAATCCCTTCCCATGTGTAATACAAAGGAAACTCCTAACAACGAAGGAAGGTGTGCCGGGCCGCAGGCAGACTGTGTTACTCACTGTAGGTGCTGAGCAGGCTCTCAAACTGGGCCAGCACCCCGACCAGGTGGAGCTGCTTCAGGAAGCCCTCGTCCTGCACGCCAGCAGTCAGCCTCATGATGAACCCACACGCCAGCGCAGACAACTGTACACACACACAGACGCACGACCACACACACACGCACACACACACACACACAGACGCACACACATGGCCAGATACATGCACACAGACACACACATGTACAACCAGACACACATAAATGTACACGCACATGTACACACACACACACACACACACACACACACACACACACACACATGCACACGGACATATGCACACATACACACGTAAGTATGAGCTAACATTTTCTGCATCGGATGTTGCCATTGTGGCACTACATTCGCTGATGCATTTTTGTACATGAGAAACGTCAAACATGTGGACTTCAGCCATCTGTACAATTTAGAAAACACCGCCGCAATGTAAGGGAGTAGAGGTTGCAATGTAAACAGCCCATGGGAATTCACTGCACTAAGAAGCTATGCAACAATGGCTAAACATAGAAGAGAGAAGTAGGAGTAGGGGTAGCATGTGGTTCAACATGGGCTGCATGGTGGGAATTCCTGCTCTTAAAGTCTTGAGTCTAAATTTATATTAGAGGTCATCGGCATCCAGAGCAAAGTGCAACATTGTGCAAACATGATTTAATACCACAGGAAATATTTCAGTGAGGAGCACATGAGAGTCTTGCCTGATCCAGCCCACTACTGTTTGGTGCTGGAAGTTGAATGCCTAAAACACTACACTATGCTGCTCCTTAATGATAGTGATGGTAACAGTCAGTCCTGCCACTTTTATATCAACACCACGTTCACGTCTATCAATATATTTCAGACAATACCGCTGCAGGACCCCTTCTTCAGAGCGTTTCGTGTGAGCGTGCCTTGCCCCAAAGTCTACTTTAAGTGTTTGTATTTGTGCCTGATCAGAGAGTTTATCATAGCAGGATCAGAACCAGATTCGCAATCAGAAAGATGTTGATTGCCAAGTAGATTTGCACTGTGAAGGCATATTTCCAAGTTGCAAACGAAATAGCCACAAGTACAGATGCAAGTCAAGCAAGCTTCTTTGAATGAATGTGCAAAATGAGTTTGTACCTTGATTGATGAAGATGTATAGAGGCAGAGGTAAGCAGGCATGGAGGGTAAGCAGTTTAGGCAGGCAGGTGAGTAGTAAGCAGGTGATAGTGTTCATTATGTTCAATATGTTCAATATGTTCATTGAGTTCATTAAGGTTATTAAGTTCAGTAAAGAACTGTATGCCTTCTAAAGTTCCAAGCTCCTTTGTTCTAGGGTTCTAGTTTCAGAGGTCAGACGTGAGTGTCGGCCATCTTAAGGCTCAAGACCTTCTCATGACTGTCAAAATAAAAGTCCTTCCAAAATAAAAGATCCTAACTAACTTAAACTGAAAATGGCTCCTACATAGCCAGACCATTATAGGTGCTGCAGGAAGCAAGCTATAATAAACAAAAAATGCCAATTTTCTAAAGGAGCCATGCACTATTTACATGATGTGTGCAAAGGATCAGTGTATGCATCTGTGTGTGTGTTGCATGTGCGCAAGTTCATGCAGGCCTCAGTCAGCCTTGGGTTGAGGGCCTTCTACGAGCAAGCAGATCTTGCCGATGGGTCGCTCTAACTGGCTTGTCTTCGTTTGAAGCCTTACGCTGCGGACCAAGCCTTTGGAATCCAGGTGGGCTTGAATGACTTTGGCCAACATCCATGACCCTCTAGGTGCTGCGGCGTCAGCTACCAACACAATGTCTCCTTGACAGAAGTTATGTCTGACACGTGACCATTTTTGACGTGTCTGTAGAAGAGGGAGATATTCTCTGACCCATCGCTTCCAAAAATAAATCTGCAATGTACTGGCTTTGCCTCCAGCGACGTCTTGTGTATAGGTCTTCTTTCAGAAACAATCCTGGAGGCAGAACTGGCTGCACCTTGAGTTGCAGTAAATGGTTAGGTGTTAGTGGTTCCAAGATGTTTGGATTGTCAGAAACGGTTGTGAGCGGTCAGCTCTTAAGAATGGCCTCAACCTCACACATTACCTTCTGAAGGCCTTCATCATCCAGATGCTGTTGGCTGGTGACCGATTGGAATATTACTTTGATCATGAGAATGAGCCGCTCCCATAATCCTCCATGATGGGCAGCATGGGGTGGATTAAAAGTCAATTTTACTCCCTTTTGGAGTAGGCTCTGTTCAATATGCTGCAAGTTCCAAGATTTCAGGGACTCCTTTAGTTCCCTTTCAGTCGAGACGAAGTTTGTTCCATTGTCTGATCACAACTCAGACAACTGCCCTGTTCTTGCAATGAAGCGTCTGAATGCAGATATGCAGGAGGCAGTATCAAGTGAATGTACGACTTCCAGATGTTTGGCACGACTAGCTAGACATGTGAAAATCACTCCATATCGTTTCACTATGCTACGATTACGCTTTACTTCTAATGGTCCTAAGTAATCAACCCCTACATGAGTGAAGGGTGGAAGGTCAGGGGTCAACCTGTCAACAGGCAAGTCTGCCATTTTTTGCTCGCCTGCACTGGAGCTGACTCTTCAGCATGTTGTGCATTCATTAATGACCTTTCTGGCCAAAGAGTTGGTGCAGGGAATCCAGTACCTTTGTCGAAGTCTGGAAAGCGTAAAATGTCTTCCAGTGTGTCCAGTTTCTTGATGGATATGCAAGAGTAAGAGCTTGGCGACATGATGGTCCTTAGGGAGTATCGCGGGGTGCTTTTGTTCACTGGGCATTGCCATTTTGCTGAGACGACCACCAACCCTCAAGGTGCCTTCGTCAAGAAAAGGATTTAACCTGAAGATGGTGCTGTTTCCTTTTACATTTTCCATGCCTTTCTGCTGGCAGGATATCCTGTGGAAATCCTTGCTTTTGGCAAAACTGTAGAATGGCCATCTCAGCATTCTCCAGATCACTGATTGTCAGCACGTATGGAACAGTTTTCTCTTGCTTTTGTTTTCTTGTGATCACACCATGTCTGCCTTGAACTTTGTCTTTCTTGCATTTCCTTACAATATCCAAAAGGATAGACTTCAACCTCAGGAGCCACGCCACTGCCTTCTTGAGCCTCATCAATGTTGAGAAGTAATTCAAGAGGTAAGTAGTAGCATCACAGTTTTCTTCCACAGTGACATTAACAGTGACAACTCCTTTTCTAAATTCAGGGTCATTTGGACACAGTTCAACGTCAAAAAGAGGATCTGGCCAGCAATAGGGTGGTTGTTTTAAGAAGTCTGGGCCATTGCTCCAAGTTTTTCCTTTCAGAAAGTTGTCAACATGCAGCCCTCGGGAGGCATAATCAGCATGATTCAATTTTGTTCCTATGTACCTCCACTGAGACACCTCTGATGCACTTCTGATGACATTCACACGGTTGGCCACGAAGGTCTGGAATCTTCTGCTTTCGTTCCAGATATACCTCAGAACAGTCATGCTATCTGTCCAAAAAAGTGATGCATTCAAATACATGTGCAACTCCTCAGATAGAATTTTGCCCATATGTACTGCCTGAACCGCAGCCGTGAGCTCCATCCGTGGTGTGGTCATCTGCTTCAAGGGGGCGACTCGGGCCTTTCCCATTAGAAAGGTGACATGGGCCTTGCTGCTTCTGGTCAACCTCAGGTAGGTAACGGTGCCATACTCGATGTCGCTCGCATCGCAGAAGTGGTGCATCTGTGCTGTTTTGATACTTTCAAAGTTGTTTGGAACAAAACATCTACTGACCTTGAACTCTCAGCTTTGGGAGCTCTTGCCACCATTTCTTCCAGGCTTGGGCATGAACCTCTGGCAACTTGTCATCCAATCCAATGTTCTGCTTGCATAACTCCTGTAGAATGCACTTAGAAGTGAAGGTGAGAGGTGCGAGGAACCCCAATGGATCAAATATGGAACTAACTATGGACAGAATTCCATGTCTGCTGCATGGACGCTCCTTGATGGTCACCTGGAATGTGAAGGCATCTTCTTTGACACAACATTGCACACCTAGCGCCCTTCAACTGGCAAATCCTCTATGTCAAGGTCAAGATTCTGAACATCCTTAGCCCTTTCAGACTCAGGAATGGAGGCTCAGACAACTTTGTTGTTACTAATCCATTTTGTCAACTTAAAACCTCCAGTTGCACAAAGCAATTTTAATTCCTCACAAAGCTTGATGGCAAAGCCCTGTGTATCAACATACTTTAAGAGGTCATCCAAGTAGAAATTGTTCTTAACTGTGCCAGTTGCCTCAGCTGAGAAGCACCCTTTGTTATCCTCAGCTGTCCTCTTTAAAGCGTAACTTGCACAGCTGGACGATAACGTTGCACCAAACAGATGTACAACCATCCTGTACTCTTGCAGTGGCTGGCTGACATCTCCATCAGGCCACCAAAGGAAGCACAGGAAGTTCACGTGGTGAGGTAAGACGTCCATTTTCAAGCAGCTGAAGCAATGGTAAAGTTATTTACCTTTTGTGAAGGCATATTTCCAAGTTGCAAACGAAATAGCCACAAGTACAGACGCAAGTCAAGCAAGCTTCTTTGACTGAATATGCAAAATGAGTTTGTACCTTGATTGATGAAGATGTATGGAGGCAGAGGTAAGCAGGCATGGAGGGTAAGCAGTTTAGGCAGGCAGGTGAGTAGGAAGCAGGTGAGCAAGCAGATGGAGTTGAAACAAACAAATAAAAAAAATCCAGAGAAGTAGTAGCAGTGTTCATTATGTTCAATATGTTCATTAAGTTCATTAAGTTCATAGAGGTCATTAAGTTCATAGAGGTCATTAAGTTCATTAAGGTCATTAAGTAGAGTAAAGAACTGTAGGCCTATGCCTTCTAACATCTGTTCCAAGCTCCTTTGTCCTTCTCACGACTGTCAAAATAAAAGATCACAACTAACTTAAACTGAAAATGGCTCCTACATGCACCTACAAGGAATTTGACTTGGTGGTTGGTGCATGACAATAAACAATAAACAACAGACAGATACATCTTGCACTGTGTCAGTGTTTATTGTTATTCAAGATGAAACAACTTGAATCAACTTGAATAACAATAAACAATCAACACAGTGGAATCAATAAGGAATCTACAAAGTGTTTTAAAGCGTGCAGATTCCTTAACGTTATTTCAAATTAGGTCCCGACATCTTGCACTGTGTTGATTGTTTATTAATGCACCAACCACCAAGTCAAATTCCTTCCTTATTGCTAACCTACTTAGCAATAAACATCTTTCAGATTTTGATCCTGCTACAATGCGTGTTGGCTACCTACTGCCTGACTGAAGACCACATCCCTCCTGTGCTGGAGGTGCAGGCCCTGGGGTACACTGCAGGCTGTCTCCTGCAGCAGCACGAAGGTCATGGCCCTCTTAGCCCGCTCCACCACGTCCACCACGCACTCCCTCAGCCTGGCCACTGGAGGGCGCAGTTGTTCCTTCCAGTCCCCTTCAGGAGAGAGAGAGGGAAGAGTGTTAAATGAAGACCTGGCACGCAGGAACATTATTTTGGGGGAAATGTTTTGACACATTTTCGCTTCCAACGTTTAAAACGAAAGATAAAAACGTATAAAAGTGTAAAGTAGAGGTCAAAAAGTTTATATATATATATATATATATTATTTATGGATAATTATATAATTCTGTGCTATGTCCCTACCTTTCTTTTCTGGTATTGTTTCATAAATCACAGAACAAAGAAATTTCCACTGAATAATATCTCCGTTGTTAGAAACCAGCCAGATGGTAGTTGGCAATTAATGTAGCGTCACTATAAATCGTGGACTTTTCTTAATTGAAACGTGAATAACAACAGCATGTCCTCAACTGATCACGTGATGACCCTGACAGCAGGGGGCAGTGTTTGTTCGTGTAATTATAGAGGCCTCATGTTCCATACTGCTTGTCAATGCAGTTTCAACATTCTCAGAAGTTTCACAGTTGGAGAAATAACTCACACACGCACGCCCAAGCACACACGTCCACACACACACACACACACACACACACACACACACACACAAATAACGGTGCATACGCAGTCGCACACAGGCACACACACACACACACACACCCACAAACACACAGTTAATTGCATTGCCTTGTCAAAGACATCATGTCTTATCTAATTCTGCAAATACTGCCTCTGCACCGCGGAGAAGGGAGGAAGCGCTACGCTCGCTGTCAGCTGGTGCCGGTCCACCTGTCCAAACATCCCACACCCACACGGTCCTGTCATCAGAAGACATGGCTTCACTAATCTCATCCCCAGAGATAACGCGCCGCCACTCATTATTCCCCCCCCCGTGCTTCTGCTGAGACCTCCAGATGAGCGCTTGCTCCCGCTGACCCGGGCGTTCGCGAGCCCGCCCTGACAGTGGAGCCCATCTCCGTGCATAAATACTGCATGGCCCTGTGCTGAGGGCCGCGTGTGAGCCAGAGCGCATACGTTATCCGCACGCGCACGCATACGCTTGCACATGGCTGTTTTACTTTTTAATTGATGTTATTATAGCGCTCCCTCGCCCTGCTCTGTCTCTGCATTTCTCTCTCTCTATCTCTCTCTCTCTCTCTCTCTCTCTCTCTCTCTGCCGCCATTGGTGGCCTGGATGAAATAGTGCTGCTACATCATGTGCCTTCTGCCTCCCTACCAGCTCTCCCTCGCTCTCTGGTAATAAACTAATGTCGCTCTATCATCTCTCTTTCTCTCTCTCTCTCTGGTAATAACCTAATGTCACTCTAACATGCATCCCTCTCCCTGCTCGCTCACTCTCCCTCTGGTAATAAGCTAATGTTGCTCTATCATGCGTCTCTCTCTCTTTCTCTCTCTCTGGTAATAACCTAATGTCACTCTAACATGCATCCTCTCCCTGCTCGCTCACTTTCCCTCTGGTAGTAAATGAATGTCGCTCTATCATGTGTCCCTCTCTCCCATTTCTCTCTCTAGTAACAAACTAGTGTCGCTCTATCATGTGCCCCCATCTCTCTGTTGCTCTCTCTCTGGTAATAAACTAATGTCACTCTATCGTGTATCAGCTCTCTTTCCCTACCAGCTCTTTCCCAGCTCTCTCTCTCTCTCTCTCTCTCTCTCTCTCTCTCTCTCTCTCTCTCTCTCTCTGCCTCTCTCCCAACTGTCTCTCTAGTAATAAATTTATGTTGCCTATCATGTGTCCCTCTTTCCCAGCTCTCTCATTCTCTCTATGTCTCTCTCTCGCCTTCTCTCTCTTTCTATGTCTCTTTCTCTCTGTGGTAATAAGCTAATGCAGCTCCCTCATGAGCCAGTTGGCAGCGCTCCCTGGCTGGTCAGTGGTCTGCGTTCAGGCTGGAGGATGGTGGTCTCAGTGGGAAGCGGTGGGGGATTGCCCCCCCCGGCCCGTCACTAATGAAAGGCACTGCAATATGCATGTGTGTCTTCGAGTGAGGGTCAGATGTCTGGGAAAACCACCTCTTCAACACCCGTCTCTTGCCTGTCAATGCAATTGGCCTTTATGCAACGCTAACAGTGTGGTGATTGATGTCCCTTGATTCAGCTTCACAGCCTGATCAGAGAGATCTAAGTCAGAGAAAAGAACCGTTTGGGGTTTTAAAGGGTAGTTTCCCCAAGGACAAGAGACCATGGCAAAACCAGTTTTAACCAGTACGTAACTGACTAACAAACATACTGCAGAGTTGCAGGCTGTCATCATACAATACAGCCAAAGCTAATGCATGGTGATTCTCAAACGCCATTCCAAATCCACACCAAATCGACTGCATTTGCCTGTTATTGCTTTACCTGGATTATGGGAGGTGATGACATCAGCAAGCTGCTGGTCAGGGATTGGCTCTCGGTTGTTGTGGTCTTGTTCCTGGAGCTTATCTACCATGGCGATCACACAGTTGAGACTTTTGGCAACGTTGGCCCAAACTCTGTCCTGGAAGAGAAATGAAGACACAGTGAGTTGGAAATCGGCCCAGAGGCAATCAGCCCAAATGACCATTTGACTATCTTCTCCAGCTCTCTTTTCATCCATCTCTGCCATGTCTTTGTCACATTTCTACCAAGCGATGTGTGTGTGTGTGTGTGTGTGTGTGTGTGTGTGTGTGAATAATAGCCAGACATTTTTTTTTTTCTCACGCCAAAGATTACAAAAAAAGATAAACCGGAAAGTAACTCTGCAAAATGTTGACGTTCAACACACTGAACACATACGGCACATTCAAACGCTTCCACCTTCCTTCAAACTCGTGAGTGAAAAAACCCCACATCGGCTCCCTGACATGAAGATGACCCACAAAGAAACAACGACGACAAGGGTGTAGGTTTGATCTGAGCTTTGGTGGGGACACCACCCAGCCCCCCCCCTCCCCCGTATGATGCACTTTAACTTTGTTTGATGCATTATCTGCTGATGCGATGCATATGCAGTGAAACGTTTAGTATAGCACCATTCCAATTTTACACTTTGTTTTCTTGAAATACCCTCTGATGTCGTCCACCTTTCTTTTCTTGCCCGACACCTTTGAATCGACCAAGTGAAGTGAAGTGAGCCAACAGCTTTGAATCCACAGCACACAGAGAGCTAAGCCATCTCAGACGTATTTTGGGAGGCAAAGTGGGAAATGAACCCTTTGTGTACCACGTGAGGCACTTTTTTTTCCCCTCGTTTCAACCTCAATATAGTGGTGGGGACATTTCAGTCGTCGTTTGACATTGATGGGGACACATCCTTAGGACCCCGGGCAAATCTACGCCCTTGGCCGACGACGTCAAGCAGCGGCGGCGGCGGCGGCCCATCACACTTGCCCACTCCTCCTCGTCGTACTCCTTGTGGTGCGGTATGGAGTCCTGCCTCTCCAGCCCTCCCCCGCCGCCCCCGTCCTCCGCCGCCCGCCGCTCTGTCGTCACGTTGTTGTTGCACACCGCCGGGCTCTCGGCGCCGGACGGCGGCACCACCACCGCCACCGAGGGGCTGTGGCCCGGCAGCTGCTTCTTCTGGGCCGGGCTGCCGGCGCCAGGGCTGGAGTCCTGGTGGTGGTGGTGTTGGTGGTGTTGGTGTTGGTGTTGGTGCTGGTGCTGGTGCTGGTGCTGGTGCTGGCCCGACGGCTGGCCGGCCTGGGCGTGGCCCGGCCCCGTGGTCTGGCACACGAAGCCTGGCCGCGCGGCGTGCAGCGCCAGCAGGGCGCTCTTGACCATCTCGTCGTTCAGGGAGTGGACGAACTGCTCCGTCTGTGTGGGGAGGGGCGATGCGGGGAGACACAGGACACAGAGAGTGAGGGTGAGGGTGGTGGGGGGGGGTAATACAGTAATACATTCAGATATTTGACGGCGGACATATGAACAGCGGACTGGGTTCAAGGGGGAGCTTGGAGAGAGAGAGAGAGGGAGAAAGAGAGAGAGAGAGAGAGAGAGAGAGAGAGAGAGAGAGAGAGAGAGAGAGAGAGAGAGAGAGAGAGAGAGAGAGAGAGAGAGAGAGAGAGAGAGAGAGAGAGAGAGAGAGAGAGAGAGAGAGAGAGAGAGAGAGAGAGAGCGAAGGAAGATGGAGTAGCCGCGGAGGCGAGGGCCAGATGCTGGGACCTTCGCAACTCACAAAAGAAGAAAAAGGGAGTAAAAAAAAAAAAAAAGAGCCCTGCGTTGGGGCACGGAGCGCACACCACTCCATTACCGCCGCGTGCTGGAGTGTGCAGCGGGGGGAAAAAAATCTTAAACCGCGACGGACAACAAACAATTCAATTACTTCTCCGGGCGTTCTCGCGCTCCCGCGAGGGGAGAGAGCCTCCTTTGATGCGAGGGTGGCGGGCCACGGTGGGCTGATGATGAGCTGCAGAGCGGCCCAGTGCCGGCCACCGCCGCCGCCACCGCCAAGAGGAGGGGAATAAACAGCGCCGAGCTCTCAGTGCTAATTGAGTTAGCACCTGCAACTGGCAATTCTATTACGACAGGGGACTGGAGTGTATAAGACAGTATAAGATATATGAGTGTATAAGATATATACATATATATATATATATATATAAAATGGGCCCAATAAATAATAATACATATATAATTTCTGGACTCTTAATATGACACATATGAACTTCCCCACGCTCTGCGTTGTGTTCAGGGGGAACGCAGAAGGCTTGCTGAGAGATGCCCGAATGGCAGTGAAGCACTTGAATGGGCCCTCAGACCAGAACGGGGAGAGGTCTCATGCCAAAGTACAAGTTCATTCCTGTGGGGTCCATCACCTCCTGTCCGTAGTCCTTCCTTCAACACGGCTTTGTTTGAAATGTGTAATATGCGATTATCCAAACAAGGCATGAAAAGTAACAGCAAATATGGAAAAGGAGGTTGGTTCATTTCTGTTCATAAATTGCCACATAGGCTATTGTCAATTGGTGTCAACCCAGTTCAATTCTGTGCCTGGGACATTAATTATATAGTTTCCACATTTCCCCATTCAGATGGAATATCCCTCTCTCATTTGCAACATGATACACAGAGATATGTATCATTTAGAAATGAGAGTGCAAGCCAGGCAATTAACTGCGCCGGAAACCGGCATTATTCTGTAATCTCTCCGAAAAAAAAAAAAAAACATGACAAGATCAGGAATTGAAAATGTTAATCCATATTCAAATTGAACCCATCTTATCTAGCCATAATGTTAATTTGCAATCTAGGGAGAGAGCATTTATTATTCATTATCTTTCGAGGGATGAGTGCACAAAACGCTGGCTCTCTGGGTTCCATCACACGCGGTTACATCACATCTCCACGCTTTTTAACCGTGGGGTCAGACACCCGACACTGCTCTG
>JAXIVH010000001.1:8211712-8234212 GCA_036785325.1 Urophycis tenuis | reverse complement strand
AACTATTTGATTCCCCAACCTGACATTACTCCATGTGCTATTCTCGTAGCTATTGCTACATGCTATTGTCAGAGTCTGCAGTCATCAGCAGACACTGAGTCACTACGACTTGCCACCGCAGTAATGGCGGCTTACGTAAGATGGCCTAACAGACAAAACGGTTGCCGGATTTGCGCACACAGTATATTTGTAGATAATGCAGAATGTATAGAGAATACAGTGTATTTGTAGATGATGCAGAATAATATATAGAATTGTGTTTTTATAGAACACAAAGTACATTTAGGCATGATACAGTATATTGAGATAATACATAGTATATTTTAAAAAAATTAAATATAATTAGAGAGGATACAGTATATTTACAGCATATACAGGATATTTAAAGTCTTGAGCACTGTTGGGCTTTAATGAGTACTGTTTTCCTTATAGGCATAGCCAATGCTTGAGTGTGGTGAATTCCCAGACTAATTTTGGCTGTTCTTAGGCTTAATACTATAGTAATAGTATAGTAATACTGTACTAGACTCTTGAGTATTTCTGCTGAAAAAACTGAAAGTGATGAGCTCATAATAAGCACATTCATGGCTCAATGCATTTACGTACTTCGTTCATATGGTCACGAATGACTGAAGACACTGTAAGCCCGTTGCAGTGGTTGGTCATTGCTTCTAATGACTGAAACCATAGACCGATTAATCATGAATCCTTTGTTCATCTGAAGAGAGCCGTTTCATCTGAGAAGGTCACCACTTCAGCAGTTCACAGCTTCAGGCCAAACAGTAAGGAATCACTCAAATCAAATATCCTCCACCTCGGGCTGAGCTGAAGTTTGCTGTGACTTCCGATGAGTTTTGTGCTGACTTCACTGCAAACGTGGAGCGCACAAGTGCGGCTGCGGAGGCTTGCAAGCCTCCCAGCTAGACTGCAGTCAGCGCTGTGTGAACCTCTATATAGGCCAGACCCCAGAGCCTGGTCCTCCGGCACTATGTACTTAAGACGAGAACAGACAGACACAGAGGGGAGACGGGAACAGATATGGCAGGATATACATGGGCATGTGGGCCGAGTTCAATCGAGTCATAGATAGCTGGAGACAGATGGATGCAGAGGTATAGACAGAGTTACAGAAAGGCATATAGATGGACAGATGTTGCGTGTGACAAGTATGAAAAACTATTTTTGTCTGTGAGGGCAAGAATGAATCAGAGAGCGACAGAGACAGCATGAGAGAGAGAGAGAGAGAGAGAGAGAGAGAGAGAGAGAGAGAGAGAGAGAGAGAGAGAGAGAATATGAGTCAAAGGAAAGTAGACAGTTGTTGACAGAGAGAAATGGCGAGAGAGAGAGATAGAGAGACAGTGAGACAAGACTGACAAGTCACATGTTCGATGTCCTGCTGATCTATGGACCTGATGTGAATAAGGTGGGCTGGGCCCCAGTGTGTCCCTGGCTGCCTTGGACCACCAAGCCCTGGCCTTGTCCTCGCAGCTAATAAGCTCTCTGGAGAACAGCCGACCACTTAGTCTGGAGAGCCAATCAAAAGCCATGTGAAACAGGAAGCACATAAAAGGTACACACACCTGAGAGAAAGGTTTCAGATAAGAACTGCAGAGAGCCACGCGTAGAAACCAAGGATTTCTGAGGAGAATTCATTGGCGCTCATTGTGCAGGACTAAAGATTTTTCTTTGTGCGCTACAAACAGAATATTGAAAAACTACAGGGAAAGTTAGAGGAGGAGAACCAGAGCCTCCATGGCTTAGATTCAATAACGGCCCTGTTCGCTCATAAGTACAAATCCAATCCCATTAGGGCCGCCTATGCAGGCAGTAATGAAAGTTGGGAGCCGCCACCTGATGCCAGAGGCCAGAGCTGATCCCCGCCCCCCCAAAGGCTGGCCAAGACAGGGGCCTTTATTTACCCCCCGTGTGCTCGGCCATCAATACAACATCTGCCTAACAAGATGGTAAAACACAAAGGGCAAATGATTGACCTTGAGCCAACTCAAGTGTGACATCATCAGGTCTCCTGCTGAGAACCGAAACAGTGTTTCCAAGCCCACTGCTGGGCTACTGGTAGTAGCACACAACTATTCTGAGAATCTGTAGAAAAGAGAAAAGGAATATTGATATCAATATCAATTCATCAGATGCATGTGTATTACATTTTGAATGGTAGCACTAGTAGTACTTCTGTTTCGGATTTAGTTGTTTAGCAGATGCTTTTAACCAAAGTGACTTGACTAGTGACTAGGCATTAGGCATCTAGGATGCCCACAGGTACACTGCAGACATTAGGGATCGAACCCATGCCTTTTCAGCTCAGAGTCAAACTCCCCAGCCACGACAGTATCTTGATTAAAAGGGGGAGCGTGAAAACTTTAGTGGCATCTAGTGGAACGGAGTGGACCCGGCCCCGGACCCGGACGTCCTCACACACCGGGGCGTTACACATCCCAGAAGCTCAGCCCTCTGTCGGACCCGGACGTCCTCACACACCGGGGCGTTACACATCCCAGAAGCTCAGCCCTCTGTCGGACCCGGACGTCCTCACACACCAGGGCGTTACACATCCCAGAAGCTCAGCCCTCTGTCGGACCCGGACGTCCTCACACACCGGGGCGTTACACATCCCAGAAGCTCAGCCCTCTGTCGGACCCGGACGTCCTCACACACCGGGGCGTTACACATCCCAGAAGCTCAGCCCTCTGTCGGACCCGGACGTCCTCACACACCGGGGCGTTACACATCCCAGAAGCTCAGCCCTCTGTCGGACCCGGACGTCCTCACACACCGGGGCGTTACACATCCCAGAAGCTCAGCCCTCTGTCGGACCCGGACGTCCTCACACACCGGGGCGTTACACATCCCAGAAGCTCAGCCCTCTGTCGGACCCGGACGTCCTCACACACCGGGGCGTTACACATCCCAGAAGCTCAGCCCTCTGTCGGACCCGGACGTCCTCACACACCGGGGCGTTACACATCCCAGAAGCTCAGCCCTCTGTCGGACCCGGACGTCCTCACACACCGGGGCGTTACACATCCCAGAAGCTCAGCCCTCTGTCGGACCCGGACGTCCTCACACACCAGGGCGTTACACATCCCAGAAGCTCAGCCCTCTGTCGGAGGGGCCTCATTTAATTGTGAAGATGAGCTCATGCTCCATCCTTTCGCCACAATATCCTATGCATTTAGAGGATTTAATTATAATGGAGTTTCACACATTTTCTTAATCCAAGTGTAAAATAGCACAGTGAAGGGCAGCTTGTGGGTGAGAGGGATTATGATAAATGGGTGTGCATTCTTTAGTACGTCTACGTTTTGGAGACGTTCGTTTTTTGAGGTTGTTCCCTCGTTCGATAACTAACAGCGGACTATCACTCTTTCGGAGAACGTTGGCATCCAACACAAAACGAAAAAACACTGGCTTGTAGCGGCGAATGCTAATTGAGATGAATGGTCGATACATATAACAGATAGCAATAATTATAGGTCTATGAATGCAATTTACCGCTGTGGATGCAATGGATGGAGGACTGTGTCTTGAGGAATGTAAATAGGCTGTTACTTCCACCAGGTCCTACAACATGTAGGAAATGGACCTTGGTGCTATTAGAATGATGTTGGTTTGGTGTGTTTGGTGTGTCGGGGCCTTAACACAATACAGGCCAGTACAGGCCGCCGCAAGGCGTTACAAAGGAGGGGGTGAGGGAATCTGCAACTCCTAGCTAGAGGCTGCTAAATTGTACACACTGGACCGTTTACTTCTCTCCTTGCTCAGTGCTGGCGCTCATTCGGCCTATGATTCCGTCTTCAATGTAATAAAACCCCCCAGCAAAGATTCACAAATTGTGCTAAACTTTTTTATCGCTAGCTGCAAGTCTATAAGCTGCTAATAAAGGTCATTACTAAAACTAGCAAACGGTTGCCTGAACAAAGACTTCCCCCTGTAGGGGGCTTTTCCCCTCCATGATCAATCGGAATCTGCTGGAACGCAGGAGGGGGTGCTGGTGGGAGCAAGGGGAGGACCTGCTGGGCCCGGTGGTCTAATTAAGAACCCTCCCCCGCCTCCCCCCGCCCCACCCACCCCCCCCCCCCCCCCCCCCACCTCATCCCGTGCTAATTAATAGTGGAGGGCAAGAGAGGCTCTGCTTGCAGACAACCAGGCGAGAGGGGGAAAATAGAGCCGCGTAAGCGCGGAGCCTCGCGGCTCTCCAGGTGACTGCCAAAGCCTCTTTCATCATCCGGACAGCGAGCACAAGTCACTGATCATACACCCGGGCGGCTGCCGTGAGCCCAGAGCAACGGAGAGGACCAGGGAAAGAAGGAAAAAGAAAAATCTATACTCTATCTATAGAAGAAGGCGAGAGTGTGGTGGTGGTGGTGGTGGTGGTGGTGGTGGTGGTGGAGGTGGTGGTGGTGGTGGTGGTGATGGTGGTGGTGGTGGTGGTGGTGGTGGTGGTGGTGGTGGTGGCGGCGGTGGGGTGAGAAGTGATCTCATTATTCCAGCAGCCAATCATCATCTGTTATGACGTCCAACACTAGCTGACCACCAGTCTCACCGCCATCGCCACTCACCAGCACGCATGTGGCAGGGAGACAGCGGCCGAGACCTTCCTCGGTCACTGACAGACAGGATGGGGAGAAGCACTGATCTCAGAGCAGACACAGAGCACACAGCTAGAGACCAACGGGTGCCGTTGCTGCTGCCAATATATTACTTTACTACACAGAGACCGACAGAGAGGAGGAGAGAGAGATGAAGAGAGGGGGAGTGAAAGTCTGGAGCTGGCTGTCCCCGCCGTGTGTTCAAGCTGCCGTCTGTCAACGAGATGCAGCAGACCAGTGCCAACGTCCCTCGTCTGAGCCCCTCAGACCATCTTCCAAAACAGCCAGCTTACTTTGCAAGGGTGCCACCGGGTTCCCAAGCACTGTGAACACGAGAGCCGCATGGCCACTCTGTGTCCACTATGTGTTCGGTCCAGTTTGAACCCAAAAACTAAGTCCCCCGCCCACTTCCACTCTGGTCTGAACTAATCAACAGTTTTCCCTGATTGCGGTGGACAGCATGCAGGACCAACAGGCCCTGGCGAGGGCGGACTCTGGGCCTTCTGCAGCAAGGCTGTGGAACAGAGAGTCTGTGCCTTTCATTTATCCCCTTTATCCACTTTGCAGCCCCCTACACTACACACACACACACACACACACACACACACACACACACACACACACACTCTCTATCCAGCGGGTGTTGTTCCATTGAACAATAATGGCGGAATCATTTGAAAGTAGTTTGGTAACGACAGATAACGCCAAATCAGCGCTCTACCAGCTATGTCCGGGAGGTTCAATTAAACACTGATAAAAAAGTGCAGCACCTCCCCCCCCCCCCCCCCCCCCCCACACTCACACACCCCACCTCGTTTTAGAAGCACAATTTAAGTGGGAGTGCATACATTAATGAAAGATAAATGCTTTTGCTCTGTGTGTACATTTGCACGTGGGGTTTCCAGTGGAATACTAAGGACAGCTATTGATTAAACCCTGAGCCGCGGCCGTCCAGAGACAGCCTGCGCCGCACACTGCTGTGGCCTGCCAAGCTCTCCCAGTGCAGAATTCTTCTTTTTTTTCCTAATGGCTATGGGAGGAACTCCCCTCCCTCTCCTCAGTGTCCCAGGAACAAAGACGAATAGCTCTTTTATTGCCTTCTTGGTAACACCAGCACCTCTCTTGTTTTTTTTCTACCTCGCTTCTTTCCTCCTGTGTTTTCTTTGTCGCAGCCGGAGCAGTGACGGTTCAATGACAAAGTCTTGAATCCGGCAGAATGTTCCCCTTTTATCATCAGGTAGATATGCTGACAAACAGGTTTTGTCGTGTGTGTGTGTGTGTCTGTGTGTGTGTGTGTGTATGGGCGTGTGTGCTTATGTGACATCACAAAAAAGCTTGCATAGATTCCATCACGTGCCGTGCCACATCTTTCCTGCCAACGTTCACAACTCACCAACACTTTAGTTTGAGCTTTTTAGCGAACCGCTGGGAAATAATAGGGCACACGTTTAATCTCTTTCAAAGTAAACACGCATTTACACCAAATAAAGGGATTCTCTAAAGACTCAGCAAATCGAAGCGGAAAACATCAAGCTTGAATTTATTCCCATCTCTGACGATGACTGACAAAATGGCGGGACTCCAGGTCAAAGTCAGCGGAGGCTCATTGAAGGCCGACCGCCGGTCAGCCAGGCGGAAAATTGGAAACTTCAAGCTACAGCGAGTCATTAACTAAGTCAAATATGAAACAAAAAAAAAAGTGCCGTTTCCCGGCGGAACTTATTCAAGTCTAATCTCTCATTCAAAGGAAAATTATTTCACTTCAGTGGACTCTCGTACAGAAAAAAAAAAAAAAATATGCAAAACTCTTATCGTCATAGTATGGCGCGTGTAAGCAGATAAAAGCGGCCATCTTCAGCAAATTCGACCGGCGGCGCGCGAAGCCACCGTTTTCCCATCAACGCCGTCCATTTTTACAACCCCCTCTTCAGCCACTCCCCACCCCCCCCTCTTTTTTTTATTGTTGAGCGGCAAACTCCTGTCGAGCTAATTGGAACTGGCGTGCTTCGTAATGACTTTGCAATCCATGCGAAGGGCTTACAGAATAATCACCCTTCATTTCCTGCGGCATCACTCAAGTGACCGTGGACGCAGGGTCTCCCCCCCACCACCCCACGTGTACCGGCGCCCTGCATTCAAAAGAGCCGCAGCAGCACAATTCAAACACGTACTGCTGATATGGCCGCTCCTTATACTGTAAGCCTGCGAGCGAGCAGCGGCGCGCTGGTTAAGCATGCATGTATGCAAAACACATACGCTCCCCGCGCACACGCACACACATCACGGCTGTGTGTGCGCGCGTGTGTGCGCGTGTCCACCAGGCGTACGTGCGCGTGTCCATTTGTCCGTGTGCATTCGCCAGGCTAAAGTATCGGCCGTCCGGAATGGATTACCCCTCATTTGCTCTTGAAAAAAACCCTTAAAAAAAGCCCTCTCTGTTTTTCAGGAATTAGGGGAACGCATCGCTGAGCGTTCGCTTGAGCAGTCAACCTTTCTGCTTTTCCATTTAAACAGTAGAGTAGTAGAGGGTGGAGCAGGAGAAGGAGCTGGAGCGGACACCGCTGGTGACAATGTGCTGCTGCTTCACAGGCTCGTGGTTTGGTCGACTGTTCGACTGTTTGAACGGCGTTGACGTGAACAGAGGTCGTCAGGAAGGTGCACTAGCACTCTACTGTATAGCAACTTGTTTCTCCAATGATTACTTTATAATTTTACTATGAATAAAAGGATGTATTATGATGAATTATGAATATATATATATACAATAATTACAATAAATACAATATATATATATATATACTGTATGATAATAACAACAATAATGATAATTATAATTATTATTATTATTATGTATTTTGTATAAAACCAACTGTTAAAGTGACTGTATAACAGCCTTGTTAATACGTAACCATGCATATTACATAACCAACTGTACAACCAAATTGCCAGCGTGGTGAAACTGTGTCACCGTTCCCCTTCTCGTCAGCACGTCCCATGTGTTGTTGAGTGTATGTACAGTGTATGTAGCGCGGTGCACGTCCTTCCAGCTGGTGTGTGTGCGGTCTGCATAACCCTGAGTACTAGTGGTGACCCTGCTGTGGACTCTGGGGTGTTTCGGCCTCTTACCTCTTCTTCTCCGCCTCGTAGCGGCCCAGGAGCCTCTGCAGCCCGCCGCTCTTGAAGCCCTGGAAGTGGGCGGCCGGGGCGCCCACCGTGACCACGTCGTAGGCCGCGTCTACGCACACAGAGCAGAGAAGCGCGTCGTCGCCATGAATCACACGCCCCCCCCCCCCCCCCTCGCCAGCTGGCGTGCGGTTCGGAGCGCGACGCCCCGGAGAGTCGAGCACAGAGAGTGTCTCCACCGCGCCGGGGAGATAACGGGAGGAAACACGATCAGTAGGTGTAGCCTTTTTTTTTTTTCCTTCATTCTAAAACTTGTGTTGTTTTTTTTTAAAGGTTTTAAAAAATGTTCTACCACTGCTCCCTCATGAATAATTATGGCGCTGAACCAACCCCCCCCCCCCCCGAGACTGGAACTCCACCAACACATGCGCCTTTGAAACTCGTCCACAGAATTCGTTGTATGGGAATGCAGAGAGAGAGAGAGAGAGAGAGAGAGAGAGACAGTGCATTGTGATGGAGTCGCGTCGCAGGCCCCTAAATCCCTTCCTGTATTCCTCTGCGCCCCCCCTCCCCCCCTCTCTCCAGGCCGCTGTGTCACTATGTTCAACAAGAAGGACAACCAATGTCACGTCGCTTCATTCCAATTTGCACAGCGCCGTCAAAAAGTAAATAAAACACACACACACACACACACACACACTCATATACGCACACACGCAGACACACACACACACACACACACACACACACACACACAGACACACGCGTGCAGTCAGCCGGCCCCGCAGCCAGCGCAGAGGTGCCTAAAACCCACCTTGTTTCAGATGAGTTATGGATAAGCCTGACACTTATATCAGAGAAACACAGGAGTGCAGAGGGGGGGGGGGGTTATGTGGGGATTATGGGGCTGAATATTCCGGGTGCGGCGTTAGTGCCAGGTCAGTTAATGAACACCCTGGGGGAAAGGCCGCCAGTGGCACTGCTCTCTGTGAGCGGCGAGGCTGCTTTTGAAGAGCCGTTCAAAAACACAAAACTAATGACGCAGCCCCGCTGCAAACGTGGCCACAGCAATGCAGCTGACAGGGACGGCTGGACGGCTGGCTCCCCAACCCCCGAAGCGCTGACTTAATGGACATTGGGATAAATAGGGTGGAGTGTTGGGGGGGGGGGGGGGGGGGCGGTGGGTGGGGGGGTGGGGGCGCGATGAAGGGGTTAATAGTGTCTCCACACTAATACAGAACCCACTGAATTCCCGAATCATTATCCCAGTGCCTGGCTGATGCGCCACCCCCCCCCCCCCCCCCCCCCACTGTGCCTGCCACACGGTAGGCCCCTGGAGTTATAAACTACCGACTTCCCCTTTAATTGGTTCTGCTGCAACGGCCGCACACTGAAATACAATGGTGGGTCTCTGAACATCAATCACGGTGGCCAATTTGTGCTGTATTTGTCTCTGGCCTCTTCCTTTCTTACGGGTTCCCGTTTCCCATAAATTGCCAGGGAAACGAGCGGGCCGAGAGAACTCTCTCAGACTTTCCCCACACAGAAAAAAAAGAAACTGATTGTGGCGGTGTGGAGATAAGTTGTTGTAAATTCCCGCTCGCCGTACCCATCCCGCTGCGGCGCGGTGACGGAACACCCTGTTCACATGGCGCAAACCGCCGCCGAATAACGCGTTTATGGCGGTGTCCCCGAGTCGAGCGATTAGCCTTTGAAATATCCTTGCGAACGAGGCTTTCAAGGATGAAAAAGGCAGTGTTGTGAATCACCGGGAACCAGCCCTGGCGATGACCTGATAGATTTCTTTAGGAATCCCCCGTACACCTCTCATGACAAATGGGGAAAGTGAGGCATTGGACAGGGGAAGTAAAAGATTACCTCTGTGGATTGAACTTTTTGAAAGATCTGTCTTGTTGCACCTTGGATAAATAACTTTTGCTTTTATAAATAATGAAAGCCTGAAGGATGAGGTCTGTGTCTTTGTACAATTCGTTTTTTTTCTCTCGTTGCCGGCATCCTCGATGAAACACAACAATTTATTTTCCCTCTGATCACATTTATCACTTGTCTGGTGATCGTCAGATACCGCCTGTGAGACACACACACACGCACACACACACACACACACACACACACACACACACACACACACAAACACACACACACACACACACACACACACATACGCACACACACACACACACACACACACACACACATACGCACACACACACACAGACAAACACACAGACACACACACACACATACACACACAGACACACACAGACAGACAGACAGACAGATAGACTGACAGACACGCACGCACGCACACACACACACACACACACACACACACACACAGAGACTTCCATCGTTGTTGTCCAAACCACGGCGGGCATGCGGTTTGCTTTTGCCAACGAAATCCATCCTCGTGATTAATTAGGCTTTCACACAGCACCTCAAGATGCTGGCGCTGAGTGGACGGCGAGGCAGAGACAGTAAACAAACCTCTGAAGGTACGACCTCATGGGCCGTACCTTCTCGAATCTTCCCTGCAATCACTTAACACGGTGGGACGCAAACACTTTTCTCAAAAGGATTTTGCTACTGGAAATATTTCTAAAACGATCAAAGTCTACCGCAGCAGAGGAAGGCGTCTGTCTGCCATTATCTATTTACTATTTACTATTTAGCCGTTTGGCAGATGCTTTTATCTGAAGCCACTTATGGTGAATTTTTGCAGAAGTATGTTGTGGAGGAAGCAGCAAGGCATTTGGGCATTTTGCAGATATTGGCACTGGAACCCAGAAACCTGGGATTCAAACTAACCCTTCCTGCATCCGTTGTTCCTTTACGGACAACAGTCAAAGTCGACAACACCCAAAGGCAAGTGTCCATCTGCCATAATCTTGGTCTGTATGTGGATGTCAGCGATAAGATAAAGAACCTGGCATCACTGGCCAGTCCTTATCATCAGTGTACGACCTGTTCGCCAGCACTGCTACTGTAGGATGCGGAGGTGGATGAGAAGGGGTACTTTTCAGCCTGTTGTGTTCCATTTTATGTGACACAATGAATTCAAAACCTCAGGACATACAGAATGAGCAGTGGAGTACCTGATTTTCTGGGACATGTAACCATCATCCTCTGGGTGTGGAGGTTGATTGGGATAAACTCCAGAGATTTCTGGGCTTTGCAACAGCTTGGCTTGAAGGAAGGACCTGCAGGGGGTGAAAGAGAAAATAGAAGATGAAAAAGGACAAGAACAAAGTGCGAGCGGTGTTGTTTCAGTGTCAGTGTTTGGTTGGTGAACTTTTTAAGACGACAAGCCACAGCGGGGTTATCGTACATTAACTCATTCAATCTCACGCATCTTCTTCTTACTGTGTCATTACCTAAAAGACTTGCACATTATCATGCTCATATGCTAACTTGTATTTCATGGAAATTCTGCCCAATTTATTGTATCTTAACTTAATGCTGCTGACCAGCAATTACATTTTGATTGAGTCTCATGGTGATCATACATTCAGATCTATAACACAGGCCAGTAGCACAGCAAATACATACGAACTGTGAGACTGAAATAAAGCACAACTGAATCACAACAAAGTAGGGTGAGCAAAAACTGATGATTGCAGCTTTAACTTATCCAAATGTATCTTAACTAAACATATCTTATCTTACCGTGTCCCAGATTATCTTGTTGTGTTGTATTTCATCTAACCTTTTGGAATCCGAAAATGCTCTTAAAAGCTTTCTCTGTGTGCTAATTGGTGCCCAAGATGAAGGAGACGGCATCGTGTTGAATGATTTGTCGGATTAATTTGAAAAGAAAACAGAAAACAAATACACACATAAAGATAACAATGTTCTAATTATGTTTCAGAATGGGAAGATTTTCCCTCAATAAATTACAATGAGTCAGACACACAACTACTAACTCTTAAAGTAGAGATTTAAACTCTCCCATAAATGAGACAACAGAGATAACGTACTACAGACTTGGAATCAGCAACAAATACAGCCTTTGTCTCACCATCATAAAAAACAGACATCAGACGCACCCATTTATATGCAGTGTAATCCTTTAAATTAGGGATTTTATGTACTTTACACCAACTCTTTTATTCAAAAGCTCCAATTAACTCCCTACCACTGCTCAACAGTGAAGCAATGTCATTCTGCGCCATTTTCAAATCTAATCTCTCGGAGCACACTGGTTGTTCAAATCTCAAATATGTTAATTGTGATCTTTGAGTGCACAGATCGTGCTGCGATGTTGGCAGAGAGCGACGATCAAAGGCATTCAACACAACAAGGTATAGACAAGGAATCTGGAAAGTTCTCGTTATCGTTTGTCAAATTTTCCATGTAATTAAAGAGGGGCCTGTTCACTTATCTCAAACGTTTAGTTTCCCTTTCATAAAATGTGACACAATTAGATTGGGATACAGTACCAATTCTCAACCACTAATAATGAGATGTTCTGACTTTCTCCGATAAGGTGGAACAATAACTTCAGAGTTCCCACACACTGCAGCAGCCGTTATCAGCACCGGCAGGACATCTTTCATGGTGCCGTGGCAATGCCAAGTGTCAGTAATAATTGTTTTTTCTTCTTCTAATCACTGAGTAGAAGCTTGTTTATGTCGTTAAATGGACATGCTAATTAACAAAGCACAATTAACCCGGCTTGTCTCGTTGGGCTGCTAGCGCTCTGATTCCTACGTCACACGGTCTCCCAATGAGGTTAGTATCCTTGGTGTGATATGGCAGCTTTTATCTCCTCTAACTTGAGCTGTGTCTATAAATCTCACTGAAGCGTTTTCTTAAGTAGGGTCTGAAGAGCTCTTGGAGATCCAGTCGGATGGACTCTGGACATTTTGGATTCGGCAAATTAACCGCAACAGCACGCAGGTGTCTGACAAAAACAGTCTGTGTTTGATGGTTTGTGCTTCAGGGTGAAAGCTGAGATTCTGCTCCTGAGATATCTGCTGGATAGCCTTGGTATGCTTATAGCTTCCGGCGGAATGAATTAAAAAACAGATGCAGAAGCTCTCGACAATGTGTGAGCATGAATGTGTGTGAGTGTATGAATGTGTGTGAGTGTAGGGTCTCTGTAGGCTTTACAGGGTTCAACATGCAGTTGCATTTCACATGGGATCATTTGCGTGTGATATTCTATAAACAATCTCTCCGTAGTCAGTCTGCCAGTTTCTAGCTCAAGAAGCTGCTTATCTTTAAACAAAACATTTTTCATTCCAATTGACTCATTCATTCCTTCATTTATCTTGTGTTTATTTTATGTCATTTTGCCTTTATTACGGATGTGTTATTGTGTATTGTATGTAAAAAGAGGCGGTCAGAAATTACTTGTGTGCCAGGATATGAGTAAAAATAAGAGTATTGGCCGTGCGTTAATGTATGACTCGTAGGGTTAAATCCCCATCTGTTGGTGCAGGTGGCTGGTCCATGTAACAGGAAAGCTGGGTGCAAACATTAATAACCGATAGCTGGCATTTTGCTTCCCTTTTCTCCACTTCTTCCTTTCTCTCATACTTAAAACAAAATTGAAATTGCTGTGTACGCCGAGACTGTGGAGCTGCTGTCGATTTCGTCAGGGTACAATACAGTCACTGCAATTTGCGGGCTGTTTGTTTAATGACAAGTCAGAGGAGACGCGATCGTTCATGTGGAAATGTTGACCAACTGCAGGCAATAATTGTTTGATTAGATCAGCGGAGTACCCCACTAACCCTGCAGGGATTGAAGCCTCGAGCTAAATAGCCTAATGCTATTCACTCATCGAGCATTGTGCTCTGGAGGTCCTGTCTTTTATAGGATACGTGCCAAAAGGAAACCCGGGCACTAATATATCAACGATAGAAAAAGCATCAATGTGGTGCGTCAATGTTGTACTTAGACGACAGTAATCAGTGTTTGGAAATGACAACTCAGTTTGAACTCAAATCGACCCACAAACAACATAACTTTTCATCTCGCATGGTAGAGCAAAACCCCGCTACCTCTAATGATCCTTACACACAAAAAAAAAACCCTTGAGAAACTTCCCACATGAACTTCTCCTACGGGCTTCTGAAGCGCCCACTGTTTGCCTCTCACTAGACGTTTGAACCAAAGCAACGTGAATGTGGAGAGGCTTCCTCTGAGAAGGCGCGCGTTCGTCCCCATTGCCGAGGAACGCCGTCGAGACTGGCGGCCGGGGAGCGGGGGGCTCCCGGAGAACAGGGAGAGAGTCGAGGAGCGGTCACAGGGGTGGCCGGGGATCCAGCAAACAACATCCATGACGGGATTACAGCAGTTGTTGTGCGTGCGCTCTCTAATTCTCCTGCTCGCAAACAACAGGAGTCGGCGATGATTTATTCATGGAGCGGAGCGGTTACTAGAGCGTCGAAGGTGCGTGCCGGGGTCAGCCCGGCTCATTAAAAATGAATGGAAATGAAACACTAAGGATGTTGAACCCGAGCGCGGAGAATCTGCCTGGGACTCCCTGAGGGGCCACCGTGCCTTTCCCCGCCGCGGCCACCGCCGTGCCGCACGTGGAGTGCCGTAGCGCTTGCCTGTCTCTTTCCACTAGCGTCATCCTCTTCCGCGACTTGGTCTCGCACCTTGTTGCTGCTCTTTAAAGCTCTTCCTCCACGCGTCTCCCCAATCAGACGGCACGCCACTTACACCATATGGAGACGATCAGCGGGGAAACAATGGCTGTGGTTTGACAACCCGCTTTGTCTCGTCGTTAGAAAAGCCCTTTTTCGGTCCAGAATGCAGACGCGGGGACCTGTAGCCATAGTGATCTTAAGATAAATAATTGTCCCAGTTATGTCTATTCAGTTCTGTCCCCATCATAGGGTATATGGCATTTATATATGCGGTAAATGCCATTTGTAGGCTGGTTTCATCCAAAGCATCTTACAGTGCCACCACGGCATTTATTCTTAGCACGGTGGCCCCCCGGAGGAGATGGAACCCCTAACCTCAGCATGTCCGTGATCCACCTGAAATCCTCTGCCAGTGTTACACCGAGGCCTCCTGGAGATTTCCCTTTAATCTTTCCTTCCCCTCACCCACTCTACATCAGCTCACATTCCATCCCTTCATTCACGCTCTCTCTCTCTCTCTCTCTCTCTCTCTCTCTCTCTCTTCATCGCTCAACCGCTCACCTCTCCTCTAATCACATTAGGTATCAATAATGGATCCCCCTGCCTGTGCTCACGCCACCTCGCGTTGCCGCGGCTGTGACTCCGCCGCCGGGTCGGGGGTCTGCCTCATGTCACGCCACATCTGGCCGATGGCGAGACAAACTACAAAGAACACGGGTGCAAGGGTGATGCTTGTCAGGAGCCATAACGACCCACGCCAGGTATTTCTTCCTGTGTCCGGAAACCACAAGCCCAGGCCTCACCGCTCACTCCCACCGCCCCCCCAGGGAGGCGCAGCGTGCTGAGGGGAAGTGGCGAGAAGTCATCATCACTCAAAGGCCGGTCGCAGGGGAGCACCGCACTGACAAATAGCTCATTACAGGACAGGAGGGAGCCTGGCTGAAATCAATCGCTCGCCAATGGCCACGGCCGCGGCGAAGCCCAGAGTGAATAATCAATAAAGTTGAGGAGGACGGGGAAGAGAAAGATAAAAAAGGAGGGGAGAGAGGGGAGAAAGAGAAGTCTCATCAATTCTCTTATCAAGAAATAACTGTATGTTGTATGGCGATGTCTGTGTGCTGTATAACATAGCAGTGGACACTGGGAACCAAATTCATACCCTTTCAGCTGGGAGTCGAAGATTGTAACTACAACACTGTCCGCACCCTTCCTATTGGTTAAAACTATTGTTTTGTGCCCTTTTCTTTCATTTGGCAGCACCCATTTTTCTAGCACGTTTTCTTAATACATGATACACAATTGCAACAAAGCTGTACCAATTCTCCAAACAGAAGACTTGTTGACTTGTGGAGTAGATAGCGTCAGCAGAAGCCAATAGATGCAACATCTCCACAGACATTCCCTTATACCATACGTTACAATGAATTTGAACAAAAATAACATCTACAATGTCTCACCATTTCACAATAATAAGACAATTTTATTGTTACATTGTCAAAATAAATCTTCAGCTCCTATGGGTGAAGTTTCACGGTCAAGTAAATCATACCTGAATGGCAGCAAAAATGAAGCAAGAAATGTAACAATGTTCTTGTTTATGAAACAAGAATAAGTGTCTGCGAAGTTTGACGGAAATTCACTCCACTGACTTGATTGGATGCTTACAACTAAAACCGAGTTCTTAAATTCTGTCTCCTGGTGGAATCCATTTAATGTCAAGACTCAAGGTGAGCGTGCTTCCCAGACAATGGAGATTATTGGCTATCTTTAAATCACCATGGACACTGTCTGGATATTGGATCCAGCAGCCCCACTATGCTACAGCAGAACTTCTGGAGGGAGCCGGCACAGAGCCTGAGCCTGGGAACCCCAAAGTCCAAGGGGCGCGAGTCACGCCTTGTTTCCTGTTTCGTTCCAGAGATATTCTGCTGCAGAAAACGCAATCATGCGAGTGGATGAAGCTTTGCAAAGGGCGTTTTATGACGTGTACTTCTGCAGGGGCCAACGAGTGTTGGTTTAAAGCCTTTACAGACACGTTTCTCAACAGTTTATTACCGCTGGCCTGGCTTGTTGTCTGCCAATTACACGCTCACAGATCCCCGCCTCCAGCAGCAAGGCTGGTCGATGCAAATATGAAGCGAGAGATTGCAAGATGCCCGGTTCGCCCAGATTTGAGCTTGTCTTCCATCAGAATGTAGATGCTAATCTGTTCATTTGTGAGACTCGTGACAACAGTAAAGCATTTGATTTAGATTCATTTTAATTTTTAGTGTTGAAACTATCATTAGGACTGTGTAACACTTTTATTTATTCATCTATTTAAACATTTATTTTTGGGGCATGTTTCATTCTTCTTAAAAAAAAATGTTGATAGACATAGTAGAGATTTGACAGGAAAGTATGGTAGAGAGGGGAAGTGGCCAGGTCCTTTTGAACTTTTTGAATACATTTTAAGTGGCACTGTAGTTATATCTGTGTGTGCCAGTGTGTGTGTGTCTCTCTCTCTCTTTATATCTCATAAAGTGGAAGTCTATGAGTTTACAGATAAAAGTAGCAGATATACTGTATATTCTAGTAGTTCTCTCTATGTTACGATTGGGGTCTGTGCATGTGATTTTGCACGTCAGCATGCATGCTTTTCGGCACTAATTGGGCGGAGCCAGCCAACGCACCTCCCAACCTGATTGGTTACGTTGCCGGACAAGTGCAGGCTTCACGTTGGGTCAAGAGTTGCTCAAGAGGTCCGCTCAAGAGCATCAGCTCAAGAGCTGACGTCTCAGAACACACTTTGGAGAACAAGGAAGCACTGCAGACAGCTTGCAGGTGTTAACAACACATATTGCTATGCGTGTCGTGAATAAAAGGCGGGGCGCAGTGAACCACAGCTAGCCTTGAAGATTAGCAGTACATTAGCAGAGTATATAGAAGCGTGATGATGAGACGGGAGCGTCTAATGAAGTAAGAATAAATCTGCGCTCTGTGCATATATATATATATATATATATATATATATATATATGATAGTTAAAACTAAATAGAAACATTTAAAAGCTCCCCACATGAGGACCTCCCACGGCTATTTCTTGGGAGTCGAGAAATCAGAATCTAAATGTGATAGAACAGCCAATCTTTTTCCTTACAGGCTATATGATTGATCATTTTTGCTCACAATTTTTGGTATGCCGCCATATGTGTTTGATATGTTTGCGTGTTTGCATGTACGTTTATGAGTGTGTGTGTGTGTGTGTGTGTGTTTGTGTGTGTAAGGAGGCGTACCGGTGATTTTCTCCAGTTCGGCCAGTGTGTCCTGGTAGGAGCTGACTAGTCCTCCGTACTGCGTGATCACCTCCTTCCTCAGGGTGTCCCAGTGGGGCGACAGATCCCCCAGGTCTCTGAGCTCCTGTACCCTAGATAACACACACACACATACACACACACACACACACACACACACACACACACACACACACACACACACACACACACACGCAAATTCAGAACAGATGGAAAAATACACCGATACCTGTAGCAGCGCGTGGCTGGGACAAAAATACTGAACAATACAACAGGGCGGCAGTAGCTCAGTGGGCAGAGCGGGTGGACAGAGCGGGTCGTCCACCAACCATAGGGTCGGCGGTTCGATCCCCCCCTCCTCCTCCTCCCCCCCTCCTCCAACTGTCCACATGTCGGACCCCACAAATGCACTGATTGTAAGTCACTTTGGACAAAAGCGTCTGCTAAATGCCCCTTTACCCTTTAGAACACAGCAGCAATTAATGACGTATGCCATTCAGTCGTTCTCCATACACACATATATCAAAAAAAGAAGCCATACATAAAAAGTGACGAGTATTTTATATCTCCGATGTGAGGGAGTAATTTGTACTTCATCTGCAGACCACTGCATAACAACTAACCTATCGGGGAGATGGGCAGCAGCAATGACATCAGAATTCTCTTTGTCACCTGCTCATCATCTCCTCTAATGGATAAATATAATTAGCATTTGAATCAGAGACATCCAAGTGGACGGCCCACACGCCTGATTGAACCGTAAATTGCGGCAATACTATGGGGAATAATTGAGAGAAACGTATAGTGGCATTCAGGAAAATGAAGCAATGATATATGCATTGCTCTGCTCTGTTGATTAGACGTCCAATTTGGGGTGTAATTACAACCCATAGAACCTGAAACGCTGCTTGTACAAGAAATTCTTCAGGATTTTCTCAATAATGAGCATCAATGAAATAAATAGAGCTGGATCTTGCGGCAGCTCCAGCTGTGTTTATACAGACAGAGTTTCATTAACATCCTGCGGTGAGGGGGATCTAACTTAAATAATGCTGCTTCGCTGTTCACTCCCTGAGCTCGGCCTGAGCCAGATTCATTCTTCAGGTCTGCATTGTTTGTCCACAGTACACACAACACACTCTGTGGTTTGATGCCCCGCTCGGCCACACGTGCCAAGAAACACACACACACACACACACACACAGGGGGGTCCTTGGGGTTAAAATCCCTGGCTAACTGAACGTAAATAGGCTGAACGTAATAGGCATTTGCATCAGAGACATCAGAGAGCACGAGCCTACGTGGCCTATTGAACAGTAAATTGCGGCCACACTTCACGACATAATCAAGTCCAATTTGTGGATAATTGCAACCCATAGAATCTGAGACGCGTGTCGTCTGGCAACACGGCGGCCATCGCGCGGCGAACGCATAACAAAGCGAGGGGCTCCCGTCACCGTGTCACGCGCCCGCGACGCCGGGTCACCCAAAGCGCCGCGGCCCTCTCCGAAGTTTACACCCAGCCGTCTGCTAACCCAGCCGACACCCGAAACAAGCCCAGCGCTCGCGCCACAGGGCGAGCGTGGCGGACGGACTCCCGGGCCCGGAGCGGCTCGGCCCGAAATGCAACACTCTCCCCCCCCTCGCCCACGCCGTCACCGCCGCCGCCGTAAACAAGCCCCCGGTTGCGGCGGACCCCATTCGGAGACAGGGGGGGAAGAGACGCACGCCGGGCGAGCGGCGGGGGTCGCTCAGGAGGTGGCCGTCGGTGGGTGAGGCTACTGCCTCTGGCGCCGAGAGGCACGGGGCGTTTCTTGTTTCGAAGACAAACAAAGAGCGCGCCGCCGCCGCCGCGCGCCACTGATCAAGAGCCACCGAGCCGCTATCTGGGAGGCACTCCCGGCTGTGTTTGCCTTCAAAAAACGTTATTTATACCGAATCCCATTTATGTCAGACGCAGAGAGATCCAATTTAAATAATGCTGTTTTGGAGTGCGTTCCCCGAGCTCTACGGGCGCCAGATTAATTGTCGAGGCGCGCATTGTTTGTCCACAAAGCGAACGACGTGGTGTCCTGTGTGTTCGGGCGGAGCGCCCCGCCGGTGCCGCCGGGGGACCGGGGGTTCGATTCCCACAGGGTTGGTCTCCTGCTGGGGCCACACGTGCTAAGAGCTTGCGGTACTTTGCTTCAAGGCACTTTGGATGAAGGCAGTCACCAAACGGCATACCGTATATCTATAGTAGTACAATCATTCAATCGGTACAATTCCCTCCACATTAACAGAACATAAATCTAAACAGTTATTTTGATATCAATGCAGGTGTGGATGGTTTATGGTTATAATACCATACTAATGTCTCAATGGTGTGCTTAGGAAGGTAGTTATGAAGGAAATACTTGGAAATGTAACTGTAACAGCATCAGCAGTGCAACGGACGTGTTAAATGTACAATTCACAGAGAGATCTTTGCCTACTCCACATCCCTCGCTGGCTTCAATCAAATATATTGTTTCAAGCACAACCACTTTGCCCAAAGTGCCCCCCTAACACCCCCAAATGTGCCATTTTAACCAATCAAATGGCAATGTTCTCTGATTTTCCCAGGGTTTATATAGGGGGCCCTTTCCTACTGCTAGACAGACACAGTGGTCTTTAACAAATTGCCACAATTCCCAATAATCCATACCATCTGTCTCTCTTTCTCTCCAAACCACAGTTATTTTTACATCAGGGTGTGGAAGGGTAGCTGTGCGCGCCGACAGACCTGTTATTTGGTGTCAGGGGGGACTGCAATAAGGGCTGAGGGCTGGCCCATGCTGATTACACGGTAAATAGGGGAACATGTCTGTTTGCCAAATGAAGGGGATAAGGCAGCAAGGGGTGAGAAAAAACTAGCATTGTGTCCCCTAATCAGAGCACTATTGTCCAGAAGAAAGTCTCGACATGAGAAAGGTTAGGTAGAACCAACACCTGGGTTACAACCGCATTATAAATTATACTTTTATCCACAATAAACACATTTTATTAGTAACCAAAATTGTTGTGAAATCAAGCACAAGTAAGACAAGCACGTTTGTGGGTTGTGGGATTAACTTTTCTTGTTTTGCTGATTTCTATTTTTTTCGCGACAGGTAATTAGTCCTTTGCCTACAAATTGTCTCCATTGCTAAGAGCCCATCGTTGACTAACAAAACAGTCCATGCAGCTAAGGGAAGTCACATAAAAGACGACAGGAACAAAGAAGTTAATAATTAGAACACTGTGATGGAGCCAACATGCTAAAGAGGGGAGAGAGGTAAAAAAAAACACACAGTACAAAAGGGATTGCAAATAAAGGTTGCAGGATATTTGGGCCAAAACGATTCAACACCGGCACCGACGTTAGTAAGAGTTGGTGTTTGACTCCCAGGTAAAAGGTTCTGGGTTCAAATCCCTCATAGTCTACCTGTGTGCTGAGCAAGACGCCTAACCCCACCTGTTAGTCTCTTTGGACGAAGGCCTCTCCAAAATGCCTTAATAGTACTATAAAAATAAAATGGATTCACGAATTGTGAGAGAAAGACGACTTGAGAATGCGAGGCAGAGAGAGAGGACACGGGTGCAGGTGATTGGTGGTGAAGCAGCCAACAGGCTTAAAGAAAGAGGCCCGTTTTGTCCTCTCCAAAAGCCCTGTCATGGAGCCTCCTTTCATTTTACGGTGTGTCATGGCGTCCGCTCAATGCAATCACAGAGGGGGGGCTCGTGTTGCAGGTCAAGCTAACCTGCGTGCGTGTGGAATGTCAAATAAACGGAGTTGTTTTCTTCATAATACACGCCCTTGCTAGGGATAAGAACCACCTTTAATGAGCACGCCATTTACATCCACTCGCCATTTTATGAATATGATTAAAGATGGACATTAACAGATGCCTGGGGGAAGTTAAACCAAGTCTGATACACAGAGAAGCTCAACATTAACAAAATCTAACATGCGTACGAACACTGACACAGAGATTTTCCCACTGTACACTGCTGGTTAATATTTAATGATGTCGTTAAAGAGGAAGAGTCGCATGGCAGTAGCATCCACGAGTCAAAGCTAACCAAGTCACTCCATTCGAATACGAGTCGTGCTCCAGCGAAGCACATAAAAAAGCTAATAGCTAGCAAGAGCATTAGCGGACTTGGCCAGCTTGAGAGGCTGTGTGGCGCTTCGATAACAGCGTTCATGTTGATTACGAAAACATACTTTTAAATATAGACACTGAGGCAGCTTGGTAGAGCCTTCCATAACTGTGCTCATGTTGATTATAAAACGTACACAGGCAGCTTGGTGGAGCCTTTGATTGGATTGAGCAGCCCTGCCTTCAAACCTACTGTGGACACACTGCTGCTGCTGCGGAAACACTAACATGTGCTCTGTAGCTGGTTTGGCCTTGTGGTTTACCATCATGGCAAATGTTTTCTAAGCCTTTATGAACTTGTACTGATTGGGAAATGAACATCTATATATGAGCATTTAGCTGGAAATAGGAGGCCAGGGATAAAACACAATGGGCTGTCTTCAAGAAACCTGAAGTCAAGTGGTGCCTGAGGGGGAGGAGATTTTGATCTACTTAGTGCAACACATTGAGCTCTTTGTTACAAATAAGGTACAAATCAGCTGTTTATGTGTGTGTGTGGGGGTGTGTGCCCATATCATTTTAACCAGCACTTCATTCAAACTCTGCACCCTGATGGAAGGCTGTAAGTTTTGTGGTTAAAATTGCTCTTAGGTTACATATGGTGTGGAAACTGTTCAATGTGTGCAGATTAAGCAGAATTCACCTGTGTTGGTGTGTCTGAGTGTGTATATGTGCATGTGCATATGTGCT
>JAXIVH010000001.1:8204212-8206712 GCA_036785325.1 Urophycis tenuis | reverse complement strand
GAACACAAATCCATCCAACAGCAGAGGTCGAAGCTGCACTCAGCCGCCGTGACTTCGTCCACCTCCAACGCCCACGCAGAAATTCAACCTTGGAATAAACAGGCTGTGTAGATTGTTTTTTTGTTTTTTTCCCTGTGGCGGGAGAATCTAGCGGCTCAGTGAATCACACGGTTCAATGTGAGAGAGGACGATGCCCCCCCAAAAAATAAATAAATAAATAAATAAATAAATAAATAATAAAGTCCACAGCCATGGTGGGCATCCGTTCCGGGAGATGCGACCCCCCCAATCCTGAAGAGAGTTTCCACGGCGGGAGTCGAATCCGAAGCGTCGGTGGACTTCAGAAGCAAAACCAGGACGCTGGCGAGGCCTTATGGGGCTCAGCATGAAGTCCGTTGCACCCCCCTCATCCGCCACATCACACAAACGAGTGCGCACGCCTCTGATCGCGCAGCGCTGTGATGCCGGCGGACGGAATGCGCTCCGTGGGCCACGCGCTCGCAGCGTCGTCACGTGTTGTCAAGGCCGCATCGCTCGCACTGCACTCTAACCCGCACTCGATGTGCAGGTTTGATAAGATATCGCTGCTGCTCTCCATGTCAGGATCTTTTCCCTAACATGACCACCAGCTGCCACTGTCAATTAGTCACTTAGCAACTTACTTACTGGCGACTTAATGAGAGAGAGAGGACCTTTCGGTCTTTATTGGTCATTCTCAGTATTTTTTAGATAAGGAATGAAATTTGTTCTCTGCATTTGACCCATCTTATGGGACATAGGAGCAGTGGGGCTGCTACGTTCAGCGTCCGGGGAGCAAGTGGGCGTCAGTGTCTTGCTCAAGGACACTTCGACATGACAGACAGTTTGGAAGTGGGGATCGAGGGGATCGAATCGCCGACCCGCTCTGTCTACCCCGCTCTACCCACTGAGCTTCTGCCGCCCCATGAGAGTGAATTACAAGCTATGAGTGATTGAGCAGTGGGGGGGGGGGTGGTTAGGCCTCTTGCCTAAGGGCACTACAGGTCAGACAATCCACGGGTTGCTCGGCCATCCCCTCCCCTCTGCCTCCTTTACCGGCCAGGAGAGGCTGTTATGATAGAAAGCCATTGTGTCATTTTCCTGTCTTTACCGACTTGGGTGTGAATGCTGTGAACGTATCCAGCGAACTCAAATCAAATCAGCGGCCCTCACTCCCCCCCCCGGTGTCAATATGAAATCACTCCTTGGAGGATGGATCTTGAAACGCTATGATCCCAGGAAACAGCAACAAGGTATTGATTTCCTCAACAGATTGATGTACTGCGCATCTCCCCCAAAGTGAGAGAAAAAAGAAAAGCAGTTCCCGTTCCGCGATACGGGACGTTTAAGTATTGCATATTAACCACTGATGAAAATATAACCAAATAAATGGAATCAATGGACGCATGATGAGGTGGAGGGCCGCGCAAAGGAGCAGACGCTGGCACTCTGCCGACAGCCCTTCCTTTGTCTGACAGGGCAGCAGTAGCTCAGGGGGTCTGCCAACAGTCTGGCCGCCGCATGGTCGCTGGATCGATCCCCGGCTCCACCGAGCCAAGGGGTTCGGCGTCCCCAGCGCGAGCCCCTTAGCCTAACCGCTCCTGTGTTCTGTGCTGCTGCGTAACCTGGTTGACACCAGCGGCCGGTGTATAAATGTACCGTACTGTGATGTGAGGCAGTGACTGGAAAGTGCATTGAGAGGCCACAGCTATATATATATATATAAAGAAAGGCAGTTCCCCCCATTACTGATGCTGAGCATTTCTCCATCGTATATCCACTGAGGGCGGCGTGGTCATCGAAGTAATAGTGACAAGCAGCAATCTGTCTCCATCTATCAGCCGTCAGCTATGGCCAGCGCGACAGTTTAACACAGTTAAACAGCTGCCATGCGTCTCTCTGTCTAAAACTGGCTGCAGAAAAAAAGGTTACTAATGGACTCACAGGGACCATCTATCACCTCCTGCAGCTTGGAAAGCTGATCTTGAATCAGATGGACCGCACGCGGCGCGCACAACACGTGAGGTAAAAAAAAACATGTGTTAACATGCTCACACACACACACACACACACACACACACACCACACACGTCAGGATATGACACTACCCGCTAGAAATGAAGCACAAGGACGCTGTACAAGCCAGCCCACTGCTCCCATGTACCACAGGATGGCTCAAAACGCAGAGAACAAGTCTCATTCCGTAATGTAAACACTGAGAACGATCCAAACTAAAGGCAGAGCAGTCCTGACTCTTCACAGAAGTCCTGCACGTACACAAACACTTTCCCCGCCCCCAAACCGCAGACGCACACGGAAACCACCGACGCACATCAGGAAGCTACACGGAAATAAGACCATCAGACGGGAAACCACACTCGCTGCAAGACACAGCAATTAGCAGACATGCATTGCCCTTGAAGTGAGAACAACACAGGGTGAACAGAGGCTGCGGCTGGATACAGACACAGCCTCTCTCTCT
>JAXIVH010000001.1:8200866-8204012 GCA_036785325.1 Urophycis tenuis | reverse complement strand
GTGACATGTTATGCAAACCAGACAACCTTTACTTTGACGCTCGTATGTGAATTGATAGTCGGCAATGAATCAGATCAAATGATGCTACCAGTCTATGAGAGAGAGGAAACATTACTAAATTCAACTAACATGTACACCCTTAAAAAAGTATGGATCTTAATTCTTTTCCTGATGGAGTCTGAAGATGTGGATGTGGCATTCTGTAAGGTCTCAAGCCTGGCTGTTTGTGTTTCAGCTGTAACATTTTCCATGCTGGAGTCAGGTTGGCAATTTGAAGGCTGAGAACACTGCGCTATTGAACAATTCCCTATCCTTGGTGTGCTGTTTGAATATAAAGGTGTCATGGTCAGGTTTTCTTTTTTAATCATTTGTGGCCATTCGCAGCACTTCAGACTTCATAACCAGCTCTGATTGGATCAGCCAGAGAAGAGCTAACCCCTGCTTCTCATAGTTTCCTGCATATGCTTCCTCAAACATGGTTCCCAACCAACCAAACATCTGCCGGTCATGTCAATGTTCCGGCAACTGTTTGCACAACACGACGTGGTTAGTGAGTGGTTTGGTTGTAGGCTTGATTTACTAGGCAGCCTTCACAGTCACCATCTCGTCACAAATGTAAATGTCTGAAAGGTCACCATTTATCCCAGAATGAGGTAACGTGATGCCGACTGAGCCTTTTAGCTCAATTGTATGCGCGATTGTTACAAAATGGTCGGTGAGAAAAATTCGATTAAATTCAATTCAATTCAATTCAGTTCAATAGGTCCCGCCAAAGAGACCAAAGAAACGGAAATCTTCCAATTCAAATTGGATTTGTAATAAATACAATTGCACAAACTCCGAGCTTCCAGACACATGAATCATTCAAAATATGTTTTTTTTTTCGGCGAGTATTTCATTAACCGGCACTGCACACCAAGCATATATTTCACACAACTCAAGAGTCACCGTGTTCTGAGAAAGTTACGCCATTCGCAATAAGTTGGCAGTGAGATAAAAACGTCAACAAAACAATACAGAAATCCCCCCCCCCCCCCCCCCCAAAAGCGAGTTCCAATCATGATTGATGGGTTCTGGCTGGTACTCCCCCACCCCCAGGGGAAAGACCACCCCCACCCACCCACCCACCCACCCACACTCCCGAAACCGCAACACCCCGACGCGCAGCGGAGCCCCCCCTGCCCGGGCTGCCTCACAACTCAAGGGCCGCGCGCGTGACTGACAGCACACGCATGATTACTGAAATTATGCAGTAATTCACCACCCACATCTAAAGACCTCCAGATACGCCGGATGAATTTATGGATAATGAGGGTCTGCGCCAGCGTTTCTCGCAGCGCTTTCCCCCTCTCTCTTCACTCCCCTCAGAGGAGGAACCTCAAAGACACATCCTCCACAAACAGAATCCAAAATACACCCCCCCACCCCTTCTCTGTTGTGCTCTGGCGGGGGGGGGGCGGGGACAATCAAAAATGCAAACACATGCGAACACGCAGCGGAGATCAAAATAAGCTCGCTCACCGTTTCGCGGCTCTTGTCCTTGGCGTCGTAGACGGTGAGCTTGACCAGCGTCTCCGGGCTGCCCGGGTACTCTGGGGGGAAGGTGACACCGGTCAGGAACAGGGGGTCTCGGTTGGCCTGTCACAGAGGCAAAAAAAGGTGCAAAATGAATGTTGTGCGAGAGGGCGCCTCGCCCGCTCCCCACCCCCCCCCCCCCCCCCCCGCCGCTTGCACCCCCACCCGGTATCTAGTTTTCCCATTCAGCCCCAAATGATGAAAGAGCACCAGAAGGTTGGAGATAAGGCTTCTCCTACTGGGGCCCACCGGGGGCTCCGGCAACACTGGGAGCCTATCAAAATAAAAGTCCTGTCCAACGGAAGGAGGCCACGAGCGAGCCACACTGACAGGTGGGCTGGCAACAACACGTGTAGGATACCTGCAGGACAAAGCATGAAGCGGAGCACACACAGGCTACACACGCTCACGCATACACATACATACACACACGCACGCACGCACGCACGCACACAGACACACACACACACACACACACACACACACACACACACACGCACACACACACACACAGACACACACACACACACACACACACACACACACACACACACACACACACACACACACACACACACACTGTGTAATTACTCTCAGTAGACTATGCTGGCCAAGGGGAGGTATTTCATTATTAAACCCAGAAAACTCCCTGTGTGTCTCCTCCATCTATTGGCGTTTTGCAATATGCAGTCGTGACCTCACAAGCTGTTGTGTATGGACACCAACCTCCCATTCTGCCGGGCTTGTTATCATTCCATATTATTATTAATGAAGGTAACAGAAGGTGATTGTGTTATTGTGGTACTCATGTGATACAAGAAAGTGGGAAGGGAGTAAGAATATGAGTACCTCAACTGTCACAGTATAAACAACATCAAGATCCACTTTGGAAATAAGTGTTCCACATTTTCAAGAGCTAACCTTCAGGCTGTCTTATAATTTGTTACACAATAAACCAGCATGGAATGAAATCAAAACTATCAGAGTTTACACAGCAAGAGCTACTGGGACAAGTCTACTGAAATGAAGCCTTCCCCCCCTCCTTCTCATCAAACATGAATCACATGGGTCCTCTGAAACCGTAGGAGGCATTTCCAACACATTTTGGGGGTCTCAGTCGAGGGCTCACAGCAAACTGCTCCAGGATCCTGCAGAGACCCCCCCCCCTCCCCCGTCCTCCTTCTCATGCTTCACCCCTCCGATGTGGCAGTTTGGATCAGCGGTCGGGGGAGCCGCGGTGAAAAGTGGAAATGATCTCGAACGTGACGTAAAGGAGGGTTAAAGTACAGAAGCAGTCCCCTCGGCGCAATAACGCCGCCGTACCGCTCCTAATAACCGCCACCGCCACAACCATTTACCACTGTTTTCTTCAAGGGAGTGGGCTGAGCTGGCTGGCTCCACACCAAACAGAGCGTTCACAAGACCGGGGGCCGGAAAAAGATAAATGCAGCTCTTAAGGTTTATCAGACCGTAACTCCATTACTCACAAACGGTCGCCATACGCAGGGTTTTTAGGGAGATTTATTGCATATTTGTACGCACTCGAAATGGGACAGGCTGTTGTTGTTGTT
>JAXIVH010000001.1:8178366-8193366 GCA_036785325.1 Urophycis tenuis | reverse complement strand
TTAAAAATGGACAGTGAGGGGGCTTGTCTGATGTGCAGTAGGAGGTCACTCCAAAGTTTGGGACCGGCAGCAGAGAAGGCCAGTGACGTGCCCGAATATTTGAATATAAGGATATTTGTTTGTAATCTCAGTTTCAAATCTCTTCTCCATAGAAATAGGACTTGTGGCAAGTGGAGCGGTAAGCGGTTTTAGAGGGGTTTAACAACATATTTAGCAGCCATTTCAATGTCTAAACGGGGCCAGATGATTCCAAAATGCTCTACCTACTAATAATAACGGGTTAGTCATTAAATAGACATGAACAGAACAGGGAGCTATGTTTTTTTCCCTTTAATGGCGATTTGTCACCCACAAGAACACGTGTGGGGTATTTCTTTGGGAGAACAGGGCTTAAAAAGCCTTCCACGATGTTCAAACCACCTATTTGCTTTGTGCTAATTGAAAGTAGGCCTGCTCTCATACTATGTCAACCGTGGGTCTTTGGAAAATCAAGGCAACGAAGCTCAGCTGTAACCCAGTTGAGAGAGACATATTTTAGTGTTCAGCTACAAACCTATGTGATACTGTAGCTTTGCTTTCTGCATTATTAAAATAACACTGTAGCAATTAAGTAAATAAATAAAAACACCACAAGTCTGCAGCGGTGGTCTCTGTCGGCTCTGATTCCTGCAGGGAAAGATAGACTGAGTTGAATTGACTGTTTTGTTTTCTTTGAATCTCCAAATACTCGGTCAGAAAAAAAACCTAAAAAAGCTTGAAAGCTTGAAATTATGTATTCGGGCCAACCGTAATACTAACACATAAAAATAGCAAAGCAAAGCCAGGACATAATTTGTCATGTATTGTAATCGTCCTCAATGCAAAAAGACTTTACACAAAAATGTCCTCCAGCCCAACAGGATGAAATTGATCCATTAAACACGGGCAAAATGGCTGCTGACTTTACCCTTTTCAAACCATCTCTATACTGTCCTTGACAGGACCGCAACGATCACCACAAACACCATATCCGAGGTAAATAAACGCTCAGTGGAGGAGCAGCGTTTGACAAGATGGTGACTGGAAAAGTGTGGTGTGTGTGTGTGTGTGTGTGTATGTGTGTGTGTGTGTGTGTGTGCGTGCGTGCGTGCGTGCGTGCGTGTGTGTGTGCGTGTGTGTGTGACTAAATAAAGACATGCTGTGACTAATTGAATTGCGCCAGGACATTCAACAGAGCGCGTGTCAGGCCTAGCTCCATGCCTGCAGCCCCTCTTTAAGAAAGGGCACTGCCCGGAGAATGCAGGTGCAGACAGGCGACCTAACTCGGCGTGGTCTTTAGATTGCGCCTATCGTTTGTTTGTCTGTCCTGACGGTGACGTGGTTACTGCTGGCTGTACGACAAATTGCCTCTCTGGGATAATAAAGATATCCTTGATCCTTCATCGTCACGGAGGCGTATACACACACACACACACACACACACACACACACGGCGTATGTTCAATGTTATTGTATCTTATGTATTGCATCTCGCAGAATGTTGCGCTCTCAGATTCCCCATCTGGGATTAATAAAGAACATATTATCTCAATGAAACAAGCTGAAATACATTTAACACGAGCAGTGTCAAATGTATTTCAGCGATTTGTAGCACCGCTACCAACACAACCCCCCATGTCACAAGGCTGTAGCTTGAGAGCACCATAGGGTCTGCAAAACCAATAATAAGCAATGTCTTCAAGTCTGTGTGGCATTTACAGTTGAATGTCGCCTTCAATAATCCAGCCCGCATTAGGGAAAGGATTAACATGGCGACGAAACACAAAGGTAAATATAAGAAAATGTGTATAACAGGCTTGTGTGTGTGTGTGTGTGTGTGTGTGTGTGTGTGTGTGTGTGTGTGTGTGTGTGTGTGTGTGTGTCTGTGTGTGTGTCTGTGTGTGTGTGTGTGTCTGTGAGTGTGGGTGTGTGTGTGTGTGTGTCTGTGTGTCTGTGGGTGTGTGTGTGCGCGGTGGTGCATGCATGCATAATGTCACGTGTGTGACGCAGCAAATGGATGCAAAGAGAGCACACAGAGGATGGCTGTAATCACACACAAGGCAGCGTAGAGGCGACGGCGGGCTTTCAGGGTGGTCTCTGAATCCCTTCTGATCTGCTGGCATCAGAAATCGACTACAAGAGAGAGCTGTGAAACATTCATTTAGAGATCCCCCGCACACACACACACACACGCACACACACACGCATGCACAAACACACACAAACACACATGAACACACACACACACACAAGCACACACGCATGCACAAACATACACAAACACACATGAACACACATGAACATACACACACACACAAGCACGCATGCAAACACACACACACACACACACACACACACACGCACACACACACACTCACGCACCACACGCACGCACACACACACACACGCACAAACATACACACATGCACACACACACACGCACACACACACATGCACAAACACACACACACACACACACACAGACAGGCCCGCGTGCCTGTTATCGCTGTCTCTTGGCTTTGAATGGCGTGCTCACATATTTCCCTTTAAGATGGCAGCGTCAGATATTGGGGTGTTCAAAGGGACCTCTGAGATGTGTAATGGTTGCACAAAGGCAGCGGCGCATCGAGGTGTGAATGCAGACAGAGACGGGACACATCTGAGCAATACCAACGCCGGCTTGAGGCTGCTGTTCCTCCACACACATGAATGGAAACGCACGGAAAAGCATCCGCACATCGGGGCGACACAATTAGTAGAGGCTACATCTCCCCAGTGCCTTCGTTTGGTGTTTTCTTGTCTTTCGATCTGTTTCATCATTTATTTATTTAACTCGCTGGCTGTAATCTCTTATCTCTATCTCTGTAGTGTTTATATATATATATTTTTTTTTTTTTTCTCTCTCTCTTTTTTTTTGGAACAGACCACAAGCTGCATCCTGCCCACCAGCACGCACACACACACAAACACACACCCACACCCACACACACACACGTACACACACACACCCACACACACACGTACACACACACACACGTACACACACACACACACACACACACACACACACACACACACACGCACACACACACACCCACACACACACGTACACACACACACACGTACACACACACACACACACACACACGCACACACACTTACACACACACACACACACACACAAGCACACACACTTACACACACACACACACACACACACACACACACACACACACACACACACGCGCAGCCTCTGCGTGCGAAGAAGAGGAGTGGCAAAGTGACATCACCTCCCTGAGGAAGGTGCCTCTGGACAGGGGGGCCGCACCAGATTGATCACCCCAGTGTCACGGTGAACCGTCCACACGGTGACTGAACCGAAACACCCCAGCGCATCTCATCTCCACTTCCCCGCCACCATGCTGGGTTGGCTCTCAGGTTGGCTCTCGGGGTGGCCGGGGGAGGGGGGTGAGGGGGGGGAGGGGGGGGAGGGGGGGGGGGTGACCACGCTGAGGTCAGAGCTATTACGGGGAAAGTTGGGCGGCGGCTGACGGACGGCGTGACACGAAGGACGGGCTGATGGAGTCCCCCCGGAAAAACATTCTGATTTTAGAGCGAGGCGTGACGGACTGGAGTTATAATTGAAAGGAGAGGGGGGGGGAGAGAGAGAGAGAGAGAGAGAGAGAGAGAAACGGGGAAATAGAGAGAGATAGAGACAGAGACAGAGAGAGAGAAAAAATGAGAGGGTTAAAGAGAGAGAGAGAGAGAGATAGAGAGAAAGGGGGAAATAGAGAGAGATAGAGACAGAGACAGAGAGTGAGAAAAAATGAGAGGGTTAAAGAGAGAGAGAGAGAGAGAGAGAGAGAGAGAGAGAGAGAGAGAGAGAGAGAGAGAGAGAGAGAGAGAGAGAGAGAGAGAGAGAGAGAGAGGCTGATTTAAAATTATGGGGGTAAATATCTAGGGACTGAAAGAGAGGGAAATAAGACAAAGTGACACACCAAATAACAATTAGCTAAATCTGTATGTATAGAGTTCTTTTGGTGATCTTGTGCTGACTTGTATGCCTTAACTTGGGCACAAATGAATTCCTCAATAGGGTGACTTGCCATTTCAGGCAATGAACTTAATGACCAAGTTATGCCAAGTATGATCCCCAGGAACGATTTAACACCGGCTGTAATAATGTTTACTGATCCTCCGTGGCGTCAATTACAACGGCTATTTATTTTGTGTGATTGGAATATATTAGGCTCTTTCAAGATGCATTTACTGGAAATTTGTTTTAATGCGATAGGCCGCGACAACTTCCCAATTAATCACAAAAAAACTGTTTAATTGAATGGAGACCCGGGGAGTTGCCACAGGGTGGAAATATTCGCTTGTCTCTAGAAGATGTGTGTTCATTGTAGGTAATTATTCCAACACCTCAATTAATTTGACACTGTTATTTGCCCACGCCACCATTTTGAAACACCTGCTTGCTGCTTGGACTAATTGCCCAGCATTCTCCCACCGTTCATTGCTGTCCACCACATTCTCCACTACGACTACTATTTTCTGAGAGGATGTGGAAAAAAAACCCACAATGCCACATAATAAAGAAGAAGTTCTCCTTCCTTGCTGTTTAAAAATAGTGCTAACAGTGATACGCAATAAGGATATTGTTCTCCTGTTTCATATGGTCAAGCTTGAGAAACATCATCATAACCTTGACGACTGTAACCATGGTTATGGGGATCATGGCCCCTTGGTTATTTCACTCTTATACATGTAAATATTGTCATTTACAGTACCGAGCAGAAAGCTCCCTGTGTGGTGTGTGTGTGTGTGTGTGTGTGTGTGTGTGTGTGTGTGTGTTTGTGTGTGTGTGTGTGTGTGTGCGCATGCGCACACACGCAACATATCTCATTTAATTCAGCGGGTTTCCATGGCTGCTGCATATCGATATGAATGTCCTGTACTAGCTTAGCCCCTGTTAAAGTGGCACCAACGTAGCATATCTGTTACTCGGCTGAAACAACCGCTGGCTATATATCCACCGGGCGCTAGTGTGCAACGGTGTGCGGTGGCGTGCGCCCGCTACCACAAACTGCCTTCAGATGAGTGTTTTGTGGACCAGATAATTGTCTGCCAGTCAGCCAGACCCTCTCTTAGGGCCTCTCGCTGACACCCCGCTCACTCACTCCGCTTGCCCGCCACCAAACGCCACCGGGAGGGCTGTGTCTTTGCAGACCCCCTCCTCCCACTCTTCCGGTCCGCCTCGTCCTCCATTCCCGGCCGGTGAGGCTTCGTGGGGGTGGGGGTGAGGGTGGAGTGGGGTTAGGGCCTTCCAGAAATCGGCAACTTAATCGAACTTTTGTTTAGCGTTCTCGTTCCGTTGGCCACGAAACGACGTGTGCACGACGAAACTCGTGTTCAACCGACTCCGGCGTCAAGTTCTCCACTGGCTCCTGTGGTGGCTCGCATCAAATTCAAGACGATAGTACTGGCCTACAGAGCTGTTAATGGAACTGCCCCTATCTACCTCCAAGCATTAGTGAAACCCCACGCCCCTGCTGAAGCACTCTGCTCAACCACCTCAGCTGGTCGACTGGTACCTCCATCACTAAAAGGAGGAAAAGGTCGGACGGCGAAATCACAACTCTTCTTCTCCATTTTGGCACCGCAGTGGTGGAACGAGCTCCCTGCCAATGTCAGGACTGTGGAGTCACTCCCCATCTTCTGGAAGAGAATCACTTGTTCAGAGTTCACCTGAACCCTGCATAACATCCAGCCTCTATTGACCCCCCCCCCCTCCCCAAAAATATAGGAATAAAAACAAACAAACAAAACCCTACCCCCATGCTCTTGTATGTTGTACGTCCTGGCACTTCATAATTGCTCTTTGCAACTTGGCAATTATCCAGAGAAGTTGTTTACTAGCAATTTTTAATCTAGCATTTGAAATGCTTGAAACTTGTTCTGCTGACCTTCTTACTGTATTAGCAGCAATGAAATGTTTCACCTTCTTATGACAAATGTACTTTATGGAAGTCGCTCTGGATCAAAGCGTCTGCTAAATGCCCTAAACGTAAACATAAGTCGCACTTGAGTCGTAAAATGGCGTCCAAATCAGGATCCCATTCGGTTCTGTTTTCTCCACTGACGTGTGCGGCACTTTTCCTCCACTCGCATTTGTTCATATTCAAGATGACGTCCTCATTCAGGGATTGAATCAAAAGTCAGTCAAAAATCATTGTGACAAGAATGCAAAATAATAAAATACCAAACATGACAGACGCTTACCGATGTTGAACTCCACGCGGGGGGAACATGGGACCCAACAGCACACCTTCATAGACACAGATAGATGGATGAGGGAGAGTAGTGGTGGGTGTAGATAGATAGAGAGAGAGAGAGAGAGAGAGAGAGAGAGAGAGAGACGAGAGAGAGAGAGAGAGAGAGAGAGAGTGAGAGAGAGAGAGAGGAGAGAGAAATGAGAGAGAGAGAGAGAGAGAACAGGGGGAAAGAACACAAAACAAGGTTAAAAATAATAACAAATTCCCCTGCTATAATTTGATTTGACATTCTACGTAGCCCTTCATATCTTAAAAAGACGGAGCAGAAAAGAGAGGAGTCACGCAGGATGGCGCGCTGGGCGCGAGGTGCGTTTCAATCAGGGCGTAAACTCGGCGCCGATAGCATCTTAATAGCGCTCGGCGCGTGCGTCAGAGGGCTCCCCAAACGCCACGATGATTGATGGAGCTGCTTCACTTTAGATTATGCAAATATCCCGCAGCCAGATCTTTTTGTCCGACTGCACTGCGTGTCAGAACAAGACTCGGTATGTATCCATCGCCCCCCCCCCACCACCACCACCACCACCACCACCACCACCACCACCCACCGCTTATGCGTTGGCTATTAGCCGAGAACTATCTCGCGCTCGCCGCATTCCATCATCGCAACGCCGTCCCCTCCCTCGCTGCTGCGTACTCCACAGGCGTCGAGCATATACATAATAACACAACACACACACACACACACACACGGTGATGCATAAGTTCCATGCAGATGAAAAACACATAGCACGCACGCCGCCTCCTGCACAGAGAGAGACCACCCCCCCCCCTTAACACCTGGCGTTGGTCACTTATCTCTGTCTCTGTCAGCCCGGGCGCTGGCTGTGCACAATCAGTCTCCACAAGGCTCATCAGCCTCCCTAATGGCCCGTGGATGCTGGATGGCCGCCGGCGTATGGTGTCTGCTCGTGGCATTAGGTATATACGCGTCACTTAAAGCGACCCTGCGATCCCTCACAGGGACCCTTCACGGGGACCCTTCACGGGGACGCAGAGGGGCGCAGCGATGTCGAATGTGTCGGGGGGGGGGGGGGCCGAGGTCTCGGCGCCTTCGCTTAAGGCTTTTCGTAAGGAGGAAAAGGTCTCACAGCAGGATTCGTTTTAAAAAGGTTCCAGCTGCCAAGTGCTCTGTCAGCTCGGAACTTTCCGACGAGGGCAGGAAAGAAAATATCAAAGGACAATCCCTCCGCTCTGAAACATTTGTTTATTTCTGATTAAATACGCCAGAAAGGAGTATTCATTTAAATGATGAAGGATCCGTTGTCTGATGAAGATATGGACTGCCTCAGAAAAAAAAAGGGTTGTTCTCTTTCCCTGTCGTACCTTTTCAATAATGGACACCAAACATATTTGGTGTCAACATATTTGCATTGTTTCACATTTCCCTCCCTCTGGTTCACGAAGGTGAAAACCTGCCAGGGTTGGTGACGGGCTGAAGTAATTGAATACAAAGTCAGAGTCAGCGGGGGGGGCGGGGGCCTTACAGCCCGCGGGGAAGATGCTGTTCTTTGCCACGGGGGGTGGGGGGGGGGGGCTGGTCATCATAGACCTCTCACAGGTAAAGTCCTAAAAAAAATAGATTTTCTAAGATGTTCCCCTTGGTAGTTGAGTGTGCAGGGCTGGCGATTAGGGTATTGCAGTAATCCAATGAAGTCAAAATGCAAGTATGGATGAGAGCCTGCCGGTCCTGACTGGTTATATTTTTTCAGTAAAAGAGCGATCACAGCAGTCTTACAGGCACGGTGTACCGAGGAAGTGAATAGAGACTAGATAGATCTAAATGTGGATAAGCGCTCATAAATATGTTTTAAATCCCCTTTCATTGAGTCTGTTTTAACTCGTTTTATTGATCTGCTGGTTTGGCAGCTTCGGCTTGAAAAACAGAAGCAAGCCTCAAAACATTAAGGTGAGATGAAAGATGATTCGTGTCAGCCTCTGTGATGCATGTCTTCCATCTCCTCCAAGTGAGAGCACATCAGGATCTATGATGTCTCCTATACCTCTACCAAGTGAGAGCACATCAGGATCTATGATGTCTCCTATACCTCTACCAAGTGATGAGAACATTAGCTTCTATGTGTATCCTACCTCTACCAAGTGAGAGGAACACATCAGCCTCTATGATGCATTTACCTCCACCAGGTGAGGGTAATATTGGCCTCTATAATGTCTCCTACCTCTTCCAAGGAAAGCCACATCACAGGAACAGGCAGTTCAATAGGAACACTCAGCACACTCTGCATGGTGAAGGTTAGGCGTACCCAGGAGTGGCTCTCATTTTTCTCATCTGCCATTGGGTTCTTGTTATTTGCCTGTTTGTGTTCTATCTTGATGGCTCTAATGAATTTCTTTGGCTCATTTAATATTGCCTTATGCTGTATGCTGTGTTCTTGGTGACTACTGCCGGTGCTCAGGGCGAATCAAAGATTGACTCTACCCTACTTATGCTATCAAACACAATGGAAAGGAAACGGTTCCTTTAAGCGTGGTTTATAGGAGGCCGGTCAAGTGTGCAGGCCATGGGGTTGGATGTGTTTTTGTTAGCTCAGCATGAGAGTGCAGGGGAGGTCAAAGGGAAGCTGTGGAAGCGGCTTCCACAGGGCCTGAGAATACATCCAACAGCCGCATAACCATTACTCTCAGACTTTGAGAGAAGACATTGGGCTGTCTTCTTGGGACTGTTTTCATCTCAGGAAAAATAATTGTGTGTGTATGTGGGTGTGGGGGGGGGGGGGATGTACACATATGCCAAAACAAAGGAAATATTTACTTTGGTTTTGGCAAACAGCCAATTGGCTTGACCAAAATAACCAAATACTGGGGAAATACAAGATAAGGGATTTCAAGTTTAATTATTCATTTGACAGAACATGTCACATTTAGTAAGAAACAGAGCCAAGGATGAACAAATTAATTATAAGATCCCACAAATTTGTACCGGCACGACACATGCTATTAATTTGAGACCCCAAATTAGCAATTTGGATTCTAGGATTTTAATATAAAAGCATTAATTAGCAATTTGAGAACACTTGAGAACACAGAGGCTATGTACATGTGCAACATAGTCTCATTGATCATCATCAAATGGGGACTCATGTGCAAAATAAAAGGCATCATTAGTTGACAAGTACCTTTGATGTGGAATATGTTAATATGTTTATTTTCCTAAGTAAATAGTCAATTGTAATTTTCCATTTGCTATTTATCCATTAAGCAGATGCTTTCTAAATTCTTTTTTTTTTAGTACCTTCTGAGAAGTATTGAACATTTCCTGGGAAGTTCTTTAAGATTAAATTGTATTGCCTCTGCAAACGAGTAAAATGCCCTTAACAATCTCCCAAGTTCATGTCTGTGAGTTCAAAGATTTTCTAATTTAACTTCTAATGCTAAATTGAAATAAATCCAAGTAAAAACAAACAAACTAAGTGACGCAAATCATTTGAAACACTAAATTCGCTTCTCAAGCTAATCGCCCCCGCAATCCCGGCTGCATTTCTACGTGGCCGCTGCACGCCAGCAGTGAAGCTATAGGCAATTTTCCTGCAGTCTCTTGAGGTTTGTAAACAGGTGGCGCACAGGCCCTGCATGCATAGATGCATAGGACCTGTTTACCCACATGATGAAATGTACACTCGCGGTCACACACATGACACTGAAAACACACAGACACGCACACACAAACACACACACACACACATGACAATTCCCACACACATACACGGTGCCCTGGTTTTCACTTTCATCTCATCATCATCGTCATTGACATCATCGCCATCAATCATCATCGCCATCATCATCATCATCATCACCACCCGTAGTCCTCCGGGGAATGTGGCGTCAGAGCCGCTGAAGCTTCCCGCGAGCGTGATGAAACTTTAACAAGGCTGGATGCCTCGCTCGGCGGGAGCGACAGAGAGCCCTTCAGCAGAGTGGGATCAGGCACAGGCAGCTGTTTGCGTTGTGTTTGCAGCGCGGTCGCCGTCACCAGGGACTGTCACTTGTCACTTACGCAGCCCTCTTGACCTCTTACCCCATCACCATGTGTGTGATATCTGGAGCAACATCCTCTGGAGCAGGGGCGGGGGGGGGGGGGGAGGGGGGGCAGGGGGGGGTTTTTGCATGAAACACATGCATAATGATAGGGCACAGGACGGATGGCAGTGAGGAGAGGAAGATGGTGATGATGATGATGATGATGATGATGATGATGATGATGATGATGATGATGATGATGATGATGATGATGATGATGATGATGATGATGATGATGATGGTGGTGGTGGTGGGTGGTGATGGTGGTGGTGGTGGTGATGATGGAGGTGGTGGTGGCGGTGGTGGTGGGTGGGGGACTGCGAAACAAAGAGAACGAGAAGATGTGAACGAAAGACCAAGTGCGAAAACATCACTCTCCGGGAACGAGGAAGACGAGGGTGATGATGATGATGAGGATGATGAGGATGGAGAAGAAGTAGGATCAGGGGAGAAAGTGGTTGATGAAGAGGAGGAGGAGGAGAGGTAGGAGAAGGAAAACAGTCGAAAGAATCGAAGAAGAATATACATTGATATAAAAAACAAACAGGCTAAAAGATAACAAACACACAAAGTGCAAAAAGATGGATAAAGATGTCCCTGTCGAGACATCAGTAAGCAGGAGGCCTGCAGTGTAAACGGTGTGAACTTGAGGCTGGCACCATGTCATTTGTTGTTTTTTATTGTTCCTGTTGAGGCTTGTGGAGACGGCAGGAAGCTGTGCCAGCTGCCACCAGCCAGCGGATGAGCAAATGGCGAATAAAGTTGGGAGGAAGAAAAAAAAAAAAAAAAAAAAAACACCACTACAACTGCCCAACTCGGCGGAGCACCAGCCGTGACATCAGCACCTTCGGGCATTCCTCTCTCAGATTCCAGCTAATGGTAAGCACCTGCCGACACATTAGCGTGTGCCGCGTTGCCTCGCTAGGGCGCCAAAACCCGACAACATAAAGTATATATAGTATATATATATATATACATACACCTGCGTGGCAAAAAATAATAGATAAACAAATTAAACAAAAAATGAAATCAAGCGGGTGGGAGGGGGCGCGGCCATGAAGCGAGCACCTCCACCGTAATGACGATGTTTAGCCATTACGGCCGTCTGGGCCAAGTTGCGTGGCTCCGCCTCCGCCCCCACCACCCCCTCCCCCCCCCCTCCTCGTATCCATCCAGCTGTCTGCATGTGCGGGTGACGCGCGTGCGGGTCACCCCACCGCCGGCGCCGGCGATGAGTGTGTTGGGAGGGGAGAAAGTGGCACAGGTGCACTGTTTATAATCAATAACTGCTGGCATCATGAATATGGGTAATGTGGGGGCCCCGGTGAGGGAGCCAGCCAGCGCGGGAGGCAGGAGGAGCTGGTGGGGGGGGGGTGGGGAGGCTGGGGAGGGCTGGGGGGGGGAAGGCTTGGGGAGGGCTGGGGAGGGTCTGGGGGGGGGAGGCTGGGGAGGGCTGGGGGGGGAAGGCTGGGGAGGGCTGGGGAGGGGCTGGGGGGGGAGGGCTGGGGAGGGCTGGGGGGGGGAAGGCTGGGGAGGGGCTGGGGGAGGGCTGAGGGGGGGGGAGGGCTGGGGGAGGGCTGGGGGAGGGGAGGGCTGGGGGAGGCTGGCTGGCGGCACCACCAGTCATAACCCCATGGAGGGGACCCAAAGCAAATGAGGTTGTGCGTTCTCTGCTTTAGCGCAGTTTAATATGGCTGTGGAAAAAAAAATAAGAACGCTGCCCGTGCACACCTCCGATGATACATCACCACTGGGGGTGGGGGGAGGGGGGGGGGGAGGGGGCTGAATATGAGGAGGGAGGGACGGGGAGGAGGAGGAGAGCGAGTTATTTTATGAGGAAGAGGGGAAGATTAGGGGCTTTTCTCTTAGGTGACAAAGTTCATCAATGCTCAGGGGTCTCGGCCCAGCTGCTGTTACAGACGATCATTTAACCCTCTCCTGCCTGACAGCAGCATGTGCTCATGTGAACCGGTATGCATGCACGCACACACACACACACACACACACACACCACACACACAGCCACACACACAGCCACACACATAAAATAACAAGAAAGTATTACATCAGGAATTAGCAAGGCAGAGGACAGGTGGGCTGTACGTGTGGATTGCTGCGTATTCCCAGGAGACGAAAGTTAAATGGCAGGAAAATGCCACCTAGCAGGGCCGAGGTTAGCCCATCGCATCCAGCCCTAAGTGACCCGAAGAAACCAATTCGATAGCCAACAACAAGAGCTCTGACACGCGACACTCATAGCCGTAGATGCAGTCAATACGGTGCACATCCCTAATCATTGCTGCTTATCCTTTCATGAATAAATATTACATGTAAAAGAGCCCCGGAGCCAGGGGAATCCTCCGTGCTGTTTATCTTTAGAATAACATTTACCCTTTAACTTTGGGACAGATATCATCAATAATTCATCGCTCTGGCCTAGTTCAGTTTCCATGGGATTTTCAGTTTTTTCGACTTCTTTTCTTTCTTTCTTTCAGTCGGCATGAAATCCATCTAAACCACCCACCCCCTTTCTCCCTCTGTTTACCCACAACTTAAAGCTATTCCTTCTCCAGGGTCCAGCAGGAGAATGGGGGGTCTCGGTGACAACTTAAAGCTATTCCTTCTCCAGGGTCCAGCAGGAGAATGGGGGTCTCGGGTGACTCCATCTCAGGCCACCATCCATCCCCCCCCCCCCCCTTGTACCCTCGCCTCCAGGAGGGGACTTTCACTTTCAGTTCCACTTTCCACCACCTGCGCTTCTTCACCGATGATGATTCAATCACTGAACCCCCCCCCCCCCCCCCCACCCTCCAGCAGCATGTTCTAAAAAACACCTCTAACTCGATTGATGCTGGCTGGGATGGGGCCTCCCATTAGGGTAAAGTGGTGCTGAATGGGGAGAGTGAGTTATGGTGACACCGGCTCTGCCCCCGGGAGATTGAGAGGGGACAGATGGTTCTGTTTGCTGGTGTTTAATGAAGTGTTATGAATCATTAGGGTGTGTATAGAAACAGGGCTCCCCTTGGTTCATACAGCGGGCAGGCGGGAGGTGTTCAGGGTTAAGGACGCGGGTGGGGGGGTGAGGGAAGCATGATGCATCAGCAAGTTTTTTTCCGCTATTAGCTCGTCTGCTGTTGAAGCCATGACGAGATGCTTTTGAAGTAGCTTGGGGGTGATACATTCAGATACATGGCGTTAAGTTGCAGAGCACCTCATTCTTACGCATTAGGCGGGAGGCTTTCCAAATAGAAAAAAATGAAATCCACTATAAATGTACAGCTGGGCAAACCCTGTGACGAGAACTAGCATAGTGCAGCTGGCTGTGTGGTGTGAGTAGGACGGGTTTGGGAGTGTAGTATTCTTGCAAATAGAGAATGTATGGAGAAGAGATGTATGGGCTGGCCAGCATTTTGAATTATATAGAGTATATATACTAATATATATATATATATATAATTTATAATATATATATATGTTATAGTATGTGATTTTATTGATAACATGATCAACATCCCTATCGATCGATGTTGCTTCTTTAAGGAGCCCCCCCTCCCCCCCCCCCCCCCACACCACTTTTATAGGTGCCTTGCTCAACGATGCCTTCGGGTAGGTTTCGGACGTTGTGGATCGAAACTAATGCCTTTGCACTCGCCGGTGGTCTAACCCCCCTCGGCGCTACACTTTCCAACCCCCCTCGTTTTTCAGTGCAAGAGGTTTTTAAACCATGCAGTTAACACGCACAGTAGGACAACACAAAGTTTAGGGTTTTTAGAAAGGAACATGCGTGGGGACGATTCGCCTGCACCAAATTAAAAGTCACAATGGATTTGTCCCACTGTTCTGCCAAGTAAACAAATTCACCCACTGATAACAATGACTGTTGTCAACCTGTCTTTTGTGCCAGGTACAGCAATTATGTGCTCTGAGCTCCACTGCTGCCTCCCAGGATGCTCCGCTTGGGAAAAATACAGAAATGCAGTTTCTGGGGATCCACACAGCATCAGATGTCATGCTATATGGGACAACGCAAGCAGGCCGCATGTATTGAATGTGAATGTGCACCTGAGTGTTGAAAAATAAGGTTGGTACTGATGGAACTACTTAAGTCAACCACATATGGAAACTCCTTTGGCCTGGCAGTCACCTAAAAGTAATGGAAAAAATGCTAACAAAAAAACTGTATACAGTACAGCAGAGGACAAAAGACGACATTGTACATTGCAGGAGTGACCAAAAGAGAGTGAGTTATCCAAAAATGAGATACAGTGTTAGAAACATGTCAATAACAAACAGGTAGGGTTTAAACATCGTCCTCAAGGATGTCTCCTGCATACCTTGGGATTAAACTCAATACCTTTCCAGCTGGGAGTCACCCAGGCCACAAGACTATCCTTCAGCTCCATTCTTTGTAAAGCTCCATTGACTGATTCTGAAGAGAGTTGGATAATGGCTGACACATGTGCATTTTCAAGCAGTGTGCTGGGCTGCATGATTTCAGAGGAGACTGGGTGGCAACAGTGCTAATGTCATTAGCATTCTCCTGCCATACATGGGCATTGGGACACGGAATGGTATTTGCCAATGCTCATTAATGACAACATTCAAC
>JAXIVH010000001.1:8087745-8178166 GCA_036785325.1 Urophycis tenuis | reverse complement strand
CCTCTGTCCGCCACCGTCGACTCCATCACCCCAACCCTCAACCCTCAAGCCCATCGACCTTCCCCAAACCAAACCAAGCCCGTTCCCCAACGGTGCCGCTCATTCGCTCGGGGCGGTGGGGAATCCAATTAACAAGGCGGCGAGAGCCGGGCGCCATGCAGCCGGTCCAGGGGATTCCTGCTTCAAGATGAAACGGTGGGAGAGGACAGCGGGGCGACTCGGACCGCGGGCGTTATGCAGACGGAACGCGGGGCGGACGGGGAACGGCGGCGCGGGAGCTGAGACCCACGGGGGCCTCGGGTTCGACAAGGCTGTGCCGTTTCACTGGGATGTGTCGCACCGCCCGTGTGCGTCATGTTTCAGCACGTGTTTATGTTCATTCACCGCGGAAAGCGACGCCCCTGTTGAGGCGGTGGTTCAAGTCCACTCGTCGCCCTTATGACACGTTTGCCAGTGTCCTGTCAGCCGCACTCATGGCCGCTTGAAGCACCGGACGACTTAATGAAGACCCCCAGTCGCCCGGTAGACCCACCCCCCCCCCCCTCAGAAGAATAAGATAAATATAAACAGCCCCACGTGGGCTTCCTGATCAAGATGTTTATCAACAGCACACTGCGATCGGGGGGGGTGTCTGTGGAAATGAACGGGGGCGTCAAGAAGCAGCCTGGCGACGTCCAAATACCATGTTGTACCACCGCACGCACATGGGTGTCTAATTGTCTCCCTCGTAACAACAACGCCTTTTGATCTGTTGTGTTGTGCGGTGTACTTCTTACCTTACCGCCAGACTGGTCCGCCAGTCAGCGTCGTCGGGGGAAACTTAACCGTCTCCTCCTCCTCCTCCTCCTCCTGCCTCTTCTGCAAATTTGTATCGTTGTTTCCTTCACCAAGGCCTTTGGGGTTACCTCATGACAATATCCAAAGAGAACGTTGTCTTGTAACTGCAGAACAGAAGTGGGGGTATTTGTTGGTGGGAAACACATCACACACAAGCCTGTTGATGCTCCTCCAAGAGACTAGGCGGGAGTGGGGGGGGGGGGGGGGGGGGGGGCTGGCAGAGCCTCAATAACAACCGACTGATTATAATCATTGTGAACGACTATACTTAAAGTACTTAAAGTAGTCACCGACGTATGATTTCTCTGTGATTACCAACGATCGCAGGGACTTAGGCTCGGTTTATAGTGAGAGACATCCCTCGCGTTTATGTACTTCACGAGGACATCATTTGTGCTTTAAAATGACACCCCCAAATCACTGCCGCTATAACACAGCAAACCACGGCGTGCATGTTTGCAAAATGAATTCAAAACGTAGTCTACCCTGCACTATCCCTGAACTCAGGCTCAGAAGGCGTTGATCGTCAAATGGGCCAGAATAGTGAGGACAGACTTCAGGAAATGGACACCTGGGACAGGACAGACTACTGTATTAGGCCAGGGTGTATAGGGGACTCCCAGGCCAAAGGTTCTGGATTCAATCCCCAATGACCAGTAGTAACCTGTAACTCCTTCCTGTTTCATACACACATACGAGACTGTAAGCGGGGCGATACGACTACTGACTATTCTAGATTATTTCACGACGTCGTAAAAGAGTCCACCCTGTAAGCTCTTAATTGAATGGAGGGCATTATCAGTGGTCCTCACAGCTGATATTAGGTACCGGTCAGGTGGCGGGCCCACCCCCGCCGTGGTCACGTGTGCTGATGTCCGTGGGTTGCTCCAGATTGGAGAAAGTGCCAAGGTAACAAATGGAGATAAATTGGTCCCTGCAGGAGCAATAAGACCACAGATGAATCCACTCTGCACTCAGAGATTTCCTCTCCAGCGGCTCAGCGACCAGTCCTACCCGACCCCCCCCCCCCCCCCCCCATGCTTATCTCTCCATCTACACCGTCACTCTCTCTCACACCTTCCCTGCAGCATCAGGGAGGAGAAAGGCTTCCTCCTCTTCCAAATGTAAGCACACAGGGGAAGCACGTGCATAAGCACCATGCCAAGAAAACAGCGACAGACACACACACACACACACACACACACAACAGCCCCCCACACACACACACACACACACAACAGCCCCCCCCACACACACACACACACACAAACACGCACACACGCCAACATCAAGTGTCAAACAGGGGCGGTGTAGTGATCCATTAACATTCTAATAGGCTCCTTTTTAAGGCGACATGTGTTGTCTTATTAGAGGCTGAAGGATAGAGGAGGCTGGGGAAAATCAATAAGACAATGCGCTTGGGATGGCGGATTGAAAGAGCCCACTAAAGAGAAGGGGATGGGGGGCTTACACTTGCCCTTTTTACCAATTCAGCCTCAAAGCCAGGGTGATCGCGTTGCCACATCAAAGCCAGGTGGACAATTTACTTTAGAAGCATTTTTGGTCATATGTGTTCAAATTATCTTTCCATCTTGACAGCAATCAACAAATGAAATGCTTTGGCAAAAAAAAAAAAAGCAAAAAAAAACAACGTTGATATCTGTGGCTGCCGCTGGCTTGTAACAAGCCTATCCAATCATTTGTCCAGAATGAGATTGTTGAATGGCTATACCTGTCGGTCAACCTACCTATCCAGCTACCTGCGCACACTCCGTCCGTGCACGCGTGACCTGAGTCTTCCACAAGGCTGGGCAGACCTATCGCGAAAGCTAGCAAGCAAGTCATGTGTTTTTGGATAGTGGCTTTGAAGGAAGGCCTAACTGGATGGAAGGGATTATTTTGGTCGGATCCTTCACTGGCTTTGAGCATACTCCAATAAGCAGGTTGACCCCATTTGAATCATCAAAACATAGCCTATTTGAATAGGTTAGGGCAGGGCTATAGATGCCTTTTCCATATTAACTGGGGCAAACCAATCCCTTGATGATGAGTCAAGGGCTTGTATTCATCCTAGTAAGGCCCCCACTATTGTTCAAAAAGTTCAGTGTGTTATTTATAATACATCCTGCGCTCTAGAAATGGTTTTGAAACCGCTCACAGAGACACAGACTGTTCAGGGATTCAACTCTCGGAGTTTCCTTCATTTGACTGTTGCATTTGACTGCAAAGTTAAAGTGAGGCATAGGTAAAAAGGCTGGTCAGGAGCAGTGCTGCAGAGGTCAGGATGAGATTTCTTCCTTTTCTGTATGCAGGCCGCATAGTCTAGTGGCTAGGGTGATCGATTCCCCCTGCCTAAAGTTTCTGGGTTCGATCCTCAATGAAGAGAGATGCCTAGCGTCCCCTAACTGCTCCTTAATGACCTGTGTCTGAACTCCCTTTAAGTTGCTGATTAGCATGGTAGACCATAGATAGCTCAGACTAGCAGGAAACATGAAACATGTCATCAATTGTAGTCGTCACTCGTAATGTCAACAAACTCCAACACACACACACACATTGGACATGGACGTGAAAAATGTATGACTTTAGTACTACCATAGACACATAAGGGGAACCGGCATGCAATGTTTTATACATTTCTCTTTTATTTAATCAGGGAAGGGTCTTTTTTAAGAAACAGTTGTTAGATTAATAATAAATAGCCGAGTATCAATTATAGAGGTGCAGAGAACATTGATGGTTTCAAAATATAATATTCCACTTTAGGAACAAATCAGTCTTTGTGTGGAACGATGTTGTACTAATTAGCCATTAGAATACACATGGATGACGACTATAAATCATTAAATAATCAAACTTCATCATTTTGATGAACAACAGTACATTACAGGGTGGCATGTAGCTCAGTGGGTAGAGCGGGTGGTTAGTGGTCGTCCACTAACCGTAGGGTTGGGGGTTCGATCCCTGTGATCCCCACTTCCAAAAAACTGTCTACATGTCGAAGTGTCCTTGAGCAAGACACTGAACCCTGAACCCCAACTTGCTCCCCGGGCGCTGATCATAGCAGCCCACTGCTCCTATGTACAATAGGATGGGTCAAATGCAGAGAACGAATTTCGTTCCCATGTCACATGGGAATGACAAATAAAGACCACAAGGTCCCAATAATTATTATTACTTCATAACAACAGGAGTAGGCCACGTGTGTTCATTATAATGCCATGTCTGATATTTTTATAGATGCAATTGTCCCTCATGGTTCCTCAGCAGCATATTTCCGGCAGCTATGGTCTGTGCTCGAGAGAATGTCCCAAAATTCATGTTATTGTTTCGCAGTGGATATCAGGCTGGCCTTGGTCGGCCAGCAATTGATTTCCAAATATGACCGCGGCCTGTTGTTCAAAAGAGCCCCTCTTCTCTCCTACCGAATCGAGTCGGAAGCAAAGCGAAAGCACATTGTGATCCCAGAAAAGTCTTCAGTGCAAAATTTCGGTTCATCCTCTAACATCATTATTCAGTCTATTTCCCCATGAAAACAGTATTGACTGATTCTGGAAAACGCAACGCATTCCTTTGGGCTTTCCTTGGCCACGTTTCCCTTTGGCTCTTCACAGGAGAACGTTGGGACTCTTCAACCTGGCGGAGCCCGGATGCATTCCTTTGGGGGCGACAACACCCCATCATTGTACATCCCCGTGCCACTGACAGGCCCGGGTGATGCTCTGACATTAAGGAAAGGAGCCCTGCAGTTTGCTTGTTATCGTGTCCAACCAAGTCAGGTGAGCTGCGGCACGAAGGCAACGCAGAGGTCACATCGGTGACAGCCAGAGAGAGAGAGAGAGAGAGAGAGAGAGAGAGAGAGAGAGAGAGAGAGAGAGAGAGAGAGAGAGAGAGAGAGAGAGAGAGAGAGAGAGAGAGAGAGAGAGAGAGAGAGAGAGAGAGAGAGAGAGAGAGAGAGCGAGAGAGGAGAGTTCGTTGCGTTGGACTACAGGAAGCGCAACTTGGCAACAACGGGAATTCCCAGCGAGACTGCTCCTTCAGCGAGACTTGGTTGGACAAAATCAACAAACAGACCGGATCAGGCAACATGTAAAGTTGTATTTCTCTGAAGGGATCCTGTGGTCCAGGTTATTGTATTATCCCTCCCCGGAGCACTGACTGGTCCTTGCGTTCAATGTTTTTTTAGGGGATGGGGGCGGCCCGATCTGCAGAGAGAAACATCACCACCTTGAGGAATAACTGACAGCCCCCCCCCCCCTTTTCTTTCCAGCGCCTTCTCAGAGGACATGCTGAGACCTGGCCACAAATTCATCATCATTTGTTGCCATGTCAGGCCATTACATTGTCTTCTAATGTCCCTCTATCGACATGTGCTGAATTCTACCGCCTCAAGTGCATGGCAGGGCCAACTGAGTTGATTGAGATGTAGGGTTTCTCACTCCCTCCAGCTTGTGGATTTTAGAGCCTTTTTAGACTCTCCCACACACATACACACATGTGAGCATGAACAGGCACATGTCCACACACACACACACACACACCATTGATTGCAAAATGACAGTTTAAAAAACTAAATCAATGTCTGCAAGGCTGCCAAAATGTTCAGAATTAAGTTCTCAAAGAATCAAAAGTCTGAAGAGTAACCAAGGACAGGTGTGTGACGTATTAATCAAGTTCTCGCGGAAAAAAAAAAAAGATTAATATTGAAATAAGTTCAACCTGTGATAGTGTGATAGATATCAGTGTTAGTAGTATATCAAGCCTAGTATCTTTCAGCTTTTTTCAGAATTCAAAGGCCTACACGTCCTACCCTTGAATAACCTAGCTATCCTTTATAAGTGATGGAGCAGGACACAAGAACAATTGCATCATGTGTTGATTTTATCTCAGTGGCATTGTAACAAGTTCCATAATTTATAACACAGAACAGATCATGGAAGGCTTTCAGATGTTGAATGTTTGAATCAAATATCCAATTGTGACTTCAAGAAAACAGATCAAATTCATTCATCAAAGTGCCACACTGAGTTGAAAATGAAAGCAGCTACTCATTGACAGCAACACAATCAAATACAACAGCATTGTGTATGCATTGTTCAGCCGGATAACTAACAGCTTTGATACCACTGAGCCATTACCACGTCTCGTGGAAATGGCCTCTTGCAACCAAACAGTGTTTAACACACGCAAACAGACACCATACATCACTTCAACATAAATCTTGGTATCGGTACAGATACCTCGATAGAGCACAAATCATTTTAGAGATAAGGCACATATAAAGGTGATGAAGGCAGGAGTAGCACAGAGGTCCACTCTTTGTGAGAATGACTAAAGTTAAGTAGTGGTTTTCGGGGGAAAGACTACCACAAAGAAAGACAGGAATGGAAAGTGCAGGAATGGAAGAACGGACCGTTGCTCACATCTGATTCACCGGCGGCATGCCTGCCCCAAGCCCGGGTTAAAGCGGGATTTGAACCCCCATCTCCCTGGCATGCTGTTTGACATCTACTGTATGAGTTGAGTTGTCATTACGACTAACAGAGAGGCAACAGCAGCGGTAGGGATGCCGAGATCGAGAAAGTAATCTTCCAAATTGCTCCCATCAGTGCAGACAGAGGGAAAGTAAAGTGTTGCAAATGTGCACAGGGACAGACTCTCACATGAACGAGGAAAAAAATGGAAGAATTAGAGAGCGCGCGGCTTCTGCACCCGGATTGCGGCAGTGCGCGGACATCCAAGCGCATGTTCAAACATCGCTCGAGACGTCAGAGGGGAGACAATGCGGCAGCTGCAAAGACTGTGGTCTGTGATCCCAACACTCTGAGGAAACGGCAGCCAGCATGCTCCGCCCATGTTTGTTTGGATGTAGCGGCAGCCCTTCAGCTGCAGCAAGTCGACAGAAGTGCCGTGGCGCCTTTTGATTTGATGGGCAATTATTTGGGACTCCAGCTTTCTCTGTAATAACAAGCCACTGAGACAGCCACTAGGAGCTCTCCGCCGCGTCCTATTGTTCTTTACATGTTTCAACCAAAAAAATGCAATGTTTAGAAATGTATACAAGCATACAGGTATACAATTGACTTTTTGAAGTTATCTGCACCCTGTGATGTTACTTTACCGTGGTCCGCTGCGGTAAAGTAAGGTGGCTCAGGGCAGCAGCAAAGTGGTATCACCACTGCTTTCATTTCATTTCAGCCCCTGCCCTTATTTTACTGAATTAAGCCCAATTCTATAGATGATTGCTCTGGGCTGCCGCCATTACGTCAATGCAGAAAGTAAGTCAACGTCAATATATGTTTTTTTCCGCTGAATTTATCGTTCTCACTTCTTAAACAATAAGTTAAAGTTCATAAGTTCAATAAGTAAAAGTTACAATACATAACATTTTGACTAGCACCTAGCTTAGAATTAGCTGGATATATATCGGTTGTCAATGACGATTGATAAAGATTTCAATATTGATCTTATCAATAAAATGGCATTCCATAACAGATATATTTTACAAATAAGATTTGCTGGCTGGTTGCAGTCTGCAATCCCACTGTGCGATGCCACTAGATCCCACACACTGCACCTTCAAAACTATTTCAATAACGCTTCAAAAAGTGAAGCAACAACTGGCGGCCAACGACGGCGGTTGCTGTCAGCTCCGCTCATTGGTTAGAGTCAGACTCTGTTTCGGCAGAGCTTTAGTGCAAAAGTTTCCAAAGACACACTGCTTCAAAACTATGACAGTACTTCAAATCCTGAGAAAACTAAAAAGGTGGTTTGCGCATTGTGCAAAGTTTTCATGGATCAGCACGGCAGGACTGGCTGTGAAGAGCAAAGACACTGGGCACATTTCAGCTGATGGACCACCAGAGATGGACAAAATCCCCATCCAATTATGAAAGGTCAGTGTAGAGTTTTTTATGTAGAGATTTGTTTATATATATATATATATATATATATATATATATATATATATATATATATATATATATATTCCCCTGTTTAAACACTGAAAGCCGCTTAAATACTTTAATTATTAAAAAAACATTATTAGTGTTTGTTTGTGTCTCCATGTTGGCGTTGACCATTTCAAGCACACAGTTTTGCACCTTAATATACCTTTGTTAGCAGTGAAGTTGGATTGCGACACGGCATTTGTTGTCAAAACAGTCCTGTTCCTTACGAGGCGGTCAGCGCGAGATCAGCAGCGTGGACCCTGACTTCCTGTTGTGTCGTGTCCCCACAAACCAGACCGGGGCGTTACGTTCTAAAACATAAAACATACAAGCTTTGATGTGGAAAAAAGATCAGTCAATTGTTGTTGTTGTTGTTGTTGTTGCTGCAGTTACGGCGGTTGTTTGTCATTCCCTGCCGTTGCCTTGGCAACACCGCAGTATTGCAATAGCCCCCATTTGATGTTCAAGGATGACTTCATTGTTACACGGCTTTGTTTTTTTTTTTCCTTCTTTTTGCATTCAACCGGCCTTGGAATTATTTCATCATTAATTTACCCGCTCACCTGTTTCACTCTGCACCGCGTGAGCCACGCCACGGAGAAATACAGCACGTCTGGCCGCAGACCCAGCGTCAAATTTAACAAATTCAGTGGGGGGGACGGGGGACGGAAGAAGCTGTGAGACAATGTAATTAACCTTAAGGCCAAACTGTCTTTGGGTGGAAATTGGAAGTTTCTTTTTTTTTATTTAAGAAATAAGAGACGGGGTGAATAATGTCAGGCTGTAGAGATGCATAATGAGCCGTACCGAGCGTCCGTGGATGCGCGGGGGGAAAAGGAGGCCCTCTCAGCAGGGGGATGAGAGGACGAGATGGGGGAATTTCAATCAGCGCCTCAGGAAACCGCTCCAATATTCAGCGCAGCCTTAACCTATTCCCATTGTATATTAAACGCCGGTGGCTAGCTTGGCGGCCCTAACGGTTAGCTTGATGGCTGCTAAAAACTGTGAAAGTCAATGGAATAGCGTTGAGCCCAAGAGATTATAGTTGTCGAACCTCCACGCCATGATACGTGAAATTAGCATTTGCACCGCGGGTCTCTGATGTAATGACGATGTTCTGCTGTTAGAATATGACGTAGCATTTAAATATATGACATAGTCTACAGTCACATGGGCAAAACAAGCTGTGCTTCACATCTATCTCATGGATTAATAATGTGTGAAAATACAAGGTCGTGAATGTCTAACGCTTCCATTAACATGTGTACATATTGCGAAATCAGCTGCTATTGGAGTCATTACGTTATGACACACATAATACTCTAAATGTTCTGAATTGATTCTCTTAATCTGCTGATGTATGACATACCCATTGTTCTCGACTTCATTGCCCACTTGTTTTACACGTTCTTCAGCCCCAATCAGTCACACTGTCATCTGATCTCGAAAGTGTCTTGTAAGGCTTCATCTGAAGCCTGGCTTCCGTAGGATTCCCCCGAGACACATTTTGATCAGTCTGGGATTGTCAACGTAGCTTCTTTTGTTTACTACTCCCAAGGAAGAGCTCTTAAGAAAGAACCGTATTGATCACTGAGGGATTAAACCCAAGTCATTGTGTGGTACGTTACCACACAATAGAAAGTTAACAGACGGAACAAGGTCTAAAAGGCATGTTATTCCCCCACCATGAAGCCATTTTAATCCATTATGCTTGTGAAAGTCTTGAAGTGTGTGTGTGTGTGCTTGCGTGCATCTCGGTGTGCATTGTATGCAGCTTGACTGTTTCAGAACAATGCATCTTGTATCCCAGGTGAAGAGAGAGCCATTATGTTATTTACAGATCTACTGTATGTGTTGTGCCCCACATAGAAATAACAACATACATACAATATGGAGTATTTATTCAATTATTCACCTGGCATTCACGTTAAATGCACATGGTAAAGCACATGGCGTATCATCCTCTCCTTAAAACAATGCAGGGTCTGGATGCTCCATTTCACTGCCCAGCTCTGAAGCATGCAGCGATCGGGCCCAATGCTGAGCCAGAGTGCCAGAGTGCTCTCTCTCTCTGTCTCTCTCTCTCTCTCTCTCTCTCTCTCTCTCTCACTCTCTCTCGCTCTCTCTCGCTCTCTCTTGCTCTGTCTCTCTCCCATCATCCCTTCCCCTGCCTTACCAGCGCCAGCTCTGAATCCTTGGCTCTGCCTGATAAAATATTTAAGATCCTCCATGATTAAAGTGCATCCTCCTCACCTTGGCAGAAAATCCATTAACCCCCGGGAGAATCAATTCAATTGATTTCAATGATATAGGCTGGAAATTGTGCATGGGGTGGGCCGGGCACAAGGTGAAGGTGTGGAGCGGGGAGCAGGGCGGAGGTGGTGGTGGGAGGTGGAGATGGGTGGGGGTTTGCGGTGGGGGGCGGGGGGGTGTTGAAGCAAGAGGTAAAAACTTCCGCTCTCTGACACGCCGGAGGAAAGAAGTCCAAAAGCCGTCACTCCGGGGGGGGCAGGTTCTGGCTGGTTCCGTGGCCGAGGCGGGGGTCGGGCCGGAGCCGAGTCCTGTCAGGAAACACAGTGTGTGTTCCCCCCCGCTGCGCGCCAACGTTAAGCTAGGCATCGCTCGGTACAGAGCGGCTGGTGGGGGTGATGGGGGTGATGGGGGGGGGGGGGGGATACACCTCGCCCGAACAGCAGGGAGTCCATTTCAACCAGATGGACGCATCTTCTCACACATCAAGTCGATGGAAATGCCTTCATTTTCTTTGCAAGGCCCTTTCCTGATTTCCCCCCCCCCCCCCCCCCGCCCTCGTACATTATGTGGAGGCGCGTTTGAGGGCGAAACGAGTGGCCGTGCGTCTGCGGTGACAAGCCGAGGTAATGACAAAGTCATCAGCAGAACAGCAACTTACACAAGGCCTTGCTTGTCTCTGCGCAGCGCGAGTATTCATTTGTCTCACTCGACGACATTGCCGCGTGCTATACATAGCAGACGGAGCAGAAACAGTCCACAGAATATCAATCTAGTTGCTTGTTAGGGTAATGTTTAGCAAATGTCGTAAGTGAATTGAATCTCCTGGCGACACAAACAGTGATACATATTACATGACGTGGTGGTTGGTGGTGAAAATTAGCATCTCATGTCAAGACCCTGCCAGGTGAGAAGTGTATGGGGATTTCTACAGCACACGTTTTCTTGTGTTATGTGAATTGTAAAATCAGTAGAATGCTTTGTTCGATCCTTTCTGGAGCTACAAAGAGCATGTACTGCCTACAGAGTGTGAGAGAAATAAGTACAATTACAACAATTACGAAAAGGAACATTTGACAGACGTTCATATCAGTATTTCATAAATTTTTCATGGACCACAATATAGTTAATTCATTCCAGCCTACTGTTTGAGTCGAGTTCAATTGGTATTTCCCCTAATAGAGCTGCAAATTAGTTTTGATTTGGGCAATGACTCTGGAAAGGATGGGCCAAAATGTATCTTTCCCAAACCACTCCTTTGAGTATCTGCATTAGACCTGGGTCTAGTTATAAACATCATCACCGGTTCATAGACTGGCATAATTGATTTGCCTTGGCCTTACCAATCATAGACTGACTTGAAGCTTGTTCATTAGCACATTTGACATGTTTTAAGACAATGTCTGTTATCTAATTTCAACCCAGCAACAATTCCACCAATGCCCACCAATTGGAGCAATCCTACATCATATAAGTCGAGATGAACAATGTGAAGGTTAGGATTTCCTCTTGCATTAAAGTAAAGCATGTGATAAAGATGTCACAAGCTGTCAAGATATCTCAAGTTTCAAGTTTTCAAGTTTATTGTCACATAGTAGATAACAACATACATCATTACCTGTAGTGCAATTTTTGTGAATTCTCACCAGCGATGCAAGGATTTCAACAGACTGTTCTTAAAGGTGTGGTGTGTATTATTTAGCGGCATCTAGTGGTGAGGGTGTAGACTACAACTAACCCCATGCCCCATTCCAATGATGTAGCATAAGCTGCAATGACCAACACTGGCCTGCAAAGTGCCACTAGATTCTTCCAAAATGATGTCAGCATCATGTAGCCTCATGTAGCCAAGCATCATGCATCATGTAGCCAAGTCTTCCAAATGATTACTTTTCTTGATAGATATATAAATTGCATTCAGCTATTTGGTCCATAAAACTCATAAAAGTCATAATTTAGTATACTGTAAAAACATGGCAGTGCGACATGGCGGGCCCAGTGGAAGAAGGACCCTATGCGGATATAAAGTTCTCATTTTAAGGTAATGAAAACAAAACAATTCTTATTTCCATGGGATTATCCACTAACTAAAACACATTTAGGATTATTACATCCCATTTCTGCAAAGTCTAGAAGCCACTAAAGTCGACGCCCTGCACAATTAAAAAAACAAACCGATAATTACAGAAAGAAACAAGCGGGTCTTTTAGTGATGGATTTAATTACCTCTCAGACTATATCTGTCAGCTGAACATATGCTTGTTGTTAAAGTCTATTCAAACCCAACTGATTAATCTTTTTTGTTTGTTTTCTTCCAAAGCTCCAGTCTAATCGTCTGTGCACCTTAAGCATCAGCCTGTTGCTTGCCACCCCGTGCCTCGGTTAATCTGCCTCCATTCCTTGTCTGCTGCACAGACTGGTGGGCTAAGAGTTGGCCCCGGACCTGCTGCTTACTGCTCTGAGCTTGAGTTGCAGGTCGGTATGCCCCCATGCATTCACGTGCACACTGCACAGCTGGACCTGTACACATACGCACGCACGCACGCACACACACACACATACGCACGCACGCACACACACACACGCACGCACGCAGGCAGGCAGGCAGGCAGGCAGGCAGGCAGGCAGGCACGCACGCACGCACACACGCACGCACGCACACACACACAAACACACATCCATGCACTTCACTCACAAAACACACAATAGGCTGGTACACCCACCCACACACACACACTGGTCAAGAGATAAAGGTTCAGGAGCATTTTCAGGACTTTGTAAAGGTGAGTTTCAGCCGTGAATGGCTTTCCTTTGTGCAAACCACCCTGGCCATATTGTCTGGCAGCAGGCAAAATGTCAACCTGTATTTGAGCTCATGCAATAGCAACAGCACTTTCAAATTACATTTACCATTACCACAGACAGTACACGAGAACAGACTTGGGAGCAGCGCATTCAATTAGGCCCTCAAAAACAAGTCATTTATTGACTCCACTTGGTTTCTTTGTTCTACATTCATCAACCATGCCGGCCTCTCTCTCTCTCTCCGCGGCTCAGACGCAGACCGCACCGGGCAGACAGGCAAAGCCAAGGCGGCGTTTTGATTTTGAAATCTCTCTTCCACGGGTGAGCAGCGGCGTTATATATCACTCAGCATTCTCCTGCCTCTCCTGCCCCTCCTTGTGGATCATCTTCTCAGACGGTGGGGCTCCTGACAGCAGCCCCTGGCTGACCTGTCTAATGAAGAGGGCTTCCCCTGCTAGGCCGGGGAGAGCCCGGCCCAGGCCTTGAGCCGTCGGGCTCGCAGACGGAGCTTTGGTCTCCAGAAACGAATGAGGCCCGAGGCCCCCGGACACGCGGACGCACGGCAAACAAACAGGCAGCACACTCCGGCACAACTTTTACAGCCCTTGCCCTTTTGGATTTGCATCCGTGTCTTTGTTGTTGTTGTTGTTGTTGTTGTTGTTGTTGTATGAAATTATATCACGTTCTCCACATTTCAGATTCAGAGTCATGATTTGATCCCGGGGAAAAATAGTTTAATGCAATTGCTCCGTTCAAGATGATATAAAATAGAAGGTAGAATAACTGAACGACAACATGCAAAACATGTTGATAGTGACAAGTATGACAGGGCAATTAAACATAGAGAAATGCGCAGTCTGTATGTAAATATGCAAAATGCTCATATGAAATGGCATGACTCTGAGTCACCATGGTGGAGGGTATGGTGGCGGGAGAGACCGTGCTCATTTGCAATGCACTACGGGGGGGGGAGGAGTGCACATGTCTGCAAGGATGCAGATCTAAAGGAATCCACACAATAAAGAAGTCAGGAGATTAGCATGGCCTCGGTACAGTGGCTACTGTGGTCATGGGAACGCGAAGAGAGGGGAAGGGGAGAGCCATCTCTAGCTGTGGAGAGTTGGTTTTATATTATTACGAAGATTAATTTTTCCACGACAGGTATCCATGCTCCTGCAGTCGGCGGTGACATCGGCTTGGCTGGCCTGTTGTTCCTTCTCTGAAGCTGTTGTCGGTGGACTCTCCCGGCGCGAGCAACTCTGTGGCTGACCACCACGGGCTGAAGCTGCTGGTGGGTGATGCTGGTGATCTGAAGCTGTCAACCGAAGTGTTGAGATACCCAGAAGCACTCAAAATGGGGCTCACTCTGATCAGCTTTGGCCGTTTCTGCAAGTGACTTGGCAGTGATGTGCGCAGATTGCTCAGCGAGGCCATTGCCTTGGCAGTAGTACGGACTGGTGGTTATATATAACTCCCATCCCTCCTTCCACTTTGTACTGAGGGCTATTAGCCTGATACAACAGTGTCTGTTATGCCGACCGTGTCTCGCAGAGGCTGCTTCCCGTTTGTGTATCACAGCAGAGGTTTTTGTGCTATGTAGCCTGTCAAACTCGCAGGATCTCTGCTTGCACTTTTCTATGCCCATGTGCCCTGCATGCACTCTGGAAAACATCTCTGTGAGCTGTGAGGTCGGGTTGATGGTTTGCTCACCCATTTTTTCTCTCATTGAATATGATGTCATTCATACGTGAAGTTTATCTCAATTTCAAGTTATTCCTATTTATTTACTCATGCAATTATGTAATAGACTCCAGTGAGAATGTTTTTCATTTTCCATTTCTGGCAATCCATTGTCCAGAATAGTGTGTGTGTGCATGCTTGAATGCGTGTGTGCGTGCGTGTGTGTGTTTCCTTGCAAGCTCTTGAACAGCGCTAGTAAAATGCACATTTAATAATGCATTTCAACATTGCACAAATGACAAACCACCTTTTTCACTTAATGATCATTTGAAGTGCCCCCATATGTTCAAAAGCCTTTTGCCTTAATTGAAACTTAAGTGGGTCTGGTTTCCAACGAGCACATTAACAAGGGCACTGCCCTACAGTCACACTATAACTTCCTGCACTGCTCAAAAACGTCCATTCTCACCCATTATATTCAACAAAGACCAAAAGGGAACACAACAAGTGACTTCATAATAGAAAGCAGTCTACATATCTGTGTACAACAGAAGCAACCGTATAATGAAACCCAGACAGTGGAATGGCTACAAATTGCAGATGGAAATATATATTTGCGCACACCATACCGAAGAAATGCACGCAGACATATGCGCACGGATGTGTTTTTTGTTATGTTATATTTGCTATGCCACTTCTGTTGGAACGCGTCCTAGTAAACTCACTGATCACACTAAAACCTCTCAGCGCACGTGCACATCAACATAGTGCACGTGTGCACCTCACACACACTCCTCATTAACACTGGATGAAGGGGGGGGAGCACTGCCTTGTGGTTCACCATTTTACAGCTTTTAGCAGGCTGGCGTTTCTAAATGTTTCTCTCTCGATATACCTACATGTAATTCCACAAATAAACCACATCAAAACATCCTAATTTCAGATGTAATTGAGTTTATCCTTGTTTAATTACCTAATGACCACCCACTCTCTCCAAGTCGCCATTATCTACAAAACAACAACACAGAAACCACAGCAGCCATTTGCGGATAAAGGCAAAACATTAAGCTAACATCGCTTTGCTAGTCATTACCGCCTGGAATCCACGGGAAACACAGGGGCTTTGACCAAGACGAGATAAAGCTTAAGCTAATGATGTTGCTTTTTTTTATTTTCACCCCCGCCCAGAAAAGGACACAACAAAAGTATGATGAGATGAAGGAAAGGCCAGAGCTGTGTCACAGGAGGACCTGAGAGGGACCCGCGGAGGCTAATCATCGGCCCTCGGTTTGAGCGGTAGAATCACGCTAGAAGTAGCGCGGGTCCTGTACATGGTCCTGTACATATAGATCATCAACCCCATAAACAAAACCTCCGCACCGCAATTACTACTAAGTCATTCCGGAGGCACTTTCATCCAATCATCCTAAGGAACACGCCGTAATTCAGAGACATGCCGTTATGGCGCACAGTGGTATGTATATGTATATGATGATGATGATGATGATTATCATGATGATCATGACCCCAATTGACAGAAAGCCACTCCCGGCTGACATACATTGGGAAACAAACAGTGGCATGAAGAAACGCATGACGGGGAACAACGCGAATAAAAGGTGGCATTTACATTTTCAAAAAAACCCAACCAGGCACAACCGTATCACAGTCTGCCACGCCGGCGTGTTTACCGAAAACGCGTCTGGGTTTTAAATCCACAAGTGTCGTTGTTACCCTAAATAATGATTGAGCCGACGCACATCAAAGCAATACACCCCAGACAAACAAGCGGTTTGCCGCGCATGACTCATTTAGTAGGCCACGCTTTGATTCACTTTAGCGCCGACTTGATTTGCGTTCATCTAATCTAGCCCTCCTCAAAGTGAATCCAATATAAATCTGGGAGAGTCCCTAAAGAAGGCCCATGTGTGTGCGAGGACATAATTACCGACGGAAAATCCGTCATCCCAGATGACGGCTAACGACTTCAGTGTTATTGTTAGCGCGGCGTTGCGTGGCAGAAGATCACTATATCTGTCTGGCGCTATCGACGCCGTGACACACGGTACAATGCGGAATACAATATATCTGACGGCATTTTGTATCACTAGGACTCTGTATCATAGAGTTTCCTTGTTGGGAGGCGCCCAGCGGCTCCCTCAAAGCTAAAGCCGTCTGGTCGTGGCCGGACCTGCTGTGATTATCCTCGTTCTGCCGGAATCCGGGCTTTGATCAGGACCCTTGCAGAGACCGCATACACACGCACGCACACACACACGCACACGCATGCACGCACACACGCATGCACGCACACACACACGAACACACACACAGACACGCACACACACACACACGCATGCACACGCACGCACACACGCACGCACGCACGCACGCACACACACACACACACCCAAAGATGCACACATGGACAAAAATCCACAAACAGGCGATCCTGACATGGGGATATGCAAAGGAAAAAGGAATACATAACCAATGAAGAGATCCCAATCTTTTATCCCTTTCCAAAAAAATAAACAAATGGTGTGTGTGATGAAAAGACTTGCGTACGCGTTGTGTTTGACCTCTTTTCAATTGCCAAATAGTGGCGACCGTGTCCCTTGTGATCATAAAAACATAGTTCTCCGAAACTGCATATATATTAAAATTATGGCTGGAGTGATACAAATACGGCGGGGAGGTAAAGAACATAAATATGTAGAAACAAGTGTGTGGACGGGTGAGTAGCCGCTAAGCCCCCTTGTCTTGCAGCCCAAAAGGAAATGCTTACATGTGAAATGCATAAAGCGAGCGATGCTCGTACCACCATGAGAAACGCGTTGCGGCGCCCTCGCCGTTGATGAGCGCGCTCAGAGCCACCCCCCCCCCCCGACCATGCCCACCCCCCAGCCAATCCGGCCAACAAAGAAATGAAGCCCTGATTTATTTATGCGTCGTCTTCCTCAGACATCCAACAGCAACACCGCCGCCACAACAAAAGAGCTCCGCGCGATTCGATGGCATCGACCTGGATGCTATTGTGTTGTGCAGAAAATAAAAACTCCCCGCCGTACCGCATGTAAATGAAGTCAGCTGATCATTTTGACTCGTTACCACCACCTACCCGGCCCCCCCCCCCCCCCCCCCCCCCCCCCAGCCACTGTGTCTGACATGATGTAATTGTTTTCCGATCGTCGTCCTTTTAAGGGCCCCTAAACCAGTGCTTCAGCCACAGCGGTGGCGCCGGCGTAACTCTAATTGAGTAATAGCTTGTGTTATAGTTTTCGAATCATTAACCTGCGCGGCGCTAGATAATTAGAGCACTCTTTAACGGCGGGGAGGGGGAGGGGGGGGGGGGGGGGGGAGGGGGAGGGGGTACGTCGGGAGGCTGTTTGTTTTGTCGCTGCTTGGCCGCACCGCTGTACCCGGGGCTGCGGCGGACACCTTCCATTATTGATGAGCCACTCTGGGCAACACGCATCCACAACTTTATCTCCCAGCCTTCACGGCCGCCGTTAGTCGCTGCCTCCTAAAAGGCGCCCTGGCAGGCTTTGGGGCGGGGCTTTCTTTTTTGTCGTTTTTTTTCTTTCCATGCCAGGAGGATTTAAGGCGTCTGGGGGGGGGGGAAAGGAAAAGGGATCGGTGGTGTAGTGTGTGTGTGTGTGTGTGTCGTGTGGCACGCACAACAGAAGGACGCTACGCGTTTCATTTGCACGACAGCCTAGTGTCTGCAGGGTTGGTGGTTGATATGGTAGATACTGGGGGTGTGTGTGTGTCTGTGTGTGTGTGTGTGTGATACATGAAATGTTTATTAGTGATTGTGTGTGTGTGTGTGTGTGTGTGTGTGTGTGTGTGTGTATGTGTGTGTGTGTGTGTGTGTGTGTGTGTGGGTGTGTGTGTGTGTGTGCGTGTGCAAAGAGCTGATCACACTGGAACAACAGAGGATACCTCTGTGTAGACAAGCTTTGAGTTCTGCCTCATATCTTACAAGGCAGAGCAAGGGGAAGGAAGGAGAGAGAGAGAGAGAGAGAGAGAGAGAGAGAGAGAGAGAGAGAGAGAGAGAAAGGAAGAGAGAGAGACAGAGAGAGAGAGAGAGAGAGGCAGAGAGTGAGACAGAGAGAGAGAGAGAGAGAGAGAGAGAGAGAGAGAGAGAGAGGCAGAGAGTGAGAGAGAGTGAGGGAGGGAGGGAGGGAGAGAAAGAGTGAGAGAGAGAACAGCTCCAAGCGAGCAGGGTAATCTCAGTGGAACCATTGGGTATCAAGTAGAGGAGTAGCTTCACAGTGCTTAACGCCTTAGTGTTTCACAGCGCCGCATAAAGTAACAGTGTTTTATAGAGCCATCCGCGTTAACACACACACACACACACACACACACAGGCACCGTGAATTACACATCCGGACAGCAGTGAGTTGCTAAGGCATAGGCGAAGACCATGTATGGATAGTCGCTACGATACGTTGTAAAAGTCTGTTTGGACGTGAAGTCAGGTTTACGCGTCGCATTGTTTTGCAAATCGGCTCTTCGTTAAAAGGTTTCCATGTTTTCCGCAGCTTCAAATTACCGACCAATAATAGTGGGTGGGTGGGGTAATTTGGTAGTTTGTGGTTTCATCCAGAATAGTGCGTCTGTGTTGTCTTGGCACGCTCCTCTCTCGCACTAGCGCTGCTCGGGCAAAGCACTACGAATGGCCTTGGGTTTGAATGGCGCCGGATAAATAAACGAGTCTTTCCTAATCTGCTACTACTCCACAGCAGTAGCAAGTTAGCAAGAGATAGTGACGATACCGGGCTCCGTGATTGCAACAAAGATGGGAGAGCCACACACGACAAAATTATTAAGCAATATATGATAAATAATAAATAAAAAAAACTGTGAGTGTTTGAGTGTTGTGGGGATGTTGTCGGCTGTAACCAAAACATTGCACCAAACAGGACTCAGCCGTAAAGGAACCAAAACAAAACGCGGGCCTGCTGGTGCCGGCGGCGGATAAACAGAGCGCCTGGCGTGGTCGACCTCGCGGCGCCTTGGCGGGCCAAACCTGCACAGGTGCGCCATGTCTTAGGCCCCGCCCACTGTGTGCGCCACGTCTTAGGCCCCCGCCCACTGGCACCCTGAACCAGATAGACAATCACAAGGGGAGCCTGCAGACACAGAGCGACGAGAGGGTCGACACTATTGCAAACGCATTACGTTAAAGAGGGATTGAACGCCAATCGAATCGGCTTTAAGGGCGTTGGCTAAGGCCTCGCGAGGAAGTGCCAGGTCTTCAAAAGCAACAGTTTAAACTCGGGCGTTGGAATTGCAAGCGAATGGAGTCTCCGCGTTTAGATGGAGCTGCAGGGCTTCCATTGCCTCCGGTTAAATAAATGCATGGTGGCCCTGCTAATGGTACTTATGTTTCAATCTACTATAAAGTGTTATGCTCGATGGTGTTTGACCGATTGGAAGGTAGACAAGCCGAGCCGCGGTGCCAAGCCGTGGATTCTGACCAGATTGCCCATTATGACCATGTTTGTTTCCCAGGGTGGTCTCCATGCTTACACAGTACCACCGAAATATGAAATGGGTCTGTCGAGGGCGCCAGCCAAAAATAACAAGAGCAAATGCGACACCAAACACTGTGGATCAGCATTCAGTGTTTCAGTCCAATCAGGCGTCTTCAGAAACTGTCAAATAGTTTCACACCGTCTACATTTTTGGCTGGGTGAAATAACAGCTTTGGTTTGGGGGTGTTTTGTAAACACGTCAACCAAAACCCAGGCGGCGAGAGGGAGAGCAGGAAAACACACAGAAGCATCGGCAAAGAAGGCATCTTCTGCAAAACTATGTTTCAATATTCATTTCCTTATGGTCAGGTGCTTCTCTTCTGGGATATAACTGTTGGCCCGCTTGAGTTATCGTCGACGCGTGTTATCGACGTTGCACAATACTTTCACATCTAGGTCTCTCCATCTCACCCTCTCTCTGATCCACACCTTCCCCCCCCCCCCCACCCCCCATCTCTCTGAGATTGAAGAGTGGTGGAGATATTATCTGGCCTCAGACTGGGTCAATATTGCCTCTGCAGGCCTGTGAACCTGATAGACTATAAAAAGATGGCCCAGAGGTCACAGAAACGACTAGCTGCTGCTGGACAGTCACACAGGAAGAGGGGAGTTTCACACACCTGGTAGGCCAACCGGAATGGGTCACCAGGAATGGGGTGAATCTGCGTGAGACACACATTCTGGGACTCAGGGGGGTTCTCGGATTGGTTTTGGTAGAATTTGATGACTAAATAGTAAATACAGAGAAAGATAGGGAGACAGAGGAAGATGGAGGGAGAACAATAAAAAAGCTGTCTTTATGAATATAACACAAGAAGAACACAATGCAGAGAATCGTGACTGGCATTGCTCAGACCGGCTGCTTCATGGACCAAGCAGACTGAATTGCAAAAAAGCCATTAGTTTCCACTTTACGGTCGGTCTAAGTATAGATAAACCTTGCTGCATTATGAAAAGAACACACACGCATAACACACAAATACACACACACACACCACACACACGCCACAGTAAATGTACAGTGCTGTTTATGGGCTGTATCAGCCAGCGAGAGTACAACTCATTCATCCCCTCGATTGCCTTTGAAGATGATTGATTCTAAGGCAGGGTGGACAGTTTAATTCCCCTAAGAGAGACAGCTGTTCCTTTCAGCGCCAAACCCCCCCCCCAGAATTTATTCTGGAAACCAGGCGATGGCACCGGTTTTTTGGTCAATCACAACAAATGGGAGGGCTGAGTCGCTGCTGCGTTTGGGTCTACCGGATCGCACCACAGAGCCCAGTCGGCCTAATGCATGCAACATAACAACAACAACAACAACAACAACAACAACAACAACAACAAGATACGGTCGGCACGCTATGTAATGTTGATATGGTGATACGAATGTGAATGTACAGGGGCTTCCAGTGGGCCTTGGCTCAGTGTTCAGAAACCGAGTGTACCCCCGGAGTGGGTTCTCTTTGAAGGCGTGATATCATTCAATCAAAACAAAGGCCCGGGCTTGATCGCGTCCCCGAGCGGCGTGGGAACACGACGCGCGGCTTCACAGCCACCGCTGGTGAAACCCCTTATCCGACATACTATACCCCCCACCCCCCCCCCATGTTCACGGGCTATTTCACGTGTGAGAGCTTGATTTCAGGCTACGCTTCGTCACGCTTCTTTCTCTTTGAGTCTGAGTGATACTGGATATACGGCAGATATTCACGCTCTTGAATTTACAGCGATGTGACGCCGGGAACTGAGGACACCGACGCCGGAACAGCGGAGTCCCCAGGGTCTCACGGTGGGGGGGGGGGGGGGGGGGGGGGGGGGGGGGGAAGCACTCCTCTCTACAGAGCCATCGTTTTGGTCAACACAATAGGACACAATTAGAGTGCAATTACACAAAGGCAAAACACAACTGAAACCGGAAACGTCTCAATGTTCCCGATCGATTAAAAAAACGCTGTTGGGAAGCGTCTCCCGCTAGCTCCACAGCAGTGAAAAGCAGGTCAGAACCTGCGTGGGCTGTGGAGCTTTGGTGTGACTAAAGCACACACAGGTGTACCAGTGTATGCTGGATTACTGTAGGCTGAACTGACTTTTTAGATGTGTGCATTGGTAGTGCAAACGTTGGCAGACTTTGTCCACACAAAAAAAGACACTTGTTAATAAGTACATCACAGTAAGATAGATTGATGTTGAAATATTACAGGATTAGACCTTGGACCCTCACCTTGAATAAATGTTGTTGGAAACATATGGAGTATTATAAGTACACAACTCAGCAAATATATAATAAAAGTTGTAGTTGTTTTGAGCTATATTAATTAATGCGGAAATGCTGCCCTAATATTTTTCAAGTTAAGTCAACTTTTCAGTTTTCATGAATGTACAGGACATACACAAAAAACCGAAATGCCATTTCCCTCGATCCCTGGTGCGAGACACAGATGAATATATAAAATAAGAATACAAAATACAAAATGAAAGCGTAGCGAATATATACAAACAGTATAAACACTGTCACTGGGATTAGATATTGTGTGCTACATTGCTATGCTATTGAACGAGTAAAAATCATGGCGGAATAAGATATACAAGAAGTTAATTATCTATTGTGTAATTTATGACTATTCATTACTTTTTGTCATTTATTGTCATTTAACGTACTATATACTTTTAAGTAATTCAGCAGACACACAAAGCGCACCACTGAGAAGCTGGTCGGGGGTTAAGGCATCCCGGCCTCCAGGACATCCATGGGCACACTCGAGGCTCGAACCCGCTCCCCTTTGGGCCACCAGGTCGAACCACCGGTGAGCGCTGACAACAGAGGAAGCGGCGGGTGTCCCAGAGCCGTCGGCGTGGTTAGTGGCGCGGCCAGTAAAAAACAGGTGGTGAGGGGGTGGATGGGGGAGCTGGGGGGAGCAGGAGAGGAATCGAGGTCCAGATTCAGAAGAAGCCAACGGTCCCACACAGTGGGGTTGGGGGGGAGGGGGCTCTAAATCAAAGTGCTCCGATGCGGGGCAACCCCGGATGTTGTAAAAAGGCATTAAATTAATCTAATGAAGACAGCGGTTTCCGTGCGTTTCCCTGTGTAGAGGAGGTGCCGCTGCAGTGGACCCCCCTGCGGTTCCGGCGCTGAGCATTGATTTCCTCTCACGGCCGACACATTACTCCGTATAACAGCGGCCCGGGATTTAATGCACATTACGCCACAACTCTAATAAAATGTATTTAATCAATAGTGGAATGTAGTACCTTCATAAAACCCCTAAGGTCTGCATGGGCTTATCAACCTAAAATCCTGAGCCCTATCTGCTGTGTTCATCATGACTGCCCCCCCCCCCCATGACAACAAAGATCTTCAAAACTCTTCTTTTCTTTAACACTTACTCGTAAGCGTTCTCCATGCACCAAAGCTCTGAGTAGCCCGGGCCTTATGTGTTACGCATCACAAAATGCGCCAGTGCTCACCTATTCACACCTTGTGAGAGAGAGAGAGAGAGAGAGAGAGAGAGGAGAGAGAGAGAGAAGATGAAGAGAGAGAGAGAGAAGAGAGAGAGAGAGAGAGAGAGAGAGAGAGATGGCAAATGATTGAGTGAGTCAGTGTGTGTATGTGTATGTGTGTGTGTGTGGACATCTGTGCACTTGGACATGAACATGTGTGTGCGTATGTGTGTGTGTGGGTGCGTCTGTGTGTGATAAGACAGTGATTAATAAACAATTGAGATAGAGAGATAGAGAGGTAGAGGGGAAGAAGAGTTCTCATCAACAGCATGAGTCTCCCTTGCAGGACAGACATTGATTGATGACCAGCGAAACCCTTCCACAACCACACCACCTCACAGTAGGTGACAGCACCAGATGAAATGCCATGACAGACTGTTTTTTTCAGGGGGTAGAGGGAGTGTGTGTGTGTGTGTGTGTGTGTGGGGGGGGGGGTTTCTTGTCAACTTTCCACACCACCGGTCACATGTGCCAAGTCAAGTCATCATGTGTGTGGGGGCTGATGAACACTGGCCTTCAGCACAGATAGCCCTCCATCATGAAATATGTAAGCGTGGTACCTCTCTGTAAATCCAAGCGGGTGCAACTGGTGCATGTCTTGACCCACGTCGGTCCAATTGGAATGAATATTTGCACTCTTTGCCCTGCTACTTGAAACACATATTGGCAGAGTGAGAGAGTAGTGATTAAAAGTGGACAAAATATAACACTAAAAGATCAAACAAGTTCCATGTGCGGCGACGCGACAAAAAAAAAGCGTGTGTATGTGTGTGTTTGTGTGTGCGCATGTGTAGCGCGTGATAAAACAATATTGCGCGGTGTGCACGGGTCTTTTCAGGAAAACTGCAATGCACTGCGCAGACATAAGAGATGCCCCCAGGGTGGAATCCAGGCAGCAGAGATTGTGCCTTAATAAAAAAAGATCCGCTGGCTGTTGGAAGGTTCAGGGTAACGCAGCGCTGGCACCAACCGAAACCAAAATTAATCCTTTCTTGTTTGGCGGGCTCGGTACAACCCTGCGTGTCTGTGCCGCGAGGTTAACTCGCATAGCAGTGTTGACGCCAAATTCTGAGCTCCCGCGTCTCATTCAGATATCGCCAGGGTTACGGGACATCCCTGGTTTTTTTTTTATCCCGGCATCACAAATCCATCCGTCTTAGTGTCGGGATGTGATGCTGGGATACATCAGAGAAAGTTTTCAGCAAAATGCTCCCCCCCGTCCCCTATGGATACTGTCCAACTATTCTGGAAACTAAGGCCCGTGTCCCAATCCACGTACTTGCGCACTTTAAACTTCCCTTTTTGAGTACAATAGTGCGTTTCACACTGGTAATTGCGGCAAGACGCAGTACACTACTAGTACCCGGATGGTGCACTCATAACGGTCAAAAAGCTGAGTGTACTAACGCTGGACACTTTTCCACCCTCAATGGTCGCCATTTTGTCTACGTAACGGAAGGGGGGAGGGAACGCCAGCACTTTCCAAAACAATCTGATAAAGATTGCGGACGACACCTGTGGACCGTTGGTCCATGACCACTAAGAATATAAACGTTACAAATCAATCGAAAAGTGGTTATTTTTCGTTATGTATTACCATTTTATTGTTAGACAGATGTATGACAGATGTCATTAGCGATTGTGAACGGTTTGTGCCGATATGCTTATACGTTAATGCTAATACTGGAACGAACGCTTGTATCATCATTTCCGGTAAGTGCAAAACGGGAGTGCTTCATTTGAGACTGTACTTCTTAGACGGAATTCACGCACTACATCAGTAAGTACATAGTGCACACAGTGCACTTACGGAAGTGTACTTGTGGAAGTACGTGGATTGAGACACAGCCCATGACTAGCCTTCCTTGGCCTACAAGCAGGACCCCGTGTATGTGATCCGTGATCTTAATCATCCTCCCGAACAAAAGGCAGACAGCACAAACTGCAAAAGAAAACCACCTGAGCATGCACTGCCTTCCATCGCGGTTGTGTCTGTGACAGAAATGGTACAGTACAGCTGTGAGAAATGGGTTGTTCAAACAGCCCAGAGGATTGTCCCACTGCAGTGGCTCTCCTCTCCAGTCCTCCCCCCCACCCCCCCCCTCTCCCCCCCCTCTCCCCCCCACCCTCCCCCCTGTCGCCACCCTGTTCCAATCCCATTTCCAAGACAGCACAGCTGGCCTCCTCTCAGCTTGACAGTGCTGAATTTGTTTTGCTCCATTGACAATAGGCTTTTGAATCTTGTAATCAGATTAGTGCAATTTGTAGTGGATGCCAAAGCACTGTGGCATAAAAATGATTCCTTGCCATTTTGTAGATAGAATTATATTCTTGCATTTCATCACACAGTTCATCCCGGTGGTCTCGGGGAGGTGGGTGTTGGTACCAGAGGTATGTGGCCATCATTAGTGGCCCTTAACCATGATAAACAAAGCAAGAATCCTCCGAATTTTACCACTAAACGACCCTAAATGGATAGATGAGATGGATGATATGGAGCTTCAATTATTACACTCACCGTGATTGTGACTTTAGATTGCATGCAATTTCAGAAAGTAATCATTTGCTCAATTAATTCTCGTGTGTAACTCGAGAAGGGACTGCGCTGTTGGCTGGGATTTAATACTAGGAAAGAGATTTTTTAAATTAAGAATTGAGGATCACCAACATCTCCCGATAAATGCTCAGCCTAAAATAATATTACATTAGGCCTATATGAATCCACATTCTTTCTGTTTTACTACTACTACTATATGCTTAAGTTGCATTTGTGTGGCCAAATAGTGGCCTATTTAATCCATATTCTGAAACAGAGAGATTGTGTAATTAAAGGGAGATGGGAGTGCAGTTTGAAAATATAGCTTGGTCATCAGCAATGTATGAACACAATAAAAAAACACACGTTTGACAGTGAAATTTTACCTACAGCTTAGAGCGCAAACTCAGCGTTTTACGGCTGTCTCACATTTGCATTACCGCAAAAACCTCACCACGTTACACAAGCGCATTATTGCATCTACCTTAAGTCATGATCATCCATTAACTGACATTTCAAGAATTATCCAGCCATCTCTTAGACAGCCATTGTAGCGTATCTGGAAGATACAACAGCAACAAAGGGTGCAAGCCCCATCTGTTGTATTGTAAAACACTTTTCGGGGTGAGCTTAACAATATATTTACATTTAGCGCATTTAGCAGATGCTTTAATCCAAAGTGATTTACAAAGAGTACATTTGTCATAAGGTGAAACATTTCACTGCTGCTAATACAAGAAAGTCACCAGAACAAGTTTCAAGCATTTCCAGCAATACCTGTGACAAGCATGCACGGACAGCATGCCAATTTGTTTCTTGTTTGTTGCTCAAACCCATGGACATTCACTTAAGCGTCTAAATGCAATGTATTTTTTTAGTATTGCCTGTCTTTCGAATGACAGCTACATTCTTGCCGTTGGATGACATAGTCTTCAATTTGTGTTGAAAAGCACATGTAAATTATAGTCTGGTTATTTGCCCCACAAAATGTCACACTAATTGCAAATAACCATGTATAATATTTTTGCAAAATGCATGCTTGTCATTCAGAGACGGCAAGGCCCATTTGAATGTATAAATGGCAGTGCGCATGCCAAAGGGGTTTGTGAAATCGACACCGAGAGGACAGAAAAGAACCAAACCATTCTAGTTCTTTAATGTCCCGGCTCCATCTCGCGTTTAAAAATTTCCACCGCGCTTTAAAGAACAAAGCCACATTGAAGTTAGCGTGTTGCTTGCAACAGAATCATGCGCAGGTAAACAAACAGACAAGCCCTCGCTGTTGGTGGTTGCTGCTGCTGCTGCTGCTGCTGCTGGTGGTGGAAGGGCTCTTTAAGTGCATTGTGTATCCCTGAAGTGGTGTTCCGCTGCAGGGAGGGGAAAAAAAAAAAAAAAACACGCAGCTACTGACATCCACAACTACTGGATGAATGTGAGCAAGCAGGAGAATGCGTGCTGGCCCATACGTCTTTTACAGCCCGGACTCTGATGGGTACCGCTTTCACAGGACGGCGAACGCATTCCATTGATCTTGAAGCCGCTGTGACAAATAAATAAATGTGCGGGGATGTGGTTGGGTGTGCCTGCAGACAGTGTAATCTGGGGGAGCCATCTGAACACAAGGCTGGTGGGGATGGGGTGGCTGCTGGCGTTGTAATTATGCTTGATAGCGAGTAGAAAGGTGCAGAAAGATGACACAATGATCTTGGCCACCGTCTCGCTCAGGTACAATTTACTGTGGTCTTTAAGCAGGCACTTTTATGCAACACTCTACAACAAAATATTCTTCGCTTTGCTTTGAGAATATTGCCGTATTGTCAACTTCTGGTCAACGAATGCATGTATTTGACCGTTGTTTTTGTTCGAAGCGAGTTGATTCAGAAACGGCAGACACTAATATGGCACCGTCAATCACAACAGATCCACCAACTCAGGGAGTCAGCCAAGGATCAGTCCTCGGTCCACTACTCTTTAGTATTTACATGCTCCCTCTGGGCAGCATGTAATTCACCACAACGGACTTTCGGCAGCAGACCAGAGCTCATCCTGGTGGGCCCCAAGCAGCTAGTGAAACATTTCAGCTTGAGGCACGTGGTAAAAAAAAAAAAATGGCCAAGACTGCGTTCTATGTTCTTTTCTGCAACCTCGCCTGTCTCAGACCCTCCCATCTGTGGATGCTGAAACCCTTATCTGTCAAGGATTTATTACGGCAATAACCTCCTCATCAATGTCCCCCGCTAAAATCCTCAGCAGACTGGAACACGTCCAGAACTCAGCAGCACGGATTCTGACCAGAACGTGCTTCAGAGACCATATCCCCTCCTCCAGGAACTGCAGTGGTTAGTCAATGAGAGGATCCAGTGCTAGATTCTCCTCCACAACTTGCCCCTGACTCTGCCCCCATTCTCCCTCACGGAGCTCCCCCAGGCCTACACTCCAGGCTGCCATTTGAGATCTGGCGATGCTGGCCTTCTTCTGGCCTAGGCTTCTGTCAGGTAGGCTCGGTGGGAGGACAGAACCTGGGCCGCACCTCGGCTGCTGAATGACCTTCCCAGGCAGATTAGGGAGGCTGTCTCACTGCCTTCAAATCAAGTGTTATCACTGCCCTCTTCATCGGTGCCCTCAGCTAACCATCTCTTCTCTGCCACAAACCCACCCCTTTGACTCCTCCAGCCGACAAACCGGCTCTTCTGCTTAATTGATCGTTTCAACCTGCTCTGTCCACCTCTCTCTCTCTCTCGCGCTCTCTCTCTCTCTCTCTCTCTCTCTCTCTCTCTCTCTCTCTCTCTCTCTCTCTCTCTCTCTCTCTCTCTCTCTCTCTCTCTCTCTCTCTCTCTCTCTCTCTCTCTCTCTCTCTCTCTCTCTCTCTCTCTCTCTCTCTCTCTCTCTCTCTCCCTCCCTCCCCCCCTCTCTGTCTCTCTCTCGCTTGCTTTCTGTCTCATGTGGGCTACTTTATCCTTTACTTTGTCTTCATTGTGGTGTGATTGCCACCAGCAATCACACCACCAGCAACAATGAAGTTTTTTTGTCAGTGAAAAATGCTTTATTAAATAAACACCATCACTATTATTAATAAAGAGGTCCTGTTATTGAAAAATGATGGATGCCCTTGACCTGTCAGGATCAAGTATTTAACAATGCGGTGGTATAAGTACAACAATCAACATTTAATGTTGTAATAGTTTGAAAGCACACCAAAACAATGCAGAGTAAAAACAAAAAAAAATGCTGTGCACAAGATCAAATAGCTTTCAGTGTCTACAAAATAATGCTAGTAGCCTGAAGCGCCTGTTTCATTTTTTAATCAAGTCAAAGTAATTGAGTTCAAACAGTGTTAAGCCTTGCCTAGCAGAGATTACAACTGAGAATCACCTCATCAGAGATGCTTTCATTCCTATGACAAATCATCTAATTTACTGTTAAGCGTGAAGGCTTCGATTTAGACATACGAAATAAATAAAGATAACAACCGAACAATCTATATTTAATATCTAATATTTAACACTCCCTCAGGAGTTCCCCTTTAATCAAATTCCTCCATGCACAGGTACCGTTTTGCTCTGCTGTACTATTGTATTCGATGGAAACAAACGCTCTCAAGGCTGTGTTTAGATGGACGTGCTCAAAGGTGCTGTTGGTCCACACCGAACCAGATGCACGTGGGCCTCCACGTGACTCTGTGGGTCACGTGGACACTCTTAGGAACCACCCCGCCCCCCCCCCCCTACACAAAGTTGTATTTAGTGACGACGCGGTTACTATCCCGCAATGTCCTTGATTTCCGTTCCCGTTCGTTTTTGTCGTGGCTTGTTCATTACCGTCCTTCGTTCAACCTGGGACAGTTTAGTACTTCCGGAAACATTCCGTTTCAAGGTGAAATTGTAATTAAATAATCAACTCTTGAGAAAATGGATTTTTGTGACTTGGTGAAGTGTTTATTGGGCCAGATCGGTGGTGTGTTTGCATGTCTGCCATGGAAATAAAAACAGAGTGAGGCAATATTTTACTGGCATTTCTTACATTTTGATTGTGTCATAAAATTGATGTTGCCCTGGTGCGCATACATGTTTTATGAAGCATAACAAGGTTGTAAGAAATGATACCCACACAAGCTCACTTGCGAATGAACACAATAATTCATGTACTGCAGAACAATAGGGACAGGTATTTGCGTCACCTATGCAGTATTTGCATTAGCGGCATAACATTAACACTATAATGGGTAGATGTTGAACATTCTTTTGCCAATTGCACTTCCGTATTTTTTCCCATTGTCCTTTCAGCTCCACAAGAATGGGAGAACATAAATATGCCAGTTGTATGTGTTTGTTTGTGGGAACAGCTGTTGGCCTAATCATATATGCACTATAGCAGCACCTGGGGCCATGGGCTGTCACATGCCATTGTAAACACTGCTTTGTTTAGTTCAGCCCTCTGATGGGAAATGCAAGTGTCTGTTTGTTTTCAACCTGTCCTAGTTAAGGCAAATTCTCCACCATGGACCATTAGCAGTGATTTAAGCATATCTTTATTTCAACTTTTTTTTTAAGCATATCTTTATTTCACAACTTTATTTCGTCATGAATAAAAAGAAAAAAATATTTTAAATTGATTGAATTCATGTGACAAATTCAGTTTGGACCAATGTTAACATAACAAAACAACGTTACATTAGCAATAAGTTGAACGTAAAAATGCCGTCAAAAAAAGGGACCAAGTGAAAAGAGAAGGGACTGGAAACTAAAGTGTATTTACCCAGCGGAAGAGTCGGGTTTGTGTTCATTCTAGAGGGAGAACACACGCTATCGTCTGGCTCTGTGTGCTTCATGCCTCTCCATTGTTCTCGGTCAAACGCGCAAAAAGACTATAGCAGGGGTGGAAAGAAATCCAATTACTTTTGAAGCCACGTCGGTAGCACCAAATGATAGTCCAGCTGGGCTCTCGATTGCGTGGACAACTGCCACTGATGCAGAGGCAGAGCGCGATGGCCACCGCATGTGTTCAGACATCATGCGCTGCGTTGTACGGGAACAAGCCAACAATGAGAGCTCATGCTATAATACTGTTTATCAATAAGAATACTACTACTACTACTACTATTACAACTACTACTACTACTACTACCACTATTACTACTACTACTACTACTTCTACTATTACTAGTACTACTACTACTACTACTACTATTACTACTACTACTACTATTACTACTACTACTACTAAGAATAATAATAAAGACAACCTGTGTGAATGTTAATTCAGATACAGATTCAGATCAGATTCAGATTCATTGCCAAGGCCCATACAAGGAATGTGTCTTGGTATGTTGCTGCAAGGAAAACAACCGGCCTCCAGAGTCGTGGTGGACGCGGGTTCAGAAGGGCGGGCAGCGGCAGCCAAAACAAACAAAAAACACACAATTCAATTTGACAAATAATCTATGCATGACACTAAGCTGCACGGCATAGAGTACTTTTGTTAATGCAGACCTGGCAGAATATGCCACCGACGCTCATGGCTTTAGACTCTTTAGATAAAAGCATCCATCAACTTCAACTGGCGTATATCACAAATCATTGGTATATTATAAGGTTATGTATAAATAACTATGCTGAATAAAACCCCATCATTATTCACAGTGGGTTGCAACAGACATTCCCTTCAACTAATCCTCCAAGTCCCTCCAGCAAGACGAAAAATTAAAAAAAATAAAATAAAACAGACCTTTTTATCTCATCAAGTCAAGTTAATTCATATAACTATTAATCACGGTTAATTCTTCAGGGCTCCTCGGGTCAACCTTTGGCACAAGCACTTCTCAGACGCCGCGAGAGCCTCTGCAATCCCCCATATTAGTCTTCCTCTCTTCCCCTCGTTTGATCCCGTGCTCAATTCCTCTTCCGCTGTCAGAGAGACAGAGAGAGAGAGAGAGAGAGAGAGAGAGTCCCTGGGAAAGACTCAGCGTGGAGCTCTGGGACACGTCGCCGTGGTGACAGAGTACATGTGCCTGCTGGCTAATACCGGCCCAGGCCATAAGTGGAGGAGACAGTGGGTAAGGGGGGGGATGAGGGAGTGAGAGAGAGAGACCTAGCCACCATGAGTGAGAGGTGAAGAGAGATAGTAACAGAGATAGAAAGAAAGAAAACACACACACACACGCACACGCACACGCACACACATACACGCACACACACGCACACACACGCACACACAGGTGCTGTGGGGATGGACTGAATATGTAACGACACTCAACGAGATCAATCCGGCCCTTTTTTTTATCTCCAAAGTCCACTAATCAATGGCGGGCCAGAAGGAGGCGGACGGCCATGTCCGAACATCACTCTCCGACAGGACGGTGGAGAGTCTGCAAGCCGCAGCCCTATTCATTAGGGCCCACAATGTGAAATTGATCTGGAAATAAATAGGGTCTGAGCAGGAGCCTCTCTGGGTCATTAGTATGCTGGTGTCCATTTTAGTTTCCTCTACACGCACGCGCCTCCGCGCTTGTTTCGGCCCGGGGGGGGGGGGGGGACCGTCCCTCGCTGGGGGCCCCGTCATCATGGCGTTACGTTAACTGTCACTGGACGTACTGACAGCTGTCACACGCACCGAGGGGCGCGGGGCCTGTTAGAGAGGGCAGGCTGCGCGCTGGATGGAGCCAAAGCCGTGGCCTTTAAATTTCCCCGTTTGCCTGCTTAAATTATTTAGGGAGCCGCCTTGCCGGGACTGTAAGTATATGTTCACACGTCCATACAGACACACCAATGCACGCGGACACGCGCACGGGCACACGCACACACACACACACGCACACGCGCACACACACGCACATGCACACGTGCACGGGCACGGGCACACGCACGCACACACACACACGCACACACACACACATGCACACGCACATGCACACACACACACGCACATGCACACGCGCACGGGCACACGCACACGCACACACACACACACTGACATTCACACAAAAAACTCCCGGCCCTGAATCCGAGGCAGCTGGAAAACTATTTTTCCAATCAAAGTGTTTGTTTGCAGAGCAAACACATCCCGGCAAACGCCGTCAGAGCCCGTGTCTCCGCGGTGTTTGATATGCAAACCGGCCGGCACGGCGGCAATTTGCAACCTCTGTTATAAAGTAAACACAAGCACGCAAGAGAGAGGGGTGGGGGGGGGGGGGGGGGGGGGGTAACGTGTGGAAACAGCCATTGTACCTCACACACATTCAACACACCCCACCACACCTAGGTATATAAACGGTCATATTCTGGAGCCATTAAAGGCGCATCGATCGCTTTTACCGTTTACCTCTTGCAAAACTCAGCCCTCCCCCTCGAGCCGTTAACCTATCAGGTGTGCTCACCGCGCCATTTCCAAGACTGGAGAGCTGAGCGTGAACTCTGATAAAGGCCCTTTTTGGATCTGACTCGAGAGTTCATATAGTCTATAAATGCTTGTTGGTTTCACTTAGAAAAAGGAGGGGGAAAAAAAATCAATGTGGCTTCCAGTGAGGTAAACGCACGGCTCTCCAGGCAGAGGCAACGCGGCAACTAGAAAACAAGAAGCCTGCAGTTTGGGGGCTGCGGCCCTGAATCTCTGTCCCCCTCTCAAATCGCTTCTTTCAAATTAAGGTTGAAGTTCTTCCTACTGAGTGATGCAAGTGCATGTTTCAAATCCCATTGTGATACAAGAAACTGTTCCAACAGAGAAACACTGTGGCAGCGCTAAGCAATTGGGATCAAGCGGCAGTGCCGTAGTTCTCTTGCCGCTTGCCTGGAGCTAAATGCTACTTCCATATGGGAGACTAGGAAGGATAAAAGGGATGGATGGGAAGAACCCAGGAGCAGCTATATGTAGTGATGATCGCCAGAGATCGTGGTAGAGTAGGCGGAGGACAAGATGAGCTCGGCCATGAAATCACAACAAGAATCCAGATTCGAAGCCTGCGCATTTTTTTGCAACTGTACCAATCTGGGGAGTCCCTGAGGAACTCCTCGAGGAAGACATATTTATTTAAAGAAAACACTCTGTCCAACATGTTAACTGCAACCTTCAGAAGGTCTGGTTTCCATCGTGGTCAAAGGGAGTAAAATATATTATGCTGCTAGCAAAACCTAGTGTGGGTGGCATGCCATTAAAAAGAGTAAGTAAGTTAGAACTTACTTAAATTTAACCTAAATTTAAGCGATAATTAAATTAGGCTCAGGAGTAGACAGTTTGACCATTTTAAATAAAGTAAATTATAGTATGGTGAAACATAGTACAGTACAACTTTATAGTAGCCTATGTTTGTATACAGGCAAATTATTCATATCGAAGAACTGCAACTAAAAGCAATCCCTTAAAGGTTTCTGTGAAATTGCGTTTATGTTATTAGTGCATTGTTAATAATGCGTTAACGTCCAAGCCTTACTCAAGGGTTTTACAAATCAAGGGCCTATAATATTAAACTGCATCTAGGTTTCTGTTCACCTGGGAACTGATCTAATCAATACCTCTGGAGGAAGTTGCCCATATATCCCATTAATACTACCGGTGTATCACCGTAGAGCAAACACATTATCAATACACTCCGGTCTTCCCATCGATAAAGCAATAGCTTGGGTCGTCGAAAATTGCATTTCAATCAATGGCAGATTGACCGATGATATCATAACATTTTGAAAACTATTGCAAAGGGACTAGGGGAGTTATATGAATCACAGTGGCCCAGCAATAGAACAATCTTGTAGTCCATGTTGTGGAAAGCACCTTGATCTAAACCCTCTTAAGCTGTGGCTAACAAAAGGTTCCAAGTTGCAAATAACAGAACACAGACCCGAGAGCCAAGAGCCTTCGATGCTGTTCCACCAGAGCAATGTGCACGTTCAGTTCAAGGCAGTTCCATTGTACACCATTTGAGAGACTAAATTGTCAAAAGGCAGGTGAAATAAACTACTCACAAAGGCCCAAATAGAATACTTTCAATTTGAGATGTAAAGCTGTCTCAAGGAAATGCCTGCCAGTGGCGAAGCTAGCCCTTGTGCTGGATTGATAGATAAATAGATAGATTTACCCCCTACCAGAATGAATTTAGGATCTCCACCAGGTCACCCTTAAATGCAGCAGAATGCTAGCCTGGCTGACGCGTCCACATCTCGACGAGATGGTGGTCTGGGAACTAGGTGTGCATTTTCTCGTATTTGAGGCGTGGTTTACGAATGCCTAGAGCCGTTTATTGGGCGCTACGAATGTCTATCAAATGGCGTCTGGTTCTTCACATGCTGCTTTGCGTGCGATTCATAGCCATTTGCTACTAAAAATTAGCTACTAAAATTACATTAATTGCTACAAAAGCTACTTAATACACTTTCTAAGGCTGCATCGAACGGTAACGTTGTGTCCGCTGCCATGTTGGATTAACACGCTACAAGCTTCGGTGTCGCGCATAGACGTCTTCATCGTCTTGCTGCCCCCCGTTCTGTGATTGGTTCCCTAACTCAGGGGAAAATTTGCAGTGAGAATGAAATCGCGCGCAAAGCAGCATGGGAATTCCCAGGCTAGCAGAATGCAGGAAATCACAGAAGTCAGAACCTAGAATCGCCCCTGATGCCTACTGCTAATTATCTAAGAGTTATGAAATAATACTTTTACACCACATTGAAACAACTGATTAATAACATTACGTCGAACCAGCAAAACATATTACTCTACTTCAAATGGGATGAAAGTACAATTGAAGCCATCTAAATGGCATTTATACATTATCCAGAGCAGTGTGTTCGGCATATATTTACCAATGAAGACATTTTGTGTGCCACTGAAACTCAGACCCAGAAACCAACGGCCGTGGCCGGCAGCACATTCTGAGATAGAACATTTCACATTACGTGAAAATGAAAACTTGACGCGGCCCCTATAAATCTCTCTGAATTAACCCGACGGAATGGCGCGGGCGGGTTAATAACAATATACTCCTAATGCTCGTCGAATTAGCTGTCGAAACAGCGGGGAGACGTGAAATGGAATTTCAACAGAATGACCAGAACGGAAAGCGAAGGGGGGGTGGGGGGGGCTGGTGTTTAAATGTCACCCCGTGAAGCGGCTTGGCTATCATCATCTGAAGGAGTGCGACGGTGGGCCTCGCAAAACCCCCTTGATTTACGAGGCCGGCTCCGTTAAAGTTACGGCGGGCGTTAAAAAAGAAAAAGCGCCGCAAACGAGCAAGAAGGCCCGCGGTATGCTGAGCGGATCTCCTGGTGATTTAGGAGCGATGGCGGCCAAACCCCCCGCTGCCATGCGGCGGCGGTGGTGAAGGTAGTGGTAGGGGAGGAGGAGGACTACCCAAAGACCAGCAAAGACCCGGTCAGTCTGTACTGGTACTCTGTCATTCTGGCCAGAGGGCTTAGCATTATAAAAACGTCGAGAAAAAAAAAAGAGTCAATCCTTCAGCGGGGGTTCTGAAGGGCGTGGCCAAAGATCGGCCGTTACCCTTTTCTCCCCCCACGCTGCAAATGAGACAACCTCACATTGTCCTCAGAAGATATCTGAGGCGGAGATCTGATGAAGCATTGACTCTCCACACAATGAGGCGGCAAAGGGGGCAGCCCGGGGTCATCCCTCGCCTGTTTAACAGGCCTTTGTTCTCTCTCATACCTGGCCGGCTGTGCGTTTCTCGGGGGATTCTGGCAGTCTGAGACAGACCGACAGACAGACAGACAGACAGACAGAGAGACGGGGGATGCTCATGAAAGACATTGGCAGCTCCGCGGGAAGCCGTCTGAATCCGTGAAAAGCCATATCCACTGAGCTCGTCACAGACACCCGCCGAAGGAAGAAGACCACCCGGCGAGTCCAGAGGAGGGGAGAAAAGACGTCCCTCGGGTGTCTGAAGGAGGGGGGCGAGTGGGTGGTGGAGTTTGTGTGTGTGTGTGTGTGTGCGCTGTGTATTTTTGTGTGTGTGTGTGTGTGTGTGTGGGGGGGGGGGGGCACTCCGTCCTCAGTGGTGCTGAGGATGGGGCTGAAGGGCAACTGCGACTTCAGAAGCGCACCTTCTAGCTAAAATGGGTGTTCCATTATGCCTGAGGGCGGGTGAGGAGTCAACAGTGCCTAACGCAGGGGCACTCGGGGGTGGTGGGAGAGAGAGAGAGAGAGAGAGAGAGAGAGAGAGAGAGAGAGAGAGAGAGAGAGAGAGAGAGAGAGAGCTGTGGAGACTGGCAGCTCACATGGAAGGGAAAAAAAGGGAGCATCAGAAAAATACCATCTTTTGGGTTTTTTTAGGCAGTATTCTGGCTATGAACTGTGGCGACGAAATGGCACCATCTTGAGATGTCGTCTTGAAACGTACCGCAGGATTTGGCGTTAAAAGACTTCAGAGCCTGTGCAGTTTTTATTATGATAAATGCTGTCTTTCTGCTCACCACATATTACCTTCAATATTTAATTGCACAAGGTAACCATTTTAGCCTCCCTCTAACTCTCTTGCAATGGCTTCATTATTCTAACATGCGCATGTAATAATTATTGTGTTAAAAATACTTTTTACATTACTTTTTTTATTATATATCTGGCATGTGTGACGAATGTGTACATATCCATCATATATAGTACACTACACATGCATATCGATTAACCTTAGTCTCCTTTTGCTTTTTACCTCATTCTATCCAATAAAGAAGTGCACTCGTCTCACTGCAGTGGAGCGCCCTGCTGTATAGTGTCACATCCCTGCTTGTGTTGCGTGGGCAGGCGGGCGGGCGGGCGGGCGGGCGGGCGGGCGGGGGGGGGGGGGGGGCAGCAAGACCCTCATGCTTGTGTTTCTGTTCTGCACTTTAAAGGGCCCAGAGCAAGACAGACGTCCCTGGGGAGATCAACACACTCAAGTGAATGAAACCCCACCCCCCCCCCCCCCCTCTGTCGCCGCAAGCAAGCCTCGCAAGCCGGCACTGAAGCCTTAAACTTGTCCTTGTGCAAATTCATGTACAAATGGAGAGCCCTTGTTCAGTGTGCTGTGCTGTGTTCATGTATATCTGCCCCCTTAGTTATTGTACAGGGACGATAAAAAAAAAAGCGGTTCAGCGGTTTTTCTTATGTTGTTGAGGCTTTTCTTATTTAGTTTTCACTCTCTGCGTGTACAAATGAGTATACATACAGTTGTTTTAGTCTTTTGTAACATTCTCATGGATGTAAACAAACATGGCGGATGATGTTCGGTGGTTAGAATCACATTGATGGTTAAAATCGATACGCCCACTAATTGGTTATTGGAAGATGTCCTAAAGTTGGAAGTTGAGAAGTGAGTGATTTCAGTTAACCCACTCGCTGTATCAGAGCTAATGCTTTAGTGGTTAGCTTAATTACCATAGAGTGCAATACTTCGGTTTCACTTCAAGAAAAACTTTGGGATTTTTCAACCTGGACCCTATTTCCCCATCACTTTCGGTCTAAGAAAATAACACAACACAGTTTTGAAGTTGGTCTAGTATTGATTAAGAAGGCCTCAGGCATTCCGGCCATGAAACAGACTTCCATGTAACCCTATGGGGCAATAGCACCCAGTCAATGTGCGCCCTCTAAATGTGCTTTTTTGGGCCACTGACAGGTGCAGATGTATTATTATTATTAAGTGTCTGACAACATTTATGGAAAGATTCCCTACAGAGAAATACCTTTTTTTTTCTTTACCATTCACTTGATCCAGTCTGCTGTCATGTCTAACCAAGCAATGTTTAACGTTTAGTTTCACATCTAAAGTCTGATGGCAGACGAGCTCAAACCAGCGTTATCTAGGTGTTTCACTGCCTTTCGCTTCAAATACGTCCCAACCAATCAGGTTCCTGGGCTCTGGAGGTGCGCGTTTGTCAGGACTGGAAACAACCAGATTGGCGGTCTGGTTGTTTCAAACGGGATATGGCTGACTATCCATTTAAAATCAAACCCGTGTAGTAGACTGACCGCTGTCAAAATGTACACGTTAAAATCGTCTTCCGAAACCTCCGTCTTGTCACTCTTCTGGCGATTTCGCCTGTGAGTCCGGTTGAACATCTGCAGAACTCCACCCTCTCACACCTGCTTGTTTCCGATGCCCCCTCCCCCCCCCCCCCCCCCCTCCCCCCGCCCAGATGTTCAGTTCTGGCAACGGCCAACATCTGGATCTGAGATTAACTGACATTAGACTGTAATAGGGAGCTCGTGTTGTTGATGAGAATGAGCCACGTTGTTACAATGAAACACACGTCGCACACACAGGGGTCAGGGTTCACCGGGTCCAAACCATGTGATCCATCGATGTCTCGTAAACATTTAAAAACCCATCATGGTAGAAGCACTCACTAAGCTTGTTATCATCCTAAACAGCTAGAGTGACCCGACGGAACTGGAATAGTTGGGGGAGAGCAATACATCCTCGCGTTATTGTGCCGTCATGTTTGGGCCAAATTGACTATATGACATGATCCATCAAACAAAAAGCCATTGCTTTGATAGCAAATTACTACGGCGTTGAGGCAGAATCCCCCCCCCCCCCACCCCCCAATTAATCATGTGTACAATTTGGCAGCCAGGTTCACCAACATAAGGTTACATTGTTATTATGATAAATGGCCGTGGAATATAGCGTATTCTGTCCTCTGCCCCGGAGGATGCCTTTCTGTCTGGTGAAAGACACTGTTGTGGTAAAACAATGCAACCCAAAGACAACAGCCTGACTTTACTGTGGGTACTTAAGGTGGGTACACCCACTTCAAGCTATGGTGGAGCCTTAGGCCTAATCACTATAGGTGCAAAAATATGTCAATAAGTTCAATCTTACATTATATAATCAACATATTGATTGATTCAAAAATAAGATCCTAAAAATGTCTTTCAGTAAAACTATAGGTAAACACTTACAGCTTGACAGCTTACCTCTAATAACTAAAGTCTAAAGTATAAAGTCTTATAGAGCTCTATATTCAATGTGTCTTAATTGAACAAATCCAAGGCGTTTCTTTGTAATATCGTCCTTTAGATTTCATTACCAAAGAGCCAAAGTCACTGTTAACCTGTGCAATAATAGACATGGTATTCATTGTCGAGTGCTTGAATGACTGAATGCCCAACAAAGAGCAGTCTCAGAAAATGTGTAAAATCACCCCTTCTCCATGGCGGGGGCTGATGGACGAGGCTTCTCCACAAAGGCCTAATGCATCGTGTTTAACACAGTGACATTCATGGGCAGCATAATTATATTGTTCTGCGCGGGGAGCCCCCATGTGGCTATTGGATCAACAGTCTCTGCTGGCGCACACACACACACACACACACACACATACACACACATGGGGCTCTTTATAAAACACAGGGGATCAAACGGCTCACGTCTGCCTACCTGAAAAACACTCAGCAGCATGAGCTCTGGGCAACGAGTGCTTTCACGGCCGCGCTTTCTAAAGAGAATCAAACTCGCGCTCCCTAAAGGGACAGACCGGTCCCTTTAAAGACCATTGTCGCCATCGACACAATGGTACTTTGTTGAGTAAACCTGAATCTGAATAGCGCTGGCCCGCGGCCCGCGTTCGGATCAGGTGCCGCGCGTCGGCACGCATGACGGTTTCGAGGGCCACTTTGCACGTTAAAAGCCGTTACAGTGAGTTTGCGATTTCTGCTGCTGCTGCTGCTGTTCTTTTAATTATTCCCTGAAGCAGCTGAGTTACGGCGAAGAATACAACGGAGATGCGTGTTGAACTTTGCTCAATTTCCCTCTCTGAGTTAAGTGGGCCGATCAACAATTACCCTGACGACGACCGTTGATCACTTTGAATCCCAACAGAAACGTCGGACATGTTTGCATGGCATTGTGTGATGTAAATACATCCCAGTTAGAAAATAATGACTGGGGGGGGGGGGGGGGGGGGCTTGTGGTTAATATACAGTAGGTAAGCTCTTCTTTAAATTAAACAAAAGTCAGCAGTTGCCCCAGTGTACATAACCAAATGATTTGCTGTATTTGATGCATTATAGTTTGATACACATAAATGTTTCCATAATCTAATCCAATTAATAGAGACCACCCAAAATATCCAAACTAGTGTCTTCAGGGGAGCCCATGTCTCACTCAGGGGAGCCAGTAGTCAGTTCATGAATGTATAGGTGGTATTGCTGCCCGTTTCATCCTAATGAAATGGCCAGATCTAATGCATATATTTGTGAAACAACAAAATCTACATGATGGTACATGAGCTAGGCTTAGGCGCAATAGCAGTGTGTGATTAGTAAACATGATGTGATCGTGGTCTACGTGAGTGAGAGATCACCGCCACGTTCGCAGGGGAATCAAACTCGACTGGGACACTAACATCTCACGTTCCGTTGTTTCGATGTCTCCCGTGGCACACAGTGTTTTCATTGGTAATGCTGCTATGCTACTGAGTGTATGTCGCCTCAGTCACGTGAGGAAGAAAGCACACTCCCATGTGTTTATTCCCAATCTTGTGTGTCCTTTACGTGCACGGGTAGTTCTGAAAGCACTCTGTGATGCATTGTGTGAAATTAGAGCAAATGAACAAATAAACTCGCAAATGCGAGTGAAATGCTCACACTGTAGATCCCTGCTTAATGACAGGCATTTTTCCTAGATTAGGAAAATGCCAACCTAGCATTATTTCAGTTTGTGTCTGGCAACCAAAAGGTTTTAGGACGATATGAGAGACTGATCTTATTTGCCTCAGCTTCAGGCTCCTCAGAAAAAAGAAAGTGCATCCTTCACGATGTTACTAATGCACACAATGATATTGATGATTAAATTATTTATTGTGCAGCCCTAATTGATATCCAATCTGGCTTTGTTGATCAACTATATTCCCATATAACAACGTTTCACTAGATGGTTGTGTGGTTCACGCCTAAGTAAAGTCAAAGAGGCAAAGCCTGTTTATCATGCAACACAGTGACAGGACTTTGATATCAGGCTGAGTGGATGGTGGATAACGGAGAAGGAATAATCATGAAGAAGTAAACATTCAGATGCTGCATAAGAGCCTCTTTAAAACATCTTCACAACACGTAACAATCTAACATGGTATGAATTCTAACCGTGAACTACAGAAATCTAAACATAAGATGCTGCTCACCCACAACAATACTGATGTGACATTGGGTGTTGCAAATGTTAACACTATACATTTGGACCAAATCTGTTTGCAGTTGAGACAAGAATGGAAACCAAGCCAACTCACCCATGGGTAAGATTAGCCCGTGTGATGATGACTTGTCATATTGGGCGCGTTGAGAAAATGTACGGTGCTTGAACTTAATAAGGGATGAGACGGACCGTTCGACTTCCACTGCGCTGTGGAGAGGTCATTCATTCCAGTGGCAATCAGAATACATCCCAGAGTACACAGTGGAAAGCTCACTCCATTGATTACGTTTCCTGAGAGCAACTGCACAAACAGAAGTTTTAATAGGCTTCGATATAAACAACTAAACAATCATTAAAAATGTATGACTTCTCAAAGACACTGTAGTGCTTAAAAGTTGTATACTTTCGCACTAGCAAAACAACTATTGACTTTTGGCCCACAAAGAGCCTTTGACTTGACACAGTCCTGCTTGAGACAACTGAAGCTTTTTCAGAATTTTCAATATTGCAGTATGGCTAATGAATGCATTGCATTAAAGAGCAAGTCTGTTTTTGGAAACAAATCGAGTTAACAAACGTTGGAAGGCTGGCAATTGTTTTTCAAACATGCCAATAATATCCTGCTATGCCATATTGTATAGACGCCGTAACATCACAAACTTAGCTGATGTACATGTTTGATCGAGGTATTTTTTGTGTCATCTGTGCATCTTGCCCTCTTCCATCTTTATGAGCCTTTTTCAACAACATATTCACTATAAGTATCCTGCACCACCACCACCGATATTAAAATGATTCAATGTTACACACTGATTCTAATGCGGTGTGACTGTTGAGGAATATAAACGCAATGCCTTTACTTTTGAAATGTGTCGCTCAGCTCGTTCACTTTCTGCTGTGTTCCGCCCTTTTTCCGAGACTTAAGATTCAAAGTGCAGACGCGTCTCGTACATGAAAACCACATGGAAATATCAATCTCAAGACGCCCCGGTGAGAAATACATGCGTCCACGTTACCACATGCATTTGCAATGATACTCCCAAAACATAGAGCAGCCCACCCCTGCAAACTTTTTAAAACGGAGTTTTCCTGCAGCTTGATATTCATCTAATGAGGCGTTAGGCGTGAAGCAGGGCGATGCCATGCACTCCATTTGACAGCTCTCGCACAGGATTTCCACAACCAAACAACAGCTTGGAGTGGATTGACGTCCCGTGTTCATCCCTCCCCGGGTCCGGGTGTGGATGAAGCTGGCTCCACTGGCTGAGTCCTAATCAAGCAATCTCCCTTTGAGGTGCGCGCCCGTCTCGCGTGATACTCTAATCCACCGGGACTCGTTCTCTGAGCATTATCTAATAATGGGCTGGATAACCCGGTGACAATAGGGGGCCCCGTGTGACTGCGTGCTCCCCGCGACGGTGTTAATGCACGCGGCTTTGAAGTTATCTCCATTACCTCTCTCTCTCTCTCTCTCTCTCTCTCTCTCTCTCTCTCTCTCTCTCTCTCTCTCTCTCTCTCTCTCTCTCTCTCTCTCTCTCTCTCTCTCTCTCTCTCTCTCTCTCTCTCTCTCTCTCTCTCTCTCTCTCTCTCTCTCTCTCTCTCTCTCTCTCTCTCTCTCTCTCTCTCTCTCTCTTCCCCCCCATATGAAATATGGCATATCACATATCCCATTTTATACAGCCCCGGGCGACACACTGCACAGATTAATTTCATGGTCTGATATTTACATGATATTAACATAGAAATAAAAAGGCGAAAGGATGTCATTACAATGTAAATTGCTCACTTACTAAACGTATGCTTCTTTTATTATTTCTTAAAGGACAAAAATGTGGTGTGTCCGTGGCACCCTTTGGAAAGAACCACAAATGTTTCTATTGAGCTAGTCAACATTGTCGGTTGTTCTCCTAGTCGCAGGTTGGCAGGGCTAAGGACCGGGGGTATTAAGTGTCTTCAGTGCTTAATCCCATGCATTTAGCGCCATTACCCACTCGCCAGACGAAGGATCGTAAAGGCTAGGTCTGCGTGGAGGACGGGGCGTCAAGGGGATGCAATCATCCACCATTTACCTGTTAAGTAACAACTCCAGGCATCAACGATCCGTCAATACATCTGATGTGTGATGACCGCTCACTGCGGGGCATTCTGATGGCAGCACTCTGGTTTTTCCATCTCGCGTTCAGGAGACGCATGACAAAACCCACCGCCAACCGAACGGCGGCCGAGCACATCCACCCTGTAACACAAATCCATTGTCACTATGATTTCTGTTATTCCTGTCAATTTATGTCAACTCAGCACGACTCCGCTTTCAAATGCCCAACGGGCGAGAAAATGAAGGGACGTCAGCAAACACTGCGGTCACAGCCGATGCGACGCCTTCTGTGAGACAGACGCTCGCGTTTGTCCTCACACGTGCACACGACCCCAATTCAAAGCACACGCTAGACACAAACACACACATCTGAGTGAGACGACGCTGAAGCAGGAATGCACCTCTTCGTGTAGCCACGTAGCTCTGCTCAAAGTCTGGTCACGGCTAATCTTATCCAAGTTTCCGACCAGAGCGCTTGTGAGTCTCAATCTGATGGATCGCAATAAGTAATTTGAGGATGTAATTGATCCAAGGCACTCCCTGCAGTTAAAACATCATTCCACTGATCTTTTGGGTGGCTGGCTAATCCCACTGCCGTGTATCACCCACGATAACGAGAGGGCCAGAGCCACCTGAGGCGGTGGAGGAGCCCAAAAAGACATCAGTTAGCCAGAGATAAGACCTCCACTTCCTATGGGCTAATAGTGCTCCAACATGCCCTGCAACGTTCTGTTACCTCCCCAGTAAATCAAACCATTGAGGGCTTTATTAATGGCCTGACAGCAGTTCAAATTTATTCCATGTGTATTCATCTCAACAGCTTTTTCTTTTTCTTTTTTTTTTTTTTTTTACAAATGGCCCTGCATTTGTGAACCCTCTCTTGAAAAATTAGCCTTGTTTCCACCCCCCCACCCCCACCCCCCCCCTGCCCTACCATCTCGCCTCATGAATTTCAATGACTGAGTGAGTGTGTGAAGCTCTTGTCTACCTGAATGTTGTTTTGCCTTTGGGGCGGGGAAAAGGAGCGGACAATTTGCTATATTTAGAGCGCCGCGAAATATCACGGCATGCGGGTAGTTTATTAGTGGCGCCGGGCGATAGCGCGCAACGCCCTGATGGTGGACAAGATGGATTAGTCTCTCGCCGTGGGCTGCTCTTTTTCTCTCCGGCCGCACGCTGCAGCGCCTCCAACCAACTTAATTAGCTAGCAGGCAATACATGCTAACAGGATTTTCTCAAGGTTGCCTCCCGCCTTTTCAAACCTGCGCCACATAATGAAGAGAAAATAAATATATAAGCTGTGAGGCGGATCAGACAGGTAAAAGGAGAACGGGGGAGCGAGGCATTAGCGGGAGAAGGCGATGGTGTTTGGTCGCGCCTGGACCTCTTTGTCACTTAGGCTCTTTAAGCCTAAGTGACAAAGAGGAGCCTCTCGGTGGAAATAACGCAGACTCATTATTTTGGGGGGTTTTTTGCAAATGGTGGGAGTCATCCTTGCCGTGGGAACCCGAGGAAAATCGTGTTAGCTGAGAGTGAGAGGGGTGGAGAGGGGTGGAGAGGGGTGGAGAAAGGTGGAGAAGGGTGGAGAGGGCGAGAGGCGGCCGTAGCTCAGTGTGTAAGAGCGGGTCGTCCGCTAACCGGAGGGTCGACGATTCGATCCCCCACTTCCAACTGTCCACATGTCGAACCCCGCGAATGTACGGATTGTAAGTCGCTTTGGACAAAAGCGTCTGCTAAATGTAAACGTGAGCGTGTGGGGAGACGAAGGATGTGATGAAGGGAAAACAAACTATCCGGTGGAATAAAAGATGTAGGACAGATAAGAGGGAGATCATGCGAGATATAATTTCGACTGCCAGTTGCCAAATGGTAAACATGCTGATACAAGTTTTGTTTTCCAGATCTATTGGGTGATAAATGCGCACCTCACAAAATTCAATAGTGATACCTACAATATAAGCTTCGGATGGTGCTTGCTTGGTTGTGTTCAGCTTATATATATATATATATATATATATATATATATATATATATATTGTTATTGTTCAATGCCACCTCTGCCACCTACTTACTATAATATCATCGTCAGACATGGTCAGCCTGTTGATAGGTAGGCATTTCATTTTGACTTTCCAAAACAAGACCCATAAAATATGATTTGTGAATGCAATTTTTTTGTCTGCGTTTCCCATTTTCATCATTGAAACTACCCTTGTTCCTGTACTCATTAGCAAAAAGTGTTGTAACTTCAGTTTGTTTTGGAACGAGTTATGGATGTGATGGCAGAAACCCTGCAGAGCCAATCCTTATGTCCTTCACTACGTGTCACCCTGGTCTTACTAATGAGCCATTTAATTACACGGAAAGAAAGAGAGAAAGAGTGGCTGAACAAGGAAAAGGGCCCCTCGTGGGTTCAGCGGGAGCTCGTCACAAAGAGATAGCGATACTTCATATTGATGGGGGGAGGAATGAATAATGAGACAATCGTAATTATTTAAATCTAGGGTTGATTCAACATGGACCTAATCTCTCAGCATCTAGCCTTTTCTCTCTCTCTCCCTCTCTCTGCGTGCCTCCCCCTCCCTGCCTTTCTCGCTCGAGAAGGAAATCACACTGCAGCAAAAGAGAAAATCTGACAGATGAAAACTGTGTGTGCTTCAAGACGTGTATAATGCACTCTCGCGTCGACTTAATTAATTCCTTCAATTAAAACGACGCACATGACATGACGCCTCCGCTAAAGAGACGCGTGTTAAGAAAAACAATGGCTGGTTGTCAAGTTCTCTTCATTATCTCACGGCGCAGCCCCCCTCCCCCCCCGAAAAAAAAGACTTGTCTATAGGCCTATACGCGAACGCACATTGGGTTTTTTGTGTTTTCCCCCCATAGTTCTCGTTTCTTTCAACCGGAGAACGCGGCTCATCAGAAGCACGGACGGCAATTTCCAACGCGCGTCCCCGCCGATGGGGGACGCGCGCGCATGTGAGTGTGCGTGTGCGTGTGCGTGCACGCGCGTGGGAGGAGGTCTGCGGCGATCAGCCGATGCCTCCCGTCCGTCACCGTCAGCGAGCGCTCTGAAGGCTCAAAGGGACGTTGTTAGCTTTCTATTATGACACGCGGCCACGGAGCCGCAGCTCGGGAGACTTATCTCACCGGAGCCCCGCCATATGGAGGGCAGCGAGCAGCGCCGGGCCACCGCCGGCGCAGCAGCGAGTGCGGCTGTCACAGTCACAGCCGCGCTCGCTTGTCACCTCCCGGGCTGCGCGCTAATTTGCGGAACAAGTTTGTCGGCTCCGCAGAGAGGAAGGCACAAAATTAGGGGAGTGTGTGAATAAATTATGTGGATTCTGATTCACGTGTATATATTTTTGTTTGTTTTTTGTTTTTGTTTACCCTGTCATATCAGCTGTGAGTAAATTAGCTCAAGCTAGTGCAGCTTTAGTTAAACGTAATTTATTGCCTTTATACAGCGCCATTTTTTTTTTCAAGGCACTCAAAGCACTTTAGATTGAGAGTGTAAATTCACTACCGGTGTGGGGGCACCCACCTGGGTGTTGCACGGCAGCCAGAATGCTGCCGACACGCTGGCCGGAGGTGGGGAATGAATCTATCCAATTAGAGACCAGGGGATGATTAGGTGGCCATATTGGAGCCAGGATGGGACTTTTGCCAGGACACCGGGGTGAGATCTTTGGCGACCACAGGGACTCAGGACCTCCGTTAAACGTCTCATCCGAAAGATGGTGCTCTACGGAACCCTGCCCCCTTCCCTTTACAGGCATAGGGGATATAACAGGCCAGAGGGATGAGCATCCCCTACTGGCCAACACCTGTACCAGCACCATTTAGTCTCCCATCCGAGGATGGACCAGGGAACAAAAATGAGCGGTGCAAGGCAGATGGTCTTTGCCATGCTGCTGGTTCACTTTAGCAACTTTAAAAAGTGTTTTTATCCAAGGTTGACTTGGAGGTTATTGAGGAGCAGGTATATGCTCGGGAGTTTTGCTGTCGGATGCCAGCATGCTTTCTGTCTGGGAGTCGAACACCTTAAACACTATACCTGCCACCATTGCAATGAAATGTGTTAAATGAACAAGGTTGGTATGGTGCTCGCTGAACCAACTGGAGTGGGAGACACTTTAGACCTGTGAATGATACTCACTTTATTCATTTTAATCATGTTTCACAGCAATGAAGTTCACGGTCGGACACAGCGATTCGAAATCTTTCTTAATTAACAATGGATGGAAGCAACATAATAACTCTCACCGTCGACGCCATATAGTACAACACTTTTGATGGACTGATCTGGGCGCGGAATAATGACTTAATGACAATAGCAGGTGCAAATTAAAGAGGTAAAGCTAGTTGGTTTATGTCCACCCATTGGGCTCATTGGCCACTTGTTTGGTCCAGAGTAACCCATTAAAAGGAGACATTAGGTTAACTCGATTTATTGACACCATTTAGTGCTCTCTCTACCACAGCCATTAGTGGTCGGCCTGGGGCTGTGTGACAGCGAGGAATATTTTATAGCTATTGAGAGAATTCCACGCCGTATGAGATACAAGGCAGTACATCCGCCTATGAAGAGAGAATCCGGTTACATTTGGAAATAATTCAACCGTATTAGTGAAATATATAGTAATGCGACTAATATTTTGTAGCTTTTATCCGCAGCGACTACAAGCAAATACGGAAACAGACACATAAGGCAGGTAGGTCGTGAGGGATTTTGCTCAGCGATGTTTGGGTCGGTTTACAGCCATTCTGGACTGAACCACAGGCTTTTCGGTGAGCCCTACGCTAACATAAAATGTTATTCGTTTAACAAAGGAAATTAAGGTATGACAGCATTGGACGTGAACGCCATCGGTTGTTTCTGTGCAAACAAATATACCTTCTGTCTCAAGTAGGGAGCTACAGCACATTTGCGGCAGGGAGAAGCCATTAAATTTAACAGGGACAGATACTTGGCAAGACCGTTACTTTAACTATGACAATGCGATGCGTCTGTGCATAAACCATTACTCTAAAACCCTTTTAAAAAAGCAGAGCATATCATTTTGAAGTGTGGCGAAAGGATGTTTTTGCATGCAACAAACTCATTTCAATTAGGGATGAAGTAGAGATGATAATCCTGAAGGATGTCACCTGTAACCCTACAAACAAACCTGTAAACAAAACGAAAGCATAATTTGTCAAAACACCAAAATCAGCAGGCTATTCATTTGTCTTATACAATGCAAATTCAAAGCTAAATTTAAGAGATAGGTTCTTAACTGGTGCTTAAAGATGTATACTGAGCTTGCATCCCTGATTTATTGAGGCAACCTATTCAACAGTTTAGAGGCATAATTAATAAATGCGGTCAATAAATCACCAACTATCTTTTGGGGTTTTATGCTAGTGTCCAATAAACCAGCAGCAGAAGGCCAAAGTGCTCTTGAGGGGCTATAGGTTGTCAGCCAGTCAATAAGGTAGGCTGGTCCCATTTGTGCTTTAAACAAGAGCAGGAGTCAAGTCTAAATGGTGCAGGGCACAGTGATATGCTCTCTCCTCTCTTAGTTTCTGTCAGAAGCCTAGCAGCAGAATTTTGAATTAACCTATCCATAGTATTATGAGGGAGGCCAGTAAAGAGTGCATTGCGGTCGTCAAGTCTACTTGAAATAAAAGCATCAATCAGTTTTGTGGTGTCCCGCTGGGTTAAAAACGTCTGCACTCTGGCAATGTTTCTCCAATGAAAAAGGGCCAACTGGGTTCCCAAGGCTGTTTAAAATGGATCCTTTTTTTTGTGGGGGCCAAGTAAGAGGATTTCAGTTTTGTTCTCGTTTAGCTGTGTGAAAGGTTTTTGTTCATCTATTCATTGACAGCTGATAGCATGAGGACGCAAACGGCACATATAATATCATCTGCATAGCTATGGAACTTCACAATGTGTGCTCTGGTGACATCCCAAAGCGGCAGCATACACAGTGAGAAGAGCAAAGCACCGAAACAACTTCCTTATGCGACGCCACAATGTATCATCACACCCAGCCAATACAGGATCTCCAAGACTACCGCAGGATTGTCTCCCTGTAATATATGTTCAGAACCAGTTCAGGGGGCAATCAGGAATGAGTTAATTTAATTATAAAGCACCTCATGAAAGGGAGATTGGATATCGGTATGTCATTAGTTAGTCTCACTATCTATTTTTGCTTTGCAAAAAAAAGAAAAACAGGGATCCACCCGACAGCAAGTAATCTATTTGGCGCTGTCTGCCAAGAGTTTTCCAGGAGCTAGACTTAGAAAAGGATACATATCAGTAAATCAGGTGTCTTAGCATGCAAATGTGCTCTATCTCAGGCGTGAACACTGAGTGGGCCTCGTCAGATCCAGAGGCAGAGCCGTCCATCTCGGTCAGACACATGGACACGTCCTGGCCCTCGTTCTGACAACGCAGTGGTCCATTTCCATTAGTGCTTTTGGGCCGCGCGGAGTCAAACCACTCAGCACTGATTCACGCGTCTGTTACCAGTTTAAAAACAGCCCGAGCGGGGCGTCGGTACGGAGCGTCTCGGGTCCAAACAGCTGGAGGCGAGAAGATGCGGTTTCTCGCATTACGGTACAATAAATACAACAACTGTTTGTTCCTGTGTCTGAGACGCATCGCCGTGCATCACGCACGAGTGTGCTCTGCGTGCGCCAGCTTGACCCCGTAATATTTGTTTGTCCCTATAACTGTAATAATTGAGAATGCTATTGAAGATTTAGAGGCGCTGCACAAAATAAACTAAATAGCTTGTTCCAAAGGGAGAGATTTCTTTCGGATTAGTCTTGTTCTTGAGACACACGTCTTACACCGTGTGTGTTAACCTAAATGTATAAACCACTGTGAGTTCTTCTTATTCTTCAAATGTGTGCGATTCCTTTTTTTTTATCAAACAAATGCGCTGCAGATGGCAGGTTTGGTGCATCTGTGTTTTCCGCGCCGCTGTAAACCAAGAATAACTCAAGGCAGAGCAAACGGCAGAGACAGTCACCGGGAGGAACGTAGGCATTTTCTTACATTAGAAGAGCTACCCAGGGGGTTTTCTCCATGGGGGAGGGGGGGGAAAGACAACGGCTGAGTCACCGCGCCTGTCACCGCGCATAAAGGAAGAACAAACAACACACGCCAAGTGGCAGCTGAGCCGCGGCGGGGCAGATGCCGCCGCTGGGGCCGGCGGCGCCCGCATAGCCCCCCCCCCCCCCCCCCCCCCCCGCGCGCCTGGCCCGGTGGTCTGCTGACGTTCCCCGCGCCACGCTGAGAAGATTCCCCAGGAACAGCGTTGGCCAGGCTAACCTGGCTTCCAGCCTGACGCCTTAAATAAGAAGGGCCGCCGTGTGAAAGGTCAGAGCGGCCAGGGCGGCGGAGGGGAAGCCAGGAAGGACAATTTAAGGCGACGGCGGTGCCGAGTGTTGAGTTATCTGTGCCCCGGGGAACAGGTGGCCGGCAGTGGTCCAGCAGGCTGGAAAATGCCGATGAGTGTTCCGAGGGGGGAGTGTAGGGGTAGCACATTGAGTTCTGCTGCTGTGTCTCAATACATTTAAAAAAAAAAAAAAAAGGCAAGTAGCGCTGCAGCAAAATGAGAAACAACAGAGTGTTGATTGGCCAACGTCAGCCAGCCTGGCAGGAAGCCCCCTGGAGCAGAACGCCTGTTCACTCAGAGAGCCCCCGACGCTGGCAGCAGAGGGGTGTGTGATGGAAGACCACAAGAGAGAGAGGGAGAGAGGGAGAGAGAGAGAAAAAGAGAGAGAGAGAGGGGGGGGGGGGGGGGGAGTGAGAGAGGAAGTGACAGTGACACTACAAAGGGGGGGAAAAAGAAAATGTATTAATACAAACAAGGAGTAAGAGAGATCGGATTTAGCATGTGTATTGTGAAATAGTATTGTGAAAGATTCAAAATGAGGATTTTACATAATATGCTCCTCTCTCCCTAGGTGGGGTGTCATTTCTGAGTGGGTTGATGATCTCTGATGCTGTGAGACGCATTGCATATTAAATTGATTAGAGTCATCCTAATTTAGGAGTGAAGATATGCAGTTTACAAAGACAATTTCTACATTCATTTAGCGACTAGATTACCAAGGAACAACACCACACTTTGAGTATATCAATATGCCCTACATTGACATCTGTTTCACAATGGGCAAACATGACGGCATCTACCCTGCATCATCTACAGTAATCACATTCCAGTAATTTCCTGACACAGCATTGACAAAAGCCAAAGAGCAGAATTCGCCCAAAGGCCCACTAGAATGCAGGTGGAGGCAGAAATACATACATCGCTTCATTAATGCTCGCAGAGCCCCCCTTCATAAATAATAAATACCGGCGAAGCTGAAAAAGGTGCTCGGAAATCATTTAACAGAAAAAATACAAAAAAACAAGTACGGCTGACAGATATGACAAAATGAATTTGGGGATGGCGTGGCGGGAAATTGCTATGCACCAGGAGGATCCTCTCACCGGGCTTAGAGGCTTATCAGCCCGCTCCTCTTGACGGCCACCGTGGCCTTGCTTAAAAGGGAAGTGCTGAATCACTCTAAACTTTTGACAGGGTCTATTACACAGATGGATGGCTGTTGTTTTTTTTTTTTTTGTTTCATACTGGTTAAATCGCAGACCGGGGCCAACCCCACCGTCTCTCTCTCTCTCTCTCTCTCTCTCGCTCCCTCTCTCTGTGTGTCTGTCTGTCTGTCTGTCCATCTCTCACCCCTTTCCCACAACAGCACGGTCCTGTTAGAAAGCACTCCGGCCGACCCTGGTGGCATCTTGTGTTCTCTCCTTCCTTTGGGGAGGATCTCGCTGTGCCGCAGAGGGCTGCTTGGTGATCAATAATGCACCGCCACATTGGTGGGATGTTGCAGTCCAATATGGCTGCCAACACTTAATAAACTACATCGCCACTAAGAGGAAAGAGAGGGGGGGGGGGGCATTATCACTCTCTATTTATGAGCACTTCCATAGTGTGTTTCAATAATTAGGTCTACACAAAGATTGAGGGTATAATAGCATATAATGAGGTTCGACGACACACAAAATGGCGGAACAGGTTTAAAAGGCACAGGGAAGATGTCGTATTTTAATGGCCACCGTAATGAAACCGCGAAACGTGTCCTCCGGTGAAAACGTCTGCGCGCGTGTGAAATTAATGACGGACCGCTGAAAGCCGCGCCGCGAGTCAGCCGCCTCACTCGGTGGAATCCGTCACTGTGATTCATGTGAGCCGCCACGCGCAGACTGTATCCTGGAACACATGTTAACCAACAGTGAGGCAGAGCATCGTTAGTTCCCATTGCCTCCTGTTCCTTTGGGGAGAGGCGGTGGGGGGGGGGGGGAGGATTCCACCGATGTCTACCAGACGAAGTGCCAGACATTAAGCCTTAAAGACATGTCCCTTACACAGCTTATTATAGAGAGCTTCCACCGCTGACATATTGCCTCGCACCACTAATGGAGAGCCATCCTGGCTGACATTCTGACAAACTAGCAGCCTGGTGTTGAACAGGCGGCTGCACCGATACTTCACGACTTCAGTATCAGCAAGGCAAGGGCTGCTTAAAAGGAGATGTCACGCTTGCTGTTTTCTAATGTTAAGAGAGTTGCTGCTTCATGGGTGCATTGTGAAAAATGACAGCAACAAAAAAAAATAAACTAACTTGGAAAGGTTGGGTCATTGACCTCATTGGTCTGGGATGTATTCTTTTTATTGAAAATTAAGCCTACTTCGCCACTTAGGCCTACTAATTAGTGTCTAAATAAGTTATTGTAAGTAAGACAATTAGTAAGACATTTTTTATTCATTTATTCGGTCACCATAGTTACACCATTTCATATTTATTGAAATTCTCTTTTGATCCAGACAGCAATCAAAAAGTCACATGCTCTGACAGAAAATAAGAGCGACATCGATATATGTGGATGTTGCAGTCCAGTAGTACCTGTATGTCTGCCTATGACCTTCTATGAGTCTTCCACAAGGCTACAGGCAGACCTATGGCTAAAGCTTGTGAGCGAGTCCTGTGTTTTGGGGCCGTGGCACTGGCTATGGGGGGAGGGCAAAAGCTAAAGCCTACTATCCACTAGTAGGCAACTGGTCTTGGCGATCCCTTCCATTACCATCAGGTAGGTGGCCCACACGAGGTGACTGGGACATTAGGGCGTACACAAATGAAGACTCGACTATCCGCGCCTTCACTGAAAACTTGCTAAAAATTAGGAATGACTTTCGCAAGGTCTATCTGTATGACAGCTGCTGGATTCATCGACCCATCTCTGAACGCCTGGGTTTTTGCAGGTTTAGACAAAAGGACTTGTTGTTCTGGTAAATAGTGAAGCGGACGTTTAATCAACTTACAAAGTACAATTGCAAGGAAGAAAGTCGTGGGTTTAGGTCTGATCGTCAACACAGTTGGAACAGGACAGTCGTTTCTTCCCACTGGTTGTTGCCCACGTAATCGCCAATTTCAGTCTCAGACCCCCCACCCCCCGCCAGGTTACCCGTGTTGGGCCCGATAATATCAAACAGTTGGAGAAAATCTTTGCCCTCCTCACTCTACAGGGGTGGCAAAAATAGAGTGTCTTGAGACTCCCCACACGATGAGTCGGCAGACTCATTATCAGGGGGTAGGTCGCCTTGTTGGTGCTTCCTTACTCTGGCTGGTGGCCCCAAATTGCCGACCCTAGCTTAAACTGTGGAATGGTAAAAACTCGGTTTCTCGGTAGACAACATAGAGAGCAATAGTTAAGTAAAGTGATGCAATAGTAATGTAGTCTACATCATGTCTTGTAGACATGGCAAACTTAATACTGTTCATTAAAGTAGTCACTTCAGAAGCCTTATTTGGGGTACACGGAACATAATTGAACTTTTGGATTGCAAAAAGAAGTGTCCTTCCGAAAAAACATTATAGAGAACTAAAAAAGTAAAAGCCTATTCAACTGCTGGATGAACGGGAGTAATGTAAGCTTTTAAGAAATTATTTTAAAAAATACCCCCCAAAAAATACAGAAACTAACTTCAACCTGAACTATGTAACTTTCCCACTGCATTCATCCTTTTGGTTCAAATTATTTAACATCAAAGAACAGAACCCATCCACCCGAGGCTCAATCAACTGAGGGATTTCTTCCTTTCCAAATAAATGATCTGTGGAGAATCATGAATCTTGGGGGGGAAACTGCAAGCATCAGAGGTAGAAGGCTTAACATAAAGGGAGGAGAGGAAGGGTTTTTGTGGTTTTATTACACACACATTTAAAACAATTTTTGACAACAGACATTGAAAAGGTGTTACTTAGAGCAGATTTAAATTGGTATGAATCCATATATAAATATACTGTGCAGCAGAAAGAGTTCAACGACAGATATTGTTGTGGTGCTTCTGGAAGGGGGAGTGGCCAGGATGTTCTGCTCCCAGCCAAAACGGAGAGTTCTATTCCTTCGGTCTGCAACCTTAAGGCTAATTTCCACTGGATGCGGAACGGCTGCAGATCCGCTCCGCTGCGGCGGCGGAGCCGATACGCATCCATTATAATCAACGTGTGAGCGTCCACTGACTCCGGGTCCGCTGCGTCATGGGTGCGGAACGGCTCCGTCATCCGCCAGCCCTCGCAAACGATACGCAGAGCTTCTATTTTTGACGGACACCGGAGCACAGCGCATCAAATTCGACTCGTTCGAGCAGGAAGTCGTGCACTGATACAAAATAAAACATCCGACTTATTTTCTAAATAAAATACCTCTGGTTCTCAGCGGATCATATTTCACCAATTTAATACGTCATAATGAGCGGGGACAGACCTGAAGTCAACAGGTCAGGTTCGAGGCGGCTTTTCACCTCGACATCATGGATGAAGAGTGTCTAATTATGGGTGTTCAAAATCACCCAGTGATTTTTGACCAGTCAAATCCTTTTTACAAGGATAACGATCTTCTTCTACTCCTGACTATGGAATGGACTCAAAAACATTGTAAATGCTTTGTGGTTCTCGACCGGTTATATCGCGTGATTATGCGTCAATTTGCAAGATCTCGTGCGCCCTCGGACAGCTGTCACAACAGGCGGACCCGCAACGGAGCGGAGCACGGACGGAACCAGTGTGTTTTGACGGAGTTGAAGTACGCAGCCGTTCCGCATCCAGTGGAATTTCCGCGTTATGCTTCCGCCTAGGGATTACATAGTGATCACGCAATGGCCACGCAGTTGCTCGGACGCAGTCATGAGCCCGTGATGGTTCTGCGTGGGTTTACGTATCGAAATGCAATTCAATGCCACACCGGTATAGGGAACAGAATGACCATTCTGGTCATTACATACAGATTACTATTGAGTAAAAAAAAGTTTACAGAAATGAAGGCAAAAGTTTATATATATATATACGTATATATATATATATGTTGTCGCAAATCAGTCGAGGCATTTATCACACCGTGGCGGTGTTTACGAGTGGAAACCGGAAAAGCGATCTCCAGCGAATGTAGTTTGCGGACCAATCAAAGCCAAAGCCGCTGAGTTGGTGTTGCGTCGCCTTGACGCGCGTCTAGGATTTTTGAGAGTGCACGTCAGGCCCTCTCGTTGGACGCAAGGGGTACGAAAAGGGTCCGTAACCCTCCAGCGTTGCATCAACGCGGAAGCATAAATGAAGCATTACTGTAGGCATTCAGCAGCGAGATGTCTCAGGCCGAGTTGCAAACTGACAACATGGATCGGAATTCACTGGAAGTGGCTTTAGATCGAAAAAAAAAAACCCTCCTTAATAGCAAATTGCAACAAATGATACCTACACTAAGATCATTAACATTAACACCTGCTTTCTTTCTGAAATATCCTCAGACAATTCCTACATCTCTACATGTAGGCTATTTAGTGGTCACATGCACACCCAAAATAAATGACATCTAATCGATACCAGTCGGTGCTACAAGCCATTGTTTACTTGCACTGCGGTACATGAATGTACGTTGCTTTTGATGACATTACGGTGTGCAGTTGCATCGCAAAAGTTTCGTTTTGGATAATACCGAATTTCTCCAAACGAGTGAGAGCTTACTTATACTTATCCAACAGTTCTATAACCATCCCTGTATGCCTCATCGGTGAATTGCCCACTTTGTTGTCTGCTCTTTTGTTTGTCTGTTCTGGGTTACTGTAGAAAAATGGCCTGTCTCAATGGCGCACTCCGGGTAAAAGGACCCACTTCTCTTGCAGATATAAATGCCTGGTTACCCATGCAGGTTCATTCTAAGGTAACGAAAACACAACTAGTTATATTTTCATGGGATGATACATAATGAAAACATACCTGTGAATATTATTTAATCAATTTTGTCCAAGTCCTATCCAATCGTTGCCGCAAAATACTACACACTGGACCTTTACTGAGTCTGGTTAGAGACTGCCTTGCTGAGAGAGTTTTAAACTCTCCATATGACCCGAGTCAGGCGGTGGAATGGTTCCTCATAGACTTGTGACCTTGCAGAAAAGTGAGACGATGGGGACGTTAGGGACTGCAATAGAGCAGGAGGCGCTGTTCTCATCAGGGAATGGTATTAGGGGTATTATCCGTATAGGTATTATCATCACCAAAAATTTGCTATTTAAAATATTGGAATTGCATATTGCAATTAATTTATTTGTAAATGTATGCAATATTATGTATACATTTTGTTATTTTACATCCAAATCTAAATCAGTGCTACTTCCTACATGGCGTTAACCTTTTTGGTTAATGCCATGGGAGTTGGGAGTTTCCGTGTGATAGATAAAACATAACAGCGTTATTCCGCCATCAGACATATGGTCCTGTTGGGTAAAGAAAAACACAGCAGGCTACACAGACGTAGCAGCTAACTGATGGAGACGGGCCCCACAACGCCTGCCCTATCGGGTGGAATATGTTCCCGAGCGCGGAGCAGAGCAATAACACATAATCCCAGTGGGATATGACCTGGAAGGCTGTCAGGGAGACAGGCCAGAGGAGGCTGGAGGAGAGGCCAGGGGATCGAGGCAAGTCCCTGGCTCCCAAGGCCTGCGTACTACCCACTGGCCCCACCAGACCTCAAGACCGGGCAGACGCACAACAGGATAGGATGAGGTCTGCTCAGGCTCTCCCTCTGCTACCTGAGATGTCCCTCAGCTTAGCCTTTAACTATTCAGTTGGCCCCCCTCCCCAACTTGAAGCGTGGTACTGTCTCTCTCTATTCTCCATCACTTAAATAATGAATATGGATGCGTTATGGTTTTTTTTGTGTTATGCATACAGCATTTATTATATGTAGGCTTACCCTGTTACTTTAACAACTTGGGAGGCTTCTGCGCAGATGGGGTAGTGCTTCAGATGAAGATGTGCAGACAACTGAAATACAGTATATCACGTTAGTTAAATCCATGTTATAAATTCTAGCCATGACACATTTTCTCTCCAATGTTGGAGCTAATGATTTTTTTACGACCTCTGGCATGGTCATAGATGATGAAAATTGCTAGTAATTCACTTTACTCTAATACTTAAATGTTTTCTGCTAAGGAGTACAAAGTGTCATCCGCAGAAATGATTAAAAACCGTCATGTTTGTTAATCACAGACTATAAAGCACGTTTAAACAAAGCAATGAGGAAACGACGACATCTTGCACGGCGCTGTCACGTGGTCGTAAAACGACATTTGCGCTAAACGCGATTTGATGTGCAGCTTGCAAAGGTTAAGTGACGCCGGTGCAAAGGACCAGACACGTGATCAGACTTAAACCATCACGATGCATGGACCAGCAACGAGATTTATTGCCGTTAGATGTGGCAGTTAAAGCCAGACATGCGAGGAGTCGAACCGCGTGTTCGCGCTAGGTGGCAAAATGGATACATCAATTTAACGGCATAAATCTGTGAAGATAATTCCCGGAGGAGGACGTCGGGAAGGTGGTGCGTTCTATCACTTCCCAACAACACGGTGCGCTTTACAAGACGCGGTAGCGGACTTATTCCCTGGGCCCCTTGATGCTGTAAACGATGTGCGAGATGCTGCACGTGTTTTTACCTACGAGTGAACCAAGCAGCGTTGCTGTGATCTACTAGGGCCAGCTGACACGAGGCTGCGGCTGTAAGGAGATACATCAAGTCTACTTAGTGGGTTGGGTTTGGGCACAGAGAGGCCACTTCTGGAATCGATCAAGTTACAAGATGGCTAATTAAATATTCACGGTGCATGTACAATTTAAATGTCTAAATAAGAATTACTTTAGCTTCTTACCTCATTGGCTATGGATGACTTGGGACAGCATGTTAAGAGCGTCTAAAACTAAAAGCAGTGGAATTTGTTTGGTAACTTGGCTTCTTGAGGAGGGAAGCAAAAAAAATGGTTTCCTCAACAACGGAGCCACCTGGTGTTCAATTAAGGGATTTCCGCAAGCAAAGGCAAAAATAAAAAAATTAAACTTCCTACAAAATGCGACCCAAACAATCACAGAGGACAAATGCGTAAAATGTTGTATTTTTATTTAGTCCACTTTAAAATTTACAATTTTCTCTGAATTCATTAAAAAAGAGCATAATCAGATTTGCAGTCCACATCACATCTAAACTGCAAGAAAGAAAAAAAAAACTAGTATGAAATTGACATCATAGGCACAGTTTTCAGTATAAGTACTACATGCTTAAATAGCTTATGGCATAATATATACAGCAAAAAAAAATGTTGATCTCCGGTGATAATACATGCTTGGGACGTTTGACTCCAGAGTTTGACGGGGTTAGTAAGACTAAGACTAAAAAATAAAAATTACAAACACGGTATTTACAATTGATTTGTTTTCGTTTAAACTTGTTAAGGCAGTCTGATGATAAGCCAAGAGTGTACAATGCTCCGATTGAAATAAATTAAAAACTAAAGAGGAAAAAGAAAGACAAAAAAAACAAACAAAAAAAGCCAACTGAAACTACGACTAGACTGGTGGTCATTGAAGTGAGCACTTTCTTGAGATCTCTACCACACAGTAGTCTGCGTGTAGTCTGCATGGCCACATAGTAGTCTGCATGGCCACACAGTAGTCTGCATGGCCACACAGTAGTCTGCATGGCCACACAGTAGTCTGCGTGGCCACACAGTAGTCTGCATGGCCCGAGAACACCCAAGCTATTCATAAATGTGACATCCCGCCGGACAAAAAAAAAGGAAAAAAAAAAAAAGCCAAAATAAATAAACAAACAGCGGTTAGTATTTCCCAAAATGAAAGTACCTGATGTCACCCAAGTTTGATACCTGTGCATAACTTATAGAAAGCCGGTCACTTTCTTTTGAAAAACTCACAGTAATTTTATCCTTTCTCACACCTTCCGATACCGTCGAGCAAGGCACAGGATTCTACCCTGCAGAATCCCCGCGCCGTGGAGCAACTCACTCTGGATGTTCCGTATTACAAATAAAGGGCACTTTTTTCTTGTTTGTTTATATACATAACACTTTTGTACACAAAAATTGGCTGTGGCAATTTTCTTGTCGTGGTCATTCACGGAGGGGTCGGCGATGGTTGCGCTACGCCGTCGGCGTCCATTTGCTCGCCGACGGTTTTTTCTCCAACAGTGGGCCCGGAAAGTCATCCGTTTCATGAATGAGCTGCAGACAGACTGACCTCTGATCTGTGTCCGTACGAAGCATATTAGTCCTTTTTAAACAATCTCATAGCCTTGGAGGGGTGGGGGGAGAGAGAGAGAGAGAGAGAGAGAAAGGAAGTGACATCGCCGCTCGCTTGGTTAGGGGAGGGGTACTCTTCACCTTCACTCTCCCTGAACACAGAACCCATCAGCGTCATAATTTAAGGGAAATGTCAGTCCTTTCCTCCAGTAGTTGACCAGCCCCTTCCACGTTGAAAAGGGGGGGGGGGGGGGGGGAGTCAATGTCCACATGTGATTCATCCGTCGGTTTGCTCCAAACTCCGAACTCCCGAAGCAGTCGCCGTCGCTCCTGTCCTCTTCCCTCCACACTGCCTCCACACTGCACACAACACAGCTTATTCCTGGCTCTCGCCGTCCCCCTTCCTCGAAACCACCCACCACGGAGGTGTTGGGGGTGGGAGGGGGGGGGGGGGGGGGGAGGGGGGGCTGAGCGCCTGTCCCAGCCCCCCTCCCCCCACACCCCCACCCACCTCCCCCCACAAAGAGCAGTGTAAACTAAAGCCAGCTCAGTTGGCTGCGGGAGCTCCTGGAGCCATCCCACTAAAGGACCTCGGTGATGTGGTGCAGACTGCAGGGAGCCAGAGTACATCCTCAGCCAAAAACGGGAAGCGGGGGGCTGTTGGCGTGGGTGGGGTGTTTGGGGGGGGGGGGGGGGGGGCAAGGTGGCGCCGGGGAGCGCGCCCGGGGGGAATCACTTGGGTCCCTTGGTGGGAGCGTCCGTCTCCGTGGACTGGCGGCCGTCGTTCCACGCCTCCCGCGTGCTCTTGAGCGCCTGCGTCCGCTGCTGGTCGACCACCACGTAGTCCACGCGCTCGTCCGACGCCGCCATGCCCGCCCCGGTGCTCTTCTTCTGGAGAGGAGACGCGGGCGCAGTGAGCAGAGTTGCGTTGCGTGACGTGCGCTCATTGCATCGTACATTCATCAGAGATATCTCGGACGCAGGGGGTGAGACGGGTGTTCATCTATGTATTCATTCATTCATTCATTCAGTTATTCTAGGTGTCTGACAAACTAGCACAAATGTTGAGGTGAGGTATGTCGACGTGAATAAAGATCACGTCTCAGTTGTGAGCATCACATTGGTAGAGCACAGAGGGAAACACAAAGACACATGATTTCGACGAATGTATAATGCTTGGAACAGGTTAGCGGTGTTAGCCTCGAACGACATATAGAGCACCACCCGTCTGAGGCGGTGGAGCACGATGCCTACCTTCCTGGGTGGGGTAGACTTCCCCGGGTCCAGGTCCAGGTCCAGGTACTCCACCTGCTTCTCCTCTTTGGGCTTCACCACTGGGCTGCTCCCTCCGTCCGCCGTCTTGGGGGCATTTAGCTTCATGTTCTAGGAGGAGAATTCACCCACAGTCCTGCTTAGTCAGTAGCCATGGCGACGTCGGGAAAGTCTAGTCACGCCAACATCAGGACCGAAAAACACGGTGAGTGGTGTTAATTCTGAAGTGGGAATTTGAGTGAGTACGGAGGTTAGCGCTAGGATGATGATAAACAAAATAAAAACCCACTGAAAAACAGACAGACAAGTCTCCTACTCTCTACCTAACACCAGCCTACGTATGGTCAAATAAGCAGCTTCTCTGTGTTTTTTTCCCCCACTATCATATGGCGATGCTTGCTTCCTGGCCCCTGCGGCTCGCATTCTACTACTGCCTTGACTTGAGTATCGATATGGGTTTCACACGCTGTGTGGCGGTGGGGGGGGGGGCTAGAAGGGTGGGGTTGCAGCAACATGCACAGGCTACGCTAGCCAGCCATGCCCTGCTCACCTCCTCCAGGGAGTCAAGCTCATCCACCTCCCTCTTTACAGGGGTGATGGGGACAGTGCAGTAGAAGGACTCCTCTCTGCACCGGGCCGAGTGGGAGGAGGTGAAAAGGGAGAGAAAGGGGACGGGGGGGGGGGGGGGGGGGGGAAAGCATCACATAAAAGGAGGAACCCAAGGAGGAGGAGGAGGAGTTGAAATGGTCAGGAAGGCATCCGGAACGCAGAGGCAAAGAAAAAGGGAGCAAAGTTTTGACGCAAGAAAAACAGAGCAGGAAGGTACAACAACGGGAGGGAGAATAAAAGGTCATAAAGTAAGCATGTGAGCGATACACAGGAGGATTGTCGCCAAAGACCAATAAGGAAAAATAAAAAGGAAAACATGTGTGACGGTGGCAAATTATGACAGTAAGTACCCACACTGTAGGAGAGAGCCCCGCCTCTGTGTGAACAGTTTCACAACAAGAAAGGACCGGCTTCAGCCGTTTCTAATAAGTTGATTATGAGCCCAAAGAGATTAAACTAAATCACTTACAGCACTAGAAAATGGGGTGAGGGGGGGGGTCTCAGCCGTTACAGTAAAGGTACTTAATGAAGCATGAGGAGGAGGAGGAGAATGTTCCAGAAGAAAGCAGACCTGAAGCAGCAGCGGCAATAACAGAAAACCCAAAATGAGAGGAAGGGAACATTTTAAAACACGACTGTGGAGAGAAAGAGCGACAGATGAGGCAGAAAAGAGGAGCCCATCTAGGAAGGCTAGATGCTGGGAGGCCGAAACTTCTCGATGCAAACGTCAACGTCAGCCTCAAACGCCCTCCCTGAGAGTCTTTCGCCACAGCCCTGGACCGGGGCGTGTGCCCTGCTGTGAACCATGTACTCCTTTAGATGAAGCTAGACATGTCTGTCTCCACCCCCCGCCCCCAATTACAGCTACAAACACAATGTGTGTCGTCACATCGACTGACTTAACAGGTAAAAAGAGGAGGAAATCTGAAAGGAAATAAGGGTGTGTGGGTGGGTGTGGGGGTACAGGGGGTACGGGTACGGTGACAGGAAGGAACCCATGCAGCAGCCTGACAACATGTACGAGTAGTGGTGGTGCGGTGGTCTGGTGTCACATACTAGTTCGTCTGAGGACATGTTAGAGAGCATGGCTACATAGTTCTCGTCACAGTCATCCGAGTCGGTGCTGGAGGCCATGCTGTGGATGGAGGTGGGCCGCGGGGGCATGGGGAACCTGGAGGGACTGGGGGAGGAACGACCAGAACTGTTTAACACAACACAACCGCATGGCGCCCGGCGTTTCTTAAGAGCGTGCAAACATACACGCACACACACTCACACACACGCACGCACATACACGCACACACACGCACGCACGCGCACACACACACACACGCGCACACACGCACACACACGCACAGGCACACACACAGAGACAGACAGACAGACAGACACGTCAAAGCAACAACAGGGGCTCACAAAGGGAGCCGAACATAACATGGATTCTACTGCTGTGTGAACGTACCCATAGCTGCCACTGTTATGTAACCCACCATTGCAGCCAGTGGAATCCCTTCGACTTTGAACGAGTGAAAGAAAAACAAGCCGTGAACCATCGTCATTTTACAGGCCAACAGAAATGCTTTTTCGTGTGTTAAAGGTATTTTTTTTGTTGTGTGGTGCCGTCGTTTTTTTTTCACCCCACCAATAAGCTCCCCAAAGCTCCGTCTGTCACTTCTGTTTCGGTGTCACGGCGTGGGACAGACAGTATGAAGTTACACTACGGTAATGCATGGGCGAATGGACGAGGTGGGCTAGAGTCGGGCTACTGTGCTTCGTTTACGCACACACACAACAACAACAACAACAACAAAAGGCGGGTGAGAGGCGCTGAGATGCGCGGAGCCGTCTGGAGACTTACTCTCTGGCGAAGGTGCGCGTGTCCGGCGAGCGCACCGGAGCGCAGGGCTCCTCCCACTCGGGCAGCGGTTTGATCTCCAGGGGGGCGGGCTTTCCTGTGGGGAACGGGACAACATCTGTCAATCACGCCGCAGACGCCCGGGACACGCAAGAGTGTGATGTTTGATGCATAAAATATGCCGTGTGCCGCTGGTGTCGGGCTCCCTGCATCAGTTCATCAGACGTGATGCAGGTCTGCGGAGCCGCGGCATCGAGAGCAGAGGAATGAATGTTCAATACATGTTAAGTAATTAACCAGATTATGATAGAAAATGTACATTCCATCTAATGAATGAGTGAAAAGTTAAAAGATTCACAATTTTTTTTTGGCTAGTTTGGTTTGAACTATTATGAATCCGCTATAACGAATATAAGAAATGTCCTTCTTATATTTGCTGATGCGTTGTTGTGGTTGTACATTTTCCTACAGAAGCATCTGTTCGGCCATGTTTCCTTGGCTGCATAAGAACATATTTAATAGCACTATTGCACAGTAATCGTGGTTAACCAAAAGTGACACGGGAGAAATGTTGTGTTAATCTCCAAATAATTAGCTTAATAGCAAGGCAAGTATGAATGGTTAGTTTAAAAGATTGGAAGACACATTCCCAGTGGATAAAGGCTCATGAATCTCCAAACGGAATATTACATTTTCTACGACTCAGAACTATGAGCCCATTAAAAAGAATAAGACCCATTAATGCTTGTTGATCAGAGCTTGCGTCATTTTCTAATCCTCGCTGAACATTGTGGCGGAGGGATTTGCACCTTAGCAGAATATAAACGGCGCCGAGATAAAACTAACTCATTAAATAGTTAATTAAAATGAAACGGCACTGTTAAGTTAATCAAAAGACACTTTAGATCCAAAGTGATGTCTAATGAATCAGGTGGTGGAGGTGTGTGTGTGTCGGGGCGGGGGGGTCTGTAGTGTGATCCTGCTCAAGGGCGCCCTGGATACCTAATCCTAGTAGCTTTGGGCAGGGAGTCGGGCAGCCCAATCCCTCCACTATCCCGGCTCCATTGTACCTAATTGATATTTATCATCCCGGGTGGAACCGAGCGGCCTGTGTGTGTGTGTGTGTGTGTGTGTGTGTGTGTGTGTGTGTGTGTGTGTGTGTGTCTGTGTCTGCCAAGCGGTTGGTGTAAAAGTCAACAGTGTCCCCGGTGGAAGAGTGGTGTGCAGTGAGAGGGAGAGACAGGTTGTGCTGAGAACAACATCACGGTGTCACTGAGTCGTCGATGTACATACCCTTGCGCCGTCTCTTCGGAAACTCCCCTACGGTTTGCGAGTCGGTTCGTTCTAATCCAACAACCTTTGCTCTTATATTTTTAGGACTCTGACCTGATTGGTGGAAGAAGACAAACATTTTTGGAAGATCAAATCAAACTAAATATAGCCCTGGCCCAAATGTCCCCATACCATGCCATGCCATGCAAAGCCCCAGGCCTTTCATTGCCCTTAAATGACACTGAATCAATACGAGCAACCGACCAACCAAACACTGCGGTTTAAAATACACTGTGTCGCGGCTGCAGCCTTCGCCAACACACTGCGACATGCACATTGCGCCATGCACGCCACGCCACGCTCTGCAGCCCTCGCAGCCCTGCATGCATCAAGAGCTGCTTTGCAACATCGTAAACACAGAGACATTTCATTTTTGCCCATTATCAGAAATATTCTTATTTTGTGTAAAAGTGTGCCGTGGGATCGACCGCACACTATACATGGACAGTGCCCTCTGAAATGATCGCCCCTCAAAGCCCTTATCACAGTACAACAGAGACAAGAACAGACATCAAGTGATAAAGGTCAAAGCAGCGCCATGCCAAAGAACAAAGGCCCCGAAAGTGCAGCAGTACACAAGACAAGTTCGATCGAAAACGAGTTCAATCGCAGCTGTAAACTGAAACAGGTTTTGAATGGTTCAAATGTGTGTCATGGTTTGTGTCCTAATCCAACTTAAGCGAACCCATTCCAGTCAGACAATCTGCTACGTGTGTTTGTTATGTAATGAGATGACGCAACACTTGTGGCAAAGTCAATATCATGAAACGATATCAACGGGAGGGGAAAAATGTGGCTGAAATCACGTGAGCTCCAGGAAACAATCGTAGAAACAAAGCATATGAGAGCAACAACGTCTAGCCTGACCTCTGGGTTTATTGTCGGTTTAAATTATGGGATGCCCGTCTGTGTGTTCCTGGCACTGCCGTTCACTCTCTCTGTGCAATTAGGTCTCAAAGAAAGGACTCCATTCACAAAACAAGAGACAATGGGGACGGATGTATCAAGTGATACATCACCCTCGCCGTCGCCACCCCCCCCCCCCTCCCCATCCCAAATAGATTACAACCCCCCCCCCCCCCACTCTAAAATGGCTCCTGCTCAGGCTCCTTGGACCAAGCTACGTTTAATAGGAAGATTACCGGGCAGAATCAGACAGGAAGTGTCAGATGGAAAACTAAATCAGCTAATGGAGACATGGAGTTGCTTTGTGCATGTGTGTGTGCATGTGTGCGTTCGCGGCAAAACATTATCCGAGGCGTAAAATGCGTAAATGTCGAGAAACGTGTGTAAGAAAAAAAAATAAAATAACATGTTCATGTTACGAAGAAGTGCAAAAATGAAACAGAGGCGAAGCAGAGCAAAAACAAACAAAAAAAGAAATAATAAAAGCAGGCGAGCGAACTACAGCATTCGAGCGGGCAAAAACTAAAAGCGCGACGACAAACGCAAACAACAAGCTGACGCACCTTTGCGGTCGGGTTTGAGGTTGCGGTCCACCGGAGGGGGCTGGCAGTCGCTGATGAGGATGGGCCGGCGCGGGGGGGTCTTGGGGCTGGAGCGGAAGCCCATGTGGGCGGGCGGGGGCACCTGCTTGCCCAGGGAGGAGAACTCCACGGTGCCGGGGGTCATGGGCACGTAGTTGGCCTCCATGATGGGCTCCGGCAGGCTGCCCGAGTGGTGGTGCGACGGGGAGTTGGCGCTCATGGGGACGTAGTTCTGGTCCATGTCCTCCGTGGACTGGCTGCCCACCGGCAACATGCCCTTGTTTTTCTGTGGATGTGCCGCACACACGCACACAAACATTGCACACGCAGATACACACACACAGACACACACACACACACACACAAACATTGCACACGCAGATACACACACACACACACACACACACACACACACACACACACACATTGCACACAAACATTGCACACGCAGATACACACACACACACACACACACATTGTACACAAACATTGCACACGCAGATACACACACACACACACACTTAGCAAGCCTGCAGCACATATTTTTTGGGGGATATTTTTCAAGAACTTCCAAGAACCCGATGCCATGAAGACGTTGCTTCCAGGGAACCAGAAGATAAATATCAAGCACACTCACAAAGTAGCTGTTGAAGCTTTCGTTGAAGTCAAAGGAACAGCTCTTGTCTGACGGAAAGGTCCTGGGGATGTCGTAGCACTCCTGGGATCCAAAATCTGCAAAGCACACGATCACAACCATTTCGCTGAGCCGAGACAAACTTATTCACCAGGGGGAGAAAAATAAATACACAAAAGGCATCTGTGATTTTACAGACAACACGGCACATGGCAGTTTGTGTCTGGTGGCTAGTTTATGGATCATCCCGACCATCTGAACAAGATGAATATAAATCTATACTCCACACGGTAGATTGTAGCACCAGGACCAGTGTGTCATTAGTGGCTCTGCTGTTCTCCTCTCCATCTGCTGGGGTATTAATGCTAATGGCTTTCACTTTGACAACCACAAGAATCACAGAAACTGCTCCTCGGCTTCGCTCAGCATGTCTCTTCTCACGCGCTGCAGTGAAAAAGACCCGGCAGGGAACTGCACTGTGACTGAGGAGGGTCACATGAGATGTGACTGCTTTATTGTGATATAGAACATGCATCCACAATGTAAAAGAGTTGGAGTTGTGTTAGTCGAGCGTATGTCCCAATGTCTATTCTTAGTCGTGAATAGGAGCGGTTTTAGTAAGTGGTGCACGGGTATATACACTGGGGTAATGTTGCATGTATGGCCTCGGATGTTCCTCTGCTGTTGTAATGACAACTATTATCACAAGGGGGCAGTGATGGAAAAGTCATGTAGTACTTCTTCGCCTTCAGGGGTGCGCCACTTGTTCACAAGCCCACTGTTGGGATGTATTCAGGAATACATTCTAATGGCATCTTGTTTGCATGCGCTTCAGTGAAATTATGTTACAGTAACGTTGTCACTGAAGCAGGTGAACTAGAGAGACAATGGCGGACACAACGGCACCTGCTTCAACATGCCATCTAACATAATATCCACATTATCCGACACGCCATCGAAAAACGTATGTCACGGGCTCATCTCGTATCTATAAATTAATTAATCTTCCAATGCTGTTCAATTGACCTGACCCACAGAATAACACACAAAATGCTGCCACTATCTCACACAAGAACCTGATGAAGAACCAAACTTGCATGGCATTACATTTTGAGGGGCTTGTGTCTCAGCAGCAGCGTTATACTTTGTGGTAGTAGGCTACGGCAGCGGCGGACTGATATTACCTAGGTTATCGGCAGAAACTAGTCTCTCAAAATGCGAGGATTCATGCAATGCAAGGTTAACATTATTCTATCAACACAGACATTTACATCGATAGTCTGGCGTTAGTATTTGTTTGTCTCAGGTGTACTGTGGAGTGGGTAAGACTGTTTTTATTAGCAGGCTAGCCAAAACCATTGACTTGTGCTTGCCTAGCACCAGTCAACTCTGCAACTCGAAGAACTGAATGAAATTGAAAATGAGAAGTTGAAAACTTCTCCAATGATAAATAACACACAGGATAACTTGGGAAATGAGGTCCTATGTCCAAAATGCCGAACTGCCCCTTTAACCGCCGGATACAAAAGTGTACCGAGCGCCAACCGCCAGCGGCGTCGCCACAACACCCACCTTTGCGGAGGCGCGAGGAGTCCATGGTGCCGATGGTGTTGCTGCGCAGCGCCTTGCTCCCGGCGCTGGTGGGGACGCAGTAGTTCCCGTCCGCCTCCGACGCCGACCGCGGCACGCAGTACGTATCCGTGGGCGACCGCTCGGCCGGCGGCGGCGGCGGCAGCCCGGACCCCGAGCTCAGCGAGGGCTTGGGCGGTCTGGGCGGGGGCACCACGTCGCCCCCTCCCCCGCTGCTCACGCTTCCCCCGGAGACCTCCCCGCCGCCGCCGCCGCCGCCAACGCCGCCGACCCCCGCCGAGCCGGGGGGCAGCGTGCGGGGCACCTGGTAGGTGCAGTTGGCGCCGGGCGTGGGCGGGATGTCGTAGCTGATGGACAGGTTGCGCAGCTGCGTCTCCATGCCGGACGAGGCCTTGCGCGCCGGCGTGTTGAACACGTAGAGGTCGGCGTCGCTGTTGGCGGCGTCCGGGTGGGCGGCGGGCGACGAGGCCGCCTTGGGCAGCAGCACCGTGTCCTGGGAGTAGCTGCGCGGCAGGAGGTAGAGGCCCGCGCCGCCGCCGTCGTTGGAGAGCGAGGCGCCGCGCGACGGCGGCGAGTCGTAGATGGAGGAGGCGGAGGCCGGGCCGCCGTGCTGCGGGAAGAAGCCGTTGTGCGAGGCGTTGTGCTTGGCCGAGGACGACGTGGACGAGGTGGGCGTGCGGTGCGACGGCAGGTTGTCGTTCAGGTCCGTCTCCGACGACGTGGACTTGGAGCACTCCGTGTGGCTCCTGGAAAGGGGGGACAAACGGGTCAGGGGGGGGGGGGGGTCATGAGGTCAAGACGGCGCCGAAGCACACGTATGGGTTTTTCCCCCCAAAACAGCAGAACACAGAGAGGCAGCCCGCCCTGGGTTTGCAAGCCGTGTTAGGAGGGAGACTGGGGGAGACTGTGGGGGGGGGGGGGGTTCCACCATCTCTGAGTGTTAACATCTGGAGACCCTGTACTCCTAGTGACAGCTATCCCCCCCAACAGAGAGGTTATGAACAGAAATACAAAACACACACACCAACACACACATATAACGTTAATTCAGGGTTGCAGCATCGGGTCCCTGGTAGAACATCATTCACGCACGTCAGACCCAGCTGGGTGTGCGCAGCACAGAGGGCCATGGAGGGATGTGACGTCGCGGTTACGTCGGTACGCAGCGCGGTACGTCGCGGCCGAAGGCCATGCTCGTCAGCATGCGCTGCTTGTCAGCAGGGTCCGTAGGTACATGCTCGCCGCAGCACGTGTGCATATAAAGCGGGTATCGTATGTTGTCGTGCGTTAGTCCAGTGGTGCGTCGACACACACACACGCGCGCGCGGCGGGACCCCGGTTCTCCAGCTGGAGGTACGGGGAGGCCGGGGGAGGCCGGGGGGGGCTGGGGGTGGGGGGGCACTCACGGACAAGCCTGGGGACTGTGGCTCTCACACTCCTCCAGGAGGAGGTACTCCTGCTCCGGCACCCCGGGGGAGGGGGGAGGCCCAACGGAGCTACTGCTCTCCCCCACCGCACAGGGGGAGGGGGAGGAGGAGGAGGAGGAGGAGGAGGAGAAGGAGGAGGAGAAGGGGGAGGAAAAGAGAGGGAAAGGCAGAAATTAAATAAGGAGAAGTGAAGAGAATAGCGAGTGGACTGGACAGGGATGGACGGTGAGCGGTGAGAACGGGAGAGGAAGGCAGAGCAGGTGTTGACCGGTGAAAACTATCAGGGCAGAGTGCTGGGAGATGAGTGCACGGGCGCTTCACATCAACTCCCTCCCTCTCACACACACGCTGAGAGAGAAACACTCCCTTGCACACACACACACTCACTCCCCTGAACACGCACGCGCGCACACACACTCACTCCCCTGAACACACGCACACGGGCACACACACTCACTCCCCTGAACACATGCACACACGCACGCACACACGCACGCACACTCACTCCCCTGAACACACGCACGCACACACGCACACACGCGCACACGCGCGCACACAGACACACGCGCACACACACACGCGCACACACACACTCACTCCCCTGAACGCACGCGCACACACACACACACACACACACACACAGCGCGCCCCCCCCCCTTCCTTCAGGCCCACCTGTTGGCGTCGGGCTTCTTGCTCTCACAGTTGACCAGCCACAGGTAGTCCTGGGGCTCGTCCAGGCTGGACTGGGAGTCCAGGTGGCGCACGCTGACGGGCTGGTAGGGCGGGGGCACGTTGGTCAGCATGGCGGCGGGACCCCCCAGCAGAGGGTGGGGGGGCGCGTCCACCACCGAGCTGCCCCCCATGGCGGACTGGTGGGCCGCCTTGGCTGCCTCTGTCGGGACGCGGGATTCAGAAATAGCATGTTGCAGTTATGACATCATCGTGTTGTACATCACCGCCCACCAGAGGTGTGGGGATCTGGACGCATTTTAAAACACACTTCAGTATATCGGGTTCCTGGGTTGCAGCCCTGCCCGTGGCGTTCAGCTCTTTGAGTTGTACCTTGGCACGAATACTTGGATGCACATGGATTAATGAAGTTTGATTGATTGACCGGTGTGAATGTTTTCTTTTAGGCGCACAACATTTTTTTTTTTTTAACTTCTTTTCAAACCCAGTACACTCTCTCTCTCTCTCTCTCTCTCTCTTCTCTCTCTCTCTCTCTCCCTCTCTCTCTCTCTCTCTCTCTCTCTCTCTCTCTCTCTCTCTCTCTCTCTCTCTCTCTCTCTCTCTCTCTCTCTCTCTCTCTCTCTCTCTCTCTCTCTCTCTCTCTCTCTCTCTCTCTCTCTCTCTCTCTCTCTCTCTCTCTCTCTGTGTGCACATAAATATGCGTAGATCTGCCTGTCTGGGCAGCACTCGGGTAAATACATTAATTAATTACGAGCCATCCGTCTTTAAAATACATCACCTCCCACACACGTGCCGCGCTCGGCCACGGGATTGCAAAAGCAACAGTTTGTCGAGTTGCATTCTCCCGTGCGGCCAAAGCTAAAGGCTGAGAGGCTCCGTGTTAAACATACAAAGAGAGACACACAAACACAGTGTAGTAGTAGTGCACCGCCACAGAGCAAGGACGGCCATACAGGCTCTAGTACACAGATACAGAAAGATGTATACAGTGTATACTCAGTATCTGTATATGTGTGTTTATATATACATATATATACACACACAGTGGTCAGAGCAAGCAGTACACATGAGAGAGAGAGAGAGAGAGAGAGAGAGAGAGAGAGAGAGAGAGAGAGAGAGAGAGAGAGAGAGAGAGAGAGAGAGAGAGAGAGAGAGAGAGAAAGGAAGAGAGTTTGTGTGTCCTTTTATAAATGTCTGATGTGTCACCATGCGGCAAGGACATCTCAATGTGCCTTCTCTCGTTGTGCCACACACACAGACACACTACACACTCTCTCTCTCGGCTCTCCCACAGAATCTCCTCAAGGTTTCGCCGCCTCCACGTGAGTCTGCTATTCTGTTCTTCTCTGCCGCCTGATAAACAGTCTGCAGATGACTAGGAGCAGGGGGGAGGACGAGGACGAGGGACAGCTCGAGAGAAAACACCTCTCTCTCTCTCCCTCCCTCTCTCTCTCTCTCTCCCTCTCTCCCTCTCTCTCTCTCCTTCGTTTTCTCACCCGCTCAGTCAATACCAGCGGACTGACACACAGACACACACACACACCTTGGCAGCTACACAGTCTAAATGCGGCTCTCGTCTTCATTTTTCTTTGCAAATTCATCTCTACCTTGACAGTGCATTGTGTGTGTGTGTGTGTGTGTGTGTGTGTGTGTGTGTGTGTGTGTGTGTGTGTGTGTGTGTGTGTGTGTGTTATTAGTTGAGATTTACAGATTTACAGACATACATTTGAGTGGGGGGGGGGGGGGGGGGTGTAGGGTCAACCGCAGCGTTAGCGTTAGCCCGGCGCGAGCAGCAGAGGTGGAGGCTCCGCCACAACAGGGCTGAGCGCCGGCCTTGGAGTTAGGTAAGAGCTGCTGCCGTCGCCAAGTTACAACAGAAGAAGAGGAGGGGGAACAACATGGAGTCCCTGACTATCTCTCTGTAGGTGGAATTTGGCACATCGAGAAGTTCACCTCAAACCCAAACAGACCCACCGATTCGGCGGTGAAGTATGCGCAGCAAATACCACACATTTCTTTTTCACTTTGGGGACGCTGGAGCGGGGGGTGGGGTGGAGAGATAGAGCAACAGAGGGGGGGAGAGAGAGGGGGAGAGAGGCAGCGCGAGCGAGAGACAGAGAGAGGCAGAAAGTGTTAAGATTTCGAGATGAGATTAAGAGAGGGAGAAGGACAGAGAGAAGGAGAGCGAGGGAAGGGGAAAGAACGCAAACGACAGGACAGAGAGAGAGCGATAGAGAGAGAGAAAGAGAGGTGGAGAGAGAGAGAAAGAGAGAGGTGGAGAGAGAGAGAAAGAGAGAGGTGGAGAGAGATGGACAAAGCAAAAGAGGTGTAAAATGGGACAGAACGGGAAATCGCACGAAGAAAGGAGTTGATGGTTGAATAGCGCACAATGCTTTGATTATCCAGCCCTGGGAACAGAGGGTAACACGATCCTGGTCTCAACACGCCACAAGAAGGCCTCCAGAACATGGCCTTCTGGCACATTCTGCCATTAAAGCATCTGACAGACGCACACCAGCTCAGTGCTGACACAAAACCAGAGAGCAGCCAGGCCTGCGTCGCCAAGCCTATTTGGCGCTGCTGGCTTTATTCTGACACCTAGCCCAATATCATTACCGTCAGTACAGCTCACTGAAGTAACACCATGTCAACGAAAGGCTGCATGGTTTGTGGTCTGCTGTGCATACATTAAAGGTGGGTGGATTCCCACTGCTGTGCACATGGCGTGACGGGGATGCACTCAGGGCACCGCGAGACACTTCGGCGCGTGTACATGCACCGTGTTAGCGATGAAGCTAACCGCGGCTATCTGGCCGCAGGGTTTTTGGCTTGCGAGGCGCTGTGCGCTACCAGAGCAGCCGCGGTGGCGTCGGGGGGGGGGGGGGCCTTACCGTCGTCGGTGGGGTTGAAGCCGCATATGTCGCAGATGCAGCGCACCCACTTGTTCATCTCGTCCTCCGTGTCCGCCACCAGGTAGAACACGCGGTCGATGGTCTTTATGTCGAAGATGAAGCTGTGCTCCAGGTCCTTCTTGTTGAACGTCAGACCAGCATCCACCTGGGAAGCACACCACGGACCCAACGCACCTCAGTGTTAGCTCACAGAGTGTGACATTAGCATGTGTCATTAGCACGCTCGATGCCGTTTCAAACTCCGCCCCCTTTAGCGGCGAGCGGGTAGCATGTGTCATTAGCATGCTCGATGCCGCTTCAAACTCCGCCTCCTTTAGCGGCGAGCGGGAGCATCTGCCCCGGAGGTACGACGGAGAGACCCGCCGCCCGGCCCCGCCCAGCGGACTGTACCGACCCAGGAGGGGCCCGGCAGGCTGGCCCGCCCGACCCATCGCCCAACGCCTGTTGGGACGCCACCCACGGCTTGTGATGTCACTAATGGACAGCGCACGCGCGCGCGTGTGTGTGTCTCGTACCTGCTCGCACAAGTTGAGGTCGATGACTCGGATGGGCTTCTTGGCGTGGTCATTCTTGTAGTACTCCAGCACGTCGGGGTCGCCCGTCAGACGGCCGCTGCGCAGAATGAACCACCGCTTCTTCCATGCCTGTTGGGTGGGATGGAGGTCAGAGGTCAGAGGTCGTTCTCATCCCGAGACAGGATGTTGCCCACTCCCCATATTGACCGTATATGGTCATCGGGTGATAACGGCCTTTGTTTAGTTTTTTGGGTTTTTTTTGCAAATCAAATGATTGTGAGATTATGAAGTCAGTCATTTTCTAAACCGCTTATCCTCTAGAGGGTCGTGGGGGCCGGAGCCAATCCCAGCTGCAACGGGCGAGAGGCGGGGTACACCCTGGACAGGTCGCCAGCCTATCACAGGGCTAACATATAGAGACAAAACACCATTCACACTTACATACACACCTATGGTCAATTTAGAGACACCAACTAACCTAATCCCCAACCTGCATGTTTTTGTCTGTGGGAGGAAGCCGGAGTACCCGGAGAGAACCCACGCAAGCACAGGGAGAACATGCAAACTCCCCACAGAAAGGTCCCAGGTGGATTCGAACCCAGAACCCTCTTGCTGTTAGGCGACAGTGTTAACCACTGCACCACCGTGCCGCCCAAATCAAATGATGATGATTATTATTATTACTAGTTGAGCATGGGTCTGAGTCGACCCATGCTCGACTCAGAAACCCCCCGACCACACATAATAAGACCGTCGCCGCATCGAAGACAGACAGCGTCTGTCCGCCACGATGCTGGACGCGCGATGTTATCAATCGAAGCCCAAGTGACATTTCTGCCATTCTGACGCCCTCCCACCAATGTGGAGTCTCAGCGCCAAGCGCTTTCACCGCCGGGAGAAATATTCCTCCGCCGCCTGCAAAACAAGAGGGGTCACGAACTCTGGAACACGAGCTCCGGGCAAAAACACAAGAGGGCTTTTCACTGTTCCTCTGTCCCCTCTGCAGAGTGCTGTGTTCACAGCCCATTGTTTCCTTAACATGAATCAGCGCTGAGAGGGGAGGGGGGGGGGGAGGGGGGGGGGTGTGGTGGAGAGAAATAAAAACACGCTATAAATAACAAGAAAACCAAGGTGGGGTCAGATGGAATTCTTCAAACGCATTAAAACAAGGAGTGCAACAAGACAAACAGCACAGCCAATTGAAAAGCCAAACGGCCGCCGAGAGCCGGGGACCCCCCGGTCGGCCGGCCGGCGTGAACACGGCAGAACACAGGCGGGGCGTTTGTTTTATGCCTGCTCTGTTTTTGTTTGGGTTCGAGTGGGGAGCTTGTTTTAAACAAACACTTGAAGCCATACCCCCCCCCTCCTCTGTTCCACTGTTTAAACCGCCACCGGGGCGCTGGTTTGTCGGCGGGCCAGCTCGCCCCCCCCCCGCACGCGCGCGCGAACACGGACAGCGCCGCACCTTTCCCCTCCGCCAAACGGGCCCGGCTGGAACCCGAGGCAACGCACGCACGGCGCGTCCACGCGGGGCTGCCCGCTCCAAAGGAAAACATCCGCCAGATGTAAAGGGATGAGCTCGTCCTCCGCACACGCACACGCACACGCACACACACACACACACACACACACAAATTAAAGACTCCAGCGTCTACGTCTCCCGGTGCAAGTGCTCTGAAAGGCCCCATCCCCACCCCCAGATTTATGACTTTCTTTCTATACTTTTTTTGTTGTTAATCCTCTCCCTCGCCACTGCAACAGATCAGCACAATGCACTCCCTATGACACAGAAACAGCTGTCAAACCGCTGCCCCCCCCCCCCCCCCCCCCCCCCTCCCCGCAAGTTCATAACGAGGTCGCTCACGATAGTGACGTAACCCAATGACACAGGGGGGGGGGGGGGGGGGGAGTACCTCCACAGGACTACACACAACAACCCCCGCCTACATGATATCGCCCCCACATCCCCATCACCTACATCATCATCACACGCCCTCGCCAGAACGCTGGCGGGGCAACGGTTTCACGAGGAGGCCCCGCGACGTAACCCGAGCGGCGTGGGCAGACCGCCCAAACTCATCACTTCCCAACATTTGCAAAGCAAAAAAAAAAAAAAAGACGAATAATCCATAACCCTGCGGCCGTCAGTGCGGCCAGCGTTGTGTTGACCTCAGCTTGCGAGAGGCTTCAGCGCGCCGGCCCCTCAGCGAGACGCCGTTGTGGTGCCGGGCTGCGGTCAGATACGGGGGGGGGGGGGGGGGGGGGTTGGACAGGGAGATACTCTCTAGTACATGACAAAGCACTCTGGATCAGGTTGCCCCCCCCCCCCCCCCCCCCAAGGGAGCCCTGCGGTGGGTTAAGGGGTGCAAAGAGCTTCAGTTACCCGCCCCGTCTGCCCTGCCCCACCATAGCTGGGCCAGGTCCTGCTGCCTGCAGTGTGTGAGACCTGGCGGGGTTATCTGGGTTGGACGACGGGTGCTCAGTGGGGCTGAGGCTGCTCTGAAGGATGGATCAACCAAACCCGCCGCAGACAAAGATGGAGATGGCGGAGGGTGCATGTGGGGAAGTAACGCTGCAGATTGGCTTGGTTCAGTGGTGTTCAATGTTGGGAGAGGCATTTGGCATTATGTTCATTATCAATAGTTAATAGCTGGACATTGACCACGTGCAGCTCACACACACACACACACACAGGCACACGCACACACACAGACACACACGCACACGCACGCACACACACACACACGCACACGCACACGCACACACACACACACCACACACGCACACGCACACACACACGCACACATTTAACCCAAAACCTAGTGCCGTCTCCCCACAGCACAATCTACCCCATTGTCTGCCCAGAGTCGCATCACAGCATCCGCAACATATCATCATGTATTAAACCAAAACACACAGGCAGTTGGCTGAGAAGCAGCCCTGTACACCCAGCAGCGCAGCCTACCTCTTCCTGTGGTCCGGTTCAGAGGCTACGGCCGACCCAGCCCACACCGGAGCGCGTTGATCCCCGAATAAGCCATCATGGGCGCGTTGATCCCCGAATAAGCCATCATGGGCTGAAAACTGTTGAATTAGACGGACCGTCTTACAAGAGCCCCGCTGGTGTTAAAAGTCTCCACGTACTGCCCAATGCATCAGCTGACCGCTGGCGCTGGCACTTACTCGTGTACAAACACGGCGCACACGCGCACACACGCGCACGCGCACACACAAAAGGATCCCCACGCGAGACATCTTTTTTAAAAACCGGGACCCGGGGCCGAGTCAAAACCAACAAGGCGGTGAAACAATCTGAGGACCGAGTGTGAGTGCTGAACTCCTACCCCGGAGTTAAGGGGCTACAGGGAGGGTGGAACTAAGATTGGACCCTTGGCATGTCGTGTCCCCCCACACCCCTCCCCTCCTTGTGTCTTCTGATTGGGAGAGAAACAGGAAGACACCCCGAGAGTGTAGTAGACCCTCTGGTCTGGCCCTGCCCTGCGACACGCTGAGACGCACAGAGAGGCCATTGAGGAGCTGGACTTGGCGAGGAGATGCCATCGGTGTAGAGTCACCAGCTGACCTGTGAGCGCCACATGGGGGCAAAGGGGCAGATATGAGCGGACGGGTGGGTGGAGGGAGAGATTGATGGATGGATAGGTGGTGTGGGGGGACAGTCAATAAAAAACACGGGGCCGAGACAATACGTCACACACTGAGAGGGAAAGCACCAGTGAAACAGAGAGAGAGAGAGAGAGAGAGGAGAGAGAGAGAGAGAAGAGAGAGAGAGAGAGAGAGAGAGAGAGAGAGAGAGAGAGAGAGATGAGAGAGAGAGAGATGAGAGAGAGAGGAGAGAGAGAGAGAGAGGGAGAGGCACATCAGATGGACGGCGACTGCCTGCATTTATCAAATCAAAAAACATTTTTAAAAAAACCTAGAGCTGTGGGGATTTTGTCAAAATCCAACATTTCGACGCCGTTTCATTTATTTACATCAATGTCCTATCATTGCCAGTTCCAACAGGAGATGGATGTGAAGGCCACACATTGCATCCTAATGCGTGTGGTGTTCCTCTGCACAACCCACATGGACGTTGTGAAACCTCAGCAAGCCACCGCAGAACAACACGCGAGTGGGCCTGTAGCAAAGTGCATCCAGCAAAAGTAACACTGCTACTGAAGAACCGCGTATTTGTCAGTGGTGACTATCCTGCTGCTCATTATTTCGCGGGGACTTAGACGGGGACTTGTCCTGGACAACATTTGTTGACTCGAGATGCAGGGCGTAAAAGGAGTAAGAAGGGGATAAGGGTGTCTTGTGAAAAGGATGACTCTTGAGTGCCTAGTGTGGGGACCTTGGGGTTTCGAACCTGGTACCTTTCAGCTGGGCTACAAACGCCCCCCCAAACCACCGGACCGTCACGCCCCATTATCGTCACCCACGCACACACACACACACACACGCACACGCACACACGTCGTTCAGATGCAATGCAACACGACACGGTCGTTTGCACTGAATAATGCAAGGGAACTGGTTACTGAACCGCTCCCCTCGCCGCCACACTCCGGCCCCGCGGAAGAAGCGTTTTACTGCGGCGCGGTGCACTTAGAAGGGGAGGGGAGGGGAGGGGGGCGGGGGGCCTAACTCCGACTCTGCGCCGCGCTCATCGGATGGATCTAAACGGTCTTTATGCACGCTAATAGCAAGGGCGCGCGGTGCTCTCCAAGACACACACCGTGCTTTAAACCTCCTCCACTGCCTCCACTGCTGGCGTCTCTAATGGCTGGTTATTGAGCGGGCCTGCTGTGGATTCTTTATGTCGTCCTGCGAGGAGAGCACTCGATGGGGCACGCGGGGGCGCCGCGCCATCTCTCGGCGGCGGCGGCGGAGGAGGAGGAGGAGGAGGAGGAGGAGGAGGAGGAGAGGAGGAGGAGGAGAGGAGAGGAGGAGGAGGAGGAGGGGAGGAGGAGAGGAGGAGGAGGGAGGAGGAGGAGGAGGAGGAGGAGGAGGAGGAGATGAGAGCGGCAGCGTTTTCGGAATGTAGCGCGGACGAACACACCACGTGCTGGAAAATGTGGAAGCAGTTACAGACACGGAGGCAGATGGAGGCTGCGCCCGAGTCACACCTTGTGTGTGTGTGTGTGTGTGTGTGTGTGTGGTGTGTGTGTGTGTGTGTGTGTGTGTGCAATAGGATGTTAAAAAAAAGAAGAAAAAAAAAAGAACTAGTGCACATGGAACATGGTATGTACCAAGTGAAAATGCACCACAGATGTAGATAAGGAGGTACGGAGCTGCTGCTCCACAGACCTCCACCCCTGGCATATGCGTCGGAGTGTTCAGTCCGCACACACGCACACACAGTCGTGTGTGTGTGTGTGTGTGTGTGTGTGTGTGTGTTTGTGTGCGTGTGCGTGTGTGTTGTGTGCATGTGCGTGTCTCCAGGCCGTGCGGGAGCAGACGCCGTGCGGCGAGTCCAGACACGTGCGGTGGTACAAACCTACTGGTTTGACTGGCCACCGCCGTACGCTCTGCGGGCCTTTCTCAGGGTGAATGGGAATTAAAAAGGTTTCTCGCCTGAAAAACATGTTCCCCTAGTTTTCTATTTAAAAAAAAAAAAGAAAGAAATTAATGACAGGGTAAGCACAGAGAGCTGTTCGTTCCCATCTCAACACGGCGTGCTTTATACAATGGTGTATGATTTGTGTGTGTGTAATCCAAAGAGATTCATGAGTGAAAGTGAATGAAGTATAGCAATTGCTGCAATCCGTCCACTCTATACAATCCGCTCCATGCCTTGAACGTATGAGGATAAATCATACATTCAAACAGCAGAAGAACCCTATGACTGTGTTCGCACACACCAATGCATAGTGGCTTCTCAAGGGAAACGTTAAATACAATACACTACGAGGATACTACAAATGCAATAAATTACTTATAGAACATGCTTTTACAGATTATGGTCCTGATCAATATATGCATATAATACGGTTGGAACAACAACAAACTCCTGTCACTTATACTGACTTGACCTGCACTTTAATGCACAAGAGTGCATTATTACAGTAATGATGTACATTATGGTAACTCCACTGTCAATTGTGTGTGTGTGTGTGTGTGTGTGTGTGTGTGTGTGTGTGTGTGTGCGCCTGTGTGCCTGTGTCCATGTGTTTGTGTATGTGTGTGTTAGCATTAGCGCTAGTGCTAGCAAGCAGTGTCTAGATGCATCACTGGCACTTAGAGAGTCTAAGGATCTGGAAAGGCCATCTGGCCTGTGAGAGAGTGGCCTGTGGGTGAAGGACGTGCGCCCAGCTGCACTGACTCACCCTCGCTGGGAACAGCTTCTCCACTTGTTCCACAGAGAGGAAAAATAGATAGAAAAACACAGACAGGCAGAGACACACAGAGACGCGCGAGAGAGAGAGACAGAGAATCGGAAGAGCACAGAGGAAAGGGGTACAGAGGGATGGTACACTACGGACTTTTAATGTCATTTTAAACATAAAGACTTTCATAAAAATCTAATTCAACATCTTATCTCACGCATGGATGCCCCGGCCACCTGTTTAGCAAAAGTTCAAATAATGCAGGTGAAAAAAAAAAGATCTTTCTTTAGCACACAAAAACACTGCGTCCAAAACCCAAGCAGGAAATTAAAGAAGTTTACCGGTCCTGGTTTTATGGGCCTCCAGACAAAGAGCGGAGCTTATTGGAGAGAGGGACTGAAAGACGAGAGACTAGGACATTATGCCCCAGGAAGTCAGAATTAATATCAGTTTACAGGACACGATGGACAGAACTGTGGGCTGCTGACCTCTAACCATTAATGAACAGTTGTTACGTCAGAAAGAGCTCTCGTTCAACCTCAACTCACTTTGGATACGGGGGTCAGCAAAAAACGACATCAATCCAAACGTAATAATAATCATAGCATTGTGTGTGTAGTTACACATGAATTACCATTCAGCTGTCATGTTAGCTCAGAAGTATCTGCAGCTCACCATTGATTGTTGATTGTTTGAATTAGCGGCGGCTTTGGGGCAGACAGAGTGGACCCCACCTCGCTTAGTGTTGCCTGCTAAACACACATTTACTTTCCCACGGCCCGCTTTGGAGAAAAGCACCTGCTAATTTATGTGAATAAAAGCGGGATACATATCCTGTATGGGGCGTGTTCATTAACGTCACATCACAATTAAATAGGAGCGTTGGAAAAGAATCTATTGGTTTAGTAATAGTAGTTTTTTCGTCTTTGTTTAGTCATAAATCATGAAACTATCTGTTATGATTGCGACAGCTTTCTGCCACAGCGTTTCTCATTCGAAACTGTCAAAAGTTTCATTAGCCTAGGTTACTTTATATTTACAAATACACCTTATATCGATTTAGGATAAGACAGGACGACAACTCTCTCGACATTCTGATGTACATGCCCCACTGACAGCCGGTGCTTTATTATAATTACGCACACTCCACCAAATATCGCAACGAACAGATCCTGACATAACACAAAACATCCCGACTGACCATCCGTCCAACAAAAGAAAAAAAAAAAAAAAAACGTGAAGGGCAACTATGTGATCATGTGGGGCAGCAATGCCCTTTTATTCCCCCTGAACTTTGAAATCAGGACCCCAGGACTGTTCTGAACAATGCCTGTGTTCTAACGGGACAGTATAGAGGCGCGTCAGAGGGCTTGGCTCTCCCAACAGCGGTGACGGGGGTCCGCGGAGAGAGAGAGAAAGGGAAACACAAAAGCCCCTCTATACTCATCGAGGCAGCGTGTATAAATCGCCCCTTTGTTGCTCAAGACGTGTCTGGGATTCTTTTGCCAAAAAAAGGGGCTATTTTAAGCCTTTTTGAGCGTCGGGCTGACAATGAGAGTTGACGACGGCAGTAATAGCGTACACGCTGGGAGGCGCGTCGGCTCTCGTCCGAAGAGCGAAGAGCCGCCGCCGCCGCGGGAAGAAAAACAAAACCCCATCCGGCGTCTGCCTGCTAGACGGGAAAGACGGCTTCCACGCGGGCGGATTGTTTGGTCTACCTAGTGACTTGCGAGATGACTAACGAGCAAATTGGGCTAATTTCCTAGTTGATGTGGTTTTAACAGACGCCCGTGGGACTGCCCCCCCCCCCCCGCCTCTGACACCTTGTAGCCATGAGCGAGTGCAAACAAAAACATACAGGTCAAGGTTGCAAATTCCCAAAAACCTTGTTTCCCACTGGAGATGCTGAACTTAATCCACAACATAGTTTGGAAGACATGTGGATCGGATGAGAGAAATAAACGTGTCTACACATCTACCAACTGCCACAGCAACATCCACCGAGGTGTGTGTCAATTTGAGACGGGGCTGGGGGAAATGATGGAGAAAGTACTGCCAAAATAATTCCAAAGAAAAAAAAAAAAACAATGCCTCCCAGAAGAACATTCAATATTTAGTTCACAGTTATATGAATCAGGAGACCCAGAACTAGCCCATACAAAAAATAAATAAGACAACTGAACAGGGAAGAGAATACAACTCTACAACAGCGAGATAATCAAAGCATAACTAACGGGTTTCTCTCTGCGGTATCTTTTCATCTTTACGACATAAACACTCTCCTTTACATTCTATAAGTTACACAGTAAGGACAAAACAAGACTCCTCCAATACAGCCCAACCAACCCCCCCCCCCCCCCCCCCCCCCCCCCAGCGCTGACTTTAGCTGTAAATAAGTAGGCTCATTAAAAATAGAGCCTGCCCTACCTTGTAAAACAGGGAATTGTCTCAAGTGTTGCTGGTGCGTTTGGCCGAGTTCACGGCATGTCTATTGAAACGAGCGTGTTGTTGTTGTGGTCTCTTCCTGTCTTTATCTGGCGCTGCAATGTGTGCACGTGAGGGTCTTCGGTTTGTGACCTCTCCCTTTTTAGGACTTCCTGTTCCATGTAATCAGGTGGCCACAGGCCCTCCTTAACCGTCGTTGCTAAATCAGAGAGGGTGTGTGTGTGTTGCAAACGCATGCATTCATGTTTTTAACAGATTCCGAATTTGGCGCCTTCAGAGAGCGGCAAACGCCATCCAATTAATAAGTTACAAGATCTTTTAAGAATGCTAACATGGCAAGGCAACGTTGAAAGCTGTTGTGTGTGTATAAATGTGTGTGTGTGTGTGTGCATGAAAATGTGTGTGTGTGTGTGTGTGTGTGTGTGTGTGTGTGTGTGTGTGTGTGTGTATGTTCTGCCTGGAGGAGAGCATCCTCTTTCCTGGGGCCTGGATCCACTTCTCCTTCCTCTGGACTCTCAACCCCCACCCCCCTCTCTCCCCAGTTTCAGACGCTCAATGAAGAGAGAGGTCAGCTTTCATCTGTCAATACACTCACCTCCAATACACTCAGTAACACTTGAGCTGAAACGCACCGAGGAGTCCATCACAGACAGATGAGCGCCTCCCAGCTTAAAAAAAAAAAAAAAACATTCGGCGCTGAATGTTATAGAAACTATAAAACATGGTAAGAGGCTTTTAGAGAAAAAACTTACTAGGAAACTAGACGGCTTCCCTTCCCTGTTGGCGGTGTTTCTGCCAAGTAAACGGATTTGGTCGATCACCTCAAAAGAATGTTTTGTTTCGTTTCCAAATCACGAGACGCGTCCTTCGGGGAAGGCTCCAGACTAACCCGATTCCCCTCCAGTGGTGTTGCTAGTTGGCCGTTACATGGAACATTACCTCTACGTTGAACCCATCCACTTAAGATGCTGCAGCGAGTCTGGCGCACAAAAAAAGGTTTCAGTCGCATAAGCAATTCAAATTGCTCAAACTGCAAGTGTGCACGCGCATGTGTGTGTGTGTTAAACAGATGCACTACTGCATCGTCAACAGTCCGCTTTGTTGAAAAGGAGCACCGCGCCTCAAAACACACAAGACACACACACAAAAAAAAGTAGTCGTGTCATTCCGACAGGGCACGAAGCTGAAGCTCCGAAACTAGCGAGGAATCTTGTGTGGTGTACTTGCAACGTACGCTTCATAGGTCAAACATCACATCCCCACACCGAAGCCACATTCTGTGACCGCGAGCGGTGCTCTGACGCAGCTGGCCGTGGCCACGTCTGTCACATTTGTGCATTCCACAGGCTCGCAACGCGACATCTGCTGTGAAACATTGAGACGCCGGCCGCGTTTCTCTCCCGTCGTGTGAAGGAGGAGGAGGAGGCAGCCGGCGCTGGAAATAGACCACGGCCTTGAGGCGGGCCGGCTCTAGCTCGACCGGCGAGCGCGTGTAAGCGCCGTGTGTTTGAATCACAACATTTCTACACACGTTTTGACCTCCCGTCACAGTTCAGCCCCTTGGTGGAATCAAACCCCGTGTTCAGGGACAAGCTCACACCAGAGTGTGTGTTGAGGTACCTCTGGCCACCCCGGGCACAGATCACCAAACCATCTGCGAAAAACTAGGATAAAGGCGATGATACAATCCCTACTGTATCTCTCCCCCCCTCGCCCCTCCGCCCCCTTCTCCCACGCCCTCATCCCCCCCCCCCGCTCCACTGACCGGTCGAAAGGCCCGCCGCTTTCATGTGCAGCTGTGAATTCGCACCCCGCGAGGCGCCATTTGACTCCGGCCCAAAGAGCGTACATCACGGTGTCGAAAAACACCGCCGGTCGCACCGCTGTCTGTGCTCCCCCCGGGCCCCCCCCCGCTGCACAGGCGCTGCCGTTTTCAATAGACGACCGCGGGAACGCTTCACCGGGGGAACGGGAAAAGGAAGTGTTTGTTTACATAATTTTTTGGGGAAACCGGCTCATTTTGGCTGATCCCATCACTATGTACCTCGACCGTTTTTTTTAAGCTGTACATAAATAAAAAGATGGACATCGTTTTTATTAACTAGACACCCGAGCAGTCGACTGCAAAGCGTTGGCTCTTGCCAGAATGGAGATGTGTCGAGGTATTCTTATTCTTAGTGTATGATATATATCTGAGGAGGTCTGGGAGAGCCCAGGTTCTGCAGCTTGGTCTGAGGGCTGCGTTAGTACGAGAGCGGCTCTATGGCTCCTATGGCGTGCGGTTGCTGTTACCTCCGATGGCCCTTGATCAGGTCGATTTAACATCAATCAATAGAGGATGGAAGAGGAAGCGGGGGACGGTGAAAGAGAGGAAGTGTGCAGGAAGGAAATGGAGGCAGACTGAGGTATTGAAACTAACATAAAAGTACTGTATGGCTCAGAGATGCGGCTGGGAATTTGGCACCGATTTCCCAAGTCGATTTCAATCCACAAGCTAGTCTATTCGGATCACATTTTGATTAGATTCCAATTCAATTGTTTTGTTTACAATGCCTGCCACGTGAAAGAGATTGGTTGATAACTATGTAAAGCTGGGAACTGTACAGGCAACCCTCCAACTAGTAGGTTATTGCTAAGGTTCATGTTTAACATCAAGAACAGGGCCCAACGTGCTAAATCACTCTATTCTATGACACGTTAACAAGTGCTCTTGAGTGTGTGTGAGTCAAGACAGTAACCTTTTCAAACTACAGAATCCCGTATGGAATTTCTATCAATTGCTTTTCAGTAGTTCAGAAGAAACGAGCGTACTAAAAATAACACACGGCTAGAACGTTCACACATCCACAGGAGAGCAATTATGTGATTCATATGAAACTAAAACAACCGATCACCTGGCTAGCCTTGTAGTGAGCCGGGTTTGATTATCACCTGTGATCCCATTCTACATGACACACCTCTCTGCTTCAACCCACAGGTCTTTCTGCACTGTCCATCCATAAAGACATAAAAGGCTGTGACATTATTATTTCTATTAAATCTTTTTTTTGTATATATATATATAAAAATCAATATCTGCATTTCAGAATCAGCATCGGATCGATTTTGTTTCAAACCCAGCCCTATTCGGAGAAACAGTTATTTAAGAAAGAAGATAATTCCTCTTCTAAAACGTTACCTTCTCAAGTCCTCATCCTGTGTGGGATTCTGATCATTTCTGTTGCCTTAGTCCAGTGGGGCTAGAAATAACATTCGGCGATTCACCATCCGCGGGATAATTATGATGCTATTGTCAATTCGACATTTACAAAACTGTTTCGCCTCCATCCAAAAGAAAAAAAATCGAGCTCAAGAAAAATCGATTCTCTCTTCTGCGCTGTTTTACTCCTTCCTGGGCCCCGACAGGCAGTCTAAACGGCTCGAGAGAGAGAGAAACAGAGAGACAGAGAGGCAGAGAGGCAGAGACAGAGAGAGAGTGACATAAGCCCAGCTTCTCAAGGTAAAGCATTAACCCAGCGAGTGTGGGGCTAAACATTAACACCACATAGCAGCGAGGAAGCCGGCAGTTAGACACACACAGCAAAACCACCACTTGGGGTTTTATTTTACCACTGCTCCTTCTGTCTGAGAAACCTCGACCGGCTAACCATCTTGCGTGTTGCCTCAGAGGAAACCTGGGGGTCTTTTGCAAGAAGCAGAAGGAGCAGAATCAAAAAAAAAAAAAAAAAAAGTTTAAAAAAAAAAAAAAACACGCACACGCGGCCAAACGAAAAAACATCCCTTGTTGGAAGTTTCCACTTTGTGGGCGCTTTTTATCTTCCTGGTCATCTGTTCCAAACACACACTCTTGTGCTGAACAGTTTCCTGTTTTGCTCCTTTTGTCACCGTGCTGGTGTTTAGGGGCTCCGCGGCGGGCTAACTTTAGAACCTCATGTGCTGCATCGCAATTTGTTGCACTGCAAACATACACAAGGTTGCAAAAATAAAAGCAAGCCCGACGGGGCCTTGGGGCAGAGCTTGTGTTGACTTGGGGTTTCTTTCTAGGGGAGGGTGTCCAGAGAGGGGAGTTGTTTTCCCCTTTTTGAGTTTTGTGTTTTATTATTACATACAGGAGATGTGGGAGTAAAAATGTGGACATGGCCGCTGATTTCAAAAACAATGGCCGACCACCTTGTTCTAGATGTCCACATGGACACTGAGACATCGATGACGTTCAGATGAGAACATCGATGACGTTCAGAAGACCCCTTTAGACATCCGGGGGGGGGGGCGCTTGCAGAACATAGGACACTCGAGTTGTGATTTTACCTATTTCTGTGGCCCAAGAGGGGGCTCTCCGTCTCTCGGCGAGTCAAGACACTCGTGTGCAAATATGCACGACTCCGCTCGTCTCAATGCAACCACGGTCTTTTACACACGGTCAGCGTTGGGGGAAAACAAAAATCACACACGAGCGGCGGCCTTTTCTCGAGCCCCCGGCTGAACACAACCTCCGCCAAGGTAAGTGTTATGTTTATGGTTACATAAGAGAGAGTCGGCGCACCGGCACTCAAAACTTCCTGTCCTTCACGTTAGCGGCCATGTTTTGATAGGTTGCAGTTGGCCCAGGCTAAATATTCCCCCCCGGCGCAGAACGCAGCAGAAAGTCCTTGTTTACGTTCTCCGCGGCTCCCCCCTGACAAACGGACGCTCCAACGTGACGCGAGTTCTGTACCACCCCCCCCCCCCCCCCCCCCAAGCGGGAGAAGACGCCATCGTTGCCGGTTTGGCAACCTTAAGATCAACCAAAAACAAGTCAAGGCGCAAAGTCATGTAAGAGCACAAAAGCGGGAGGATATTGATTTAAACAAACAGGGAGGAAAGAAAATAAGATCCCACGTATGTACAAGTGCAGCCCAAACACAACATGCTTATTCTTCTTTTGGTTTTTAAATAGCGGTACCTGGTGCTGAGGTATCCTCGCCGGTCAGACCAAGAGAGAGAAAGAGAGAGAGAGAGAGAGAGAGAGAGCGAGAGAGAGAATGAGGGAGAGAGAGAGAGCGGGAGAGAGAGAGAGAGAGTCGCTGCCCGACGTCCAACCGCACTCACCGAGTCCGGTGACTTTCCTGCCTGTCCGGCTGACTTCCCTCCCCCTGATCTCCCTCAAGTCTGCAACACCCTGCTCCAATAACCCCTGACCCACAGGAAGTAGACACAATGGACTGAAAATAACACACCACCTCCCCCTGGCAACAACCTGCCCCACCACAACACGGACACGCAGCCTCCCCAGTCCCTTTCCGTGTCTCATGAGCGCACACGCACACACACACACACACACACACACACAGAGAGGTGGTGTGCACAACCAAAAATATCACCCCTCCCTCGACAGGGCCGTGCCCACCATGCAAAGGATCCCCCCCCCCCGCCCCCCTCCACCCCTCTCTTGACATTCCCAGAATGCCTTTTTCCGAGCCCGCCCCCCCCCGCCCCACCGCCACCTGGACGCACGCTGACGCTGGCCCGTCGGCTTTTGCCAACAACAAGAGAGGGAATAGTCGGTGTGTCACATAGTCGCGGAACTTTCAAAATGTCCGCAAACTTGGCATGGGTGCCGTTTGGGCGCCCGCCGGGCTCGGGACACTTTCACACTACAGCCAGGCCTGGGGGGGGGGGGGGGGGGGGGGAGATGGGGGGGGGGGGGGCTGGCAGCCTCGTGGTTCTCTCACTCCCCTCCCCTTCAGTCGGGATCACGGTGGGCGTTGGGGTCCCCGCAAAGCACCGAGTCCCCGCAAGGCAAGCGACCCCGCATGTGTGTGTGTGTGTGTAAAAGAGTGTCCCTTTATGCGTGCGTGTGTGCGTGCGTGCGTTGCGCGGCAAGGTGTAACATTCACAATCTGCGGTATTTAGTCATTGTATTCATTAACCCGGGTTGCATCCTTTCACGTGCGCGGCCTGTTGAGCGAACCGAAACCAAAAAACAAAACAAAAAAAAAACCGACAGAAGCAGCTGGCACCGTTCACGTCACGGTGGAGACCGCAGTGACCTCCGCCCCCCCCCCCCCCCCCGCCCCCCAAACGCGCGCACGAAAAGCGACTCACTCCCGTTTTTTTAATCACCACCTCGCTGAAACAATGGGCCTTCAATCACATCACAGGCCCTGTACACGGCCGGCCCTGGAGAGCCGCGCCGCGCCTGTGGACAGAGAGGAGTGGCCGCGGCAACAGAGCAGACCGGGGTGGTGGTGGGGGGGGGGGGGGGGCTGTGGTGGACGCCAGCCAGCCAGGAGGGTGTAACACGAGCCGGCCGGGGCCCCCGCGGTGGGTCTGATGGGATGGGTTTTCTCCATCGGATAAACCCCCCCCTCCCTCCACTCAT
>JAXIVH010000001.1:8057075-8087545 GCA_036785325.1 Urophycis tenuis | reverse complement strand
GTTTGCTGAATGTAATAGATATATTGCATGGAATATTAAATAGGATGACTTATTATCAAAAAAATTTGATAATAATAATAATAATAATAATAATAATAATAATATAAAAATACACAACAAAAACAAAACAGAAAAGGAGTTGAAGATAAGCTAAAACAATGCGTTGGAACATATCTCGGAAAGAGTGGAAAATGGGGGCAATGCAAACAACCTGCATAACACCACGCAATATTTACACACAAGTCTGCGCCGGTTCACAGCCGCGTGGGTGAATTACACAGGCCATTGGCGGCATTTCACAGCTAGTCTCCAGGCTGGCTCGACCCTCCCTCCCTCCCACCCGCTCTCCCCTCCCCAGTCTGGGGGGGGGGGGGGGGGGGAGACACACAACATATGGCAGCGCCAAGCGGGCCAGGAACCACCGTGACACCACAGGGCTATATTAAGGGCCCCCGCGGACGCAGCCGCGGGGCTCGCGTTACACCGCGGGGCATTGCTCGGGCGCCGTGTGCGTGTACGCCATCTGTGTGATGTTGACAGGTGAAACCGCGGGGTGGGGGGGGGGGGGGGGGGGGGGAGGGGGGGGGAACGCTTCTGACCCATCCTTCTCCATCAACTCGGACCCAACCCCCGGGATTTCTGTCTTCTTGTCATTCCTTCACTTCTTCCAAATGGGGTGTCTGAAGGGAGTGCGGGGAGCGTGATGGAGACGACAGACCAGACCGCCACCATAGAGCCCGTCTCAGGGGGGGGGGGAGATAGAGTTCACTGGGGTAGCCAGGACCTGCAGAGGTCTCACTGCCAGGTCTGGTGGCAAACAATTTTGGAAGTTGATTTGTAAAAGTGAGTACATACAGCAGCACGTGTAGAAATCTACTCTTGATTTGAAATGAATCAAAATAAGTAATAAGTGATAAGTAGGTAAGATCTAGATCCGACTACAATGAAGATGTGGTTGGGAACGTTTGAGTCTCCAAACCATTTGAAGGAGGCCATCGCAGGCATTGAAACTGTGCCTGTGCTTTGGTGCGTTACTCTACTGATATGCATATGTTCCACAATTTGCGAACAACTTTTAAGTAGTGGAAAAAACTCTGAATCATATCAAAGAACGTCATATCAACATTCAAATTAATTGAAGTGTTATGTAAAAAAAAGGACATTTAACTGTGTGCAATATTCATTGAAATGCAAATACACACCTCGGCTTCTCCGTAAAAGCAACCTCACTCTTTTGACTGGTGGGGAAAACGTGTGTTGTCTTAAATGGACCCAACCCAGACAGAGGGGAGTTTAATATCAAAGTGGGATGACAATCACGAGACGACTCAAACGAGGGGTGAAAAGGACAACGGAGAAAGCAATGTCAGGAGAAGAATGAGGATAAGAAGCAGGAGGAGGAAGTCAGGACCCCCTCCTCCACCTCCTCCTCCTCCTCCTCTGCGCGTCTCCTCCTCGCCGCGCCATCTGGTAGCCATCAGCGCCTCGCACAGGAAAGGGGCGGCCATGCCTTGCCTCTTCCCTCCCTTGCGCTGGAGAAACAACAATCAGCCGAGAGCCGGCCAGCCCCGGGGCCCCCGGCCCGGCCCTGTCCAGCCTGGCCTGGCCCTGCCTAGCCCTGTCCTGGCCTGGCCGGCCCAGCCCTGTCCAGCCTGGCCTAGCCTAGCCTAGCCCAGCGCCGCTCAGGTCTGGCCGGCCCTGTCCAGCCTAGCCTAGCCTAGCCTAGCCTAGCCCTGCCCAGCCCAGGCCTGGCCTAGCCTGGCCCTGTCCAGCCTAGCCTAGCCTAGCCTAGCCTAGCCCAGCCCAGGCCGGCCGGGTCCGGGGCCCGTCATGCCGCAACACAACAGCAGAGAGGAGCACAGAGCAGCCTCACATTCCTGGGCGGCGCGGCTGCCAAGAAGTGCTGGGAGTGGAATGAGAGCGAGAGGCTGACAGCACCGTTCCTCTCTGTGGAGGCTGCTTAATGGCTTTCTGCTGAGCATTCACATCGCTGTAGATTTCGAGATTTGTCGTCGCCCCCCCCCCCCTCCCTCGCACCCCACACTCCTAATATTTTCTAATTCCCTCCCACCACAGCCGCGTGATTGTTCTTGGATACCATGTATGGGATGTCTCACGTGGTCCACCGTCAACAGGGCCAGGCCCCGGCCGATCCCCTGAAACAACAATCCCAAACAATTGATCGCCCCGTGATACGTGTGTTGCACACGGGGTACTGAGGCTCGCCAAGGAATGGGTTTGGCCCGACGCAGCCCACAGACCAGCGGGTTCCTCCCGGGGCCATCAGCGGCGTCCCAGCGGTGCCTCGGGTCCGAAACAGAACCGGAAGCTGTTTGTATGACTGAGGCTATATTTGCCTTCTTGCCCGCATTCTTTCCCACATGTAATTACCGATGCGAAAGAACCCATCTTTGAGATGAAAAAAAAAAAACCCATAACAGCACAAGATAAACACAAGCGTTGACGTTGCGTACGTTCACCGCTGGCCAGGGGACCCGGCCGTCCACGGACGCGTTGTGCACGACTCTCGTCTCGGAGACGCCGCTTCAATTGGCTGTGATGGTGGGAACGCTAAATATTAGCTTTGTAGCGTATTAGCTAATGGCGTGTGGCGGAACGCAGAAGTGCACACAGCAGCACTTTGGTAGCGCTCAGCGGCTCAGAATCTGGCGCGGAGCGGCCTTGAGCCGACAGAAACAAGAAAACCAACATTGCAAGTGAAAAAAAAGAAACAAAAAAAAGGGGGGGTTCACTCTTTTCTGAACGTCCAACGCCTTGTCACCAACTGTGATTAACAACACCCAACCTCTTTTAACCCATTTGTGGCAGCATTAAGGATTAACACCTATGTATCAGCAACGTTTTTGCCCGCAGAAGACGATGAGAATACCATCTGCAGGCGAGTAAAAGAAATAGGCTGCACCTGTAATCAAGTAAAACAAGTACTGAAGTACAAGTACTTCTCCACATGACATCACAGTGGACTGCGTCCACGGTCGGTTTCCTGAGCCTGCCTGCCTCCATTTATAGTCACCAATGTGTCTTTTTAACGTCGGTAGTCCAGAGGGACATACCATTAAACCTTTGGACCCATCAACCGAATCTGGTGCTCGCTGGCTGGTTCCCCTTCCGCCCCAACGTTCCCCCACCCCCTAATGGCCCAACGTTGTGGCCTTCTAATGCCACTGGAGAACCGCAGAGCGAGTCGGGTCCTATTTGGGTGTTGCTTCACAGAAAACACATTTGAGGACATTAAGATTCTGTCTGCCAGAACGAACAGAGTGTCTGCATACAAATTTGTCTTGGCCTAATATCCAGAAATGACAAAAGACTCAATCTGAGGCTTATCGAGCACGGCCAACTGGGTGCGATTCAACAGCCCCAGAACACAGAAATCTGGTTATGTTTGTATTTTGGTTACTATGGCCATTACCTTCAAACGGAGCTGTAAACCCCCATTTTTTGAGGAACTTCTGAGGAAAAAAAAAAAACACAGACGCGATGATGAAATGAGTAACAAAAAAAACGATGACCGCTTCCAGCATTTAAGAAATAGTTGTTGTTTTTTTAAAACCCCAGCAACCATCTCTGGTTGGAGAGTGACACACCGTGGGAATGCAATCATAGCAGGCCTGACGCTGTTTAAAGTGATGCTCACAGGCGAGCTCCAGCGCACGGCACCCGGCACGCAGTGGTGATCCCATGGAGCACCACCGCTCCCATGGAGCACCACCGCTCCCATGGAGCACCACTGCTCCCATGGAGCACCACTGATCCCATGGAGCGCCGCTGCTCCCATGGAGCGTCAACGGGGCGGGCACTTCTGCGGCGAAGCGGGTCAGGCATCGCGGCCATCGGCCCTGAAATGTCCACCTGTGATATCACCGGGTCGTTGTTCGACCTGCTGACATGGGGGGGGTCTGACCATCCACACTCTAAAAACGCACCCACCAACACCCCCCAACTACTGGCTACAAGGACAAACACCGTCTCATCCAGTAAAATAACAACCGCCTCACACCAAGCCCATAACAACACGTTTCGATGAACGGCCATGGGTTACTTGTTTCGCCCTCTTCCCCTAGCTTGACGTGGTACGCGTGTGTGTGTGACGGTATGATGCCGTTACCGTGCGTTACCGTGCGCACTATGGTGCGTGTGGCGCCGCGTGTCATCCAAGAAGACTTGAGACAACAGAGGGATGGACGGACGGACGGACACTGGCGGGACCAACGCCGGGGGGGGGGGGGGGGGGGGGGGAAACAAAAGAGCATGGGGGACAGCAGGGCAGCGGTGACAACACCAACACCGGATACGTGGGGACGCGCACAGCGGGCAACACGTGACACTGGAGACAGGAGGGAGAGCGGCTTTGGCACAATAACACTCCTCCTCGTTACTGTAGGTTTGAATCGTGATCAATTATGAATGACTTTAGGTTAAAAAAACAACAACAACAACAATAACAATAACAACAACGCAGAAAGGATATCGTAGTTACTTAAACTTTAGAGGTAACATAAACTAAAACGAGACAAAGTGTGTGTGTGTGTGCGCGCACATGCATTGGAAAATGCAAAAAGGGGGACCAACGGAGAAGGACCCATATGAATATTTCATGTCTGCTTTTTTGTTGTTGTTTGTAATGGACACTTAATAATTAATGGCTCGTGCAATCCATTTGAAATCCACGGTACCTCACACGACAAGAAGAGGCAGTCTGTTCCAACCCCCCCCCCCCACCACCACTACCCACCCCCTCCACACACACACACACACACACAATCATCGCCACGTCAGGGCAACTTCGCTCGCGTTCTTTGTTAGCCTATGACGGCTAACGCTACACAAACAGGCCTCTGTTGCATTCTGTTCTGTAGCTTGTTGTTTGTGTTCTAAAAGGAGATTGGGAGGGGCTTTACCGAGAGAGAGAGAGAGAGAGAGAGAGAGAGACCGAGTGAGGGAGAGAGAGAGAGAGAGAGTGTTTGTTCTCTGTGTTCCACTTGTTAAGCAGATTTAAATGAATCCTCTGATTAATCAAGGAGCTGTACCTTTTGTCATAGCCTGATCCCACTTCTTTGCTGATGCCTTCATATTTCTCCAGACAAAATCACATGGGCACTTTTCTACAAGCCAGCCGATTGTTCCGTTAAAAAACAGGAGAGAGATTGCCTGATTGATTAGATGTCTGGATGTCTTTTGTGTCCGTTGGAAGGAATCAGGAGGGACATGTTGCTCAAGCGTGAGCTGCAAAAATAAATCAAACAGTGAGGTCCTTTTTAGGTCTGATCAGAAGAATAAGAACGCCATCTAGAAACCCACGAGAGAGACACAGGAACGCGTTACGCTAAATATGGTTCTTTTCTACATGTTGAGGATTGGTGGGACAATGTATGTCCAATTTGGAAGAGAAAAACATTGAAGATTTGGTTCACATTTCAACAGCCACCGCGTCTACCAGCTCCACATACCAGCAACACAAATTGTAATGTACGGTCAATAATGGTCCAAACCAAAAGCCTGGCATGATCAACTGCCCCAATAGTTTATTATGATGTACTTAGCTGCCTATAATTAGCGTTAATGCTTCGCCAAAGTCTAAGATGTGGAAAACCTCATTGAAATTCCTCAGAAGACTGCTGTAACAAGTGTGCCTGTCCCGAAAAAAACAAACATGAATGAAAGCTCTCAGAAGGGGTGGGGGGAGGGGGGGGGGGAACTACATGACAAATGCAGTGTCAATTAAACACAAATCAGGCCGGAGATGCGCACTTCCTAAGAAACGCAGCCTTGGCAATTGTGGTTGTATAAAAAAAAAAGCCCCATAATATTGTGCAACAGGTTGACAGTGTTTTGCTTATACATAGACAGAAATAGGCAGGGCCCTGCCATTTCAAAATGCAACACAGCACCATGTGTTGACCCCACAATAGACAGGAGAGAGAAACACAAAACAAAAAGCACATATTTAATCCCTCCCCACATGCAAGATAGGAGTAGGATAGTTCACAGCCCTGCACTGACAATTGTTTAGGCTAGTTCCTCTTCTTTTACTGCCATTATGACTTTGGAGAGACAGGCATTCCAGTGAAAAGAAAACCCATGATTTAGCAGTTTTGCACAACCCAATGTTGGAGGGGTTGTGTGTGTGTGTGTGTGTGTGTGTGTGTGTGTGTGTGTGTGTGTGTGTGTGTGTGTGTGTGTGTGTGTGTGAGGGTGGGGGGGGGGGGGTGGGGGGGCATTAGACGGTGTTAACCTTTGAGCACCACCAATCTGGAATCAGGCCTCGGGGCCAGAGTGTACCCTGAGTGGTTAACCCAAAGAGGAAGTAGTCATCTGGTGTGTGTGTGTGTGTGTGCCAGTATGGGGATAATGGCTGCAGGCCTACAGAGGGAGGCTGGTGGTCTTATCAGTTGAGCTGTAAAACTGGGATGTCCGAGGTACATCCTTTATATACACATATATACTGTACGTGACACAAAATTAAAATGAAAATGAAAATGGAAAGTATATTAATTATTAATGCAACATTCGAACACTGACTACGGTCAAATCGCAGAACATTATTTTACTCTTTTTTTTTTACATTTACAACTACCAACTATCGATTTTCCCGAAAGTAGTATTGCCCTCAGTAACTGTACTACTAGTGCTTTACATGAACTTTGAATCAACATCACAGTTGATTCAAGTGCATACAATAGCATCCATAAATCTCAAGCCCGGGCTGGGCAGTTTAACGCATGATGGACTAAACCAACAATTCAAAATGGAGTGAGTGGCACTCAGAGACAGTGATAAAAAAACAATTCTTGTATGGAATAATAGCGAGTTATCATGCCGAGTGATTACATCGCTTCACTGACTGGGTGTATTCTGGGTGACTGATTCTGTACTGTAAATATTTGACGTTTAATATTCAGATCATACACAGTACCAGCGCGACTGGGTCAACTGTCTGCCTGCATCCTCTTGGGTAAGCTGTCACCATGTACATGGACCAATCAATCCACGACAACCGTGTCCTTATCTGACCCACAGTGCACCTGTGTGTGTCAGTGACGCAGTGACACACCACCAGACATCAGCATCCCCCCAATACGGCAACCGGGCAATAACCAGGAGCAGAGTTCACAGTGATCACATGGTGCCAAGCTAAGCCCGTTAAACCAGAGCCCGCCTCAACTCACCCAGCGAGACCCAAATCATGTGCCTGCCGACAGAAACCCAAATGCTTAAGATGGCAACGGGATAAAGACTCAGCCAGACAGACAGATAGACAGATAGAATAGGCTGGCCTGAGAGTAAGCTTGGGCAGGGCCTTACAAGTAGAAAGAGTGCAGTAGAGTAGTAGTTGGAGAGATGCCGCTTGTGTTTTCCAGTAACTAACCACTCCAGAATATGTGCGACTCCTTCACTTGTCAATGCCAGCGCAGGCCTCGTCGAGGGGAGTGACCGGATATCTGGTGGACCCATCTGTGTGCCTGATGAATTTTCCCTTTTCAATTTCCCCAGATATGAACATGTATTTGAAAGCATGATTCGTCTCCTTCAGAGACAATTGTGTTTGACGCCCGACGGAACGGTTCGGGTGAAAAATCATGAAATGGTAATATGGAACCAGTCTCGTCAGAAATGTTTCAATAAAAAACAATTTGGCAATAACGCGGCTGTACACGCCGCGCATTCTGCCCGCTTCTCTGAACCTCGACGGGAACAGAGCACTACAACAACACAGGCCGACTAAGTACGTGTCGTGACGACGTCTCTAGGTCCTCGGGAACAAGGGGTCCGGCTTGCATGATGTAACAGCTACCAAAGGTTAAACCTGCGAGCTTGTAATGGTAATCCATCTGTTCACAAACTAAAAACTTGTATCCACTTACAGAAGGGAAAACCTGAGCTGGAACCGGTGGCATGCATAATTATAGTGCGCGCACGTGTAGAATGACACGCCAAAAGTGTTATTTTGTAAAACAACACGCGGGCAGTTGACACTATTAACGTTATTAACCTTTATGTTTAGCCACTCATCGGGCGCTTTCATCGGCTGAAACTCAAAGGTGCGTTCGCAGCATGCACCCATGAGGGGAGTGACAATCACTCAATGGGGTTCAACAGATTGAGTCAACAGCTAACTATTCTGTTTTCATTGATGCACCAATAGAAATATATCAGCATCTGAACCCTGAAAAAAAAAAATCACAAACAAAACAGCAATTGTCGGTGAAAGTTCATGTAATCATTCCAGAGAAACGATGTCATGAAGCTTTGTGTTTCAGTGAAGCGTGTGCCCAACTATAGTACACTGCTTAACTCAGGCATAATTTTACAGTATAGGTAGATTCCTCGGACACATTTCAAAGTCTTCCTGACTGGGTTGTGTTGTTGGTGGGTAGCATCTACAATGAGAACACATTCAGCCCTGTTTTGTTCCTCAAGACGAGCCCTTCTGACCAGAGAACGGGGCACGGACCTAAAGAACCACCGCCATGGCAACTAAATCATTCGCATCTCATCCAACCCGAGCCTCTCACTGGTCCTTATACAAGTGTTGTAACCCAAGACGAACCCTTGTTCTTCCACGCTAGCATTAAGCGTTGGCGGTTGTGGTTTAATTTCCCATCCGTGGCTAATGTGTGGAGATCCCCTTTGATCTACGCGGGCTGGGAACTCATTATCATCCGTAAGAGAACTGGGTTGGTGTGGGAATAGGTGTAGAGTCACACAGTGAGACTTTGACAGTCGTTGGTTTTTTTTTCCAAGGATAATCTGTAACTGTGATAAAAAGCTGGAAGTATTCCCACATCATTATTATCTCAGAATCCCTTCCAACTGGCAGATCTTCATTTCTGTTGTGTTTTTTTTCATATATGGCCAAAACATTACTGACTGATCCAAGGTGTGCATCTGGGGGAAGGTGTAATCCTTAATGCCCTTACCCTTTTCACCTAACCATCACTGTGACAAAGTAAACCAAAATGAAATCAATAAACGCTGGCGGTTGTTCAACATTGGCTATAGCCTTCAGGACTTACTGTACGTAATACAAACAGAAGGATAACCGTCATGCCGATTCAACGACTGTGTTCTTCGATCACTCAATGTGTCGACTTTCTTGTTCTGTAGTTCTTTCGAGAGTCATTACTTAAGTGGCGAATAGCCTTTGACACCAGGGTCACGACTTCCACTGCATTTCTTCCTATTTACTGTGTGTTGTTCTCACTGTATTGTTGTTGTTGAATTTGTAAATATATATTTTTCTCTTTTTAAATACACACAAATACATATATATATGCCTATTCCAGTCCACATGTTTTATTTTTGCCACTGCACCGTTCTAATAGACAGGAAGAGAGGGACATGTGAAGACCATGTTCAACTCACACCGTCTCATCTAAAGTGAAAAAATAAAACGTGTGTGCGGTCAGGAACGACGGGGGGGCCGCCGAGCGCTCGTCGCTGCATACGTGCGACCCCCACACCGACGACCCCCCAATGAGAGTGTATGACTTTGTGGTGTCACGCCTCAACAATCGTTTTTTCAAAATAAAATAAATACAACCGCACTTACGTAACGTCTCAACTTTTTTTCGGGAGGCGACTTTCTTAACCAGCCGGAGCACACCACATCTCCCCCGCTCATGTTTGCCTCTTCCTGTCCTTTCCGTAAAGAGTGGGAGAAGTTTGTAATCGAGAGGGCGACACCTGAAAAACACGGATCGAGCCTTTCAGACGGAGAAGAACAAAGTTCATGTCATGTTTTTGTTAGTGGGTGCAATACATACCTCCTTCCCCGAAATGGCGAGTCACCACCAGTGTAATCCTGAGAAATGAAAAGACCAGATTTTCGCGATTTCAAATCAATATACTAATCCTTCAGATGTGCTCGGATGCAAGTCGCAGCGGTGCATTGTTTTTTTTCCCCCCGAGTAACGATCGTTAATTTTCTTTCTTTTCCCAGATCGAAACGCTGTCGCAAAACAAGCGCGGACAAGTGAAACTCCAAGTTTATGATTCTATGAGACGCTTTGTGCAATTCCTGTTAAAGTGAAGCGATACGCTTTTGGGGGGGATCGGATCTTTGTATTCCTCATTGTTCCGATGCATATTCGATTCCGCGAAACAGTTTTGGTACAAAGGACACAGTTCAGCCGCCGATCTTCCCACCGATCTACTTTTACGGTTCCTTAATTTTGATTGACATTGTGCCTCCGTCTTTCCCTAGACTCGCCCTCCTTCGGAGCTGGGAGAACGAGGAGAGGATCAGGATGTGTTGCGTTATCCCGGTCTACTGCAATGTAATTCCTGGTCTCTTACGCGTCTTCCTGTGTACGCCAGTTAATAGTCCCGGGGAGAGAATAACAACAACGTAACAAGAATAACAACAACAAAGACCAGGAGAATATAAATTGAGTTTTGACTAATAATTTGGCAAAGCAATATCCAAAACATGTCACGGAAACGGATATCCCGCGACCGAAAGTCCCTCCCTCCCTCCCGCCTCTGAATCCATGTTACGGAAAGTCCCGCCCACTTTGGCCAGTAACGCTGGTTTGGAGCACCCCGTCCCAGGCGTACAGTCGTGAGACTAGAACGCCTAGGGACGAGGTTACGGAACACGGGGAGAGGCGGTGGCATGGAGGAACAGTGCAGACAGTAACCCTGGGACATGTAGTTCGCAACAGCTCCCGAATTGTGCCGAACAATAGAAGATACATTTCCCATTAAAAAAGAAAATCTTGTTGGGTGGATCCCACGAAATGGGCTTATACTTTAAGGGGCATGTCATCATTAAAGCAAAACGAACAAAATAAAGCCCAGCCAAGGCGTTCTCCTCAGTCTGCACTATCCATGACCCAAACATGTGCGCGACCATTATGCTGCAATTACTCTGGCTCAGCATCACACAACTTCATCAGTTGCATTGGTCCGTTTTTTCATCGCCCCAACTGAAAGATAAAAATGCAAATCCAAAAATGTATTCCTACTTTTTTTTTCTTCAAACGCCAGAGTAGAACATTCCAGATGAGATGCCTTCCTTATGGGCGTGTAATAGGAATCCGAGGAATCCTATTGGAATGTTATTGGGATGGTAATTGCCTCGGAGTGGCGTTGCCTCGTAGTCGGTTCTAGTCATTATGGGTAGAATGACAAAGCCTGCTAGATGTGTGCATTGCTGCGTAGTGTGTATAATGTTGCCACGGGCGAAAAGACAAATGGATTATTTCGCCGATTTGTGTTAATACTAGACTGGCCTTTTGGACTGTTTTGATGGCAATTTTCTCAGATTTTACCTTTGTGAATGTTGCACATATTCCCTATGACTGCAGCATAGTGTAAGGGTCCAATATATCTTCCGTGAATTCTAAATTATTATCAATATTGTCTAGCTCTCAGAGTCAAAGCAGTATACTGTATATTGTATAGTAATGTAAGGTGTGTTCCTGAATAGTTATTGCATGCAATTTGAACGTTTTAAAAAAAAGGGTGTAAAGTTTAACAGCAGTAAAGATTTTAATCCCAAATACTCCACATGCAATTTTCCTTTCTGTACATCCCGTCAACCAAATATGGTTTAAAATGAGCTTTTTTGTTTGTTTGTTTTTTGCAGTTTTTATATCGAAAATGATGTGATTTTTGTGTAAATTAGCAGTGTACCACATAATATTCACTGAGAACATCCTGTTATAACGTATATTATAACTTAGAATATTATTCACAATTATAAATACAATTGTTGCATATAGTAGAAAACATGCGTATTAGCAAAGTAAATAAAAGTTCACCATAAGAAAGAGAGCCTAGAGTTATCGATATCGAGCAGTCACATTTTAAGAGTGAGTGGTCATTTGAGCCAAGGTTATGACAAAGAACACACAGTAACACTTGATAATGTATTAAGATCTGGAACAGGGAAAAAAATAAAATAAAAATCAGTTGACTTGACTAAAACACTTTGGCATTAAAGTCAAACAAAATGTAACAAGGCCAAATGTATTTGAATGAAAAAGACATTTAATTTGCTGTTTTTCCCATAACTCTCAAGTTCATTTTGGTTATCTGTGTTTTTATTTTATTTTAAAGGGGTCAGAAAGCATATTTTCCTTCCCCCAATGACTGTCACGCACACACACACACACACACACACACCTATCCACGCACCTATCCAGTGTAAGCAGAGATTCTTAAAAACTACAACAAAAAAAAAGTCAGTTCATAATATTGTCATTGAAAGGTCCTCAGGTTTTCAGAACAACACTGTATGCAGCCGTGACTCCAGAGGGAAGAACAACTCCTTAATACACGGCTTATGATACAAGAGGGAGGACCCCGGTCGCCTCGAACCGCTGCTCGTCTGTAGTGTGGAACTCAGTGGTGGGGCCTCTTTTACTACGCCAGTCTCTCTCTCTCCCTCTCCCTCTCTCTCTCTCTCTCTCTCTCTCTCTCTCTCTCTCCCCCCCCCCCCCCCCCCCCCATGTTCAGAAGACCAGTCTGCTGACGGTGTTGAAGCCCCCTCCGCCTCCCCCTCCACCAGAGGGTCCGCAGCTGCCCGGGGGGTCGTTGTCGTCAGAGCCGTTGTGCCTGAAGGAGCAGGAGGACGAGGACGCCTGGAGCGCCTGGGCCCGGGCGTTCAGCTCCTGTTCCTGGTGAGGAGACGCAGAGAGCGAAGCGAGAGCGAAGAGAGAGCGAAGAGAGAGAGAGAGAGAGAGAGAGAGAGAGAGAGCCCAAAGGATGAGATCTAAACATTGTGTTAAATCATTATTTTGTGGTTCTACATCGTTCTTCCTTTGATATGAATGCTTTGGGGGATGGATTCAATCGTGGCCCCAACAAAATGTTTATCTGATCCAAGGCTGGAATTTAGCATGAGCAAATAAATGAGATTGCATGCGTCTTATAACGCGCAGGGCGCCCAACAGCACCTCCTAGCGGTGATTTATTTCAGGTCACCTTCACGTGTGGCTCACTGGATAATAGTTTCCTTGAATTAGGATTACATGCTTACAAGAAAAATCAAGGGAACAGTTTGTGATTGCAGTTTGGTTAGTGATAGAGTTGGAGTAACAGTAGAGATTTTTTTTAGGTTGGTGCATAAATAATACTGTAATTAAGCATATATGCTATTGAATACATCAACCGTTTCCCACTAAACGTTAAGCAGTGTAATGTACACAGCCAGTTCAACAGGTGGACAACCACCGCACCTCAGACTCAATTAAAAAGTCCACAGTCACATACTGTATGTGACATTCACCAGTCCATTATACAATCAACAACAAACCACCTGCAGGCGGGGCTCACCTGCAAGTACAGCTTGTTGTCCTTGGTGATGGCGTCCAGCAGCTCCTTCTGCAGGGGCGGCTCGGCGCTCAGAGTCATCCCGTTGGGTGCCCCCGCCCTGCCGGCGGCGGCGGCGGCGGTGGGCACGGCCGTCCGCTGCCTCCTGTAGACCAGCACGTACGCCGTGTCCTTGGGGAAGCGGTCGGTCACGTTCTGCACCGACTGGAAGGACGTGTAGGACACGCGGCTGTCGTTGAACAGCATCCACTCCCTCCGCCCCTCGGCGCCGGGCCACGCCTCCGTCTGCGCGGGCCGCAGCCCCGCCGCCGCCTCCTCCCCCGCCGCCGCCGCCTCCTCCCGCTTCCCGGGCGGCGAGCGGCTGGCGAGTGGGTGGCGCCGGGCGCCGTGCGCGCCGAGGCTGCGGCCGTACGAGTAGTAGTGGCCGCTCTCCGAGGACGTCCCCGAGTGCATGACCACCGAGCTCAGCACGTAGGGCACCAGGCGGACCGCCCGGCCGCCCCCCTCCATCTGCTCCGCCCCGTCCGTCCTCCCGTTCACCTCCTGCTGCTCTGCCACCACCACCTCCGCCTCCTCATCCTCCTCCTCCACCACCTCCACCTCCTCATCCTCCTCTTCCTCCTTCTGGGAGGGTTTGAGTTTCTTGGCCAGGTTCTCGCTGCTCTCTGGGGAGTCCACCTGGAGAGGAGAAAAGGGAGGAGCGATGCCGCAGAGGGAGGACGAGGAGCAGGCGGAGGAGGAGGAGGTGGCGGCGGCGGCGGGGGGCCCGGGCGGCGAGGGGGACGGCGGCGGGGCATGCACGGGCAGCGTCATCAGCGGCGGCATGGTCACGTTGTCCAGGATCTTGCGGCGCACGTGGCACTTGGCGTCGTAGGAGAAGCGCAGCAGCGTGAGGATCAGGTACTCGGGCGCCGCCACCACCTCCATCGTCCGCTCCGCCCGCTGGAGCGAGCTGCACGTGTCGCAGAAGTAGGCGTTCTCCTCGTCCAGGATCTCCGGCGCCAGGAAGTAGTTCACCAGGTCGGGCACCGAGAGCGGCGGCTCGTTCGTCGCCTGGACGCCTCCCCCGCCCGGCGCCGCCGCCACCACCACGGGGGACTTGGCCGGGCCGTGGAGCTCGGGGGCCTCGCTGCCCCCGTTGACCGACCCCTGTCCCAGACCCTTGGGCTCCTCAGACGGGCGGTCCGCCCCCGAGGAGGGGGTCCTGGAGGAGGGGCAGAAGGCCAGAGAGAGGTCGGTGAAGGGCTCCTCCTTCTGGGAGATGCTGTTGCACTGCGTGCAGCGGATGCCCGTGCTGAGCCGCCCGCCGAACATCCTCTCTATCAGAGTCCTGCCGTCCGCCGGCGGCCGGCCGTCTTCCGCGGGGAACCGCGGCTCTTTGGCGCCCTCCGGCGGCGACTGACCGGCGGGGGCCTGGCCGGTGGCCAGGGCGAGGGGGCCCATCATGGGCTTGGCCGACTGCAGGATCTGAAGGGTCTTCTCCTCTTCGTGTAACCTTGACGCCGACAAACAACCTCGTTATGAATTCATATATAAAGCAGACTCAAATTGATGAATAAATAAATATAGATAAATAAATTAATAAATTATGAGTTTTCAAAACTCTCTCCCCCCCTAGTCTACCAAGGCTACTTCTGCAGGCAGTGTTCCTATCCAGTTAACACGAGGGCCTGTTTTCCAGCGAGAGCCGGGCCACCGAGGTGCTACCTGTCGAGCAGAAAGCGGAGGTATTCACTGCAGTCCTGCTGGGAGCCCGCGTTGAACCACGGGGGCCGCGACGCCTCAAAGAAGTTCCTGGGGGCGTACGCTGCCCTCTGCAGGGAGGACAACACAGTTCCCACAGTTCACAACACAGTTCACCCTGCATTGCACCACCGGTCACGTCAACACGTCACACAGCGAACCAGGGTCGCCGGCGGCGCCACACCCACCTGCGTGTGTGCGAGGAAGGCGAAGAGCAGCTGCAGCTTCTTCATCAGCATGTTGGTGCCGCTGAGGTGGAGGGACAGGACGTGTCTCCTGAAGCTGAAGACATGCGCAAGACGGTGGCTGTCAACCGCTGATCAAACTTCAGGTTCATAGGAAGGTGTGTTATCTTATAACTCACATTGTATGTATTTACATCTAACATGTTCTTTATGTAATCAAGCCTTCTGCGCACAAATGATTGTTGTTGTAGAAAGAGAAAGAGAAAGAGAAAGAGAAAGAGAGAGAGAGAGAGAGAGAGAGAGAGAGAGAGAGAGAGAAAGCAAGGGCTCACTCAGTGGCCATGAAGAGGGTCTGGATGATGCTGTTCATGTAGCAGGTGTTCCCCAGGTTGACCAGACCAGTCTTCCCAGTTTCAGACTTCCCAGCCTGCCTCAGGACCCCAGAAGCAAAGGTGTTGGACTGGGACGTCCAGGCACTTTGATTGAGGACCACCTTGATCTTCTCCTCTGCAGGCTTTGGTAGATCCTGTCATGGTAACAATAGAAAAAAAAAGCATTATGCATTAGGCATTATGTTAATGTAATCATATCAGCTAAAACATATTGACATTATTATAAAACAGAAAACTAAAACTAACTTACTATTCATTCCAGGATATACATTTACAATATGTGTACTTTATCATCCCTAGCCATCATGTTGGGGTGCTTACAATCTGCTCCAGTGGGCTATTTTCCTATATTACCCAGAATGACTTTCGCTACCCCCCCCCCCCCCCCCCCCCCATCAACATCAGGAGGCAATATACTATAAATGGTACTTATAAACATTTAATAAATTACTCAAATGTATCATTTACATTTACATTTAGGGCATTTAGCAGGCGCTTTTATCCAAGCAACAATATAACACGGATAACAGTCTTTACTATTCATTGTGAATCTACACATTTTGCAATGTGCTATGATATAACATGCCACTGTGGTTTTCAAATACTACAAACACAGTGAAACAGAGCCTGGGGTGCGTTGTACATCAGTAATAGACCGTAATAATAGAAATTTAAGCCTTTATTATCCCTATAATACAGCCAACATGATTTTTAAAGTGATAGTCTAGCAGCATGATAGACTAGCAGTGGTTAAGGTGTTTGACCGCAAGTAAGCCTCGAGCACGATGCCTTTAGATAACAAAATCTAACACAAATTCAGCTAGCTGTCGGGCGTGGAAGCATCTGCTGAAACACTGAATAGTTAATAGTGATGAAAGCACACGGACTGTTCAGGGGTTGTTTGTTCAGAGTTGTACTGGCGTTTACCTTGATGGCCTCCAGTATGTTGTCATAGAGGTCAGGGAAGCCAGAGTACTGGTACATCATGCAGTGGATCAGCTCCGTGAACTGCAGCAGGAAGGCCTTGCTGGTGGACAGGCCATCGGCCCTTAAGGTCTGGACCAGGTGCACCACGTGGGGAACAACCTGGGACCAGGGTGAGGACAGAACATGTTGGTTGGTTGGTTCTCGTGATGCATGGTGATACTACTTATTACTTTGAACATTTAGGGAGATGCACCAAAGAGATCAGGCAAACACAACAACATTTCCTCTTCTGTATCTTCCAAATTGGTGCACTACTGCATAAATATTGTATATTGTCAGTACCTTCAACTGGCTTTCATAATGTGCAACAGATCAGAGGATGACAATCATGAGGGCAAAGGTATAACAATACTTTGACTAATATGTGGGGTGTACCACAATCCTAACGTGAAGGAGAGCAGAAGGCCCCTCACCAGGTGGAAGGCTTCAGGAGAATGCTGGAAGCTGAGCAGCATGTGGGAGAGAACGACCAGCGCCCCCTGTCGTACGATAGGGTACCACAGACGGTTCAGCACCTGCAGGTGGAAGCACACGGGGACATGCAGTTGAAGAAAACCACACATTGGTGTTGATGCCACCAAACAACTTCTGGTTGGTTCCTCATTATAAGAGCATGTCTGAGAGTAAACACACACCAGCTCGATCTTCAGCAGGGTGACGTCTATGAGGATGGTGAACTTCTGTACCGCGGCCAGTCCTTTGAGCAGAGCAATCACCCAGGTGTCAATGTGTTGAGCCAGGGGCCAGGAGAGCCAGTCTATCATCCTGGATCACACAAGATTGGCAGGAGGGCCACAAGAGTGAGTGTGCATAATTGACAACACACGGGAATGGGAATTGAATTATCCATCACACGGTGAAAGAAAAAAACCTTCAGCCACTATCCAATGATATATTAACGACTATTCTTTAATATTTTGTGGACACACAACTTACTTTTGGTTTAATTATTGACCAGTAACCTTGCCACTACCTGATCCCGCCCTGCTAACGTGGTATCATACCAACCTGCAGAGAGCCTTGGTCATGCTAGCGTCCTTGACATTCTGGTCTGTAGTGAGGCTCTTGATGAGCACGGTGATCATCTGCAGGGGGATGTGCTGCACCAGACTGGCCAGGGAAATGGACGGGTCGAACGAAGGATCTGGAGTGAGGAACAAAGCTGTGAGTATGTCTTGCCACCACTGAATCTCAAACCAATTAGCTTCTAGCTCTTTATTGAATCTTGAAAGGAAAAAAGAGCTACAGATAAATTAATTCAGACAGCTAGAATTTAATTTAGCCTGATAATAATAGCCTGAAAATAAAAAGGAAATAGCAATGGGGCTGATTTGCTGTCTTTCCTTGCATGATATATATATATATATAATAACACATTTTCACCAGTGTATCTATAACAAGTATGAATGCCATTTACCAGTGGAAGATATGATGGCGAACACCTCCTGCAGCGAAGGCAGCAGCGTAGCCGGCTCTGCCTTCCAGATGTTCTGCAGCAGCGTGCTCACCTTGGTCACCTGACCCACATACTCCCTGAGCTCCCGCTCCTGACTGGCCGGGCAGTGGAAGTAGCTGATGGTCCTCACCAGCTGCTGGCAGAACAACACCGCAGACTTCTCCCTGGGGATGCACTGGACAAAATCCGAGAGCAACGTGCTGATGCGGGCACACAGGGCGGGCTTGGGTCGCTCACACACCATCCTCAGGAGCTCCACCTGGAGGACGGTGAAGATCTCCAGCACGGAGGGGCAGCTGATGAGCAGCCTCAGGCAGCAGTGGATGTAGTCAATGATGGCTGGATCTTTACACTCCAGCCGGTCGTAGCCCTGCTGCAGCAGGCCCAGGACAAAGTCTTTTGTGAAGAACAGCTGGAACTCTGTGCGGTGGTAACGGGCGTAGGCCTCCAGCACCTGGAAGCCCACTTGTTTCTGGAAGACATCCTCTCCCAGCAGGATCAGGCGGGCTGTGAGGGTATACAGGGCCTTGCATTGCTCTGGCGTCACCTCTTTTTCTGCTGCCTCCACAACCTTCTTCACAATGGCCTTCTTCACTGGGACAGTGTGGTTGGAGCTGACGAGGGCTTCCAAAATCTTATCCATGGTGACCAATCTGTGTAATGTGCATTTCAATGACAATATTGATACTCAAGCAATTATGACTATAGATATTGATTAGGTGGCTAAAACATAACACAAGTGTTCGATTTTGTAGTGATTGAACGTTTCACAGCCTTCTTGACAGAAAGCTGCTTCAAGACAAACGTGGATTTTTGTGAAACCAATGACATTACCATACAAAAAGGATGGCCGAAGCTCTCAGTAGTGGTGCAATAATGGTGAGTTTATCGCCATTAAATATAAGCAAATAAGACCTTTCATGTATAGGGCTCTAAATGCATAGAATTGCGATAACGAGGTCGCAGAGATGGGAAAATCTTAGCAGCTAACAGTAGTTATGTTACAATACACTAGCTTGTTACGAACTGTTACGATCTGGGCCAGAAATAAACAACAACAGAAAAAATAATGATATGACACATTATCGATGTAAACAACACCATCCGCATTTCATTCCTCCTCATGAAAACAACTCGCTATGCTAGCGCATAGCTAGATGACGAGGAGCTAGCAGGTTTAGGGCTAGCTACAGGTTACTTGGCCACATAACACGATACGGTTGTCATTATAAAGTTGACAATCATCGAATGACACAATTGTCACACTTCTCCTCTTAATAACACATTGACCGGTTGCGCCTTCAAGAATGTACATTGTTTTGGGCTAATATGAACAAAGCAACAGAACGGGCCCGGCCAAATGCCTCTGACTTAGCATAAACGCTGCCGAGCTTCAACACGGTAAAGGACCAACACTCGGTATACATACCCAGCTGACTCATGACAATTGTATACGAACTGAATATCCCGAATTGCCGAGAGATGCGCTTGGTCCGTTGACAGCTAAAAACAGACGTTATGTTCGTCGCTTTGATTCAATCAGCTGATGAGCCGTGTTCTGACGTCACTTTCAAGGGCAGGAGTTTCTCTAGGACCCCTCTGCGCTGTCCCGTTTGGCTACTGGTCTTTTTCTACTGTTTAATTTACTGTAATCACGTCGTACCAGACCTACCAATAATATTCGGACCTTAACTTAATGTCAAGGTTCAACGTTTCAATAATATATTCGTATACGCATCGTTCACTCTATATAATATATACATTCTATATATTAGTGTACCTGGTATGTTACTCATCGGGTAATTAATATATTATGTGTGATTGAATATTTTGTATCATAATTACCATCATAATTATATTCAATATATTTTATATGTAATGGTTTGTTAAATAAGTTCGGCCGAGAGCCGTTCAACCCCACCACCAACTCTCGCGATAGGTGCCTTCGCGGGTGACGAAGAAAGGTCTCGTAAGCGCCAATGTGCTGCTGGTGATCGTTTGTTGTCTTTCATTAACAACACTTGGACGTTTCCAATCAATCTACCGGCGTTTCGGAGAGTCATAAAGCGACATCAATAACTAGACTGCAACCAAAAAGCTTCGTCACACCATCACGCCGCGGAGGTAATTCAAGAACAATGTCGGGAAGTCCAAGCGGCGTGGAGCAGCGGGAAGAACCGACCGAACTAAAACTTGAAGAAGCCGGAGCAGCCGAGGTAAGACGTTATGTTATTATGGGATATTGCTCGTTTATATATCAACCAAATCGAATATCGCGGTTTGTGATGGCAGAGTCGTGACTTGACCACATCGGAGATTATACTGTTCGTTAGAGATACGGCGGCTACGGTGGTTAGCTAGCATACACTCATCCCCAGCTAACCACACGGTGCCGACACACAACGCCGCCGAGGCCACTTGTTTCGCTTGCGGTCCGATCGCTCTCGTCATCGGCCCATGTTCAAGTGCCTCTGTTCTCCCGACTGGGTTTACACACCGACCGGGTCGTATTTCCCATTGAATGGCTGCGTGCTAGCATTGCCTTCGCGTTTTCACCCACGACGCGATGCTCAGTGCTCCGTGCCTTTTGTTGTGAAGCGTTCCCGTTAGCGTCGCACCAGTGTCCGGTTTACCGATGTTTGTCCCTTCTTTCATTCATCCAATGGCGCGTCGTTACGGCCCTAATGTACGCAACTTTACGCGAATTTGAAACAGAGAGGGGACGTTTGTGACAGCAACACGCGGCTTGTCTTAGACTAACTGTTTGTCCCTGTAGGGAAAGTCGGACTCTTCAGATGCAGGTAAAGAGTCGTCATCGTCAGACGCCGGGCAGGATGCTCAAGATGCCTCATCATCACAGACGCAGGACACTACACCTGGCTATGAAGAGAAAGTGGTAAATGAAGCCTCGTTTGTATTCAACAACTCTCCCGTTTGAAGTGATTTGTTTTGTGACTCCGACCGGAGGCCTTTTTTTAAACAAATGTATAATTTGTCATTAATTTATAGCAAACAGATCGCACCAACAGATTTGAGTACCTGCTGAAGCAAACAGAGGTGTTTGCTCACTTCATTCAACCGGCTGCGCAAAAGACGCCCACCTCTCCGCTGAAGATGAAGCCGGGGCGCCCCCGCGTCAAGAAAGATGAGAAACAAAACCTCCTATCTGTAGGAGAGTAAGTTGACCATAGAAAGTCATTGACCCGTGTGTTTTTTTTAATCTGACCTTCCCGTTTTATTTATTTTTATTATTTTTTTTACTAACTAACCAATATGCACGTGAGTCCAGGTTCGGATACCCCGCACTATCTTCAGGATCAGTTTACGGCTATACTGATTGGGGGGCAAAGCCGCATGGCTGCAATCACTGACACATTGGCAGGCATTGCATCGTCTTGCAACCCGATTGTTTCCGTACACCATTAATTCTCTCGCTTTTCTCTTCAAAACAATTTCATGACCAGACAGAGAGGCGAAATAGCTAACGACAACAGGTGATGAAACTCATGAGTAATGCAATCTTTCTTTCTTCTACATGGAACAAAAATAATCTGTCTGTCTGTGCTGGCACCACGACACGATGTTACACATACTACACCATGATACATGATAAAATGTAATGATAACTTAAAATTGTGTGAATATGTAAGATTGTAGTTATAGTTTTTGTATAGTCGTATAGTCAACACACATCTTTTCACGTTTTATTTATTTTTCCCCCAGACCTTCATTGCTCCACTCCTAACCGAGTTTTAATTTCTCACTCTGCACAGCAACCGACATCGTCGCACAGAGCAAGAGGAGGACGAGGAGCTCCTCAGCGAGAGCAACAAGACCACCAACGTGTGCACTCGCTTCGACGACTCCCCCTCCTGTAAGCGCAGCGCACGCCGTCGACTGTAGAGCCCAGGCTGATCGTTTGTATCGGGAGAGTATTGACCTGACATTCTGTGGTTTCTCTCTCTCTCTCTTCCCCATTCAGATGTAAAAGCAGGTAAAATGAGAGATTACCAGGTCCGCGGTCTGAACTGGCTCATCTCTCTGTACGAGAACGGAATCAACGGCATCCTGGCTGATGAAATGGTACCCGCCCCCGCCCCACAATGCAATGCACTCAAACGCACCTCTCACCCACTCTGGATGGCTGGAGATGAACCGTGTGTCTCTTTGTCTCTCGATGTCCTCAGGGTTTGGGAAAGACCCTGCAGACCATCTCCCTGCTGGGCTACATGAAGCACTACCGAAACATCCCCGGCCCCCACATGGTGCTGGTGCCCAAGTCCACGCTGTACAACTGGATGAATGAGTTCAAGCGCTGGGTGCCGTCGCTGCGTGCCGTCTGCCTCATCGGAGACCGGGAACAGAGGGTAAGATGTCCTCACAATCGGAGACAGGGAACACAGGGGTAAGGTGTCCTCACAATTGAAGACAGGGAACAGAGGGGTAAGGTGTCCTCACAATCGAAGACAGGGAACAGAGGGGTAAGGTGTCCTCACAATCGAAGACAGGGAACAGAGGGGTAAGGTGTCCTCGCAATCGGAGACAGGGAACAGAGGGGTAAGGTGTCCTCGCAATCGGAGACAGGGAACAGAGGGGTAAGGTGTCCTCGCAATCGGAGACATGGAACAGAGGGGTAAGGTGTACTCATAATTGGAGACAGGGAACAGAGGGTAAGATGTCCTCGCAGTGCTTGGGGTTCTGTTGGGTTCAGTTGATTTATTCATCGAGGCGTCATTATCAAATACTTATGACATTGTGATCTTGTTTTCTGCTTATCTTTAGAAATGGCGAGGGTTTGAGCACAAATCTGCCTGAAAGTGACATTTTGAGATTGTAAGGTTAAGGTTAATGTTACATTCGGTTGTGTTGTGTTGCAGACGGCCCTGATCAGAGACGTGCTGCTGCCAGGGGAATGGGACGTGTGCGTCACCTCCTATGAAATGCTCATCATCGAGAAGGCGGTCTTCAAGAAGTTCAACTGGCGGTACCTGGTCATCGACGAGGCCCACAGGATCAAGAACGAGAAGTCAAAGGTCAGGATAAACCCCCGATACTTGCACCTTCAAGGCTTCAGTTGAGCATAAAAAAACAAAAACCTGATAAGAAACACTGTATTCAGAATCCTGAACTTCCCCAACAATTTCATGTGCTTCCAAAGCAAGGCCATTTTGTTAATTTCTGGATGTTTCCGCAGCTTTCGGAGATTGTGCGTGAGTTCAAAACCACCAACCGCCTCCTGCTGACGGGAACACCCCTGCAGAACAACCTTCACGAGCTGTGGGCTCTGCTCAACTTCCTGCTTCCCGACGTCTTCAACTCCTCAGAGGTGAGAAGGCTCCGCGTGACCCCTGAGGCCGAGCAGAGAAAGTGCCGGAGAGTTGAAATGGAATAGCTTTTCCGCGTTAGCTGCGATGCTAACTCCGGGCTCTTTTGTTTGCTGTAGGACTTTGACTCCTGGTTCGACACCAACAACTGCCTGGGTGACACAAAGTTGGTGGAACGTCTTCACACTGTAAGTAATGACGTCCCAACTCCAGATCCTCATGCTGCCTCATGCCATCTCTCAATGGCGGTCAAGGGAAACCTCCGGCCCTCATCGCTTGTGCCTTTGAACTCCCAGGTGCTCCGTCCTTTCCTACTGCGGCGTATCAAGGCCGACGTGGAGAAGTCTCTGCTGCCCAAGAAGGAGATCAAGATGTACGTGGGCCTGAGCAAGATGCAGCGAGAGTGGTAAGTGTCCAGCCTCCTCCCAACCCTCCCCCAATGACTTGTCTATGAAACCACATTACCAGAAGCTAACCACACAACCGCACACACCGTGACCCTGCAGGTACACCAAGATCCTCATGAAGGACATCGACATCCTGAACTCCGCCGGCAAGATGGACAAAATGCGGCTGCTCAACGTGCTGATGCAGCTCAGGAAGTGCTGCAACCACCCGTACCTGTTTGACGGGGCGGAGCCCGGCCCGCCCTACACCACCGACCTGCACCTGGCGGTCAACAGTGGCAAGATGATGGTGCTGGATAAGCTGCTGCCCAAGATGAAGGAACAGGGTGGGTAGAATACGTCCAGGTGAAGGAACTGGCAGTAGAACATGTCTGCAGAGTGGATGGGGAGGAAGGCTTGGGGGGGGGGGGGGGGGGGGGGGGGGTAGGATGTTTGACTCCGGTTGAAAGGTTCTGGGTTTGAATCCCAAAGGCTTAACCTTTTTATGGATGCTTGAGCAAGATGCCCTAACATCAACCTGATCATGAGTGACAGGTATGTACAAGTCAGTGGCAGTCGTTTATGGATCGAAGCGTACATACTATAAAATACTAAATGGTAATGTGTTATCTACAATGCACTATGAGTTGCTATTTGTAATCTACTGGGAGTTTAACCCCGTTCTTTCTGTCGGTCCTCCAGGCTCTCGTATCCTGATCTTCAGCCAGATGACCAGGATGTTGGACATCTTGGAGGACTACTGCATGTGGAGGAACTATGGCTACTGCCGCCTGGACGGTCAGACCCCTCATGAGGAGAGACAGGTGAGGCGCCTGCACCATCGCTCCCTACTGCCTGCTGAGTCCTTTTGGTTAGGGTGTTTTGATTCTTAGCTGTTCTGGGTTCAAACCCTCAAGTCTGCCTGTAGGCGTCCTTGAGTTAGATGCTTAACCCTTACCCTGCTCATCAATGACATTGGTCCTAAACTGGTCCAAGTCACCACTGGGTATTTCTTTGTGGTTTGACTGAATGCCTGCCGGTTCCCAGATCTCCATCAACGCGTACAACGAGCCCAACAGTTCCAAGTTCATCTTCATGCTGAGCACCAGGGCAGGAGGCCTGGGCATCAACCTGGCCACCGCCGACGTGGTCATCCTCTACGACTCGGACTGGAACCCCCAGGTGGACCTGCAGGCCATGGTCAGTAGCTGCATCGCCGTGACAACTGGACAACCCGGTCCCTCTGCTTCCGATCCTTTTTTTTGTTGTTAATTCCTGCCTGTGGAAGTTACAGCCTCACTCAGCTTCAGTGTTTGCCTAAACCCCGCCCCCCCTCCAGGACCGAGCTCACAGGATTGGTCAGCAGAAGCAGGTGCGCGTCTTCCGCTTCATCACAGAGAACACAGTGGAGGAGAGGATCGTGGAGAGGGCCGAGATGAAACTACGGCTGGATTCCATCGTCATCCAGCAAGGTACCCCCCACCCCCCCACACCGTTAATCCTAGCTTCCAAGTGTAAAGGCGTTTCCCTTCGTGGACCTGAACGATGCCCCCTTCGGTGCGCCCCGACGCAGGTCGCCTGGTGGACCCCAGCGCCAACAAGCTGGGTAAGGACGAGATGCTGTCCATCATCCGCCACGGGGCCACGCACGTCTTCGCCTCCAAGGAGAGCGAGATCACCGACGACGACATCGACGCCCTGCTGGAGAAGGGCGAGCGGAAGGTGAGCCCCCCCCCCCCCCCCCCCCCCCCCCGGCCCACCTAACAGAGCGGCCGCCTCCGTTCTAAATGCCACCGTACCGTGTCATACCGCACGGTCCCCCTGCTAACGTTCTGGACGTCCCGTAGACCATGGAGATGAAGGAGAAGATGGCCAACATGGGCGAGAGCTCGCTGAAGAACTTCACCATGGACACGGAGAACAGCAGCGTGTACACGTTCGAGGGCGAGGACTACAGGGAGAAGAAGAAGGTGAGAAGAAGGGGAACACTTGTGGAGTAGGTCCTGGGACATGCTAATGATGCTCGTAGCCTGTTAATCTCCTGGGCACTCCTGGAATGATCAGTTCATGCTCAGTTCAGTTGCTAAATTCTACTGCTGGTACTGTAGAAAATATAAAACTGGCCCACAGTTGTGATCATTGAATTATGTTCACTACTACTGAAATCAGATTTTCAAATCCTCCACCATTGTTTGCCACTCCCATGTTTCTATGAAACTCTTATGACCTTTCGATCCATTGAGTTTTTATACCATTCTCTGCCGCCTCTGTCGTCCAGGTGATCACCAACTGGATCGAGCCTCCCAAGAGAGAGAGGAAGGCCAACTACGCCGTGGACGCCTACTTCAGAGAAGCCCTGCGTGTCAGCGAGCCCAAAGCCCCCAAGGTAGCCACCCCCCCCCCCCCCCAAGCCTCCAAGTGTGCCAGGGTGTGAACATGGAAGACGCTACCCAAGATGCATTCAACTCAACACATTTGTACCGTTCCCCCCTTTTTGTCTGCTGTGCAGGCTCCTCGTCCGCCGAAGCAACCCAACGTGCAGGACTTCCAGTTCTTCCCTCCCCGTCTGTTCGAGCTCCTGGAGAAGGAGATCCTGTTCTACAGGAAGACCATTGGCTATAAGGTAAGCGGCGTGTGAATGTTGCTGGTCACGGAGGTGCGTTGACCTGGGACGCTGTCATCATCGTCGGAGGCGTTCCTCATGCTTCCTGTGTGTCCTGCAGGTGCCCCGTAACCCCGAAATGCCCAACTCGGCCCAGCACCAGAAGGAGGAGCAGGCCAAGATCGACGAGGCCGAGGCCCTCACAGAGGAGGAGCTGGAGGAGAAGGAGAACCTCCTCTCCCAGGTACGGCTCCCATTCAAAACGCCCTGGGCGGCACTGGTCACAGGCACCGTACCCGTTGTACACAGTGTGTTGAGTCATTGACAACACGATGTATGCATGTTGGTAACTCCTGGTGGCTTTTCAGGGCTTCACCATTTGGAACAAGCGGGACTTCAACCAGTTCATCAAGGCCAACGAGAAGTGGGGGAGGGATGACATCGAGAACATCGCCCGAGAAGTGGAGGGCAAGACGCCAGAGGAAGTGATGGAGTATTCAGGTAATGCACCAGCTTGTATTCATTGCATGGAGAAAATTTTTTTTGTTTGACTTGTTTAGTGTTTCAGGATTGTCTTAACGTCTGCTTGTGTGTTTCTGTTCCAGCTGTGTTCTGGGAGCGCTGCAACGAGCTGCAGGACATTGAGAAGATCATGGCCCAGATAGAGAGAGGAGAGGCCCGGATCCAGAGGAGGATCAGCATCAAGAAGGCGTTGGACTCTAAGGTAACCGCCTGGTGGTGCACCGGCCATTTTCAGACTTTCCCTGATCTTCGTTTTACTGAAATGCATAACGGGCGTAATCTAAAGGCTCTGACACGTCAAAGATAGTTCAACCTTCATCAAAGGCAGTTTGACGCCCGTTCACCGCGTCATGGCCTTGAGCCCTCCCCAAAGGGAACCATGTGTCCATAACACTGACGTCGTCCCTTAACGAGCCTCTTAACTGTGGGTCCAGATCGGCCGCTACAAGGCGCCCTTCCACCAGCTGCGGATCTCCTACGGCACCAACAAGGGCAAGAACTACACGGAGGAGGAGGACCGCTTCCTCATCTGCATGCTGCACAAGCTGGGCTTCGACAAGGAGAGCGTGTACGACGAGCTGCGCCAGTGCATCCGCAACTCGCCGCAGTTCCGCTTCGACTGGTTCCTCAAGTCCAGGACCGCCATGGTAGGGGTTCTGACCCGGCCGCGGGCAACTGGGGTCGGTGTCCACACAGTGAAGGGGGCATGTGTGACCGCAGTTGTAACGCAACAAGACTGGTGTTGATGCCGACATGTTGCTTTTGACGTGATGTCATCGTATCATGAGATTGTTCTCGTTCCTAATATATTTACGATAGATTAATTCAGCCTTTTTTTTGTATGCTTTTGTGTTGGTGTTCTGATGGCTCTTTGGTGTCCACAGGAACTGCAGAGGAGGTGCAACACGTTGATCACGCTGATAGAGCGAGAGAACATGGAGCTGGAGGAGAGGGAGAAGGCTGAGAAGAAGAAGAGGGGTCCAAAGTCTGGCTCGGTAAGTCGTTACAGGGGGGTGTCCTCCTGAACCATCTGCATGGAGCCACCAGGGACATGAATCAACAGTCTTGAAGAGTCGAAACCGGGATGAACTTCTCTTCATCGTCTTCTTTTTGTTTTATATATTTATATATATATCATCGACGTCGTAACATTGAGCCACTTCCAGTTTGATGGGAGACTTTCAGACCTATAAAACTTAATTGCAGAGTTCTCTCAACTGCTGAACTAGCGTAGCGAGGCTGGCTGGGTGGCGTGAATGGGATGGGCTGTGGGAGTGTGGATGGTAAGGTTATTGTAGACAAAGAGAGCAACAGGCTGGCCAACATTTTCTTTATTAGTAGAATACATCGGTTCTAGAATGTTTTTTTATTTATTTATTTAATATCATGATTGTAATCACTTGTCAGCCAGCAAATGTTACACTTTGCAACCACTATTAAACCTGATCCCCAGTCTCTCCTTGGGAATCAATAAACTACTTTACTAAATCTCATTTCTTTTTCTGTCCCTGAAGGCCCAGAAACGCAAGTCCGATGGAAATCCAGATGGCCGCGGTCGCCGGAAGAAGCTGAAGTTGTAGAGTTGACCCTGTTGGTGTATAGGTCTCTACGTCCTCTGGTGTATAGGTCTATACATCCTATTGGTGTATAGGTCTCTACATCCTGTTGGTGTATAGGTCTCTACATCCTGTTGGTGTATAGGTCTCTACGTCCTGTTGGTGTATAGGTCTCTACGTCCTGTTGGTGTATAGGTCTCTACGTCCTCTGGTGTATAGGTCTATACATCTTGTTGGTGTATAGGTCTCTACGTCCTCTGGTGTATAGGTCTATACATCCTCTGGTGTATAGGTCTATACATCCTATTGGTGTATAGGTCTCTACATCCTGTTGTATAGGTCTATACATCCTGTTTGTGTATAGGTCTCTACAACATGTTTGTGTATAGGTCTATACATTTTGTTGGTGTATAGGTCTCTACATCTTGTTGGTGTATAGGTCTCTACATCTTGTTGGTGTATAGGTCTCTATATCCTATTGGTGTATAGGTCTCTATATCCTATTAGTGTATAGGTTTCTACATCCTGGTGTATAGGTCTATACATCCTGTTTGTGTATAGGTCTCTACAACATGTTAGTGTATAGGTCTCTACAACCTGTTGAATGACAAGAACAGCGGCTAGCCCCACCATAGTATAGTCCTTGTGTCCCAGTCTGTTCATTTTCGTTGCAGGTTAATTGACGTATGTACTGCATACAACCATCCCAATGGACTGAAGATTTCCACAATAGAGATAGGGTTTGGTTGTAGAAGGTTATTATAAAATATTCATTTGCAGGCCTGCCTTTCTGGGGACTTTTGCAGCTGGGTAGTAAGGTTGCAAAGTGTATTTTTACTAGTACTTGAGTTTGTTGAGATAATTGTATTTATGCCATTGGTAATACCACATTCCATTGCTGGTAATGTATCTTTTTATGTTTTAAACAAATCACTCGTTCCCTTACTTTCTTATGTGAAGTAGAAAGTGTCTTTTTCAATGTCACTAATAAACTTCCCCATTTTATATAAAACAACGTGTGATGGTTTGCTTTGAAAGAATCCAGAGCCGTGTTGTAAAAAGTACATTTGTATTGGGCAGGTGATACACATCCTAATGCGCGTTTGACTCCTCACAAAGTACAAGCCAACCATTTAACTAAAGGACTAATCTTGGCGGAAAATTTAAATTTGACAAAGACAATTTCTTTTTTCTATTTTATATATATTTCAAAACTATTTTCTTAGGACATCATAAAAATATATCAATTTCAAGTTTGACCAGGGTGTATAAATACCATTGACATCTTCCTGTATTGCCATGCACACATGATTTGATTTATCACTTTTTAAACAACATTCTTGGTTTTGTTTTTCCCATTCAAACATGGAAAAATCAGTTCTGACTGAGGTTTGCATTCAAAGAACAAAATGGCAATTACGGCTCCTTCCGATTAGCACCGTCTTGGTATTTAGTGGCCAGAAATTGTGCGAGTGGTGGGGGAGATTTTTACAAAGCACAATTATTAAAAAAAAAAAAAAAAAATCCATTCAACTTAGGTCAGCTTCAACATTCAATACATTTTCTCTCTCCACAAAAAAAAAACCACAATCATGGACACACACAACGTTATATAAAACACCTTGGTAAACTAATTTCCTTAAAAATAATACCTTTTTAACTGAATCAAAAAAAAAAAAAAAAAAAGGCAGCGTCTCCCGAAGACTAAGGTCTAAATAAATGCGTTTCAACACGATTCACAAGCCTCGCATCACAACATGACATAACAAATGAAGCAGGCCAATAATATATTAGAGGGCTCTTCCCTGTCCCCTTTCATCCGCAACAGTTAACATCCTAACAACGGAGCAGAAACACTGCCTCACAGTAGCAGTTCACAGGACACCCAGGAGCTCAGCGTGAAGGTTGAACGTTGAACCGGTGTTTCTGTGTCCGATAGCAGCGCGGGCTCTGCGCTGATACAGGTGAGCCCCCCCTCTATGGCCGCTATGTGACCCAGAAGTAGCGATTCAACT
>JAXIVH010000001.1:8049628-8054375 GCA_036785325.1 Urophycis tenuis | reverse complement strand
GTAACCAGGTTGTGTATTTCCATTTAAAATAAAGTGAGGGGAATTTGCGAGGAATTTGCAAGGGGTAGGGGGTTTTCAAGCTTTAGAACTGACTACACAATGTAGCGTTACATTCCACCAGCGGCCAACATGCTCTTACCGTCTGAGAAGGCGGCATCGCTGCCCTCCCCGAAGCCCATGGAGCCGTCAGAGAGCCACATCTCCTTCTTGGACAGCAGGAACATCTGCGTGTTGAGGCTGAACTCTGCTGCCACAGGGTCGCTCACCTGGAGCGGTGCGAGGGAGGTGGCCATGTTGGACGTACTCAAGGCTACACATCAGCCACAACTGTTCGACTTTCGCTCTCAGGTTTTGGTTTAAGATTAGATAACATAAGATAATATAAAACTTTATTTATCCCCTAAGGGAAATTGGCTCACCATAGCAGCCAGGGTACATATAAATAAAAATATAATACAAAAAAATATATAAAAATAAAAAATATCAATGAAATAAAATATTTAAAAAAAAAAAAAAAAAGATTAAAAATAAAAACAATAAAAATGGTTTGTATGGTTTTTAATCTGAATAATGTAATTGTTTGTGAAAAAAAATAATCTGACCTTTTTGATGCATTTTATGGAAAACTAATAGGGCATATACACAAAATGTTCTCTATGGTCTATGGCTTGATCCCTGATGCCCCCATCTTACCTGGGAGCAATCCTTGAACCATTTGCAGTCCCTGTGAATTGCTTTGGCCGAAACCTTAGAAACCTAACAATTTCCCAGTTTTCTCGTCTCCTTCTCTTTATTGTTGACCTCACAATTATGAGTGTCCTCTGGCCTGAAATGTTTCTATTCCGCCAACCCCAGAATGTGAGTCACACTGTTGAAGTGGCCGACCCATACATCGGTCAGAAGCACATTAAAGCCTGTTAAAGTGATGTATTCCATTACATGTTGCCGGGGGAGCGACTCACCTGCTGGAAGCGTATGTCCATGTCAAAGGTGATGGGCTCCCTGGGGTGACAGACTGGGGGGATGCTGAACTCCCCGTTGGGAGACGCGCTGCAGGGAATCATCTTGACCGTGTAGGTGCCAGAGTAGTCCCGCACCTAGAGGTCACACCCACACCAACGCAGTTGTTTCAGGAAAGGCTTTCGTCTGAACATCATGATTACAGGTCCACTAAACGGGTGATTGCAGTATATTTTCCACGACTCCGCTGTATGTACACTTCTGGAAATGTTCATGAATATCTACCACACCGATCACTCCCTTGCGGTCACTGAATGTGACGGGTTAATGGTCCCGGGCGGGAACTCACGGCAAAGTCGGAGACGAAGCTCCACTGCTGCATGGGCTGGTTGTAGGTGGGCTCGGTTCTGACCAGCGCCAGGGAGAAGGTCAGCCCGGGGTGGTCCGCGCAAATCACCATGGAGGACTGACTGGTGCCTGGACGTAGACAAGCACACCAATTTTTGTTAAGAGACCTTTCCAAAGAGTTTCACATTTTCTAGTAGGAGTACTTAGATCAATGACAGCTCCTTGATATCAAAGACAATTCATATATTGTAAGGGATGTGGGTCTGCCCACAGTGTCATCTCATCACCGATCACCAATCCCAGGAAAACCAATCCCAGCACCCCATGGGGTCTCTGTACCTGGATGAGACATGACAAACTGTCCCCTAAAGCGAGCCTCGGTCTTGAAGTTGACCACCAGGCGTCCCTCCTCGTTGATCCTCATGCTGGTGGGGTACATGGCTCCTGCATGGGGCGACAGCACACATCAGGACCTCCTGTCCAACCAGACTCACACCACAGTCACACCGAAGCACATGTTGCTGCCCTGTGGCCGCCAGCAGGGGGCAGCGTGAGACAGCGGCAGGCCGGTCGGAATAGAAAGGATTTACATGGAGACCTAATTGTGAATATATACTTTCGATTCTATTTCCATCTTCTCGTGTGCCGCGGTACTGCTCCTGCACGCATCCCTGTGGTCTGCTGACCCACGTCACCCGAGAGAGAAGGTGGTTTATTCATATGGGCATGTTATTAATAGGTAGACACTTCATTCATCCCCGAGGGGAAATGAAGGCGTTGGCGCAGCTAACATCGGAAACACAATAGTGTAATAATCTTAAAGTAATCGACAATACAATAAAATTAAATAAAATATATACTTAATATATATAATATAATATATACTAAAATATATACTAAATATATACTAAAAATACTCAAATGGTAAATACAAGTGACCTAGGTATGGTAAAATCTCCAGAGAAGATTAGACGGCCATGAGATTGTTTGATGAACATCACCATCACCATCACCCCCCCCCTACAAAATACAAAATGGCCACCAGCAGGACGCCAGCGGCGGTGGCGACAGCGTACCCTGAAGCTCGGCCTCCGGAGGGCTGCCGATGCCGTCCTGCCACAGGATGGCGGTGTCGTACACGAAGGTGAGCTTGAGCTCCGACTGCAGGTCGAAGTGCTGCCAGCCGCCCACCGCCACCGGGGAGTGGAAGACGTAGGACACGAACAGGGGCACGCGCAGCGTCACGTAGGACTGCACCAGGTTCAGCACCTGGGCGTAGGACATGGTTAGGAGGGCCTCATGTCACGCAGGGGAGGGGTTCAGAGCAGTGGTGGTGGTAGTGGTTGGTAGTGGTGTGTGTGTGGGGGTGTGTGTGTGTGTGGGGGTTGGTGTGTGTGTGTGTGCGTGTGCGTGTGTGTGTGTGTGTATGTGTGTGTGTATGGGTGTGTGTGTGTGTTTGTGTATGAGTGTGTGTGTGCGTGTGTTTGTGTAAGTGTGTGTGTCCCTGTGTGTTTGTGTATGAGTGTGTGTGTGTGTGTGTGTGTATGAGTGTGTGTTTGTGTGTGTGTGTGTTTGTGTGAATGTGTGTGTGTGTGTGTTTGTGTATGAGTGAGTGTGTGTGTGTGTGTGTGTGTGTGTGTGTGTGTGTGTGTGTGTGTGTGTGTGTGTGTGTGTGTGTGTGTATAACTGTCCTGAGGAAGAGTATTCATAGATCAAAACACTGACAACAACAAACGTGTCACTTTTACCACCGCACACCAAAGGACGCCCCAGCCGGAGGGCCACAGCATCAACAGGTCAACAGGTCAACAGCATCAACAGGTCCGGGAACCCTTTAAGAAGCGCGCGTGAGCCGGACCCCCGGCGCCGTCCCCCTACCTGTCCGTCGGTGCCGATGGAGCCGCCGCAGTCGTTGAGCAGCTCCGACATGTCGTAGTAGCTGGTGAACTCCCACAGGCAGGCCTCCAGGTTCAGGTTGCGGTAGAAGCGCAGCGAGTTGGTGGAGCGCATGCCGGCGCTGTACTGGTAGGGCGACGTCTCGCCGATGATCTCGGGGTTCTTGGTGGCGTCGGTGATGAAGCCGTGGCCCGTCTGGATCTCGTTGAAGTCCAGCAGGTTGGAGCAGCGGTGGTTGCCCACGCGCGTGCCGTCCGGGCTCAGGGTCAGCTCGAAGTTGGACAGCGGCCGGGTGGAGATGACCGGCAGCATGCCTGCAGGGGGGGAGGGGGGGAGGGGGGGGAGGGGGGGAGGAGGGGAGGAAGGGAGGGAGGAAAGGACGGGGGTCAAGTGTATATATAAGTGTCTTTCGCAAAGCCAATGAGACGTCAGGAGTGGTTGAGGTCTTGGGGCTGCGATGGGCCTTGGAGATGATGTGCTCCCGCTCTAGCTAGGATTATTTTGAAGGCACTTTGTTGACCTGCTGATGTAGCTGTTAAGCACCGGTAAGGGAAGGCAAGCTCTGCCCCCCCCCTGGTTCCCACAGCTGCCCTGCACTCCAGTCCAGTTGTTTGCTCTTGACACCGCGGCTCGTGCAGCACTTACTTGACGCTTTGGTAAAAAAAAAGCCTCTGCTGAATGGCTGAAGGTAAACTGTACTGTGTGGTTCTTTTGTAGCGGGGTCAGGGCGCGGCCGACTCACCGTCCATGTGGGGCATGTTGACGGTCAGCTTGATGAGGTTGGGGAAGTCGGGGTCGTCGGGGCCGGTGTAGCGGATCTTGGCTGAGAAGGGCTCGGCCCCCACGGTGCCGGCCACGCGGGGCTGGCACATGCCTGCAGAGAGAGGGCATCGCTCTCCTGTAAGACCACCGCGCCAACTGTGTGTGTGTGCACCTGTGTGTGGCCTGCAGAGCGCAGCACATCTGGCTAGGTTTGGCTACAGTTCTGTAGGGACGGAAATACTGATTCTTGATAATAAAAAAAAATTATAATGGTAAATAAATTGTATACTTGTGTACTAGCAATGGTTAACCTAGCAATTGAAATGCTTGAAACTTGTTCTGGTGACTTTCTTACTGTATTAGCAGCAATTAAATGTTTCACCTTCTTATGACAAATGTACTCTTTGTAAGTCGCCTTGGATAAAAGTGTCTGGTAACTGCCCTAAATGTGAATGTAAATGATAGAATAAATACAAATACACTCAACAATCAAACGATCACTATGTACTTTGAAGCGCAGACAAATGAACCAACTGTATGACAATCTGTGTTGTGCTTCACAGAAAATACGGGAACTCAACAGGGTCTCAAAGCAGCAGAGCGACACCACTTTAAAAAAAAAAACACAAACGCAAAACTCCACTCACCCTCCTCTCTGCTGACCACGGCGATGGGGCTGGACAGCTCCAGGCCGGCGTCGCCGTTCACGTTGAAGGCCCGGGCGGCGCACTGCACCCTGGAGCCCGCCTGGAAGTAGATGGAGTCCAGCGTGATGGACTTG
>JAXIVH010000001.1:8014628-8044628 GCA_036785325.1 Urophycis tenuis | reverse complement strand
GTAGTTGCTACGCCACGTTGTGAAAGACACATGATGCAAATTGCTGTCCTCTACTGACGGACAGCAGCATGTCTGGCTGGGGCTCAGGTCCCTCATTAGTCACTCTGCTCAGGATGAAAGCGCCGATCGTTCCCCTTTACACACACACACACGCGCACACACACACACACACACATGCACACACACACACACACATGCACACACACACATACACCTTGTTGTTTCAGTCCACGTTGAGCCCTTGGGTGTTGAGTAGTGTGTCTGTGTGTGTGTGTGTGCGTGTGTGTGTGTGTGCGCGAGTGTGTGTGTGTGTGTGTGTGTGTGTGTGTGTGTGCACGAGTGTGTGTGTGTGTGTTTTGTGTGTGCGTGTGTGTGTGTGTGCACGAGTGTGTGTGTGTGTGTGTGTGTGAGTGTGTGTGTGTGCACGAGTGTGTGTGTGTGTGTGTGTGTGAGTGTGTGTGTGTGCACGAGTGTGTGTGTGTGTCTGCACATGCACGCACAGCAGTTTGCCAAGAGGAGAGCAATGGCGTTTGATGATAGAGCAACTGATAAGACAGAGGGACGGGGGAGAGAGAGAGAGAGAGAGAGAGAGAGAGAGAGAGAGAGAGAGAGAGGGGAGGGGCCGCCTGAGACAAGGAGGCAACTTCTTCTTCTCTCAGGGGGAGCAGAATTGAGTCCCCTGGAACACACAGTGTTCGTTTCACGTCGTCTCTCCTCACCAGCCCATATACCCGGGCCGGTCTCACCCACCAGCGGTTTTGTGGCAGCAAATGTTTTCCTATAATTACCCTTTTCATCGACAACTCACTAAGGTCTTCTCCATGAGAAAAAGAACTCATGCGAAACGTACGCCATGTAAAATCTGCGGCGGATCAGGATCGGAGCGGATTGTGTGTATTGTCAACCTGCTTGGTGGCCAGCCAGCCGTCAAGGGGCGGGGGGGGGGGGGTCGAGAGAATTGAAACAATGCAGCCCTGATGCCCCCTGGCCTGGCACCAAACCGTGGCTTCACTTAGCCAGGATGGTGGTTATACACACGCATGGATACACTCAAACAAACCACACACACACACACGTGAACACAAACAATCACGTAGACATGCACAAACACACACACACACACACATACACAACCACAAATAAACACAAACATAGACATGCACAAACACACACACACACACACACACACACACACACACACACACACACACACACGCACACACACAACCACAAATAAACACAAACATAGACTTGCACAAACACAGCTCTTCCTCCAGCTTTATGGAGGGGCTGTTACATCAGGGACCCACCAAGAAGCTGGGCCACAATGGAGGACGTTTACACTGGGCAAGGCTCCCCCGGTCTCCTCACGGCGCTGGGAACGCACCCCTGGTTATTTATCCACAGTCAAGTTGGATTGTTACTCCAGTTCCACATTCCCCTGGGCTCGGCCAACGCTCAAGCCCGCCTGTCTGTCGCTACAACGACCAGGTCCAGGAGATAAAGACTTTGGTGGTGGTGGTGGTGGTGGTGGTGGACAGTGGGAGAGGGATGGAGAGAGAGAATGAGAGGGAGAGAGAGTTGCTCAAGAGCGAGTGGAAGAACGCTGCAGTGATTCGTTCCAAAAGTGGGGGGAAAAAAAGGGAAGAGGCTAGTGTGAGGCTTAGGGCTTGCAAGCAGCTATTCATTGGATTTCTAACTGATTATTTTCACAGTTGGGATCCCAACAATAAAAAAAAAAAGAAAGAATCTAAAATAGTGACGCGTTTCACATGGGGTCTCTCTTCAAAGTGCCCTTTCAAAATAAAAGACCCTCCGTAACAACAATGCGCTCAACACTGCGGTGAATGCCATCAGAGGGCCAGTGCCAAAACATGCCCGTCACTGGACAAAAAGGAATAGCAGCACAATAAGGCTCTTTCTCCTCCTTCACCACCACCACCACCGCCGCTACCACCACCACCACCACCACCTGCCTTTTGGGCCCTCGGACAAAGGGATGTCCTCTGTTTTCCCCCTGTGGTTCACTGGATGCCTGTGAATGGCGAGAACACGGGGGGCCCGGGGGCTCGAGAAAAACACACCTCTCGCCGATGTCTTTGTATCTGCCGGCTAGGGGGTGAGGGATAGCATACCGCTAGCAAGCGTGGCTATTTTCCCCTTCGACACCTGTTCGCCGCTATCTCGTTGCTAGCCGTAGCGGGGCAGACCACCCCGTGAGAGAAGAGACCCAAGGACGGGGGGGGCGTGGCCGGGGGATCGTTGTGTCTGAGGTGTCAGTCAGGAAGGGGCGCTAGCGCTCTGGGTGATCAAACCTTGGCAACCGTCTCTCCTGGCTTCAGTGTGACTCTGTCGTCAACACAATTCGTCACAGGTCGCTAGGTGTGCAGATTCTGCCCATGAGCATTTTGTGTGGACGCGCCTGCCACAAACGCAAACAATAGCAGTACAGTACTTTGGTCTTTGTGATGAGACATTAATTAACCGTTATCTTGTCCATAAACTACTGACTGACGCACATCCAGTCCAAAAGATTAAAGTGCTATATTACTATTACTATTAATATTAATATTACTATAACTAAACTATTACTATTACAGTTTGGATTAGTTCCAAGCGTGCTCATGCTAAATGCCCTTCGGCACAATTTGTAGTAGTCATTGTGACACATTGAATTATATAATGGATGTTGTGAAGCCAGGAGAGTCCTCTACCATTGAAGGATACACAGCTGGAATCATGGAACAACCAAAGCTGTGTGACAAGTCAAAACACAACAAAGCAGTCACTGCATCCATTGAGAACAGCCCTGTTTTGCCACAGACTGTCTTGAGTGCCCAAAGACAGAATTAATGATGTGCAAAGACTTCCCAAGTAAAGCAGGGGCCGGGATTCAACCCGAGGGATAGGTAACAGGATCACTGGCATCTGCTTTGATAAGCTTCAACTACAACCATAAACACTGTACATGTATACCTCCCAGCCTGCGTGCAAGACTTACTGCAAGCACTAAGCCTGGATCATGCACAGACTTGGCTCACGTTGCCTGACAGGTTCATGCATTCTGGTGCATCATCACATTATTCATCATGTCCATCTCAGAGCCAGTGAGAGGGGGTTCATTATCTACACTGAAGATGAGAGATATGTGTTATGAAAATGTAAGTAATAATGTTATCATCACTAAGCTGGAATCTATACCCCTTATACCTTGGGGCTTAACATCAAATTGGCCAAAGCACCTAAATAAATGAAAAACGAACAATCAAATAAGAATATTATGACTTTTCAGAACCAGCAGACTGTATTCTGTAGCCAGAATCACAGACACATGAACAGCGAATCCATATCCATCCATTCCTGTCTAATCCTTCATCGAGGCGTGCACGAAACACACCTCAACTCCTAATAACCCAACACGACAACAATCAGCTCACTGCATTCGCTTGACTGTGTCCTTCAGCTCCGCCCACTCCTCACCCACCCCCGCCCCCGCCCCCCCCCCCATTGGCCGGCCCCTCACCGTCGTCACTGTCGGCCAGGATGGTGACCCTGGCGCTGGGGAAGGCGGCGCCCAGCTGGCCCCCCATGGGCATGCTGAGGGTGACGTTGAAGCTCTCCTCGCCCTCGTACAGGGAGTCGTCGATGATGAGGACGCGGCACAGCTTCTCGCGCTCGTCCTTGTCGAAGCGCAGCAGGCTGGTGTGGTCCTCGGGCCGTGTGATATAGTCGGAGTAGGACAGCACCGTGCTGGGGATGGTGCCCGTGGCCGAGGCTGCCGGGGGGGGGGGGGGGGGGGGGGGGAGAGGGGGGGGAGGAGGGGGAGGGGAGGAGGGGGAGGAGCGGCGTCAAGGGGTTTGTCCGTGTGTGTAGTAGATTGCTTCTGGAACATCTTCTCTCACCGTTTTTGGGAGATTTAGATAGATAGATAGATAGCTATACTTTATTGATCCCAGGCTGGGAAATTACAGTGTAGCAGCAGCATTATACATGGTAAAAATACAAAGAATTAAAGAATAAAATGCAATATGAAAAAAAAAAGTATAAAAAATTTATGAATAAAAATAAATTGTAGTGCAAGATAGAAAGAAAATATCAAATATATATATATATAAGGTGCAGTATTTCTGGTGATAGGATTTCTATTTTGTATTTTAGCAGATGGTTTTATCCAAAGCCTGACAGTTCTTTATGCTTTTTATATACATATTATTCCTGGATGAACAGGCAGTATAGGGTTTCTGGCTGAAGGAGGCCTTACATCTAGATTGCAGACTTAGGGGTTTACACCCTGAACCTTTCTGCTGGAAGCCAAACACCCTAAGCACTATACTACTGCTATTCTGGCCCCCCAAAACAACTGCTCTCTACGTTGATTTAGAGCGGTTCTACCTTCTGCCATATCTTCTTCATTTCTCCATATCTTTGCTTTTGGTAGTGCTGATAACAGTATCCACTCTGGTGAACAGTGTAAACCGGTTGGCATAGCCTTATCTAACACAATATATACAGCAGCAGGTGTTGTGTTACCCTGCTGGGTGTGGCAGACCACCATGAGCTCCTGGCTGGCATCTCCAGTGCGGCGCACAGGGATCAACAGCTCTCCGATGTCCTCCTCGATCTTGTACTCAGCCTGAGGGATGAACACTGTCGACTCTGAGGAAAAACACAAAGAGCAAACTCAACGCTGCAGTACTTAACCCCAGAGTATCATAAGTCTATGAGTGATTCCTCAAAGAGCTCATAATTCAAGGGTCAAATATGAACTCTCACCATCTCCAGGGTCTACAATCTCCACGGTGGCGATCTCCGGGTATTCCAGCACAGCCATCACCGGGTCGGACAGCTGAATCTCGAAGGTCTCGGAGATCTCGTACTCCTGGTCGGTGAAGATCTTCACCTTCCAGGTGGCGGTGGTCTGTCCTGGGTTGAACTGCACCTGCTTCTGGGCCTTCCCGCGGAAGTCTTTGTCTTTCTTGGCTGTGCCGTCCTTGGTCGCAATACCTGAAGTTGAATCACGCAAAAGTAAACTATTACATTCAGCTGAGGTAAGGATATATGTTATCCATATCTCTCTCTCTCTCTCTCTATATATATATATATATATATATATATATATTTTTTTTTTTTTATATATATATATGTGACACATATATACAAGTGCGAATAGATGAATTAATCAGATTCTGTCCTGTGTATTTACCACGTGGCCATCAGAGAAACTGTACAAAACCTTGTGAGAGCCCAAGTCTTCACTGCAGGTCTCTTGTGTGAACTTACTGACAAAGGACGTCTCCCCTAAGAAGCCCCTTCTCCTGAGGGTCACCTCCAGGAACTTGACATCCTCGTTCACCAGGTAGTACTCCTTCTCCAGAGAGATCCACGCCCAGTTCAGCCGGAATGGCTGGGACTTCAGCTTGTTTCCACCTTGAAGAGAAAGAACAGTGAAGTATTTGTCGAGAGGGTTATCGGGGTATTTTGCAAAGGATGACCCAAACTTAAGGGGGAGCACATTGCACTTGAAAGATAATGTGATGTGTGCTTAACAATATTGTGATGATGATGTGTTTAATGGTGTCACAAAGTAGAAAGGCTTGTTTAATTGACCTGCCCTCTCTCCTATATGAATCTATTTCAGGGAACCTTGGTGACTGAACCTGAATAGACAGGACTGAAGCAGATGAGACTGACTGGACCGACAGAACAAATTACACACTGCTATAGGTTCAGAGGGCGATTCTTCATATGGGTGAACTTGATGGCTATGGGATTGTTTAATTGGAGCATTCCTTCGCCACCCTCCTCCATGCCCATGTATGATCCGTTTTATTGTACTCATTCTATCTAATCCCATCTAATCCCATTCAGGAGACAGCAGGGTAACACTGGTCCTGCACACATCAAAAACCCTTCAAGATGACCCACATCTACACCATCTCCTTGTATAGAATTGTCCGTGCTCAGACAAGTTCATAAAAAAATGAGTCTCTTTGAGTTCCGTGACCCAGACTCAGTAATTCCCAAACCCAAAGCAATAGATGAAGCTTTCGGACAGTAAGGTTGAAGCTGTCTCTTCCTTCCTTTATAAGTGTCTCAGCGGCCGTAGGTCACATTTTAACACATGAATCAGCTGACTCACCTGCCTCACAACCATGGCTACAGGTCCATTCCTGTCCTAAATCCACACTACCCCATGACTACCTCAGGTAATCCTTCAAAAGAACATATGTCAAACCCCTTCTACTCATTCCTTTAACGGCCGAATGTTTGAGGGGCTCTTCTGTCTAAGAAGTGTTAGCCGAGTGTTAGCTTCATTAGCCTTAGCGCCAGCCCGTGGCCCTAGAGCTCTTATTCATTCCTCACCATTTGCTCAGAGCAGCATGAGGAGCTCGGCGGTCACTTTCGGATTAAGGAGGTGAGTGAAGGGTCGGGTTTGGTTGTGTTTTCATCACAGAGGGCTAAGGCCTACGGTGCTCTCTGTGGCATAGCCACTCGATAGCAACATATGAGGATAAGTGAGGAATAACCGCTTGATCCTCAACAGTCAAGGGAGACAAGATAACAAGTACCGCAATTTGTCGAGTCAAAATGCAGTGGCCGGAAAATTGTTTAGCCTAGAGTGCAGAGAATCCATCTTCGTTGTCAAAGGTGGAGAGCGGGCCCTTTGGAGAACAATAGCAAGTGGCAGAACCCCGTCTTGCAACCAAAGGAGAGCCAGCATGGAGCTCCCCTCCAGGATAAGATCTGAGGGTCTCTTCCTGCTATGTGACTGGGAAGAATGAAAACAGTGTCGGGAACCGGTGTGGCTGTTTATAATGGGATGGGACCGCTTCCTCTACCGTGCATTTCAACAGAATAATGGGTACCGGGCCAAGACACAACAGGAGAAGACTATAGTAGCATGGGGAGTTCAACTCCCAGAAGAAAGGGTACTGGGTTTGATCCCTTGTGTCCGCGGATTAACCTGCAGGCATCCTACCTGGTCCTTCGTTACTTATATCCAAATTAAGTTGTGCCTGCCTAGTCATTGTGCCTGCAAAATGACAAACTAGTGAAATAGATGGCGTACTTTTGGTCGATTTTGTACGATTTTGGTCACATCAGAGTAATCGTGCAGTAATGCTGCAGTAATAACTTTTGGGAGTTTAGATTAGAGTTACTATATCCATTTGGTCTGTACTTGTAGTGCCCAAACATATTTAGCATGGCCACATAAAGTACACCCACCCACACTCACACACGCGGACGTTAACTTAACCTTGAGGTTGGCTGAGAGACCAGGTGCCCACTGGTAACCAAGGCCATGCTCAAGTCGCAAGACAGACACAGTTTAATATATAGACCCTTTCTGACTGCCTCAACCTGACACACACACATACATTCAAATAACTCTGAAAAATAGCGAAAAAACTGTATTGTTCATGTTCAACGGAAAACAAAACCTACGAGGTGGTAAATGAATGAATATGCCGGGGCAGACAGATGTAAAATACAAACATAAAAAAGCAGTGGAAAAACAGAGCGCCGATGATGGACACTGACTTAAAAGTCTAAAAAAGTCGATTGTGTCTCCTGTGTGGAATGAGACGAGCCCGGCGACCATCAGCTGCACTGAGTGTGAACTTGAAACCCACACCCTTGACCCGGAGTCAAAAGACTCCGGATGTCAAACTGTATTTCCTTTGTTGTGGAGAAAGCACCGTGTCCTGCGGGCCGGCCCTCTCAGGAGGTAATACTAGCGAAAGACATAGTGAGGGGTCATCTAGGATTATCGAATGAATGCGAGTTGCCCGGACATAAAAGAGCCCTCTGTTTTGGAGTGCAGTGATCTGGCGGCTTTGTGCTTCTACACCATAACAATTTGTAAGACACAAAGAGGAAAGGTATTGGGTGTTTTCTTTTTTTTTTTTTTTTTTGTGCATATTGTTAATATCTCAAATGCGGTGATACTGTATACCTCATGCGGGCCTCGTACTCTGCCATGAGGTTTTAATTGGGTTTGTTTCCTCACAGCATAATAAGGTATGGATGAAGCGTAAGCGAACCTCGAATTTGAACACTATGATCAGAGTTCGAATTATACAGAGCCCTATTTTTTACAGTGCGCACCACGACTTTCCAATTCACATGCATGCGCATTAAAGTGCACAATTGTTTAGAGCTCCCCCTGAATGTGTCAGGTCAGGCTTTCAGGGGAGCTGAGCTCTGTAGCTCCCCCGTAATTCGAACCATGACTATGATATTAAATAAAGTGTTTTTTGGTCTGAGAGTTCAAGTCCTGTACCGTCGTTGTGCAGGTACAGGACCGATGTTGTATATGAAACCCCTCACACCTCACAAGGTGTGTACTATAAGTGTCCGTCAAAATTCACCACTGTGCAGAAGGCGTCCCTGCATCCACAGACACAGACACACACACACACACACACACACACCATGGGGTGATACTACAACCCTCTCTCTTGAGAACGGCCTTCAACATCAGTCGCTGCTCAGACAGAGATCCACACATCCACACCTCCTCACAAGGGGTCCCCTCACAGGGGTCCCTTCACAGGGTCCCCTCGTCACAGGGGTCCCCTCACAGAGGTCCCCTCACAGGGGTCCCTTCACAGGGTCCCCTCGTCACAGGGGTCCCCTCACAGGGGTCCCTTCACAGGGTCCCCTCGTCACAGAGGTCACCTCGTCACAGGAGTCCCCTCACAGGGGTCCCTTCACAGGGGTCCCCTCACAGGGGTCCCCTCACAGGGTCCCCTCGTCACAGGGGTCCCCTCACAGAGGTCCCCTCACAGGGTCCCCTCGTCACAGGGGTCCCCTCACAGGGTCCCCTCGTCACAGGAGTCCCCTCACAGGGGTCCCCTCACAGGGTCCCCTCGTCACAGGGTCCCCTCGTCACAGAGGTCCCCTCACAGAGGTCCCCTCGTCAAAGGGGTCCCCTCCCAGGGGTCCCCTCACCGCAGCGCCGAAGAGCAAAAGAAAGAACGCTTTGAGAGGAGGACACTGGGGAACACCGTCGTTCGGAGCACAGTGGGATGTTAACGGCTTGGCAGAGAACGGCAAAAAACAGACAGTTTTACTCCTGTCCTGTAAATTTAGTAACTGACAACATGGAAAACCAAAAATGATTTGGGGTTCACTGCCTCTTTTTTAATTTACTTTTTTCCAAGTCATTTCATATTTTGTATTGCCACTCTTGAACGGTTTTGATCAAATGCTGATTTTTTTTTCCCAATCAAATTTGAATAAAAACCCTCCATTGACACCTAACCACCACAAAACCTATTGTTCCTCATGCGGACAATAACTCTGACGGAGTAACAAAAGTTTCAGCGGTGCAGTCTGTGCGGAGTGACCCCCGATGTCACTGAAGGAATGTACTGGCACGAGCACCCGTCGCACAGTGCCACAGTGAAGCTGTCTGGGTGACACCTGTCACTCTCCCAGAGAGGTGTGCTCGCTGTGTTTATGGCGGCCCGTTCAGAAGCAGGTGCTGCTCCCGTCACAGAGACACCCACAAGGATTCTTTTGTTTTCGGAAATGTCCGGAACTGTTCAGACCTCCATTTCCCATCTCTCCCACTGCTTTATTTTCAAATTTGGTCGGTTGTACGCTGAGATAGCTCCGCTCTCAATACAAATTATTTTCGCATTCAACCCTATTTTTCACCACTAGCCACTTTCTTTCTTTCTCACTTTCGTGCAACAAAACCTTTTTCTTCTCGCCACAAAATCACGACTACAACAGATAACGTGGCAGCTGTACTCCTCCCACCGGCCATCGATCCCCCCCCTCCCCCCCCCCCCTCCCCCCCCCCTGTGTCAGCGCTGTGTGTGTGGAGGCCATGGGGGGGCGAGGGGAGGCGAGGGCAGGCCGCAGCCTGGGTGGGCTCTGGCCTCGGCCGTCTGTCTGTCTGCCTTTATGGCCTTCCCTTCAGTGCAGCACAAGCCAAGCTCCGGCATGGACCCTCTCTCTCCGCCCCCCCCCTGTATGCGCTGTTAATTATCAGGCTGGGAGGAGGACGCGCCTCCTCCAATACAAAACCGAGGTGGCCTGTGAGTGTCTTTCTGAGCACACGTCAAGTCAAGTCTGAAAGTGTGCAGCGTTGGTCGGCTTCCAATCGTCACTGTCCACACTGAACACCTTTTCATTGGCCTTTTGTTGTTTTAAATCGTTTAAATAAAGCGTGAGTGAGGACACAGACAAACTGCAGTCAAAGAAGCCCACTTGACCTCCTCGCTAATTTACGGCCCGCTTTATTGGGGGTTTTACGACAAACGGACATCGAACCCTGGCCGCGCTGCCGCTTCCCCTCCGCGGCTCCTATTTCCTCCCACGCCACCGGGTCCGATCGCGGGCGAAGGGCCAGGCGTGAGCGGTTCTATTCACTTGATGTCCCTGTTTCAGTCCCTTAATAAATTAGCCGGTGGGTGATTGACGCTTTATCATCACTGGCGCATGACAGACATTTTGAAAACTCCCGAGAGTGTAAACGGAAGACCTCCGCCATGCATTGCACCCGTTTGAAAGATGACGCTGTCTTAGATGTCATCTGGTTAATATAGTTATTAGTTGACCACGACTGACTTGAAGATCTTCTTGTTTCATCAATCTAATATCCGGACCAGGCTATTTATTTACGTGCATGTGGTTGAGGATTGCAAATGGATTTTCCATCATGGCAAAAAGAACTTTCTGGAACTTTCTGAAACTTTCCAAAATGGCAATGTGATTTCACTGTCAGCAGTATAACTATACCCCGATCATCCCGTTGTTCACAAACGACATCAGTACAAATGAAATGTATCAGACATCAGACAGCCAGAACGGCAACAAGTAAATCAAGTAAGTCTCTCCGATCCACAGTAGGCAGTCGACCCAAAGTCCTCTGTCAGCAGTGGAACCAGGAAACACATAAACAGTACAACGCTAACACCCCCCCTCCCCCCCCCCCCCCCCCCCCCCCCCCCACCCACCCACCACCACCTCCCTCTCTACATGCCAATGACCTTTTGCAGCACGTTTCCCCCGCCGGCCGTCGGCCACCAGAGACAGTGCCCGTGCCCGGGCCGCACCACCATACATAGACGCCCCGGGCCAATGGGTCAGCCGGGGGGGGGGGGGGAGGGGGGAAATCATCAGAGGTGAAGGGCTCTGACGTCCGGCCGCGCATGATGCAAGGAACGGCAAGCCAGCTCACGGCTAAGAATACATCCCCAATGAGTGACAAGAATGAGGGCCGCTCTTAAGATTACATTTCCTCATTAATCATGCCGCAAATATAAATATATACCGCGCGGCGAGCCGGATATGTTAAATTCTGGCATGCCCCGGTGTCGGAGCACACAGAGAGGGGGGCCCGTGGGGGGGGGGGGGGGGGGGGGGCGCGGCCCAGATCCCCGGGCTCACGCACGCCGCCAGGTATCGCCGCGGGCTGAACATAATCCCGCCGCCGGAGCCAGCGATTGAAGGTAAGAATAGCAACCGGGAATAGGAAACATTTCACTGATGTAAAGAAAAAAAATAGTTTGGAGCATGCCGGGCGCTTCGCTTGGCCCCCGCGGCGGATTCCACAGATTTCATCTCCAGACTGGCAGGGGGTCCGAGAGACAGCATGGAGGGTGAGTGTGAGTGTGTGTGTGTGTGTGTGTGTGGGGGGGGGGGGGTATTAATAACTGTAATCATGGCTTCTGGACGCCAGTAGCATGTGCTGTCATCTATACGACACAGAGGGCAGAGGCTCTGGAGAGCTTCGCCATACGATCCCCCCACCCCCCCCCTTCGACGGTCGCGACCGGTGTCAACAGACAGCGCGCGTGTTAACGCGTGATCTGACGGCCCGACGACAAACCGGGGAATGTATCGTTGGGGCCAAAGAAATGCACAGAGGAAGGCCAGGAAATTGATTTTCTAGCCAAAGGCAGAGAATAGCAAGCAATATCCCCATATCATGCTAACTACTGTAAAGCTAAAAGGGGGGGGGGGGGGAATAATTAGCATAGCTATGTTCTGCCAGAGATAAGGTAAGAATAGCCACTGTGGCCATATATCACGCACTCCCCCAAGCCAGCCTAGCCTGCAGCTAACATTCATCATTACCAAAGCAGAGGTATGGTACAAAGGGATAGAGAGAGGGAGTAGATGGAGGTAGAGAGAGAATGAGAGAGAAAGAGAGAGAGAGAGAGAGAGAGAGAAAGAGAGAGAGAGAGAGAGAGAGAGAGAGAGAGAGAGAGAGCGTTTCGATCGACATAGTCAGGTTCTCAGGTGAAACAGATAACAGTAAAGAATAAAACTAGAATGTAAAAAAAACTACAGGAGAGGGTGTGTGTGAGTGTGATGCCATGAAGGGATTTACATGAGGGCCAGGGGACTGAAGGGACACAGTGTTCGCAGAGGAGGCATTAGGCGCACTGGGCTCAAGCCCCGAGCCCCAGGGGGCCTCGGCGCTGGCACCAGGAGCCAGTAAATCTCCCCGGCTCTGTTGACACCGGCTGACGGGGATCAGCAGACACTGTGAGGAAGTATCGTGGCGGTGACCAGCGAGGGGCTTCCTGTCTGCCAGCATCATGTCAGGGGGGGGGGGGTCTGCTGGGCTGCAGGCTCAACATGACATGAGCCCTGATCCCCGCTCCTGCACTGCGCCATGTTGTCGGAAGGGGTTGTTGGTGAAACGTGAGCGTGTATTACATGCGTGAATAAGATAAGATAAGATAAGATATTCCTTTATTAATCCCCCTTAGGAGAAATTCACATTGACCAGCAGTACAAGGGGATAGAGGAGTGCGATAAAAAAAAAACAAGATTAAATTATATGTGAGCTCTTAAAATCAAATCAGGTGAAAAAATGAGAACCTATATACATACATAGTAGTCATCATTGAGATGGACAGTGCAATTGGTAGATGAACATACATAGTAGTCATCATTGAGATGGACAGTGCAGTTGGTAGATAAACATAATTAGTAGTCATCGGAGTTTCTGAGTTCAGAAACTGAGATGAATATTGCAATTGGTAGATGAATAGATGAATAGTGCAATTGGTAACAGAGTCTTACTGAGGTGTTGATATAAAAATAAAAATAGATGTGCAGTTGTATGTTGTGCAAAATAGATGTGCAAATGTGCAGAATGTGCAAAATGCAAAATGTGCAAATTATACAGGATATTCAAGGTAGTGCAAGTAAAACATGTGAGAAGACCTAAAATAACAACGGCTTAGAAAACAGTCCTATGTGTGGTGTGGTGTTCAGTCCAATCAATGTGTGTGTCAATGTATCAGGCCATGTGTGCTGGTTCAGAAGCAGCTGTGTGTGTGTGTGTGTGTGTGTGTGTGTGTTTATGTGTGTGTGTGTGTGTGTGTTCACGCATGTGTATGTACATGCGCATACAAATGCATGCTTATGTGCACATACATCACACACGCGTACCTACACTGGCTGCCTCTCTGATGGACATGCATTACCCCTTTGCTGTTCGGTTTGTACTTTTCTGTAGTCATATTCTGTTGGGTTCAATCAGACTCAGCTCTTCCTCTGTCCCCATCCTATGGAACATAAGCATCCCTGGAGTGAAAGTCTATAGGTTATCGGCCTATCTGGCGTTGGGTTGGGTTTCTATGGCGCTGGGAGTGGGGGTCAGGGAGAGTTGGTGACGCTGGGTGTTTGAAAGGGGATCCCCCCGGAGCACACACACACACACGCACGCACGCACGCACACACGCACGCACACACACACACACACACACACACACACACACACACACACACGCACACACACACACACACACACACACACACACACACACACACACACACGCACACGCACACGCACACACACACACACCTGTCTGCCTTAGGGATTCCACTTCCCTCCCCAGTTTACAGGGTCTACTGTGTTTGTGGTCCTGGAGTCTGGAGCCACCAAGGGCCTACATACCACTGACCAGCCGAGCCCCCCCCCCACCCCCACCCCCCAGTCTGAATGATCACATGACACCCAGCTCCCCGGGGCCCCCAAACCCTTCCCAGGACAGGGAAGGAGTATGCATATTGCCGCTGCTGTCGTAAAGGTATATTGACACAGAGAAGCAGGGTCTTTCGTCTTATCAACACACACGGGCTTCCTTCCCTCTGTCTCTCGTCTCAATCGGTCAATCAGTGCGGTTTCATTACAACGCTGCCGAAATCTAAGACCTTGTTTTCACCTCCTGGGATCAGCGGCGATGTGGCCATGTATGCAAAGGGTTTTTAATGACCACTTCTCAGCCACTATCACCGTGTGTCTCTATCTGGTCCCATCTCAAACAAGCGAGGGGGAAAAAGGTAGAGGAGATATGCCTTCGGAGAATGCCTGGGCAATCCGACACCTCCCCTGCTCATAGCCTGTGGCGCGGTCCACCTCTGTCTAACGGATCAAGGATTCACGGGTCGCATGGCTGCTTGTAAAAACACGCTTTTAGCGTCTCTGGCTCCTCAAAGTGCATGCTTGTTGTGAGAAGGATTCTGGACGTCTGGACTGAACGTGAATCGCTATTCCCATAGATATTAGCGATTAGCGCTAACAACCTCAGGACGGCTCCTTAAATGGCTGGACAGTTGGTTTTTATCCTGTAAAATTAAACACATTAAGACTATAATGTACATCTACCGCCTACCACCCAACCGATCTCCCTAGCCATCCGCACTATGCGTATTTGTGTTCTGGTGTCAGTATGTCCGTGCTGCTGTGCAGTGATTGATTTAAGGTGCTGGCCAGGGAACATTCCAGCCATGGTGTCACGATGGCGGGGTGAGAAGTTAAAGAGACACTCCAGAGCCGTCTTCCCTGTGGCTCCTGAGCACCGCGGAGGCTTCCTGGCCACCTTCTCACTGTGACCAGAACGCTGACTGTATCTGGTCCACTCCCCTGACCCCCCTCACTGGGACACACACACAGACATGCAGACATGGAGGCTCACACACACACACATATATATGGACACCCACACACACACACACACACACACACACACACACACACACACACACATACATGGACACCCACACACACACGCACACAGACATGTAGACACACATACATGGACACCCACAAACACCCACACACACACATGCACGCACACACACACACACACACGCACATGCAAACACACAAATGCATGCACACACACATACATCATCTGATAAGTTTTGCATCAACGTAAAGCAGACAAGTGTACCTCAATGACAATACAAGATATTCCTTGACATACAAGCTAAATATGTCTATGGTTGTTCGTGGTGGAACAACTGGAACAACTATTTTGTGTGTTTTTTTGTGTGTGTGTGTGTGCCCACTAGCCTGGCCCCTTTTGCTTGGAACGATCGGTTAATTACAGGTAGTGTCAGAACTATAAACCTTCCATGACCATACACTTACACCAATGAAGGATCAGTTAATTACAGGTAGTGGTCAGTACTTTCAACCTACCCTTGACCATACCCCGTCCTTAGGCTAATTAACCTCAATTTACTTTCTTAATTGTATCTTCCGGAATCTCCTTTTCTAGATAAACACAGAGCACTGTCTAATAGTCTAACCGTTACCATAGTGATTACCCTGCTTTGGGCCAATGGAGGAACAATCATCACCTGAGTGAAAAACAGGTTATTCTTCCCACTCCAATGTAAACAGCTTAGCTCCTCTGTTCTATTGAAGCCGGCTAGCTGACCATCAGATCGTTCTCTGTCAACCTGTCCCTACACGTCTACTACAACAATAGACCCCCCCTAAGACGGCCCTAAGTGTCCCCTACCGCAACATTTAGCATTCACAGATGGGCTCAAATGGCCTTCATTTCATCTTTGTTTGGATGTGGTTCGCTGTTTGTCTGTGTGTGTGTGTGTGTGTGTGTGTGTGTGTGTGCGTGTGTTTGGTCATAGAGGTGGACATTGGCTTCTTTGTTGCTGATATTTGTGTAGTCTCTGAGCGCTTGTTATGCGTGTGTGAGTTTGAAACCGCCACAATATAAGTTAAATGAGTACTGAGGGGCAAAGCTAGGACGCGGCAGCATTTTCCAATGATGTCAACAAGAATGTATATCAACGTGCTTGTGTCAGAGTAGGCGATGGTTGCTGGTGAGGTGATCCATCCTCACCCTTTGTGCCCTCTGTATGTGACCCCTGAATCACTTCCACAAAACAGAACCCCCTCTCTGCTCCATCACCCAGAATGCACCCCTTTGCACCTGGCACTGACATGCTGTCTGTGGGGCTTAAGCAAAGTGGGACAGCAAACAGAATGAAGTGTTGTGCTAACGGAAGCTTGTCTTCCCTTCCTGTCCTCAGACACACCACTTGTAGACAAAAAAGTTTAAAAAAAAAAAAATAAATAAAAAAGATTTACTGGCCTTAGTCAAATTTATAGGTTACTTATAACCGAAACTTGAAGTATATTATTTAAATACATGAGAAACACTTTACAACAAGGGTACAATAATTAACCTTGAATTAACATTAGCTGATGCAGTTGATGGTTCATTATTGTACCCTTTTCATTAAGTGTTACCACTACATCCTGATTTTGATCAAGGGGAGAAGATACGATGTCAGCATGTTTTTAAATGAGCTCCTCGGTAACTTAATGAATTAAACCCTCCACTATATTTCCTTGTGCAAACAAGATAACACCCAAGCAGCTTCTCAAGTGAAGACTAAAGTATACATTCCAAATTGTACCAGGGGGATTAGCATGTTATATGATGTACGTGATGATTTACTACGTATCCTAATGAATTAAGCTTTCCCTGATCCGTAGTTCAATAATGATTTAATAAGCAAGTGCCTTCTTAAGTCAACACTGCTTGTATGATATACAAGGGACAGTAGTGAAAATAGAGAGCAAACTGCCAGAGGGCCCAAACTCGTAAGCCTCTCTTAAGTGACCCCGGTAATGATATTGCTCATCCAGGCATAATTATAGCCTACACTTCCCCTGCAGCATGGATTGCAATTACAGCTCTGAGAATCTGTGTCGTATTTACAGCTGATGTTAAAATAGCAAAACGCATGCCCCACCCACTCTATTTTATTGTCAAGCATTTAGTAACATTGCAATACACGGCAATGTTTTGAATATCTGCATGGCGAGCATTGAAAGCTTTTCAAGGTGTTAAAGGAGAGCTAATAGTGAATGGCCCCCATCAAACATCATAGCAATTTGACATGAATTAATTAATGTTGAAATAAATATAGGCAATTATATGGGTATAGAAGATACAAAATATACACAACCCTGTGATACCTAAACCCCCTTTGATAACCTAATATCAATATAATTATTCAAAGAGCTACTATATACCTGGTTTAGCATGAAGAAAAAACTCCGTGGTGCAAGGCTAGTTGTCACAAGAATGAAAATACGAATGTCAAGGTTAATGGGACTTCAAGTGTGCGAAGTGATAAAAAATTATTTTACAGAAATGTCAAAACCAGACGTTAATATTGATTCAGCGAAACAAATGACACAAACGCACACAGGAACCTCCACACACCCAGTTTCCCTGTAGGGCTTCAAACAGGCAAAGAAAGGGATTCTCGGAAGCAGTGGAAAGTTCTCAGCCAGGAAAACGGCCTCCTATTGTTCATTGACAATAAAGTTTTATTTTCCCCACTCTAATTTCACCTCTTTCACTTTTGCACATACTTAAGCCGTGTTTGACCCCGGTCCCTAGTCTGACCTTTCTTTTCAACCCCGCTTCCCTTTTCCATTGGGACAAAATGGAGCCTGGTGCAGGCACCATAGCTTCAGTCATGGCCGACTGCCTTAAGTCTTTGTGATGCAAACATCTGGGAGATTGACAGGGGAAAGGAGGTTTAAATTTTTTTTAAAGGGGGAACGCTTAAAGAAGGATGTGCGTTTGGGAAACGATCCCCGTAGGCGCATGGCCGCTCGGAAGTGCACACCATCTATGGTGTCAACCAGCGTGGGCTCTGAGGCGAGCATGTCATGGCGCCTACCGTGGTCTTCAACGCTGAAGTAGAAGACATCACTGGTGGCGTTGCTTCCGTCCAATAGCACGTAGCTAATCTTCATGTCATCGATGTCGGCTGACAGCCAGGAGAAAAAAACCACAGTTGGAAAAATGTTTCAGTTCAGAATACCTTTTGCTTTAGTTACACCCCTCAAGCGGCAATATATATCATACCTTTGGGGAAAAAAAGACACAACATACTTTTGGGTTGTCATTCCAATCTGTACATTCATGTAAAGTAATAATGATTCATTTTATGTAAACACTGTATTTTAAGTCACTATCTATGGAATGAGATAGCACAATGTAAATGGAGCCTATGGCCCACTGTTGAAAGCCCTTGAATTTGCAGTATTACGAATTTTCTGAACAGGGCGTCAGTGGCCCCGTTCTTGGGAATAATTGGATAAAGTGGAATAAGTCACACACAGTTAGTGCCGCCTTCTCCATCACCCAGCAGCGGTTGTTCCACCAGAAAAGGTAGGCTAACATCAAACCTTGTTCTTCAACCCACTTGTGTGTGAAGCGGTCTACTCTCTTTTTTTTTCTTTTTTTTTTTACTAATAAAGCTAACTATGGATAATGATGATGATGGACATTTTACATTCCCATATATTCATATTAAGATTTGGGAAGTCGTTTACAGTTTCTTGTTGTGTGTGGGGATGTTTTGCTTACCTTGAGTGAAGGTTTTGATGCTGTCGTTGCCCACTGCCGTGTTTATGATCAAGCCATGCAGAGGAGCCTGGGTCACCACGTACTTCAGCACGTTGCGGGGGCTGTCTCGGTCCTCGGACCTCAGGGCCTTGCTGGTGACCAGGAACCCCACGTGGCCTGTGTTCAGAAGCCTCAGGGAGGCCGCGGCCTTGTTGACCACAATCTGAGGGACGCCGTTGTCCACCGTGTTGATCTGAATGGTCATCGTCTGGGGCTTCCTCGTCTCGTACACGGTGTCGGGGAACACGTAGAAGTCGGCGTGCGTGCCGTCCGTCACGGTGAACGAGAAGCTGTCCTCGTTGGTCTCCGTGCCGTCGTGCTTGTAGGTGATGAGGTTTTGGTTCAGGTCCTGCTTGGTGAAACTGGTTATGGGTTGTGTTTTGTTGAAGAGCAGCTGCCCGTGGACGGGCACCTGGGTTATGATGAACCTCAGATGTTTGTCTGGCGTGTCGCGATCCTCTGCCGTCAACTCAAACGGCGTGATGAGCTTGGTTTCTCCCTCAGCCACCACCAGTTTGTTAATGGTGAGGACCGGTTTCTTATTGTCCACGTCGGTGATGGACACTCTAAAGGTGCGGAAGACCGGGTTGTATCCATCTGTGACCTCAAACTCAAAGCTGTCCATCTTCATCTCATCATCTGAGGTGTGGATGTAGTAGACCTTATTGCCAGCAAGTTGTAGCTGGGTGAAGGTGGAGATGGGAACACCTGGGTGGTCGGTGTTCTCCAAATGCCCCCTGCTGGGGGCTCGAGTGATGCTGAAGCTGAGGTGTTCATCTGGAGAGTTAATGTCAGTGGTGCTCAGGAGGTCAGTGGTAAGAGTTACTCTGCCTCCTTCTTTCAGGGTCACCCCTTTGTTGATGACATCCGGGAACACCATGTCAATACTTCCTATGTTGATGTAGAAGTAACGGTCAATAAGTGGATTAATGCCATCGGTGACATCAAACTTCAACAAGTCACGGATGCCCTCTTGGCCCGTGTGCACATACTGGATCAGCTGTCTGTCGACTTCATCCTGTGTGAAGTTCTTTCCGAGGGTGATATTACCGATAACATCTCCAAACTTAGTAATGCGTTGAAGGTAACCTTGGGTCGGGCCATAGCGAATGACATATGTTAGTGTTTTGTCCTCTGAGTCAAGGTCTGTGGCCTTTAAAACCTTATTGCTGATTATTTTAGTCTCTCCAATCTCAACTTCAAGTCCATCATTTATGGCCATTCTTGGCGTCTCATCGTCAACGGAAATGACCATGATGATGACTTTCTTCACCACTGTATTTTTCCCATCTGAGAGCCTTATTTCAAAGCTGTCCTCTTTGGTCTCGGAGTCATTGTGCTCATACACAATGTTGGAGCCCTCTTTAATCTGCTCCAGGTTAAATTTGGTCACCGGGATGGATCCGGTGCTGAGTTGCTGAACTATCGTGCCGTACTTGGGGTTTTTGATGATCTCAAATTCGAGCTCATCTCCAGGGATGTCTGAGTCGGCACCATTCAGGATCGGCGTATCAATGACCAGACTCATGCCCTCCATCACGACAAACTCACGGATGAAGATCTCAGGCTTTTCATCATTAGCTGGGATAATGACGATGGGGAAAAAGTGGCGTTCAGAGAAATTGATCCCATCTGAGCAACGGAAAGTAAACCTGTCCTCAACTGGTTCCACTCCTTTGTGGATGCTCTGAACATAATATATATGACCAAGGCCGATGTCCTTGACACTGAATGCAGTGATTGCTGTGCCGGCCCTGGACTTCTCAGAGCCCGGGGCTGGAGAAATGTTCTCCACATAACCAGAGGTGGGCTGGACAATGATGGTGCAGAGGATGTCATCGTTTTCTGTGTCAATATCCTCTGTCTGGATGTGCTCAAGAGTAATGACATTCTTCTCACCCTCAACAACAACAAACTGATCTCCGACACTTACAACTGGGGGAATGCTGTCCACTGGAAGTATAGTGACATAAACCGTCAGACCTTGGATCTTGTTCCCCCCAACTACCCACTGTTCTGACATGTCAGTTAGAGTCAGGTTGAACGAGTCTTCTGCTCTTACTGGCCCAATTTCACCGGAGGTGTGAGCATACACCACTACACCATTTATTATATCCTGCTGGGTGAATCTTTCAGCTGGGACTCCATTGACCAGGATCTCTCCCAACCTGGGGGGCTCCTCCACTATAAAGGTCAACGCAAGGTCATCTGTATCTTCATCGCGGCCCTGGATAACATTGCTTGTGATTTCTGTCACTCCATTCTCTAGAACATCTATGGAAGCTCCGAGCATACCATCGGGAAGGGTAATAGTAGGGCTCTCATCATCCACAGGCTCAATGGTAATTTTGATTATGATTGGAACCTCGTGGAAACCATCACTGACATCTATCTTGATGACATCACTCAGGGATTCCGTTCCACTATGTACGTAAGACAGGTGGGAGTTTGCTATGTCTTGAAGCATAAATGTTTCGCCATTTGACATGTCAATGCCTAAGTACTGCAGTTTACCATAACGAGGAACCTGGGTCACAGTAAATATAATATTTTCATCTTCAGTATCCTTGTCAGTGGCATGGAGATCTTTTGTCCCAATAATATACATACTTCTCTCCAAAACGGTGAACCCAGTGTTAGTAATCACTGGAGGTTTGTTGTCAACGGGTTGTAGGAAAATAGTAAAGACACCATCTGCGGTGTTACCAGAGGTGTCCTCCACCGTGAATGTAAACTGAACAACTTTAGGGGTGATTCCCAGTTCCTGGTCTGGGGGTTTGTAGGCCACTTTGTGGTGGTTGACCTGCGCCTGTGTGAACTCTGTGATCACAGTGTCAGGGCTGTCAGTCAAAACAATGTGGCCCAGTTGAGAGGGGTTGTTCTCATCAGTGTCAGTGGGAGACTTTGTGATGGTGTACTTAATGTCCCTGTCATCTGAATCCAGATCGGAGAAAGACAAATACGTGCTTTTCAAGGGTGTCAGGTCATACTCTTGGACCGTCATGTGAAGCGTGGCGCCAGCACTCAGCTCTGGTGTGAGGTCATCCACTGCGTGGATTTTGATGGTGAATGTGTGCTCTCCCGATTGGTTCGGAGGGTCGTTATCGTCCTGCACGCGGAATACCAAATTGTCGATCACAGTGGTGGTGCTGTGAGGTCCGATGTGACGGTAGAAGAGCTTTCCGTCCAGAATATCTTTCTGAAACCACTCGGTCACCACCTGTTCATACATCTCATCCGTCTCGCTGAACAGCCAAACAGAGGGGTCAGTGGGAAGCTCCACTTGTCTGAGGAGTAGCTGCCCTATGCGTGAGTAAGGAGCTTCGATAATAAACTTAATGGTGGAATCTTCCGAATCGATATCTGTGGCACTCAGGATGAATGGCGAAATCTGCATGACCTCATTCTCGAACAGCACCAGGCCGGTGTTGGCATTGATGATTGGGGGTTCGTCGTCAGTGGGTGCAATTGTGATCGGAAACAAAAATTCCACGTCGTTACTGCCGTCACTCATTCTAAAAATAATGTTATCACTGTAGGTGTCGCTGCCATCGTGCTGGTAAACCACAACGCCGGCGTCTAAGTCGGCAGGGGTGAAGAATTTTCGGCGTGAGCCGAGCACGGTGAGTGCCCCGTGTTTCAGGCCATCAATAACTGTGATTCTCACGTCCTCCAGGTTATCCTCGTCGCTGATCTCTAAATTCTGGGCACTGGAGAGGACTCGCGACTGCCCCTCAAACAGCAATTGCCCAGTGTTCTTGGTTGCCACCGGAGCCAATGTATTCATAGGCTTCACCACAATCATGAAGGCGAACGTGTCAGACACAGCCCCGTCTGTGTCTACAATTTCAAACTCAAGCTGAAAAATCCTCTCTACCGCCGAGTCCTCCGAGGGGGGCTTGTAGGCTATTTTCAGATCTCTAATGTCTCTTTGGTAGAAGGATGTGATGGGCAGGTTTTGGTCATCTGTGCTGATGACATAGCCCTGCTCATAGCCCAGCGGTGACGTGATGTTGAATATCAAATCGTCCGGGTCCGACTCGACATCCTCAGCTGCCAGCATGTCACTGGTAATCGCGGTCATCACAAACTGATCGATCTCCATCATCATCATGGCTACAAAGCTGGGCTTAGGAGCCGTGTTCTCCACACCCTCTTTAATTCTAACCATCATCTGGAAGTGCTCTTGCATGATGGTGTTGCCGTCAATATCTTGCATTTCTACCATCATGGGAATGTAGTCTCTGTTTGGCGACTTGGTGCTAGCCGTATGTTTATAGCGGATGCCTTGTTTAACAAACTCATCACAGTCAATCATCTGGCCGTTGGTGAAGTTATTCAAAAGTATGCCATACCTTGGAAGACCCCCGGCGCCGACCAGAGTGGCGATTCTACACTGTGTGACACCATCCTCAAATGAGAACTCCAGACCCTTTTTGTCAATAGGGTTGCTGTTTCCGTTGAGCTTGTCCACGGACAGCGGCATATTCCTGGTGATGATCTCCAGCTGCCTGAAAACCACCGTCACCTCCAGCATGAAGGGGATGATCAGCGTCTCCGTCTGGGAGTCGTAGCGCAGCTGAAGCTTCACGCGGTCCGTGCTGGGGCTCCGTGCGCCGAAGTGGGTGTACTTCACTTCATCCGTCCCAAACTCACAGGGGAACTTCTTAGGGGACAGTGTCCCGGGCGTCTGGGCCAGTGGGTCGTTGTCCAAAACGGTGATTTGACAGCGGTCCCCAGGCTGCACTTCTGTTATCAGGTCATTGAAGGGGTCCAAAAACACGGACCTCCCCAGGGGAACTTGGATTCCATGGTTGGCAACGATAATGTCGTCTTTATTAAGTCCGGCTTTTTGGCGATAGAGTGAAGCTGGGTCATAGGGCTCAGCTTGAACAGAGGCGAAGCAAGAGGCCACAAACACAGCGAGAAGGCATCTCAAAAGTGCCCTTGGTTGAGATTTCTGCAGACAACCAGCCATAGCCACTGCTAGTTGTTCTGCATTTAATGCAGAAATCAGTGGGAATACACACTGTCCTCTCCCCCAAAGAAAAAAAGAAAAAGAAAAACGATGTCAGCAATGGAAAGCGGTGTGTTCTCTCGTCTCTCGAGCTCTCTCTCTGCTCTCTTTGGTCAGCAGTGGCCCTACAGAGACTCTCTCACACTCACCCAATGCAAGTGTGGAGAGTGCAGTGGGACTGTGCAGGTAATAATGAAACACTAGAAAGTGCCCGAGCCTGACTCCTCCCTCTGCTTACAGAGCTAGGGAGCCGCCTGCCCCCTTGGCTAATTTAAGAAAGACCATTGGACAGCCTGGGGAAGCACTACCCCCCTCAGCCCACCCTAATGCCTCACAAAAATGCTGCATCGTTTTTTTTTTTTTTGTTGAAGAGAAGATCCAGTACAATAGTCCTATGTATTCCGATTCATGTTTTGTCTGTACTATCAACTACATAGTTACATGATTACATCATTCTTGATGCTCCACTAAAAAAAAGAAAATGCTCACATTTTCTTTTGAGATGTTTTCATAGAATATGTCCATTCTTAATAATAATGTGTTGATAATGCTGTTTTGACCACACTTATTGTGTTTTATTACCTAGCATGAACAGTGTATTCTACTTCACAGTGCACTCAACCATCAAATGGATGTTGTGGACTACATAGCTGACTGGTGTTCCTGTCTTAAAGGGCTCTGAGATACTACAAAAATGAAACAACAATGGCTAGCAGAAATACAGTACAATCAATACAGTACTAAAATACAGTAGAACATAAGTGTCAATGACAGTTACTTATTTCTGCCACATGACATGTATGAACACAGATAATACATTATTTAGAAATGATTATTATGGGTTTGTAAACAGGAGAGTAAACAGATGGTAATTGAATTGCTAATAGTTAGCAATCGAGAAGTCATCCTGTTTGGCTAATGTTCTTGTTAAGAATTAAAAATAAATATTATATTGAGAAAAAGGTCTTAGCTTTTGACTCACCTGGTATGTCTTAGCCTGCTTTCATTCAAATCCCCAAATGTCAGCCACAGCTGACGTTCCTGTAGTAGAAGTGAAAACAATGCAGAGCAAATACAAAGTCAAACGTAAGCACAAGTGTACCTTCTTCCTAGGGGGCCGTTTGAGGCCATAAAGGCCATCTCTCTGGGACTGGGACGCCCCGGCACCACAGGGCCCACACAGATCAGAGAGAACACGGAGTCTTCAGCTGGTCAGACAGGTGGAAGCCTGGACCCGACAGGCGAAAAGATCTAGAGAGCAGTTTGAATATCTTTAAATACGTTCAATAAAACAAACGGTTGTCCCAGAGAGCTGAGGATTCACAGACACCATTTAATTGTAAGAGTGTTCATTTCATTCATCAGGTCAGCGTGTCAACATTGCACTCTACACTAAAATCAACCAAGCATACTAGACATTAATTGGTGAAACCAATCTTACATCAGGGTTCAAGGAGGGCTGGTACATTGTCTTAAAATAATACCAGGCTCAGGAAATTCCCATTCAGCCTCCGGCCTTTCAAGTGTGTGAGTGTTGATGGAATTGTACCGTTCAAGTTATCGCAATTAAAGTGTTAATCAATGTTAAATGATGTCATATATCTAACGGGGACAGACAATGAGGAGTGTATCACACTGACTTTGACGCGGCCCAACAGAGAAGGGACACGCTGCTCTCTGACCACAGTGACAATGGGAGGGGTGATGTTGGTTATCATGATGCTGTTAAGGTCATGTTCAGATAAAAATACTTACCAGCCATTTATGGAGTATCATTTGAGGAGGGCAGCGGACTTAATCGAGTGGTCTGTGTCACTTTGTAGACATGTCTCGCTAATACTTTATCTGACGAAGAATTTCGGGACATTTTTTTCAGATCAATCGTTGATCTCTGAACTCACGTAACCTACGGTGTTTATTTTCTACCAAACCGTATTTTTATCTTCTTTAATCCTTTTTTCCAACGACACCAGAACCTATTTGCTGTATTGTATATAAATAGTTAGCAATGAGGTTAATTGGTATTTTTTTACAGAACGATGAATTCGTGATTTGCTTGTTTAGTGAGCCGAAACCTCCGGTAATTATATCAAATTTAAAGCGGTGGTTACAAATAGGCTACCGCTTTCAAAATAAAAGTGTTTGGCGATAATGGCGTGTGACGAATACACGGCCTGAGGTAGCAACATCACAGTTAGATCGCCTACAGATCACAGCATTGGCTGAATAGCCAAGATGCCAGTTGTGTCCAAGAAATTCTAGATCTCTCTTTTCATTACATCCTCTAAATAGGTGCGTTGCCCTTCTCCCCTTGACTACATTTGGACCAAGCTTTTTATAAGCACATATAAATATATCTCCTCAGGATGCCCTCTGTAGTGAAACGAAATGATCTTCATCTGGGCTATGGCCTATGGGTGGCAAACTTTGAACTTTACACCAACAAAAGGCCTTCTATGTTCTTAGAATACATATATGTGCTAACAAATATGAAATGGTCAATGGATCCATCAGTTCCTAAATTGAACCACATCATGATATTATGATATCTCTAGATCTCAGCATACAATACACTGGTTGATGAAGCTCCCCCACTCTGCTCTTCATCACAGAGGTGGGGCCCTTTCGCTGGGCTGCGTGGAATGTTGGCCAGGTCCTCTCCTTCTCCATTCAGACTCCTGTTTCCATCCAAGGTAAACAGAATGGTCCCAAAGTGTCACCTCATCCACAGAGCAGCTCACGATGACAGCCAGACTTTGTGACCCCGTGATGGAAGTGGAACAAAGCAGGGCCGATTAAAGCCCTCGATGGCCAACCAGACCCCGGGGTGGAAGGAGAACCAGCTTTTCTTGCTTTCCACTTTTATATTGGAAGAATAGGAACAAACAGTGGATGTTTGAAATAAGATCTGAATAATCCTGCCGTGATTAGGTGCTTATATTGTTGAGTACTTACAGGGGGGGTTATATGTTTAAACACTTACACGTGTCAAATATACTTGATCGTGATCTAACAAATTTGCTGTATGAATTAATTTGATTAACTACAGTATATTTCACATTGAAAAATATTTTACAGGACATGACTTAAAAAACACTTTTATTTATATACAACACTGTTATACCCAATAGGTTAAAAAAAACTGTATTATGTATGAATATATAAGCTCTGTGTGTGTGTGTGTGTGTGTGTGTGTGTGTGTGTGTGTGTGTGTGTGTGTGTGCGTGCGTGCGTGCGTGTGTGTGTGTGTGTGTGTGAAGTGCCTTGGTGTGTTGCACAACACACACTGTTGATGAATGGTCACTGACGGCAAAACATGAGCGAGCAGACGTTCAGTATGTGTGTTTGTGAGTGCACAGATGTTGGAGTGCGTGTGGGCGTGGGCATGAACATGTGGTGGTTTCATATAGGAAACAAGTTATGGGCCACCTTTATATATATATATATATATATAACGTTGTATATGTTCATGTTTGTCTGTCTTGTGTTGTTGTGCTGCTCAATGAGATTTCTTGATTAAATAAAGACTAAATACAGATCTTGCCGGAATGGATGCTCCCCCAAAGATTCATTGAAACCGCAATCATGTAAAGTCAATACTTCCCTCAGCGGTAATGTTTTTTTATGGGCTAAACATGACACCGCCATGGCAACGAGAGATCTGCTCTAGCTATGAAGGCACGGTTAGATACTTCATTAACAAAAACCTTTTTGTTTCACAAATTTAGAACTTACATCACAGCTTTTTGTAACAAAATCTCTTAGTGCTTTTCAGACTAGATGTTTGATTCATGCGCTAAGATCACAAAAACATGATGAAAAAGAAACGTTAAAGAAACACGCCCGAGATGTCTTTCTGTACACTTCCTTCAGCGGGGTGATCTAACATTCATCGGAAGCCACTTTAACGTGACTGTTGAATGACTAGTAAATAGTTAGATAATAATATCGGTTGGCTATCCTAGATATGCATTATAATAGTGCCGCAAAAGTCATACCCTAGTGACAGTAGATAAACTCGACATACCCCCTGAAAATAGTTCAGCTAAAGTCCCCCTTGACACACACATAGACACGCATGACTGACACAAAACACACACACACACACACACACACACACGCATGACTGACGCAAAAACACACACACGCGCATGACTGACGCAAACACACACACAAAACACACACACACACACACACACACACACACACACACACACACAAAACACACACACACACACACACACACACACACACACACACACATACAAACACACACGTATGACTGACACAAAAACGCACACACACAAACACATGACTGACGCAAACACACACACACACACACACACACACACACACACACATATTTCCCGCACTGTAACATTCTGTTTGTGTCACTAGTATCCGAATCATCCGTTGCTGTTGTAAATATACACAGCATATAAATAGGAGGATATGGAGACCCGAGACATTTGGATCCAGTTCACCGCTGAGGTTAGGGTTCCTCTGGGCCGGGGGGGCGCTGGGTGCAGGGGGGACCCATCACCCATGTGGTCCCGGTTGATGGGGAGGTAACGGAATCGGGCGGCGCTTTCCCAAATGGATCTGGCTTGCGGTGGGCGGCGGTGATGGGAGGATGACACCCATCCTGCCGAGCGGACGGAGACAGGGCGGTGCTGCTGGTCTTACTTCAGAGGGTCCAGGTCGAAAGGCCGCGGAAACAAGCCCCGTTATAGCGACTGGAACGATCCCAAACACTGGGCAACCCTGGACTATAGATGGGACCCTCTGGTGGAACTGAGGTCATCTAAACATCTGCATCATGTGTCTCAATGGATGTATGAGCTGGATTGCTCTGTTGAGCTCATGCGTCATCATTTTGTCCTTCTGATGTTTGACGTCAGCGCGTGAGAAGGGGGGTGGGGGGGTGAAAGGTAAAGGGGAAGGAGGGGTCGGGGGGGGGCTGCACTGTCCCTCAGCGGAAGGGAGTGGCTGCTGCATCTCCCCACTGGCTGGTCTGCCTGCGTGCACCATTTGTCCTTATATGTACTCGAATGAAGTTTGTATGTCTTCATGGTTGAACGCACTTTCAGTTCCTATGGACTTAGGTGTCAGCTAAATAAATGCAATGTAAAGAAGAAGCAGCTGAGCTGGAGAATAAAACAGTGAATCATGGGCCAGGCTGGAGGATGGCCAGGGGTACTGTCCCCCAATAAAGGTAGCTGACCTGAGAATGAATGCGACAGAGTGTGAGGAATTCCTGTCTTTTAACACAGTCTCTTTGAAGTGAACACATATGCACCTGGAACGCCTGTCTGCACACATGGCAATAAGAAATACAGGAAAATTTTGAGAAAACTAAATGAAACATTGTTTACTGTTCCAGGTTAGGAGTCATTGTGTATCATAATATCAGCTAGTGTGACTGTGTATGATTTATGAGTTAAGTCCAGTCATATCCTACATCGGGCACCGTAAACCTAACGTACAACTATGAAGGTCAAGGATAATTTATTATATCATATCATATCAAATCATTTATCATATCACATAATTTACTACTATAATTAATTAATTCTTCATTTGACTTGTATCCCACTACACATTATGGTTCCACATAGTTATAATGATGCTAATTATTAAGTGATAGTCAAAACTTTAATGTTCATTTGTAGGGTGAACAAATGGGGAAGTGAGTGAGGTGAGGAAGTGAGGAAAAACAATTTTATTGATGTTTTATGCCAGATGAATCGATTTGCTAATTGCCAAAAGGTATATAAGTGTGAAGTGTCCGGCCCATTTTCTTTACATTGAGCATATCTGTTACATATTCTTTAATCACACTCATTTTCAAATGACATCAGATGTTTATAATTTCTTGCAATTTTCAGTACTGATGCCAAACAACACACACATATACATGAAACTATACAGGGGATTGAGAAAAAAAATATCTATCCAACATACACGCAATATGGCATAATTAAACAATCATAGAATAGATACAACAAAAATATACATCCTCGCTTTTCTGCATCATATATAGTTCATCTCTATAAAAACTAGTTGTGTTGTGAGTGTAAACAGTTAATGTAAACATTCAAAGCCATGTGGTGGATGTTTACCTGTTCATTAACTACTTACAAATTCAAACCCACTATAGCAACATAACAGGTAAGTGCATTAATCCTAAAACTTAACATGTAAAAACATTTCTTTACAGTTCACATGTAAATAGCTAAGCTGATTTAAATCCTCTTAGAG
>JAXIVH010000001.1:7999628-8009628 GCA_036785325.1 Urophycis tenuis | reverse complement strand
ATAGGAGAGATCATTAATGGTATGGAAATGTAATCAAGGAAGAAAATGCCTTCAAGATTAATGTTATTAATGTAATTGAATTACCGTTCCATATTAAAATATATATCTGAAAGCTTTATTGTGAATATGTTTAGAAGTCTATTAAATAAAATTATACAACCACTCAAATTAAGACTTTCTAAATGTGAGAGTTGCTCTTTTCCTCTACAACTGAAAGTTGAGGCAATTAAATGTGATGGTTTTTTTTTTCTTTGTTCCTTATCTGAGCAAGCGGAAGTCTCCTCCTGAAAGCCAAGCTTCTTCTAAATTACAGTACATTTCAACTGACAGCATATTTTAAATTACAGTACATCCCAACCTAACCCCTTCTGTTTCTCTGGGCTGGCACTACTGCATCCGTAATAATTACACATACGTATTGCTAGAAAAAGCCCCAATCTCACGCAAAAAAAATGTGGTTCCCAACTGATGACAAAGCCCTTTAATGTTCCACGACAAACTGCCTCCCTCACGTTAGTTCACCATCTCGTTTCTTCTCCGGCGGGTGCCAGGTGTTTCCTCCTGGAAGGTGTGCCCCCCCCCCCCCCCTCCTCCCTCCCCCCCCCGCCCTGTAAAGTGTCCCAGGTGGGCTGGGAGGACCAACCCCCCCCCCCCCCCCCCCCCCTCCTGGCAGCCCTCTCCACCCCACGGAGGAAACCCGCTGCCTGTCATTAAACAGGAGAGGATCCTCCATGGGATCCTCTGAGCTGCTGCTGTAAATCTCCCCAGGACTTCAGCTCATTAGAAAGTGGAGCAACACGGAATGGCTTGAATGTGTGGAGAGTAATAATGGTTTAGGTATAAAAAAAAAAAGTGTTTGTTCCTGACACCTCTGACATGACATGCTGGTCATTGATGAGTTGCAAGAGATGGACTCTAATTAAAGTCACGTTGACTATCAACCGCATTCAGCATTGCTATAGAAGAACTGATGATCAACTATCAACTATTTACGATTTAGTCATTTAGCACACACTCAAGAAACTTAAATTGATGCTGTCATTAATATGTCATTAATACCCAAACCCTTTCAGCTGAGAGTCAAACACCCCATCCTGCTCCCTGAATCTTCACATCATTAGCCTGAGGACCCTCACCCTCCACCAAGACTAGATCATGACCAGACCACAACCAGACCACAACCTGACCAGACCATCACCAGACCATCAACCAATTAGAGTCACAACAAATGTAATGAACCAAACTGATGTGTCTAAAATATATTTTCACAACATACATAACATTACTTCTTCTTCTTCTTCTTCTTCTTCTTCTTCTTCTTCTTCTTCTTCTTCTTCTTCTTCTTCTTCTATCTGGCTAGCTATCAAGCTCTCAAACACCAAGGAAACCCGTACCACCTGGGCTGAGGTTCCCTAACCATGTGACCAAAACCATCAAGTATGCATGCCTTGAGCTAAATGGCTAATAACACAGTGCACTTGTTGTAATTAAGTCCTTTGCGGCCTGTCAGACTCGTATCTGTTATGTCCCACTGTTATGGGTCACTAGCATTCTCTAACTCTGCGCTCCAGCTTCCTCATCACCACCTAAACCAGATGGAGGCAACTAGTGAATGCAATTTGTCTATTACACTATTACAATGGTGTCATTTACCCACGTTGGTTTTGTTGAAAATAAACTTTGGTCTGGTGTTTCTGAGAAAGGCGCAGAATGGAGCCAAAAATTATTCAATTATTATTTTGGACTATTAATAGATAAAAAACACTGTAACATTAAAGACAGCAGGTTTAAGATTAGGATTGGGTTTGCAACAGGAACATTTAAACACTGCCTTGGCATGAAGTCAATCCTGTGTTTAAGAGACCTAAATATGTTTCGAAACGATAACACAACATTATATTGGATTCCATACTACGTATGAAAATGAAGTTCAGTGGTAAAGTCCCTGAAACTGTCACATTTCCACGCCTGGGTCTGAATATCTGCTAAACTCAACAATCACGCTGACAATTTTGAACAGAGCAAAAAGAAACATCCTTGACCACAAAGGGACTTCCGAAGAGTCCTCTGCAGAACGTAAGTGGAGCCGGCCTGTTGTTCTGCGGAGGCAATAACAGGGATTTTCTGAAGGTGACTTTTTTTTTGTTGGTCAAAACGAACGTGATCCGTGACCTCTAACGCGCCTCCACTGAGGTGTCAGATCCCAGCCTTTCATCGGCTCTTAAGAGGGGTGTGAATTCCTCCTGTGCCCGGGGTCCCGGCCCTCGGTGCAGGGTTGGTGGAAGCTGCTGAGCAAAATTGGAGAAAGCACAGGTGCAAATCCGGGGCCACAAAACGCCACAACGTCAATATGTTGAGGGGCCCTGATCTGGACATGAAAGAGGGTAAAATCCCAGCTAAATGAAATACGAAATTATTCAGATGAGGTGTCAGTTGCGTTCACCGCGACAACAGAGGAAATGTTCAGACGCCTAACGTGACGGATTGGTGGATGACAAATTACGACATTTAAACAGTCCTATAAAAATGTTGACTTGATGACTGACTTTGTATGCAGATCGGCAATTTGTAATTATTTGCGTCAGCGTCACATATCGGAAACCTGACAGATCCGTTAATGGTTTCAACAGAAATATATCATAAATTAACTAATCATCTTCCTACATTGCGAGAGGCAACCTACATGGTGACAGGACGCTGTGTTGCGCTTTCAAAATAAAAGCAAGATTTCAAAATCAAATATTTTTCTCCTCCGCGGTATAATTTTTAGGTGGGACAAATGCGACTATCTCCAATATTGGAGGGGACACGTCCCCCCTATCCCCCCCGGTTCCTACGCCCTTGAGATGCGTCCACTATGACATAACCATACAAAATAACTCAAAGGTCGCACACAGTAAGTGCGACCTGGGATTGTGTTAACCTTAATTGACACGCGAGGGAGAGTGAGAGTCAGAGCCACCATTAATAGAACCAGTGAAAGAAATTCCACAATGTATTTATATAGCCTACCACCGGATAGGCAAAACGTTTTCGGTGTTTTCCCCGGTTCAGGAACTAAATACATGCTAATAACCTTGCGCTACTTTGCGTGGATTTGTTTCTTACGACTCCTCTATTTATAATGTATGTTAATTCAGGATGTACGGCTGTAACACTGTACACCCCCAGAGGACGCTTGTGGCCTGTTGATCCGTGGAAGACTCTCCCTTTACCAACACCTGAGCTGGGTAAGTGGCCCAGCAGCTGCGTGGGTGGTGCTGGTGGTGCGCTCACCATGGTTCCTCAGACACTGAAGTGACGGACAGGTGGCTAGCTTGTCTATCTTAAGCTATGCTAGGTTAGGCGGCAAGGATAACTTCGCATAGCTAGTGATCATAACACTGACTTAAGCTAGCAAGCCAGCAATGGACATAATGATAATATCTCCCGTTGTAATAAAGTGATCAGCGGCAGGGATCTGGTGGAGGTACTCTGAACAAGCACAATCGACATACACATATGCTGGCAGGTGGGATTCTTGGTCAGTCACAGACCATAGTGGACCAATGTCAATTAAATGTCATCACAGACTGATCGGCAAGGGGGTTTAATTGTCTCAGGGAAATGGGTCAAGAAAGCCAATACAACAGGAAGGATATAGCTCTAGCTTGTCAGATAGCATTTACAGACATAGTGGGAAGATACACAGAGGGTTGGAGCTATATACCTTCACAGAAACAGCAGGTTAAGACTTGAGAGCTTATTTTATAAAACATGTAAGCAATTTAAAGGGGCTGTGAGGTAAGATTCAAGAGCTGTAATTTGAGTTTTATTACTAGTCACAACTAGTCAAAGCCATCCATCAACTATGAGTGAGTGAAATTAAATGAATCCATATTGCCTGTCAATCAGGCAATATGTTACAGAAACATTCGCGTCAAATGCAACACTTCTTCATGGCAGGGAAACAATATTCTGGGTTGTTTGGTTTCAAAATCATCCTCTCTTCTGCTCTCTCTCTCTCTCTTTGCAACTCTCGAATTATTCTCAACAGGGGCTCTAAGAGACCCAGAGCGCGAGCTCCCTTGAAGTTTATCGCTCGTTGTGGCGCGTGGGTGATGGCAGTCAAACACAACATTGCGTGTCAAAGACTCCTAGAGGGTTTAATAGTGAAACAAGAGTCATCGTGCCGTCCCGCCCTCCACAGCCACAGCCTGAGAGCCGTTGCCCTCACAATTTCCGTCCCGAAACTTCACCACGAAAGAGGGTTGTTGTGGGGCGACCCAACAAACTGAGGCTAAACAAACCGCATAGCGTGCAAACTCTTGACCCCGAGCTCGATCGAAGGCACCTATCTACGGCCAGATCTGCGTATTAGAAGGGTGAAGGGGGCATTTAGCAGACGCTTTTTGTCCAAAGCGACTTACAATCAGTACATTTGTGGGGTTCGGCATGTGGACAGCCGGAGGAGGAGGGGGGGATCGAGGGGATCGAACCGCCGACCCTACGGTGAGCGGACGACCCGCTCCACCCACTGAGCCACTGCCGCCCCGTTGAGGTGCGCCGATCGACACGCCTCACAGAAAAGACACGGGCGGCAGCGGCGGGCGGCGGCGGTCAGGAAGCCCGTGGGACCTACTTTCAAATGAGCGCGTCCGTCACCGATGCCTCGGCCCGGGCGGCGGCCCCGGCGTTTTCGCTGGCGTCCTTCAGGGACTCTGCGGAGGTTTTGTTGGAGGCGATGCCCTCGTCATCCGTGGCGCCCTCGGGGGCCTTGGCCTCCGCCGCGCCGGTGGACGCCGGCCCGGAGGCGGCCGCGCCTTCCGCCGTCTCGCCGGCGTTTTCCGCTTGGACTACTTTTTTTTTTTTTTTAAAACAACAACAAAAACAACATCAGTGGAAGTACAGGATGACGTTTGTCAGGTTTCACAAGTTTCAAAACTTCCTCAACGGCGGACATTTTGAAAATGTTGCAGACACATTTCCCCGAAATGTACTAAACCGCCACCCCCCCCCCCCCCCGCCCATCAACCTGGCACTCTTGCTTGTAATTAGCAGGGGTGGGAGGTCCATAATTACAGAATTTCTTATAGTTTTGGTTGCAGGTGTTCTCTCCACTGAGGTGGAGGGGGTTTTGTGTGTGTGTGTGCGTGCAAGCGTGTGTGCGTGCATGTGTGTGAGTGTGTGTGCATGTGTGAGTGCGTGCGTGTGTGCGTGTGCATGTGTGCGCGTGTGCGCGTGTGTGTGTGTGTGTGTGTGTGTGTGCGTGTGTGTGTGTGTGTGTGTGTGTGCGTCAAGCGTGCGTGCGTGCATGTGTGCATGTGCGTGTGCGTGTGCGTGTGTGTGTGTGTGTGTGTGTGTCTGTGTGTGTGCGTGTGTGCGTGCGTGTGTGCGTGTGTGTGTGTGAGTGTGTGTGTGGGACCATCTGAAGAGGGCCACCAGGTCTGTAATGGCGGACCGATTTCTGACCAGCTGCTAATTAGCCAGACAGCTGTTGGGGTCTGTGGGAAAGTATGGTGTCTCCATCATTATCTGACCCTGGGTTATGCTGAGGGATGTAAGACGGAACACGTACAAGAAGAGGAGGAGGAGAAAATGGCCGGTGTTGTGCCATGACTCAGAGAGACTTTGCCTCTTAAGTGTGCCTCTGAACCAGCTCCCCGGGGGCAGGTTAAAACCCTTCCCAGAGTCGGGGTCTGCTCTCTGTTCGATGACTGGCTGGGGGCAGGCTCTTCGGGAATTGGAAAATCTGTTCTGTTGTTTGGTCGCGGCGCGGGTAATAATTTGCGTCCCGTAATAAACCAGGAAGAAGACCCGTACTTAAAGGAGACTTGCTGGCAGAAAACGGCGAGACTTGTGAAAGTCGCTAAAGGTGAAAGTACAGTTTTGAGATGAGTGTGCGTCGAACCGTTGGAGGGTGCAGATGTTCAGTCATTCACCTGTTACCACGTAAAGTACAAATGATGTAATTTCCTCTTTTCTGGTGTCTCTTGGGAGATGTTCTGTTGACGTAAATGTTGCTTATTCCTCATTTTACGTGATATAAGAGGCTGCTTGATGCCATAGGTTTGTGTGTGGCTTTGTGTGTGTGTGTGGTGAGCGTGAGACATCGCGTGCTGTTTGAACACAGTTCAACTTTTTAAGCACCGATCAGCTTTTCAAGGGCCACAGTTCAGTTTCTTCCAGTGACGGTGTCTCTTTGTCATGAGTGCGGGAAACAACCATTTGAGAAGCATTTACTTTTTTAAAGTGGCTAACTGTCCACTTACCGGGGCCTGGGGAAGGGTTAACGGCTGTGGGTGAGGAAGGGGGAGACGCAAGCCTGGACATGATTGGACATTAGTCATGACCGGAGAGTAAATGACCAAAAGCGAAAAAAAAAAAAAAAAAAGTACTTCATTCTCAGAAGAATTTAATTCTACATTTGCTTGTGTTATCAGTTTTAAATCTTTAAACCAGGCCATTTTTATTTTGCTCGGTAGGTGATTTTCCGAAATTAAGGGATCCCTAAAGAACAGAAGTACAAAAATACACATACTACAAGGCATGTGGTAGAGACCGGGCACTGTGACATTACGCAATGAAGTTATATAGCAAAATACAAATGTGGACAAATGCAGACTATAATGGAGGTCCATAGGTCCATAGTTTTTTCCGATCCACTCAGACCAGTGCGCCATCAAGTGGTGAACGTTAAGTATTGCGCAGTGTCTTGTACAAATGTACTAAATGGACCACGTAAATGTCCCAGAACAGCTCAGACTCACAGATCAGCAGATCCGAGTTGTGAAACCAAAAAAACTAATCATGGCTTGAAACAACGTGCCCATTCTATCTCACACAAGCACATCTTTGTGTCCTTGCTGAGAATAAAAAAAAAAAATCGCCATTACATGACATTTTCGTGTTCTCTTTGATCTAGCTTTCATGGTTTGGTGAGATGATCGTCAGACGGGAGATTAGCATACTCATCCACCCTGTTGTTCGACAGCGGGGCTCGGCCCTCGCTGGTCTCATTTCGCGTACCGACACACGCAACGCTTTCAACACTCCCTGTAGACCGGCCTCGTTTGCATACACTTCCTTCAATCGAAATAGAACCGTTGTTGCCAAAGAGGAAGCCATGTAGGGCATGTGTCGGCCGCAGAGCGCATTTAACATAACTGCCAGGTGCTGACAGAAACAACTTGAATGTGCCCCCCTCTGTTGAGCTTGTGTTACCCCCCTGCTGAGCGTGTGTGTGTGTCCACATGGTGAGACGCTCCTCAGTGGAACTGATGGCATCACAACCTACCGATCCAGTGCTAACTAATCCCTGGAACCCACCGCTTTAGTTTGGGTTTCAGGGTTTCTTAAAAGCTTTCTTGAAGTAGCGTCAAATCTTTGTGCGTTTTACACCTCCCTCTCAGAGGTTATTTTTGACAAGTTGACAAGTGACAAGTTTTGACATTTTGAAACGGACTCTCATTTCTGAGTTGTGTCGGGTTGTTTCCCATGTGACACTTAGGCATAAAAGCGCCACATGGATACACTTCCCTTTATGGAGCGGTGGATCGTAGGCTCTTAGTCCTCACCATTCTGCTCTGCCATTGGCTCCTTGAGTTCAGCGGGTCCGGAGTCCTTTGCCTGGGGCACCTCAGTGGGTTCAGAGTCCTTTGACTGGGAAGCACCACTGCCCTCAGAGTCTTGGGAGTCTGAATCCTCCTGCCCTTTATCCGCGGTCTGCAGCCCTGCGCAGCCAATTGCCAAACAACCAAACAGTGACAGTGACTTCAATTCCAATTCCACGATGCAATGCATTTCCCTGAGCCCTTCCATGTGCAATGCAGAAGCTGGATAGCTTTCACCTCACAGCTTTATATCGATTTGACTTTAAATTCTACATGTATCCGCCTCGTCTTGTAGCTTAAGCTCAGTAGAGTCTGTCTATCTGAATATAATCAGAGTGTGTAGGTTTCTAAGATAAGCTAGTACTTTAATGATCCCAGATGGGAAATTTGGTGGAAAACGGGGAGAATGGTCTACTCCAGTGGGGAATACCAGCTTAAAGGCCATCTTTAGGCATCCTCACAAAAGGTGGTATAACACCCACCTGCTTACCAATTACATGTATCTGAGCACACTGTAAGTTGCTCTGCATCAACCGTATCTCCTAAATGACTAAATAAATTGTTGCATCGTATCACCGTATGTTTGCAGTACTGACCGTTGGCAGCGCCGCAGTCTGGCTCATTAGGATCCACAACCACACTGAGAGGAATGCCAGCGCCTTCCGCCCTGAGGTCCACTGAGAACCTCTGTAGTAATGCAGTGGCACACAGTGACACACACACACACACACACACACACACACATTTACATATGTGTGGTTGTGCAGATGGGTTAAGCGGTATGGTCATTGTTTTAGGGGCATGTCCATGATATTCACCCTTGACTTCTTGCGTCTGATGAAGAAGACCAAAGCGATCAGCAGGCCAACCCCCACGATCACACAGACGACAATTATGCCTCAGGAAAATAACCAAACGAATCAAAATTACTTGAAGGAAACTTTCAACTCATTAAATCAAAACACGAGACCAAAATGCTTGATTGGTAAATGTAACTATGCTACTACGGTGTCCTGGGTTATCTTTCGGATTTACCTGTCCTGTCAGTCCCTGTGCTGTGAGGTATGACGTTCGAGGGCTTCGGAGTGTCTTTTTCACGACCTAGGTACAAAACAAAAATGCAATGTTTGGTCATGATGAAAGTAATAAACGCGAACGGTGATTAAGATACACCAGTCGACCCCTACCGATGTGTTGATGAGTCCTAGAGGAGGCCGTGCAAGTGATTATTTGTGCATTATAATTAGCGTTTGTTAAGGACTGCATTGGTTCAGTTGTACGGTGTTCGTGTCTACAGTGTGGTCAAACACCTTTATTTCCATTGATGGTGGTCCTATGGGCTTCTGTGGCGGCTTTAGGGGTGGCTGACGGCAGTGACGTCACGGCAGTCACTGAGTCGGTGAGCAGCCACAGGGCTGCAGAGGACAAGGCGCTGCAGGTTACATTGAACTCGACTCGACTTGACCCTTTTTTACAGCTGGAGCACAACACGAACGACACATAGGAGAAGAAGTCCCTCGATAGACCTCGGGACGGGCGCATTTTCTTCTTGAGAAATGTTCTCGTTCAGATATTGATTACATGGGGGGCTAAATAGCTGCAGTTTCAAAGAGTGCAGGTCTACGGCAGATGACGTATGCCATTTAAAATACTAAATAGGGTTTGCGGGGGTCATTGACGGCGGCTTATAATCGGGGTGGAGGAAGAAAATCCACCACTCCCGCATTACGGGAAGCTTTTTCTTTACATGTGGTCATGGGGTCGGTGGTGCCGTTGACCTCCTGGGTGCTGTTGACCTCCTGGGTGCCGTGGACCCCCTGGGTGACGTTAGGTGTGATCCGACTTGACATTTTTGAATCGGGGTCGAACTCCCCATCTTGGTCGGCGGCTGAATAGACCAGACCTATAGGAAGAGAGTGTTTGATGATGATGATTATTATTATTGTTCTCTAATAAACAAGGGTCCACGAATTGGAGCATATTGTATGAAGTAAAGACGTGATCGCCAGTATAGGCCTACTGGTGTGTAGGCCCACCCGCCGAGGAGTCTGCTGGGCAGCGGCAGTGCTCTCTATAGAGATATCATTTGGTCGATCTTTCAACACAAGAGGCAGATTATACTACAAGTAGCCCACCCTGCCTCCCCAACATCACCACCACCATCACCAAAGCCAGATTCGGCTAGATACGTTAAAAAAAAATCCAGTGGTTAAAATATTTCAAATCGCTGTGTATGACATCGATCAATCCATCACATTCACAAGTGCCAAGAGTTGTTCAATAGATCTCCGGCTGCAGATCGGCAATATTTCACAGATATATCTAAACACATATAAAGTCTTACCCAGGGTGAATATGGATAGAGCCAAGAAGTGCATGTTTGTGGTGGCAGCAGGTGATGGCAGGGT
>JAXIVH010000001.1:7987122-7994622 GCA_036785325.1 Urophycis tenuis | reverse complement strand
ATGTCACAACATTGAGGGGTATTTCGAAACCGCTGGTTAGAAGAGCAGCTTGAAAGTCTCCAAATAAATGGGCTGAATGACCTCTTAGAAAGTGAAACTGATGCAGGGAAAATACTAAAATTAGAAGAGAAAATTCAAAACAAAGAGCACACACTTAATAGCTTTAAAGAACCACCGATCCTGTTACAAGATACTGAGAAGGATAATCTAAAATTACGACACTCTTAACGCCCCCGTACTCTCAGACTGAAAAAATGCTTGCTTATCAAAAGGAAGAAGCACGCAAGAAGGAAAACAAATTCCTCACAGCATATCAGAATTCGAAGGCTGAGGCCCGTAACACACGTGAACGGCTGAAATCTAACATCAGATCAACGGTAGCCATCCTTACTGACACATTAGAGGGTGTAAAGGTGTAAAGCTGTATGATGAAATAAGACAACTTGTCACACCTTTATCGGAGGTGAGGCGACATGTAGACGCATGCGAGGCTCTTACGTCAGACATGATCCAGATCGCTTATGAGAAAATAATAGGCCTTGACGATTTTGATACTGAAGGAGAAAGAAGCCGCCTTCGCACACTACTTGAGTGTATTTATGCACATTCTATCTTCAGGTCCACTGTCTCCAAAATGAGCCAACAACATAGCCAACACTCTAATGTATCATGCTTAGCAACTAAACATGCCGATGCCACAGCCGATGTTGCAGCCAAAGAAGCAGCATATGAAGTGCTCTTAAAGGAATGAGAACACAAGGATAAAATACAACAGTTAGAAGAGCAACATAAAAGGGCCCTTGACTCTCAAAGGTCAGAACTAGAAAGACTGCAAGCAGAGAAGGACTTAAGATCAGCACAAGCTAAATAAAAAAAAGTCTGTAGTCAAGAAACGGAAAGAGAATTAAATGCACTATCCTTTGGCTGCAATGCTGAATTCAAACCCAAAATGGAACAAATTCCAGAACGGTGTAAGTCTAGTATTGAAAGCACATTGTCAGACCCTTTCCTTCGCAAGAGCACTTCAGGATAGTATTACCTTAAGCAGACTCCCAATACCAGAGCCTTTAGTGTTCTCGGGTGACCCCATCCAGTTTATAGAGTGGAAAACATTGTTCATGGTGCTCATTGACAAAAAGATCATCCCTGCTGCTGACAAACTCTTCTATCTGAAGAAATATGTGAATGGCCCAGCCCGTAAGACTCTAGAGGGAGCCTTCTACAGAAACAATAATGAAGCTTATAATGATGCCTGGAGTCGACTAGATAACCGCTATGGACAACCATTCATAATATAGAAGGCTTTCAGAGAGAAGCTTGTTAACTGGATGAGAGTTGGTCCAAAGGATGCAATTGGCCTTGGAGAATTTTCTGACTTTCTGAATCCTGCCATAATGCAATGCCACACATAAAAGGCCTCCATATCTGTAACGACTGTCAAGAGAATCAGAAACTAGTACAGAAACTGCCTGCCTGGACCATTTCTCGATGGAATCGACAGGTCACAAAAACCTTGAGTCAAAATGGAGAATTCCCAACATTTAAGGAATTTTCTGAATTTGTGTCAACAGAGGCAGAAATTGCATGTAACCCTGTGACCTCCTTCTATGTCCTTCACTCTTCTGACACAATGGAGAAACGAAATCTGAAAGAAAACAATGTGGGAAAGATTAGAGTGTTTAATACACAATCAATCAGTGAGAATGTAGATGAAACAGAGAGACCAATTGAAAGGCACATTCTGCCAAGATAAGGATCATCAAATCTACTACTAACTGTACTAAATTCATGGATATACTGTAGATCTCGAAGAGCGAAACTAATTTGTACAAGAAAACAAACTTTGCTGTGATTGTTTGAGGTCAGGACACAACTCAAAGGACTGTTGACGTCGACACACATGCAACAGCTGCAAAGGCAGACATGCCTGACAATTTCCCTCAGGGATCAATAAGTATGTCTGTCTGTCTGTCTGTATGCTACCAGTCTACATGACGGCAATTATGTAAGGCAGATGAAGGATACTCAATTGGTTGATTCACGAAGAGTGTCGAATGAAACAAGTGCCAGAGCTCTTGGTGTAGCTACAGGCCAGAACACTAATACCTCAATGATTGTACCAGTATGGGTGTCTACAAAGGACAACCCCAGCAATTAAAAGTAAGTATATGCCCTCATCGACACTCAAAGTGACACCACGTTTAATAATGAAGCAGTGAGCAATGCCATTCAAGCTGACTCCTATCCTGTGAAATTGAAGAAAGAGACAGTTCTACAGTCTAGGAAGGTAACAGGCCTTCGAGTGAGAAGTTATAGTTCAACACATTGACTTACCACCCGTCTACACAAAAGACTACATACCAATAAATAGGACCCACATCCCCACCTGCGAGACCACCAGGTGTTGGAGCCACCTTGCGACCATTGCTAAGGAAATTCCACCTCTTCAGGACTGCCAGATTGGTCTACTGATAGGCTGCAACTGTTCAAGGGTAATGGCCCCCAGAAAAGTGATCATTGGCGGTGACGAGGAACCTTATGGCAAACAGACAGATCTCGGATGGAGCATAGAAGGATACTCACCAGCACGCCTTGACATGCACCAATCCAGAAGAATATGCCACCATCTAGTCATTAAAGAGCTCCCCCCCTATCACCCCAGCAGATGCTATTCGCATCCTAGAGAGTGACTTCAGGGACACCAGTGAAGACAGTAACAGAATGTCACAAGATGATATTCTGTTCCTGAACAAGATGAAAGAAAACATAAGGAAAAACAATAACAGCCATTATGAGATGCCCTTGCCATTTAAAGAAAGACCCGTACTACCTGACAACATGCAGCTCGCCATGATCAGACTCAATCACCTTAAATGAAAGCTATCCAAAGATGGGACATTCCAAACATTATGCTGGCTTCATGATTGAAATAATAGACTGGGGAGATGCTGAGGAAGATGCCACAGAGGGAGAGGCCTGGTACTTACCTCATCATGGCGTATATCACTCAAAGAAGCCAGGAAAGCTGCGTGTGGTCTTTGACTGTTCGGCAAAATACCAGGGTACATGAATAAATGATCAATTACTCCAAGGACCAGATTTGATCAACAATTTGAATGGGATTCTAATCAGATTTTGACAGCACCCAATAGCAATGATGTGCGATGTGGAAAAAATGTTTCACCAATTCAGCATTGATGAGCCTGTCAGAAATTAGCTACGCTTCCTTTGATGGAAAGGAGGAAATTTGGACAGAAAGCCAGACTTGTTTCGCATGAAGGTCCACCTCTTTGGGGCCACATCGTCACCTGCATGTGCGAACTACGGACTAAAACACCTCGCTCAAGAACATCGCAAAGAATACCCTCTTGGTGCTTGATTTGTAAAAAGGAATTTCTATGTTGATGATGGGGTTGCTAGTGTAGCCAACACAGAATATGTACATCGCACCTGTGTTCCTTGATTGAAAACGGACCCTGCAGGAAATGTGTAAGCAAGGCTGTGACTGGGACGACCCCTTGCCACCTGCACTCAAGCCACGGTGGGAGCAGTGGAAAAGAGATCTTACCAACTTGAGAGAACTAAATATACCTTGCTGTTATACACCTGCTAGCTTTGGAGAAGTTGTCATGGCTGAGTTACACCATTTCTCTGATGCAAGCACTGTAGGCTATGGCCAGTGCTCATATCTGAGACTCAACCAAAAGGGGTAACATCCACTGTGCTCTGGTAATAGCAAAATCTAGAGTAGCCCACATGAAATTAACCACTATTCCCAGATTAGATCTAACAGCGGCTGTCACTTCTGTGAAAGCAAGTAGCACGCTTAAGGGTGAAATGGAATATGAAAATATTGGTGAATTTTTCTGGACAGATTCTAAAGCCGTACTGGGATATTTAGTTTGCAACAAAAAAGCTTCCACGTTTTTGTTGCATATGCCATTAAACATCCTATGGTCGTTCCAAAAGGTCACTCCATAACAAAAATGATAATTGCTGACTGTCATGAAAGGGTTAAACACCAAGGAAAGGGTTTCACAATGAATGAAATTAGGTCAAACGGATTTTGGATATCAGGCATGAACAAGGCAGTGGCATCTTACATTCAGCAGTGTGTCATCTGCAGGAAACACAGAAGACCTGTTGACGAACAGAAAATGGCTGATCCCCCGGCAGAAAGAGTAGACCCCTCCCCACATTTCAGTTATTGCGGTATGGACTGTTTTAGTCCCTATCTTGTCAAACAAGGACGAAACACTCACAAAAGATATGATCTGATTTTCACCTGCTTCTCCTCTCGTGCAGTACACATAGAGATGCTGTCTGATCTGTCCACAGACACCTTTATCAATGGTCTACGTTGTTTTATATCCATACACGGCGCAGTCAAACAGATCAAGTCAGATCAAGGAAGCAACTTTGTTGGAGCTCGAAATGAATTGACATAAGCACTAATAGAAGTTGATCCAGAACGAATAGCTGCTTTTCGTTCAGACAAACAGTGTGACTTCATCATGAATGCACCACACTCGAGTCATGCTGGCGGCGTATGGGAGCGACAAATCAGAAAAATGAAGGCTGTTCTCAATACCACCCTCTATCTCTCTCTCCAGGAAGGATGGATGACTCTTCCGTCCACACCTTCTTTTATGAAGTAATGGCAATAGTAAACAACAGGCCTCTCACTACAACACATTTAAGTGACCCAACCAGTCTTGAGCCCCTTACACCTAACCACTTGCACATGCTTAAGTCTACTGTAGCCCTCCCCCCTCCAGGCAAGTTCATTAGAGAAGATCTGTACACGCGGAAGAGATGGCATAAAGAATATCTTGCCAAGATTGCCACCAGAAAACGCTGGCATGTTTCAAGGAGAAACCTACAGATAGGCGACATAGTGATGATGAAGGATGAGGACTTGGCTAGAAACGAATGGCGGCTGGGGAGAGTGTTGGAGACCACATCAAATCAAGATGGGCTAGTCAGAAAGGTTAAGATATAGTTAGGGGACAGAAACCTAAATAACAAGGGTGAGTGTATCTGCAAACCCTCAGTAGTTGAACGCCCTATACAAAAGCTAGTCTTACTAATGGCTAACTAATGGCTGACTGAGACTTGAATCAAGCATATTTCAGTATATTTCACGGATTGCCCCTACTAAATTACATATAGGAAGTGTCAACAAGTTACAGTTCATTATTTGACAAGTTTCAATTAATTATTTGCCATGATTTGAAAGGTCGATTTATGATTTAAAGGATACTAAAGGATTGTAATGTTTAATTAAGTCATTTCAGAACTGCACAGTTTGTTTAAGGTACACATCTTTCAATGTATTCCCTGATGTATTGATTTTATTGAACGCTTATCTAGGGTCATTTTCTATGGATATCATTCTTATCATTTCTAATGTGAACTCATGATTTGGTGAGAGTGTAGCTGATCCAGTGAATTCAGTGTGTATGTTCATGATTTTATATGTGAAATGAGGACTTTTACCGAACAAGTTGGGGGATCACAGACTTTTATTTTGTTGTTGAAACTGACCCCAATGATTCCCACTGAGAAGCCAAATGGGAAACTGAGAAAGATTAATGGACATTTGATAAGAAAATTGCTCCCCTGCTGAAGAGATTACAAACTCTTACGGTGTTTGCAAGTGTTTATTGTGAGATTGAAGTGTTTTACACGTTGTTTGCACATAGTTTACTGAGTTCCAGCGAAATAAATGCTACAGTTTTGAACTCTCAACATCAGTCTTCGAGCCATTGGTAACGTTGACCTTGGGGGCGAACATCAGGTTAATGTCAGGATGTGTGGAGAGGACGCTTGGAAATCACACAAAGTTAAAGAAAATACTGTTTTTGTATCGTGTGTGTGTGTGTGTGTGTGTGTGTGTGTGTGTGTTTGTATGTATGTGTTTTTGGGTGTGCATGCACGTCTGTGCCTGTGTGTGCATGAGTGTGTGCGGGAATGTGAGTGTGCGTGTGTGTGTCTGTGCATCTGCGAGTGTGTGTGCGGGAATGTGTGTGTGTGTGTGTGTGAATGTGTGTGTGCATGTGTGTGTCTGTGCATCTGCGAGTGTGTGTGTCTGAGTGTGTGAGTGTGTGCGCGCCGCGCGTGTGTTTGTGTCTTCGCCCATATACAAGCATGTGTGTATGTGTGTATGAATTCATGCATGTCTTTGTGTGTGCGTGTCCGTCCGCGCGTGTTTGTGCGTCTACATCTTTGCCCATATACACACAAGCACGTGTGTGCGTGCCTGTGTTTTTACGGGCCTGTGTGTGTGTGTGTGTGTGTGTGAGTGTGTGTGGGGCTGTCAAAGGCAACACATCTCTCTTTGTCTGCTCCCCTCCTGTGTGATCCTGCGCCCGGGGCAGTAAACAGCCTGTGTGTCGTGTGGAACGGACCACCTAGGCGCACAAGTTTTCCACGCGGCGAGCGAAGGGTCTCCTCAAAGCGACGGCACATCGGACATTTTTCCGAAACACATTAAAAAGAGTTATGCAAATGGTTTACGGCAGCGCTCGCGCGGCGGGCATTGTTGTATTAATCTGTATACACTGTGGCTCATCTTGGCAGGGACCCCTTGTTTGCCTTCCCTCCTAATCTGCGCGGCTCATCGCAGGCTTACATCAGCGGGCGTCAATGGAGGGACCGGCCACCGCGGGGCTCTGGGCTCGCGAGCTGGAACCTCCGAGGTCAAGCGCTTTGTACGTGCGTGGTGGGGGGGGGGGGGGGGGGGGGGACTTGCGTGTGCATGTGTGTGTGTGTGTGTGCATGTGGTTTGTGGATTTTTGTTTGGTGATGTGCATGCTTGCCTGCGTGTGTGTGTGTGTGTGTGTGTGTGTGTGTGTGTGCAATAACCACCGAGCAAAATCAAAGAAAAGGTCAGCATGTTGTGAAGAGGGTTTCTTTGCATTGCTGTAGAAAACGGCCACCTGACCACCAAGGCTGAACAAAGCGCTCCTAGTTAGCTCCTAGTTCCCTCACAGCATCTCTGCTCGGACCATAACAACAAAAGGGTTGAAGAATAAACCGTAGCCACCATCTCGGATGAAAACAACACACATACATTGCATAGCGCTAATAACATTGACAACACTGAAACACTGAGCCAAACCTTGATTGTTGTGTCTTCAGTAGTGCCTATTTATAAGAGAGAGCATGGCCCACTGTGAAAGACCACCGTTTTCTGGAGCAATCTGTGAATCCTTATAGCAGCATATGCTTGTACACACACACACATACACACACACTCACCCCCCACCCCACACACAAACACACACACACATAATTCCCCTCCACACCACACACACACACACACACACACACACACACACACAGTGCCCCACATGCACATTAGAGTTGCTGTTGAAGCACGATCGCACACTGCCCTGAATCAATAGTAAACAGATCAGCAGCATTCCAAGACAGCAGGTCACGGAAAAATTACGACCTTCCACTTAATAAAATACAGAAGGTCAATGTGAAATATTA
>JAXIVH010000001.1:7952122-7984622 GCA_036785325.1 Urophycis tenuis | reverse complement strand
AGAGGGAGAGAGGAGAGAGATACATAGAGAGACAGAGAATTAGAGAGAGAGAGAGAGAGAGAGAGAGAGAGAGAGAGAGAGAGAGAGAGAGAGAGAGAGAGAGAGAGAGAGAGAGAGAGAGAGAGAGAGAGAGAGACAGCAACAGAACTGTGGGCCTTCTCTGCTCCATCTCTGGCGTTCCATTTCTTTGTACATATAGAAGGATATTGAATGCAACTTTTAATGAGGAGTAGGAGGACCAAGGCTTTGTCCTAATTCAACACAGAGCAACGCACAACCTCGGCTCTCCTCCCCTCACGCACTGCATGTAAAAGCACACTTGTCCAAAACCGCAAGCACTTGTCCAAACACACACACACAGCGTGTGTGTGTGTGTGTTTGTGAGCGCGCACGCGCGTGCACACAGGTTTTGTAAACACGTGTCATTTCGAAAAAGTGAATCTCAGTTATCTCCTAGCCAACCTTTCACCACACTGAGCAACAATGAAATAAACTAATTTGGTTATAGGCGTGTTATGACGTTTGGAACATCTTCCTGCATCTTCACCATCTGCCCTGGACACCCACTGGACACTAATGTTTAATTAACTCAAGAAGGTTTGGGAAACCCTTTCAAGTGTGCGTCGATGGCATTGTCTTTACTTGTTTTGAGGTCAAACAAAGTGAAGTGTTGATTGGGAACAGGGCAGCCAAACACGCGTGGTGATGTTGATCTCGGGGCTAAACATCAGGTTTATCTCGGATCTCATTGGGAGGCATGTGTGTTAGTTAACGCCCGGCAATCACGCTCACACTCACAATTGTGCGCCGTGAAAGAAGTGTTGTTATTTTATGTTTTCTGGCAGACGTTTCCGGTCTCTGTCTGCCTTCCTGTCCTCCTCTCCTCTCTGCGTTGCCTGTATTTACATAGCGCTGTGTGTTTGTGTAGGTCTTTCCGCCAGGTTTCGCCAGGTGAGTGATCGCACCTTTGTTCTGCGCAACGTAGAATTATCGTGTCACGTGACCCCCTGTCCACACAACAGCTCCCCCCCCCCCCCCCCCCCCCCCCCCAATACCCCAGGCTGTGGTCTCACCGGCCTGCGAGCTTCTTCTCAACAAACATCCCCAGAGGACCGTGTTTTTTTTTTACGTCAGGGAAAATGTGTGTAGCGTAGTGTGGTGAACATGTAGTGTACGCAAACGCAACTATCAGAACCATCAAGGGGGTAAGGATGGAATTGATCCAAAAGCTGCTGATCGCCACTCTTCATTTAATCACGTTCTCTCTGGCGCATCTCCAGCACAGGTAAGGTACCACGTTTATTTAAAAAAAAAAAAAAACGCTGGTAAAAAAAAAAAAATATGACCCATGACCAGAATAAAAAACAATCGAATGATAAGCGATTTGAAATGCTACCGTATTGCGGACACATTTAGGAGCGCTGTTAACACGGCGGGTTGACATGCAAACAGTGGGCATATTAAAATGAAATACCTCGTCTAAAAGTCGCTTTTACGACACGCTCATTTCCCTACGCTGGTCGAGTCGTATTACCACCACATTTGCCTCGCAGTGGTTTGCACGATGGGTATCTAGACTACGCGTTCATTCGAGCTTCTGCTACCCCTCAAAGAACCAGGAACCTAATGAGGATGTTGTTTCTGTAAAAGTTATTCAGTTTTTAGTTATTCAGTTTCAATCGCTGGTTATTTATTCAACAGGCCATGAGGTTCTGCAATATGATGTGTGATGTACTGCATTGGCCATGGAAATAGAACTAACAACAGCATAGATGTTATCATCACATGTCATCTTGAAAACCACACAACAAGAAATCTCTGTTTTTTTTGTTTGTTTTTTCTCTGTCCTTTGTGATTTTTTTTTTCAATGTAAGAAAACCTTGGGACACGGAAGCCTTATAGCTTTGATCTGACAGCCACGAGGTAATGACCTGATAACCTCCGCCGGCCCCCCCACAGGTCAAGGGGGAGGTGCCGGGGCCCACGGGGTCCTCGCTGCAGGCCCGGCCCCGGCGTGTGTGTCTCTGGTCGCTCCGCGTCCTGCTGCCCCGGCTGGAGGAATGTTAACGGGGCCTGTCAGTGTGAGTAACTCTGCGGATCCCGTCTGACACCAGGATCTGCCTGATGGGGGGGGGGGGGGTCACAGGTCAACAGGTCATCGCTTTGGCACCTTTTTTAATTCAGCCCAAGGAAGTGGGGAAGCTACACAGGAAATGTACACATTCCAGGTTTTATTGATTGGCCGTGCCTGAGTTTGACGTCAAACTGTTTCGGAAGGAGCAGAGAGAGGTGGGGCTTGGAGTGTGTCTTGTAACAGAAGGGTTTTTGTTCGACGGGAGAAAATGTTTAGCGATGCACTGTACATTTCGGCGAAATGGAAATTATAAAGGCTGTCGTGGAATTAGCGGTCTCCCCGTTCGACATTGGACAATCTGCAAATAGGTTTATCCTGTGCAACTGCGTGCACACACACACACACACACACACACACACACACACACACACATTTACATTTACATTTAGGGAATTTAGCAGACGCTTTATCCAAAGCGACTTACAAAGAGTACATTTGTTATAAGTAGGTGAAACATTTCATTGCTGCTAATACAGTAAGAAAGTCACCAGAACAAGTTTCAAGCATTTCAATTGCTAGATTAACCATTATACAACATCTCTGACTAAGTGCCAAGTTACAAAGAGCGATCAAAGTGCCAAATTACAAAGAGTGATTAAAGTGCCAAGATGTACAACAAATAAGAGCATGAGGGTAGGGTTATATAGGTTCAGTTGAACTCTGAACAAGTGGGTCTTGAGTCTCTTCCTGAGGATGGGGAGTGACTCTGCAGTCCTGACATCGGCAGGGAGCTCGTTCCACCACTGCGGTGCCAAAACAGAGAAAAGTTGAGATTTTGCCATCCTAGCTTTTCCTCCTTTTAAGCGCGCACACACACACACACACACACACATACACACACACACACAAACACACGCACACACGGTCGGCCTCCTGAAAGTGATCACAGGCCATCAAACGTCCATAGCGTGTGAGTGAGTTCAGTTTGTGTTGTTCCTCCCTTGGCGTGCACAGCGGCGTGCAGAAAGCCCTGCGTCCACGGCACGTGCACGCGCCCGGAAACGTGCACGTGTTCCCACGGCTACCAGGGACCCCAGTGTGATCAAGGTAGAATTGACATCCATCCCATTCGCCACCCAAAGTTAGTCTTTCATGTGTCTCTATCTGTTACCAATGTATAACGCCAATCAGGTATCATATATGCTCAACAACGTTAACCTTCTTGTGTATATCGATCTATACTATACTATTTTTGCACATTATTATTTAACATGTTGTGTCTCTTGATTTGTATTCTCTTGATTTGTATTACTGTCCTGTAGTTCTAATGCGACATCAATCATTATATAGTGCAGTTTATCTTATCGTATCTTTTTTTTTTTTTACGACATCTGGTGCCGTCCGCTCAAAAAATTACAGACCTCTGCTTCCTGTCTCTGATTTATCACACACAAATGGATCATGTGGTATTCAGGTGATCATGTGACCCCTCTGGTGTCTTGTCTCCGTCAGACGTGAACGAGTGTGGCTTCCCTGAGCGCGTGTGTTCCCAGCGCTGCATGAACACACCGGGGAGCTACCGCTGTTACTGTGAGCCTGGCTACGCGCTCAGCGCAGACCGACACACCTGCACAGGTGAGTCAGGGCAGACCCAACGAGACCATCAGCAGGAGGAACTGTAGCGCAAAGTGGGGGTTGTTGACGATTGCATCCGCATTTCACTGTTAATGAGATGTAATGCTTTCCGGACGGGGTCTTCTCAGAGGTAGTAGCTACTGTACGTGGTGTGAGTGAATGACCAGGTGCTTCAACCCGTGTGTGTGTGTGTGTGTGTGTGTGTTCCATCTTTCTCATTTAGCCGATGCTTTTATCCACGGTGACACATTGTTTGTTTTTTCAAAGACAGACGCGTAGCAAGCAGGAGCTGGGCATCTCGCTGAAGGATACGTTACACACCGGTCGTTTGTGGATATTGGGGTTTCGAACCCAGAGCAGAGTTTTGGCTGGCGGTGAACCGCCCCGACCGCCCCCTGCCGTTCACTTTTCATCCGCTTCCTTTCCAGAGGGGCCCAAGTGTCGATCCTTGCGGTGCCAGTTTGGGTGTCAGGGGTCCGCGGGGGGGTCGGTGAGCTGCATGTGCCCTCCGGGGCTCCACCTCGCCGCCAACAACAAGACCTGTGAAGGTAGGAGGGAGAGTCAGCGACTGTCTACCCATCAACTCATCACTTAGCCTGTGAAGCACCCTAAGCGATGGCCAACTGGCGATGGCTCAGCGGTTACCACAAAGTGAGGCCATTTACACTAGCTGTCTTTGTGTAGCGAATGACCAAGAAAATGGTCATTCTGTGTCAAAACGTGTGTATTTTACAATCGGAAAACCCAGAAAAGGAACAAAATATAAAGAATTACGGAGCTGTTAGTCAGCACACATTTAGTATCTTTTTGCAGTAAACAATTAAAATAATAATTGATTTTGCCTCATTCTAACCGTAGCAACATGCTAACTACCTGCAGGTCATTGTAGCGGACTTGTCTGGATCAGCACACACACACATGCTTCTCATAGCGGTAACAAACAGAAGTGAAATTCTACCATTCATCAGGGTCCGGGTTAGCATCTTTTTCAAAGAGAAGGTAGAAGACTACACACACTGAGTCAGACATGAGGTCAACCATCTGCAGCACGCTCACCGTTGGCGCCTCTGCCACCAGCTCCGTCTCCTGAACACACTGAAGCCTTTAATTACCTCAGAGTGCAGAAACACACACACACACACACACACACACACACACACACACACCTCTCCTGAGTGACCTAGGGAAGCTGCTCTTTATGGCCTTGGTCGACGCTGTAGCGCTGTGTTGCTAAAGCTCTGGCATTAGAGTCTGTAATGACACTGGTCCACACAACCCATCCTCTATTCACCTCACCCCCCGCACCCCCACCCCCACCTCCACCCCCACCCCCGCCTCCACCCCCGCCTCCCCCGACTGTGGGAAACGACCCGGGACACCCTCCCAGCACTAGCAAAGTACTAGCGTTGCATGCTGCACGTTTTTACTGTATTCTGTTGATGTATGGTGTTCATTTAAGCTGGCACTATATAACACTGTACTATACTACTACGATACGATTCTACACAGTTCTGTCCCATAATGCTGCACTACTAAGCTTTACCGGATTCTTTTGTAGTTTTAGGCCTATTAACGAAACTGTCACTTAAGCACCCCAGAAATGGATACGTTCTCCCCTAGCACGTATCACAGCGAAAGCCTGTGGTGACATTTGTGATACTGTTCACACACAAGTGAACAGTATAACGAATGTCACAGTCTTCCCATAGAGTCAAATCAATGTCGGACTTTATCCTAAACAACGACCAGAAAAACATTACAACCAACATATTAACATAATAAATTAACATTCCTTTGTTTCCAAGATGGCCACCGCCATCAATTTACAAACACCTAGGCCTATAGCTCAAGCTAGTGGGGAGTTTAAAGTATTAGCGGTAAAGCCGCAGTGGCTAGCTGGTGGTTGTTGCTATTGACGACCTGTCTCTGCTGTTGTGGCCCATATGTGCGTCCACTAATCGTCAGGGTATTTTCACAGTCAATATTCTTAAACACACAGCCGTGCCCCGAGATGACGGGGAGCAGTCGCAGGGGTTAACCGTGTTCAACTGCTTGTGTCGTTTGTGAACATCAAATGGCGCATTTCAAAGTTGCAGCGCTTTAAAGGGGGGGGGGGGGGGTAGTTTCAAAGTAAAGGTGCTCATTTTGTCTCCTGTTTATCTCCCACGATCTTGTGTTCTTTTTGAAGGTAATGATTGTTTTGCGCAGCCCAAAAACACAAACTTTTCAACCACCTGCTGTTTCCATGAAAGACTGCCTTGCCTATGTGTGCGTGCGTGTGTGTATGTGTGTGCTCGGGTATGGTGTGTGTGTGTGTGTGTGAGTGTGCATGTATCAAGATGTTATTTCGGAGGTTGACATGTTTCTGTTTGCGATCCTGCAGATATAGACGAGTGCGTGTCCCAGGCTGGCCTGTGTGCGGCACGCCGGGTGTGCAGGAACACCTTCGGCAGCTACGTGTGCGTGTGCCAAGATGGCTTCGTCATGGGAACACTCCAGGGTGAAGTGCTGTGTCGAGGTCAGAACAACTAGAACCCATCGCTCTCTCTTTCCCCCCGTGTCTGTGTGTCGCTCGCGCTGTCCCTATATGTCTCTCGTGCTCCCTCTCTCTCTCTCTCTCTCTCTCTCTCGCTATGTCTGTCTTTCTCTCCCTCTCTCTCTATCTCTCGCCCTCCTCCCTCTCTCTGCAATTGTCTGATGATTCTCTGTCTCTCTGTCTGTTGTGTGTTTTATCACTATCTGCTAAACAGGTGGTTGGACAAAACACAGGCATCGCAGCAGCATTCGGTGCACGGTGATGCACAAGCATGTTGCGTGTGTGTTAGAATGCGTATGCGTGTGCACTATTGTGCGTGTGTGTGTGTGTGTGTGAGAGATAATTGGAACGTTTGTGAGTGTGAGGAATTCTCAGCACAGAGCCACATCACACTCTGTTCTGCATCAGCCCCTGTCGTTGCCACGGTGGACCCCCCCCCCCCCCCCCCACACACACACACACACACACACACACACACACACACACACACGCACACACCTCCCCACAGCCCCCCCCCCCCCCCCCCCACACACACCCCCTCCTCCATGCTCGCCTCATCTGCCTTAATTGGCAGGGCCGGGGGATCATGTGAAGATATGCCCTGGCAACGGGGACTTTAAGAGTCGGTGTTTATTTGAAGGGAGCTCTCGCTGTTCTCCCACTCAGCTGTGGGCCCCACGAGCTGTTTATGTTTACATCCATTTTGATGAGCGTTTGCAACATCATCTCCCGAGCCGCTTTTGACACGGTTTATTTCTGAGTATCATTCCTCGCTCTCTCTACCTCTCTCTCTCTCTCTCTCTCTCTCTCTCCTCTCCCTCTCTCTCTCCTCTCTCTCTCTCTCTCTCTCTCTCTCTCTCTACCTCTTTCCTTCTCGCGCTTGTAATCTCCTATGACCAAGTAAAATATATTCAAACACGCCTTGGGCATACACACACACACACACACACACACGCACACACATGCAATCCCTGCTAAGCTACAATCCATGTTGACGTGCTCCACATGCATTCATTACAACTGCTACGGGTGGCTGTGCGGCTAGCGCGCTAACCGCGTGGGCAACGCGCCTTGTGGAGACGCAGGGTTGATTTCCACCTGCGCTACTCTGCCGCATGTCGGCCTCCGTTGAAAGGGCAACGCTGGCACGGAAAAGACTTGAAATTGCCAAAGCACTCCCCCCAAAAAAATCTAATGAGAATATACGCACAGACGTACGCAGTAGAAATGTACGCAGTAGAACAGTACGCGACGGCGGCTCTATAATATTACAGGAAAGTTCCTTCTCTCTCTTCCAACTCGCTTTCCTGTCTGCACAACTGTTATAACACGATGCCCACAGCCTTGTGTTTTCCTTACGCTCCGGCTGGCTCCCGGCTCCCTCTCTCCCCGTCTCTCCCTCTCCCCGTCTCTCCCTCTCTCCCCGTCTCTCCCTCTCTCCCCGTCTCTCCCTCTCTCCCCGTCTCTCCCCGTCTCTCCCTCTCTCCCCGTCTCTCCCTCTCTCCCCGTCTCTCTCCCTCTCGTGTTTCCAGACAGGGACGAGTGCGCCGCGGGTTCCCACGGGTGCAGCCGCCACGCCCACTGCCTCAACACGGAGGGCTCCTACGCCTGCCGCTGTGGCGGGGAGTACACCGGCGACGGGCGCACCTGCTCGCCCAGGAGGACGCCACCGCCACCGCCGCCGCCACCGCCGCTGGGCCGTGGCTCATCCCGGGCCGAGCAGTACTACAAGTACAAGCTCCGCAAGAGGACCAGGCCCCCCGCTGGAGCCCCCGCCCCCCCCCGCCGGCCCCCCTCGGAGGCTGAGGCACGTCAGCGACGCCAACACAGCGCCGCCGCCACCAACGCCACCGCCACCGCGCGGGGTCCTCAGGGTCAGGAGGCCCGTCAGGTCGCCGGTGGCGTTGGAAAAAGAAAAAGAAGTGGGAGAAGAGGAAGGGGAAGATGAAGAGAGAAGGTGGACATGATTGATGCCGAACGCTGCGGCGGCGGCGAGGTGCGTGTGTTGTGTGTGTGTGTGTCGTCTCGGGCCGTAACTGATGGGATAAGTGCAGCAGATGGAGGAATTCGCCGCATAACTGGAAGGTCACCTTTCGGCGCGGCCGGGGCTTCTGGAGGCCACGGTCGTCAGGCCTGTCACTCAACAACAAAGCCCCCCCCCCCCCGGAATGCTGCCCGGGAGCTCCCGATTGACAGCTGTCAACCACTTGTCCTTTGAACTTTTGTGTGTGTGCGTGTGTGTGTGTGTGTGTGGGTGTGGGTGGGGATGGGGGGTGGGCTGGGGGGGCTTCAGTGCAAATGTCCTGTGCGAGAAGAAGTGTTTTTTGTTTTTTTTGTGCGGTAACGCGTGGTCCCGACTGCGTGTGCGTCTGGGTGTCCATCACGTTGTCTGCGCCTTCGCCGCCGCCGTGCGTTCACAAGCCCCGCGCGGCGAAACAGGATATTTGCAGGGATGCTCTCGAGATTAAGGCGGACCAAAGAAATTCCCCAGGTCCCCCCCCCTCATCCCCCCCGTTTGCGTTGTTTTTTTTTCTCTTCCTCAAATCCATCAAACGGAGACAATAATGCAAAAGTATGGAAACGGTTAAAGTGATGTTTGTGTACCCTCTCCTTTTACCGGCGTCTCTCTCTCTCTCTCTCTCTCCCCTCTTCCCCCCTGTGTTATCCAAAGGAAATGTTTTCAGACTTGAGGAGTCGCACACGCAGGCCTCGCTACCACACGGCGAGAGAGCACAGACAGGTCAGGCCAACCAAATTTCCGCCAAAAATCTCTCTTGTCAGCAGCTGGCCGGAACTGTCCTGCAGCAGCGGGTGGGATCGGGTGGGGTGGTGAGTTGTCTTTGTTTGAAAAAAAAAAAAAAAAAAAACTAAAATCCATATGTGTCTTATGGATCTCTTTTAAAGTCAATAAAACAGGCTGTCTACTGTGTGTGTGTTTGTATGTATACTCGTACCTCATACTCGAATGTGTGTGTGAGTGTGTTGTGTTTTTTTTATTAAGTGTAATAGCGGCCAACAGTGGTAGGGGGCGGTGTGTGATTAGTGCGGGCTTTTCTCGCGGCCCTGAGAGAGAGACAGAGGGAGAGAGAGAGAGAGAGACAGAGAGAGAGAGAGTCTTGAGTCTGCAGTGAGAAGAGGCAGCTGCTGCCCACTACAGGGTCCTGCCACTGACCCTATTCATCCCAACAGCAGGTGTCACACCAGACCCCCACCCTGCCCTCCACACACACACACACACACACACACACACACACACACACACGGACACACACACACACACACACACGGACACACACACACATACACAAGCACACACACACACATAAACTTGCTTTCACATAGACACAGGCATCCTGAAACGGCAGAGGCTCATGCCCATACACACACACACACACGCAGGAGTGTGTGCGTGTGTGTGTGCATGCCTGTGTGTGTGTGTGTGTGCGTGCGTGCGTGTGTGTGTGTGAAGGGGGACCTGGAACTACTTACGGAGAACAAAGGGGGAAATCAGGAAAAAAAATTCAGCCTCTTCGAATAAATCTCACCACAATGCGGAGGGAAAAAAAATCCCCAACCTCACCCCCAGAAATGGGAGAAAAACCTGGTTTCTCTCTTTCAAAGCAGTCAAAAGTGTCTTACAAAAGCACAAATAGAAAACATCTTAGATAAAGCGTTCCAGGCCCCTCTGCTGAAAGGACCTCACACCAAGTTGTGTGTAACTCTGACCAGAAACTGGTTTATTTACCAAAAAATAATAAGATTTAATGCCAAAGCGCTTAGGATACAAAAAAAAAAAAAAAAACGTAGAGGAGGGGTGGGGGAGGAAGAGGGGAAGGAGGTGGCAGTGGGGAGGGGGCGCTGGAGGAGGTGAGAGAGGAGAAACAGGAGGAAATGTCCTCCTTTTTTTCCTCCTCCTTCGCTCGCCTTTATGTCCCTTCTTGTTTTACGTCATCAATACCATTTCATATGGACGGGGGAAAACAATGCAGAGAGCACCCCCCCCCCCCCCCCGCCCCATCATTACCTAAATAAATACATACAAACAATATATATTTAACAAAAACGGGGGTCTAATTTGGACATCTGCGACTGGTGACACCACCAGCATTGACACAGCGAGAGGGAGAGAGAGAGAGGGAGAGAGAGAGAGAGGGAGTCAGAGAGAGAGAGAAGGTAGCTATTTCCCCGAGTCAAAGCATCCCCTCCCTTACGCTCCCCTTCTATTATGTGAAACAATATCAACGTTTATTCTGAGAGAGAGAGCGAGAGAGAGAGAGAGCGAGCGAATGAGAGAGAGAGAGAGAGAGAGAGCGGGGCGCGCAATGATGCTGACAAGTGCATAGAGCCAACAACAATAGGAGGGGGGGGAGACGGTGTTTACGGGGGGGCCGCCACCCACGTTGCCGAGGAGCGGCTCCGCTGCCCCAGCGCCGCTACATGGAGCCACTACCACAGAGCCACCACTGTAGAGCCACCAGGGCAGAGCCACCACTGTAGAGCCACCAGGGCAGAGCCACCACCACCACAGAGCCACCAACGTAGTAGAGCCACCACCACAGAGCCACCAGGGCAGAGCCACCACTACCATAGAGCCACCACTGTAGAGCCACCAGGGCAGAGCCACCACTGTAGAGCCACCAGGGCAGAGCCACCACCACCACAGAGCCACCAACGTAGTAGAGCCACCACCACAGAGCCACCAGGGCAGAGCCACCACTACCATAGAGCCACCACCACTGTAGAGCCACCAGGTCAGAGGCACCACCAGGGCAGAGCCACCACCGCAGAGCCACCACTGCAGCGCCATCACCGTAGAACCACCACTGTAGAGCCACCAGGGCAGAGCCACCACCATAGAGCCACCACCACAGAGCCACCAGGGCAGAGCCACCACCACCGTAGAGCCATCACCGTAGAGCCACCAGGGCAGAGCACCAGCCACCAGGGCAGAGCCATCACCATGAGCCCCCTCTGAGGCAAGCCGACCTTCTTCGCCCCCCCCCCCCCCCCCCCCCGGGCTCCATCGGAGAGAGGACCGGAGAGAGGACACCAACCCACCGCTGATGCCGGTGGGTTGGTGTCGGTGGTTTATGTGATACCTGAGGACCTGATTGAGGACGTGCACACGTCCAATGACATCGTTGGCATTGGATGGATATAGATGGAGATGCTATGTGGTGATGCTAATGTGTGCTGCATGAAGGCCACAGGTTGAGCTCACCTTCGATAGTGTGAATCTATTATGAATTTCGTTGGGGTTGGGGGGGGGGAGGGGTGCAATACTTTCAGCTCTGACTACCTTTCGTCTCCCTTTGAATCACATCAGGCGGGGACGCAGGATGGCGGAGTCGACTGGACGGTCTCGTGGATGTCGTGTCAGATGATGGCGAGACAGCGAGGCCTGAGGAGAGGGAGGGAAAAAAAACACATTAACACATCTTAATCGTGTATGTATTCTTAGACTGTGGTTTGAACCGCGCACGCACACACGACCACACGCACACACACACACACACACACACACGCTGCCATTCCCTCTTCACTGTCCGAGGCCTAAACTGTACTTCACCAATGACCCTAATTCATTTTTCTAATCCGCAAGATGCCTTTGAACCCTTTCGTACCCCCCACCCCCCTTTCTTTTTGTCTTCCTGTGCTCCGGCCCCCCCAGAGCGTCCGACCGGTCTGAACGGCGAAACACTGGCACCCACTACACCACTTCATGCGACGAGAGGCCTAACTTGACCCGAGCGCGGTCCACGGGGCCTAAATCATTTCTAATAGGAGCACCAAGAGCACTCCGCATCCAGGGGATTACCCTCCGCGGAGCAGGAAAGATTTTCCTGCTAATCTTTATCGGAATGCCCCACCACCCACCCACCCACCCACCACCCACCCCCCCGTCCTGGAGAAGGTGAAGAGAGGAGAGCTGGGGCAACACACCTCATTATTCTTTTGTAACGGCAATTACCGGTTCGAGAATGGAAGAGAGAGAGAGCGAGAGATAGATAGAGAGAGAGAGAGAGAGAGAGAGAGAGAGAGCGAGAGAGAGAGAGAGAGAGAGAGAGAGAGAGAGAGAGAGAGAGAGAGAGAGAGAGAGAGAGAGAGAGGAGAGAGAGAAAGAGATACAGAAGTACAGAAGGGGGAAGGAGTGGGAGAGAGGGATAGAAGGAGAGATACAGAGGGAGAGAGAGAGAGAGAGAGAGGAGAGAGAGAAAGAGATACAGAAGTACAGAAGGGGGAAAGAGTGGGAGAGAGGGATAGAAGGAGAGATACAGAGGGAGAGAATGAGAACGAGAAGGGAAGAGGGACAGAAGGAGAGAGGGAGGGAGAGAGAGAGATGGAGTGTACCCCGTGTTGATGTTGTTGAGCAACACAGGGCCGCCTCCCGCCTGTGCTCTGGGGTGGTGGCTGACCTAAGAATGTGACCTCCATTTTGTGACCCCCAGGTTTTCTGATGTAGTCAGGGAAACACGCTGTGCGATGCTGTCATCGCCGCAGCGTGGTCGGAGCGGTCAAGGCCTGACGTGTGTTAAAGCACATCGTTTCTTTCTGTTTTATTGATGAACATTTGGTGGTGGCCTTTACTGTATCTGGTCCCAGTTATGATGCGCTGATAAAGATGGGTGCAGGATAGAGTGTTCCACTCCCACCCACAAGGTTCTGGGTTCAAACCCCATAGATACGGTCCAGCTGTAGGCATCCTTGAGCAAGAAGTGCATTTTTTTCCATTTTGCATATTTTTTTCGAAGATTGTTATTATTAATTATTATTACTATTTAGTGATTTGGCAGACATGGCCAAATCATCAAAATAGTAATAAATGTTTTTGTAATTTACTTTTCTGACCTGATACCCTGTCAGAAGTATCACATGCCAGCACCAGCCAGTCCTGGTGTTAACGCCGGCTGGGTGCGGGAGCTGAATGCACAACCCCGCATTCAGTTCTCCAAACCCAGTGTTCATAACCAAGATGGCCGCTCGGTGAACAAGGCCAACAGAGGACCGGAGAAGAAGGTACAGGCAGTAAGCAGGCGGTAAGCCTACCGTGAAGGCATCAATTACACAAAGATTAAATTGAACGGGGGGAAAGGCCAAAAGCAGTAAATTAGCCTCACAAAAACGATGGGTCGTACCTCCATGTGAATGTGCCATTGAGGGCGGCTCTTCAGGGCTTTTTGATTGCAGGAGAGCTCAGAGGATTGAGATGGGTGGGGAGTGGGTGGGTGGGTGTGCTGGTGTGTGTGTGTGTGTGTGCACATGTGCATCTCACGTTGTCTGACTGGATTGGGGTGTGTGTGTGTGTGTGTGTGTGCGCGCACATGTGTGTGTGTGTGTGTGCGGCTCTGTTTGTGTGTCAGGAAGGGTCTGGCCAGAAGAGGGATGGGTGCAGTTTTAATTAGCGATGTATTGGAAGTTGAAACAGTGGGAGCGTTGTGGAGAAGGCCACAACAGCTGCCACGGCTGCTTCCTGACTATTTAACATGCCCTTTCCCTCCCTCTCCCCCCCCCCCCCCCCCCCCCTCTCTCTCTCCCTCCCTCCCCCCTCTCTCTCTCTCTCTCTCTTCCTCTGCCTCTCTCTCTGTTCCTCTCTCTCTCCCTCCCTGCTCTTTTCCAGGTACCCCCCCCCCCCCTCTCTCCCTCTCTCACTCCTCCACTCTGCTGCCAGTTCAGGTGTCTAGGGGCAGCTGAGGAAGCATTGGGTGGCACACACTCCCACACACACTCTCACACACACACACACACACACACACACGCACGCACGCACGCACGCACGGACACACACGCACACACGCACACACACGCACGCACACACACACACACACACGCACGCACGGACACACACGCACGCACACGCACGCACACGCACGCACACGCACGCACACACACACACACTCCCACACACACACACACACACACACACACACGCGCACACACGCACGCACGGACACACACGCACACACGCACGCACACGCACGCACACACGCACACACACACACACACACACGCTCGCACACAGACATAGACACACACACACACACACATACACATGCTGAGCAGCTTGGCAGGGGCCTGCTGTGTTGTGGAATGTATGAGAGGGGCCTTGGCCATGCGGCCTGCTTGGCAGGTTGGCCCCAGAGGGATCACCCAGAGTCTGAGGAGTCCAGCCAGGGCCCGAGCCAGGGCCAGTGAGCTCACAGGGGCCGGGGACACACAGGGAAACACTGCGGAGTGTCGTACTTTATCGTTAGGTCTGTGTTTGTCTTTATTAAAATGTGATGCACATTTTTGTGTCAATCTGTATTTATTGGATGCATCATGTGTTTATTGCCCCTGCTAAGTGCTTTATGCTTTATATTTTGATGAAGTAATTATTTTTTTTACGGTAATTTGTATATATTATATTTGTATATTGAGTGTTGGAAGTGTTGTGATTTAAACAAAGGCCTCACACTGTTAACCCCTGGTCTCCCTTTCCACCTTGACCCTGACACACACTTTTATTATTGTCTTTTATTTTTTATGATTCACTATCATTTATAGAAAGTGGTGAGGTGGAGCGTGCTCAAAGATTGCATTTTTGGTCTCAAAAAACTTGGAAAATGGTAGAATAATGGGTGTTCTGACAATATGTCAGTTGGGTTGGAAATCATATCTCGACAAAGAGCACGTATTTTTTCACATGATGTAGGCGAAACCATTATTTATTATGACTTTGTCATTCGCTCTGTGTGCCGGCGGAGAGCTGTTGGCCTGCGTGTCCTTTCTCAGAAGGGCGAGGGAGCAGTATTTAAACATTCTGCCGTTTGCCAAACCCAACCTCAATTTCCACTTCAACATAAATTTGAGGAGTAACCGACAACCTCAGCCTGACCGCACAACTACCCTACATAGCCTCCCCGAGATACTGTTGGTACCATCGGTTTGGATATTATTTTACATACGGCTTTACTCTGTCTATTTTGGCACCATAGAAATCAACACTGTCCGAAGTGTTGGGTGTATGTAATATTGGCACGCTACTTCAGATCATACATTTTCTCAAAAGCCCTGCAGCTATTTGGCACCCAAATATAAATAATTGTATGTGATGGTTTTTTTTCTTGTTGGATTCCGAGGGTCTGGTTTCCCATCTGAATGCGTCAGTGTCAAGCTTGGAGGCACAGCGCTCTGACACATGGAACTCAAACATGAACAGTGGCAAGACTCCGTCTACGAGCTGGGCCTATTTTTTGTAGTGCGACGCTGACCTCTAGCGGATATAGGTTGTGTGTGCAGGTTTCGTCCAACAGTAATACCTGGGATATGATGATGTATTAAAAACGTTATGTGATGAATATTTATGGTGAATTTGCCGTCTGTTTGATAACGGAGTTCATTGATTTAAATACAAAGTTCACAAATCCCCTGTTTGGTCACCTGGGAGTATCAAAAGGTAGTTCACACACTGACTTGTGTTGAACACACAAGGGCAAAAACAATAGTCGTGTTGTCATGGACACACAATGGATGCTGGGCGCATTTGGGGACGCAAGGGCTCCGTTTATTGTCGAGCTCAGGGCATTGTGCGAAACTATAAAAATTGCTGACCGAGGTTAAAACATGACCAATCCTTCTTTAGACACACTGAACACAAACGGTAGATGTCGTTTCCAATAGAAACGTATATAATGTTATAGGAGACTTTTAACTTAAAAAACAAAATTACACTTGGAAATTACAGGATTGAAAATAAATTGTGATCATACGGATCACACTCATGTTATAAATGTGTATTAACACATACATTATTCATATAGGCTATCAGTATTCAAGGGTTTATTCGACAGGCAAGGGGTAGGAATTAAGGGAATCAGATTGACAGTATCCACTCCATATTTGATATTCTAGAACATATGCGTTATACCCTCAATTGCGATACACATTTTATATTGTATATTTATTGGCCATTCTTTTTATTGTCATTCATCATTGAGTAAATATAAATAATATGTTGTGACACATTAAGGATCGCTTGTGACAGAGGTTTCTTTAAGTTTACCTCAAATAGCCCCATGGAGTGCTGACTGACCGGATGCGTCCGGACTGTCCTCTGCATTGAACGTCACAACTGTGTGCGCGTCTCGTCGTGACGTACTGGCGCGCCATGTTTCCTCCCGGCGTCCACTCCCAGTAGTGAGCACGTTGCTTAGGAAGGCATAAAAAAAATTACCGTTAAGTTGCCTTGAATATTAATCTATAATACACATCCAAGGACCACGCGAATTAAGGGGGCGTCGTCGGTGAGTGTGTTTCATTGTTCTGTGAGACGTTGTTCCGTGGTCTTGGGACCTATTTGTTTTTTTGGTGCTGGTAGTGTGCTTGCTGGTTGTGAGCTGTTTGCTAGCCTCATAGTTATGAGTTAGCATCGGAGCTAGCCTAGCCATAGATACATGCTCATGAGCTACAACGGCAGCGTGAAGCTTAATCGTAACCGAATGTCCGAAATCGCCACCGTACTTAGATACTCGCGGGCGGTCATTGTAAATTTGACTTTGAGGTTAAAGAACGCATTCGGTTGAACGTGTTTATATTTCACTCGACGAGCCATACAGGCGTCTAGGTGGGCAGACATAAGGGCTTGACTGTCCCCATTTTCCTTGTCGTTGTCTCACTATGCCTCTATCTATTCCACACAGTTATCAGTATTTAGTTTGAGGCCATGACTTGACGTCGCTGTATGTAACTTGGCGAGCCGGTGAATCCCATCCACTCAGACCAAGCATATGTTGCCTTCCAGGTTGTTCGCCTGCATTGCAGGAGGAGTCGAGATCCAGAATGTCGGAGAAAAATACGAGAATTGCCATCGTCAACCATGACAAGTGCAAGCCAAAGAAATGCCGCCAGGAGTGCAAGAAGAGCTGTCCAGTGGTTCGCATGGGTACGATTTCACACCGCTCTTCGGTGATGACTTGTTCCGAATGTTATGTTTTTAATGTATCGAAGGATAATCTTATTTCATGTGTACTTGTTATGCGCTCCAGGTAAACTGTGCATAGAGGTGACATCACAAAGCAAGATCGTCTGGATCTCTGAGTCTCTGTGCATTGGATGTGGAATCTGTATCAAGGCAAGTGGTCTTTCTCAAGTAACCTGCTGGTACTTAACACTAATCTTCCGGTTTTTCAATCATGGTTGGCAAAGCATGCTTATCAGTGCATTACTGTCTCTGCAAACCTAAGATAACACAATGTTAACGCTGCTATCTTCTGTTTCCCTAGAAATGTCCATTTGGCGCTCTGTCCATTGTCAACTTGCCGAGCAACCTTGAGAAGGAAACCACTCACAGATATTGTGCCAATGCTTTCAAGTTGCATCGGTGGGTTCATTACTATTCACTATTTATTATTTCAGCCGACTTTTATCATTTCTATTCACTATTTATTCATTCAGCAGACTCCTTTATCATTACCTTTCATCATTAAGTCGTTCAGCAGACTCCTTTATTATAACCATTCACTATTAATTAATTCAGCAGACTCCGTTATCATTACTTTTCACCATTAAGTCACTCGGCAGACTCCTTCATTATAACCATTCACTTTTAAGTCATTCAGCCACTTACAGTCAATTCAGATACATGTTGGGTAGGCATCTTCCTCAGAGAGGCCTGCAGGTAGGCCTGAGGCACAGGGTTCAAATGCGGTACCCAGTTTTGACTCTTTAAGTCAAAATACCCAAACCACCTCTAGACTATCCTTCAATAATGCAGGAACTTAACATTTGAGACACACTGCAGGTATTTACTCTTGTGTGGTGTTCCAGATTACCGATCCCCCGACCCGGTGAGGTTCTGGGTCTGGTCGGCACCAATGGAATCGGGAAGTCTACTGCGTTGAAAATTCTGGCAGGAAAACAAAAACCCAACCTGGGGAAATTTGATGTAAGTTACCACGGTGTGCCAAGACTGCCCTGCTGTTCATATGACAGCAGCATCGCATGAGGCAGCGGTTCACCTCATAATGCCACGTCATTTTAGTGGAATGTATTGTAATGCGTTGCTCGGTCTGCTCAAACGTCTTAATGATAATCCCTTGCATTCGGTCCACGCCCTCCAAGGATCCCCCGGACTGGCAGGAGATCCTCACCTACTTCCGTGGTTCTGAGCTCCAGAACTACTTCACCAAGATCCTGGAGGACGACCTCAAGGCTATTGTCAAGCCGCAGTACGTCGACCAGATCCCCAGGACGGTCAAGGTCAGCGGTAGCGCATGGTTTATGACCTGGGTGGTGCATCCAGATACTGAGGAAGGGGTTCATGTCTTTGGTGTACCTTGGAAGGTGTTGTTGAACACGCTGCTCTTTATTCATTGGAGGCATTTTGTATGTTGGGGATATTGCAGTCAAAATGTGTGATATCTGTCAGTGCCTGAACGTTTGTAGTGTGTGTGGCTGGTTAATATAAGATTAACCCAAATAACCGCATGTTTCCCCCTCAGGGCAGCGTGGGAGAGATCCTCAGCAGGAAAGATGACTCCAAAACCGAGACCGTGGTGTGTGATCAGCTTGGTACGTAAAACAGTCATTCCTGTTCGATGGTTGTCCCAGTCTTCATGGAAAACACACAAATACAACAAGGCAATGGACAGTAGAAAAACCCAGAACCTCCTGGGTGGCAGCCAAACACCCCAGCCACTGTAAACCAATGCTGTTTTCTTCCATTGGTCCGGCTCTCAGATCTGACCCACCTCAGGGACAGGAACGTGGAGGACCTTTCTGGAGGGGAACTGCAGCGCTTCGCCTGCGCTGTGGTCTGCATCCAGAGGGCCGACATGTAAGACCCAACACATGGCCGGATCTGTCTGTCGTGAAATGCTCACCAAGGGAGAGACTGGGAATGCAGATCAACGTCTCACACACATCTATATCAAGAATGTATCTAAACACAACAGAGATTTCTCTCTTGCAAACATTACCGTTTTTCAGTTATTCTGATGTATTACCAATACCAACACTTGTGCTCTTCCCCGTTTGTTTAACTGGTCTGACTGAAGTCTCTGTGCCTCCTCCTCAGCTTCATGTTTGACGAGCCCTCCAGCTACCTGGATGTAAAGCAGCGCCTAAAGGCTGCCATCACCATCCGATCCCTCATCCGGCCAGACAGGTCGGTCGCTACTCTGGACAGCTGGCTAACACTAACTAAGACTACTCACATGAAGAGCTTACTAACAGTAACTGAGACTACTTGCATGAAGAGCTTGCTAACACTAAGACTACTCACATGAAGAGCTTGCTAACACTAAGGCTGCATCCGAATACGCACACTTGACTACTATATAGTATGCATTTTGTAGTACGTGAAAAATATAGTACGTCCGAATGCTTAGTACGCATTGTGTAGTACGGAAATGGTTCCCGAATGCGTACTACCGCCACAGTGTACAACGGTAGGACACTACGCTATCCCACAATGCAGCAGAGTCAGGTAACCGAAGAAGAAAAACGCCGCGGAGAAAATTATAATAAATAAAAGCAGCGATATCAAGAGCCATTCGCGCAGAAAGAGACATTTTAATTCACCTGTAACGACGACAAGACAGAAAACTATGAGGTTAATTATCGGAGGTGACTTTTTTAATTTTGCCGGCATCTGATCTGCCGCGCACAGAGGGGAAATACGTTATCTCCAAACATCCGGTAGCGTTTTCGGTGGTGTTCGGAAGCGTTCGGAGGCGTTCTACGTACGGCTGTAGCACGTACTACATTAACGGTCAAGTAGTAGACACTGAACAGAAATAGTATATACTGAGTATTCGGATGCAGCCTAAGACTACTCGCATGAAGAGCTTGCTAACAGTACTACTCACATGAAGAGCTTGCTAACAGTTACTTAAGCCGTTTTTAGATAGAAAATGTGCCACATGAACTGGAGGTGTAATATTCCTTCTTTTCACAAAAGCCGCCACTGGGGTAGGCGTAAACATGTGACGTGACGTGAAGCACGAAGTTGGGTGTGAACAGTGACGTACAACATGTGCGTCCGGAAAATATTCAGCCCTGTGACCTGTCAGTTTTTACAGCAAGGGCAGGAGTACAAGAAACGCTGTGGTCTGATGCACTGCGCATTTTTTGATCTCTTCAATCGCGAATGCAGATGCTATGGTTTTTTTTATGCTGTGCACGGAAGAAGTGATGAACTGACTGCTGTGATCAGCTGTTCCCTGGTTTAAAAACTCTCGGCTGTAGGTCGCACAACAGTGCACGTTATCGACACCTCAGCCCATCTCACGCAATTGCCGGGACATCAACAGCTTGGATTTACAAGCAATGGCGGTGCCAAAAAGTGTGCCCTCCTGGGTGTGATAGTGCCGGGCCAAAATTGACCCCCAATTTACCGCGATCTGTCTAAATTCTCAGACCTAGCCGCATAAAAGACGGTTGCTGGCCTGTATGAAAACACCTTTAGACTACTTGCATGAACAGCTGGCTAACACTTCTTCCATTAACTAAGACTACTAACATGAAGACCTAACTAGCACTACGAAAAATATAGCGAACACTAACAACCATGGAGAGCTCCACGACGAGGCTTTGAAATTTTACCTTTCAAAGATTCATTGGGAAAATGTTATCATTACAACAACAGAAAAACATGAATAAAGCATAAAACATAATTGTCAGGGTAACTGGAAGAGTTGGTATGTTAAATTCATTGTACATCGTAATGTACATGGATATTGTGACAATAGTTACCTGCCGCCCATCTCCACTCTTTAAAACCTAATTCTCCCAGTTGGGTCACGTGAAGGTCTTTGTGCGTCCCCCAGGTACATCATTGTGGTGGAGCATGACCTGAGCGTGTTGGACTACCTGTCGGACTTCATCTGCTGCCTGTATGGTGTGCCCAGCGCGTACGGCGTGGTCACCATGCCCTTCAGCGTCAGGGAAGGTATGTCATGCCTGATGCCCATGACACCTGTCTATTACACCCGTGGACCGCTTCCCATATGGATAGTTTTATTTTTATTCTCAAAATTTTTCCGGATTTGCATAAAAATGGTTAAAACGCTTTTAGAAACTACAGTCGTATAATAAAAATAAATAAAAATGGAGGGAAACGTTTTATGATCTTTTACTGGAATATGGACTATTTTCAGTTTTGCCCAAGGCCAGCGATGCTGAGTTCAATGTTAAGTAGATGAAGGGACCGCGGTAGCTTGAGATTGATGGCACTATTGATTCGTCGTTTGACGAGCAAAACGAAAATGGTCACAATTGACTTTTTGCTTTGTACTAAGCTTCTTAGAATCGATTTCAAGATCTTACTCGGCAATAGCCGAGACATTGACCCCACTGTAGTGTAACGTTGTTCTTAGCGATTTCGGATGCGTACATAATCACTGTGCATCGATTTTGTGTGCATGCGCAGTCACTAGCTCAGTCCGCATCCCTTGAAGCCAGTGTTGTTAAGAACGTAAACAGAAGAAGAAGGGTTGTCCTATGTCAATTTAAACCTAAGCCTCTAGTTCACTGTAAAGGAACATGCGTGTTCGCCTTCTCCTCTTAACCTCGCATTCGCGTGTGTTCCTCAGGCATCAACATCTTCCTGGACGGCTACGTGCCCACGGAGAACCTGCGCTTCAGGGAGACCTCCCTGGTCTTCAAGGTGGCGGAGACGGCCAGCGAGGAGGAGGTGAAGAAGATGTGCCGCTACCAGTACCCCAACATGAAGAAGGCCCTGGGGGACTTCAGCCTGTCCATCGTCGAGGGGGAGTTCACCGACTCCGAGATCATGGTCATGCTGGGGGAGAACGGTAATGAGAGGCCGTTCGGCTCGCTGACGCCCTTCCAGCTCTTGCCCGCAGTCCACGTTTTCCTTGTTTCCAGTGCCCTGTCGATACAGGGACAACAGTAGCCTGGCTGTTGTGGGCTGAATGCAAGGCTAATGTGGGATGTGTTGTGGCCGTGCAGGTACGGGTAAAACCACGTTCATCAGGATGCTGGCTGGGCGACTGAAGCCAGACGAAGGAGGTAAGAACACTTGACCCTATTCGTTTAGATTCTCGTCTCAGAGCGAGTCCTTTTTTAACGACGTGTCTTTGCTTCTCTTCACCAGGGGACGTGCCCGTCCTGAACGTCAGCTACAAGCCGCAGAAGATCAGCCCCAAATTCAAGGCATGTCGTCTCCACACCGTTCTCACTGTGATGTGATGTTAACCTAGATGTTTTCTTCCAGGGGTCCTCACCCCGGGCTAAACGCTGACGCCTTACCCGTTTTGTGCGCAGGGGAGCGTGAGGGCCCTGCTGCACGACAAGATCCGAGATGCCTACATGCACCCTCAGTTCGTCACGGACGTGATGAAGCCCCTGCAGATGGACAGCATCATCGACCAGGACGTGAGTCTCTCCTGCAGGAAGACCCTAGCTGGCCATGCGTGTGCGAGGCCTGACCTCGGGTGTGACGCTCTCTCTCTGTGTGTGTGTGTGTGTGTGTGGTGTCCCGGGTGTGACGCTCTCTCTGTGTGTGTGTGTGTGTGTGGTGTCTCGGGTGTGACGCTCTCTCTCCGTGTGTGTGTGTGTGGTGTCTCGGGTGTGACGCTCTCTCTGTGTGTGTGTGTGTGTGTGTGTGTGTGTGGTGTCTCGGGTGTGACGCTCTCTGTGTGTGTGTGTGTGTGTGTGTGTGTGTGGTGTCTCGGGTGTGACGCTCTCTCTCCGTGTGTGTGTGTGTGGTGTCTCGGGTGTGACGCTCTCTCTGTATGTGTGTGTGTGTGTGTGTGTGTGTGGTGTCTCGGGTGTGACGCTCTCTCTCCGTGTGTGTGTGTGTGTGTGTGGTGTCTCGGGTGTGACGCTCTCTCTGTATGTGTGTGTGTGTGTGTGTGTGTGTGGTGTCTCGGGTGTGACGCTCTCTCTCTGTGTGTGTGTGTGTGTGGTGTCTCGGGTGTAACGCTCTCTCCGTGTGTGTGTGTGTGGTGTCTCGGGTGTGACGCTCTCTCTCCCTGTGTGTGTGTGTGTGGTGTCTCGGGTGTGACGCTCTCTCTCCCTGTGTGTGTGTGTGTGTGTGGCGTTCTGGCGGCTGTAGGTCCAGAATCTGTCGGGAGGTGAGCTGCAGCGGGTGGCCCTGGCCCTCTGTCTGGGCAAGCCCGCCGACGTCTACCTGATCGACGAGCCCTCCGCCTACCTGGACTCAGAGCAGCGTCTCATGGCCGCCAGGGTTATTAAACGGTATGGATCACGTGACCGCCCGTACCGCTTCCCATTGGGTGTGTGTTTTGAATTGAATGCTTTTTTTTTTGCTTTTCAATAATAGTTTTTGGACCGGACGCGTTGTGATCGGGTCCTTTTTCAATGAAATGGGGCGGCAGTAGCTCAGTGGATAAAGTGGGTGGACAGAGCGGGTCGTCCACTCACCGTAGGGTCGGAGGTAGGGATGGGCATTCGACTAAATTGTTTTAGTCGATCGTCGGGAGAATTAACAATCAATAATCGATTAATCATTAATATTTTTATATTAAAATTAACTATATGCTATATTCAAAATGCAATGAGAATACGAAAACACAGCGTGTTTTCAATGGTTACACTTGATATGCGCTACTGTGCTCTAAAGCAACGGAGCCCATAAACACATCTGATCCTCGTTTTTCCCATAGACTGTATATATATATGGACAAACCCTCCGTAACGTCACCCATAGACTTCTTAACAGCGGAGATGAAGCCTAAAATTGAGCTTCTGGGCGCCGCCATCTTGGACATTTCAGTCTGTGTTCTAAGCCCGCCTACCTCCGGCCAGACCAATCAAAGCCTCGAATCCGTGAAGGTCATGCCGTGATGACATATGACAGCTGCCAATCAAGTTGACCACGCCCTTAATTATTCATAAAATAAATCCGTCTCTGTGCATTAAAATAATGGATTCTAAAAAAATTCACCCCCCTCACAGTTGTCATGGACTCGAACACTACTGAAAGACACCAAAACCGTTTTTTGAACCAGGCTGTAAACATGTCTATTTTGGCTGTAAAGTTGGACATTTTAACATGGGTGTCTATGGGAGTTGACTCCTTTCTGCAGCCAGCCTCAAGTGGCCAGTCGAGGAACTGCAAGTTTTTGCACTTCCGCATGGGCTTCATTTTTCAGCCTGGAATGTTGCCGCTTGGTTTTTCCCAACAATAACGATGCTACTCTAGGTTCCTCACAGTGGCTTTTATTGCCTGCATTCACAAACAAGCAAACATACAATCAATGAGGTCCACAATCACGACTGCATGCACGAGTCTCCAGCGGAGATGGTCTAGCTCTCCGTGTATGGGCTAGCAAAACACTGCTAACAGGCTAACCTCTTGGATGCGCGTTGTTCAAGTAGTACATCATTTGAGTCGTGGCCGTGTTGTAGCCTACTTATGCACAGCTTCGCAGTTTTGGCAGTGAACTACGTAAGTCATTAGTGTTTAAATCAAAATGGTCCCACACCACACTTCGCCGTGACCTCGTCCTGTTCAGGATTACTTTTGAAATACACGGAAACTCGCAGGTAACAAATGTTCATAATGTGCGGGCAGGCTTGTGCGTGCGTGCATGAGTGTGTGTGCGTTCGCTCGGGTGCGTAAGCGCGGGGCAGAGGGAGAGAGAGAGACAGAGATGGAGAAAGTTTTTGCTGACTTTCTCCTGTCAATTTAAAACGCTTATCATTGCATTCCAATACTGACACTACGGAACAAAAACTGCATTCGTTTAGTCGATGATAAATTAACGTCATCGACGAAATTCTTAATGATCAATTAGTCGCTAGTCGATTAATCATGCCCATCCCTAGTCGGAGGTTCGATCCCCTCGATCCCCCCCCTCCTCCTCCTCCAACTGTCCTCATGTCGAACCCCACAAATGTACTAATTGGAAGCCGCTTTGGACAAAAGTGTCTGCTAAATGCTTTAAAAAAATTCTTTTTGACCGCAGTTTGGGTCCTTTTCAAGCCGGCGCCGTCCTCGTGCTGTGATTCATAGTGGTTGTGTCCCCCTTGTCACAGATTCATCCTCCACGCCAAGAAGACGGCCTTCGTGGTGGAGCACGACTTCATCATGGCCACCTACCTGGCGGACCGCGTCATCGTGTTCGACGGGATCCCCTCCAAGGACACGGCCGCCAACACGTAAGGCAGCAGCAGCAGCAGCAGCCCCAGGCTTCATGTGAACAACCGTCCAGAAATGGATTGCGTTTCTTATCTCCGTCTGTGGTAGCTGGCAGCGTGTCAATGGTTTTTGCCTTGAAAATTGTATCGTGTTCCTTTCTTTTTTTCTTTTTTTTTTTTTTAGTATTGTGCTGGCGTAGATGCTGCACGGAATCACGTGACATAACTGAACCAGGCAACTTTTGAGTGGGAAATGCCCAACGAGTGTCTCTCTCTCTCTCTCTCCATCTTCTATCCCCCCCCCCTCAGGCCGCAGACCTTGCTGGCAGGCATGAACAAGTTCCTTTCGCAGCTGGAAATCACGTTCAGGAGAGACCCCAACAACTTCAGACCCAGGATCAACAAGATGAATTCCATCAAGGTACGCTTGGCAAACACACACGGTGTACAATGCGATTCACGAGCTAATGAGGTCGTGGCGGAGAGCCCCGGGGTGATTTGCTCAATAGTCTGCCAGCAACAGGGAATGGGGTCGGTAAGCTAGCTTGTTAGCATACGCTTACCACCTGTCGGCCAAACTTGTGAAGGATTGCGGCGGCCTTCCTCGGTTCTGAGTGATTTGTGTGCAATTCGGTTAAATGTTGAATTGCTGGGAATCGAAATGAGGCTGATGAATTGTCCCGCGTCTGATCTAACGTCTCCCCCCCCCCCCCCCCCTCCTCTCCCACCCTCAGGACGTGGAGCAGAAGAAGAGCGGCAACTACTTCTTCTTGGATGATTAATCACTCACTCCCACCGCGAGGGGGGGGGGAGAGAGACAGGGAGAGAGAGAGAGAGAGAGAAAGCAAATTCCTCCACTGTCCTCCTGTCGCATCATCTTCAGTGGAGGAAAGTCCCCAATAATTATGCTGTGATGCTCTCCTCAAAAGGCCCTCCTACAGGGTTTCCCTCTCTGCTCCTCAGGGGCCCATCCCCGCCTGAGGGTAAACTGGGTCATCGCTTAAGAGGAGCGATGTGGTTCTCCAGCAGAAGACACAGGTGGAGGTCGCTGAGGAGCGGACTGGGAACCCTCTCGTGAGGAGCCTCGGCCACACAGCGCTGTGGGGGGAGCGACGTCCGTAACACACACACATCCAGCAAGCTTTCTGGGATCATTGGAGTGTTTTTACCAACAGACAAAAAGGCAATTCCATGTACTTTTAAAGGATATCTAACTAATAAAAACATTTATTTCCTGTCTATTGTTGTTGTTTTTTGTATAGATAGATGGATAGATAGATGGATAAGAACTTTATTAATCCCCTAAGGGAAATGGGGTCGCCATAGCAGCCCGGGTACAAATAAATATAAATACAATATAAAATGAGAATACAAAAATGACATAAGTACAAGAAAGTGCAGTGTTGTAAACGGAGATTGTGAAAATGCAATGGAGGATCTGACAGAGGCAGATGAGTTGTAAAGTCTTATTGCAGTGAAGAGGAACAATTTCCTGTAGCGTTCCTTCTTGCAGTGGGGTTGAATGAGTGTTGCTGAAGCTGCTCTTTAGCTTGTAGCTAGTTTAACTTAGTTGTTGAGATGACATTCTATGTCCCCTTCATCTCACACCTTAACGTTATTTCTTTATCCTATAGCTTTATCACAATTGACCAGATGTTAACCTTTACTTAATGCACACCACTAGATGGCGCCCAGGGATTATGGTAGTGAAGTTTTGAGTAAACCAGAGCCAGGAGACGACCACAGTTTGTCTTTCTACTTAGGTTCTGTTGAAATATGAAATGGATCTCTGATCTCAGAATCAGATCAGAAGAAAAAGCCAACTGGCTACTACACAGACATCTGATTTGAAATCCTTACTTCCCAAATACCTTTTTAGTCGTATTGTAAAACTAACCTCGTTTAAAATAGGCTACATGAAATAAGAAATTCACAGAATCTGATCAGCTTTTACTGCTGTGTTCTTTGCTTTACAAATGAAAGGAGTTGTACTCCTTACCTCGGGAGATTCAATGAGGGCCATTTTATCAACAGTGCGTCGAGAGGATCTCTTGCTAATGTTGGTGAAGAGACTCGGGTGTCATTTATTGAAGGTTGAGATTGTTAAAATGAATATATGATGCATTTTTATGGTGTGTATTTTTCTTTTCTTTTTTCTTTTGTAATGGTGCTTCGACTAATAAGGTCATCAATTGTGTTTTTACGACGGCTACGGTTTAAATGGGCTTTTACGACGAACCCAGTCAAAGCCCATATATTTAGACTATAATGACCATTAATTAATTTCTGTGTCATCTCTGGGGTCAGACCTGAGCCATAAACTACCACTTTTATAGTGTCACACAGCGAAGTGGCTGACATGCTGCTGCTCTGTGTGTGTGTGTGTGTGTGTGTGTGTGTGTGTGTGTGTGTGTGTGTGTGTGCGTGTGCGTGTGTGTGTGTGTGTGTGCGCGCGCGTGTGTAAGTGCGTGCGTGTGTGTGTGTGTGCGTGCGTGCGTGCGTGTGTGTGTGTGTGTGTGTGTGTGTGTGTGTGCGTGCGCGCGTGCATAATCAATGCATCTCTCAAGGGTCCGACCTTTTTTAAAACAATCGGGAGAGAGGGAACGAGCACTTGGCACGGAGGAGAGTATGTTCTTAGACAAGAGCAAGCCCCAGTATGTTTAACTCAAGAACACGCATCGACGTGTTTCATCCCAGTAGATGCAGGCCTACACCTTGAATGGGGACGTGAGTTGTGATTGGGCGACGGCCGGACAATCAGTTCGGTGATCTCGATACGGTTGCGCGCGGTTGATCGCATTAGGCTGTGTGGCTACACACTGTCCTCGACACGGGTCAACTGGAGCCTGACGAGGAACCCGATCTCAAACGCGATGACATCACCAACAGCGGCTCTCACCTTTCCAACCGATGATTCGATTCCAATGTTGCCCAATCACTGGGAATCCAATGCTCTATTTATTTTCATCAGATCGTCGGGTTACCGAGCGCTCGTGCCGTTAAAATGTTTAATTTAGCTGACTTGGATTTCGCTAGTTTGGTGGTTTTGTTTAACATTTACATGTTTTGTGAAACAAAAAAAAATAAAAAAAGGGACCTCGTCCTGTTTCACAGGCTCGGTCCCTAATAAAAAAAACGTTTCCAAACATCTACTCACAGCAGGACTGACCACATCCTCACAGCGGCCACCTGCGTCCGACAAAAAAAAACTCCTTACGTTTGACCCTGGCTGTTTTTCTGTGATCCGACGTGTAACCCACGTTAATCATTTTCACCCGGCACTGAATCAATCATCACAGCTTTGTTTGGGAAGAGGTCTATTTTTGCCCCTCTCTTATTCTCCCCCTCTCTTCAGAGGGGAGCCGAAACCAGGACGGGGTGATGTCATGATCGCTATCGCTTACAATGCTTCAACCCAGCCAGCTCCAGATGTAGAGACCCACCCCCTCCTCACCCCCAGCCCTCTCCCCTGAGGTATGACCTCACCCCTGGGTGTAGAGGAGGAACATCTGCTTGATGATGTAGCTTCAATCCCAGCCCCCCCCCCCCCCCCCCCCCCCCACACCACCACCACCACCACCACCAACACCCAGTTAGCACTAGAGAGAGAGCTTTCCTCCAGCAGATAGAGGCATGGATAAGCTACGATACAATCTCATTTAGCCTTCAGTGGTGTCTCTGAACGCAGTCCACAGATAAAGAGGCCTGCGTGTGCATAGAGACAGGGGGGCTGCTGTCATCTTGTCAGATCTCTTCCCCTTCATAACCCCCCACCCCCCCCCCCCAACGGAGGAGTGTGTGTGTGTGTGTGTGTGTGTGTGTGTGTGTGTGTGTGTGTAGTGCGATTCGCTTTCCACTTTCCCCTTATTCCTGTGAATAAGTGACTGCAGCCACCAGCTTGGAGGTGCTTTGAAGAGCCATTGGCCAGCAGGCCGTTGTGTCTGAGGCGCATTAGGGAAATGCACCCGCCGGTGAGAGGTGATGATGCACTGACAAAGACAAAACGGCAGTGACATGACCTCACTGGGTATCTAAAGATGACAGCATCCATGCCGTTCTGGGAAACGTGGTGGGAGATGGGAGACCCACATGAGACTCAAATCTTCCATGGGATCATAGAAGATGCTTCTGTCTCGCCAGGCCGTTGTAATGATGCTGACGGATTACTGGTTAATAACTCGTCATGGTGGGTCAATGTTTTGGAGGTTAAGACATTGTTCTAGTTCTCCGTAATCCTCTTTTTGCGGAACTAATTCGATTTGAGAAGAGGACGCGTGGTTGAGTTTCCACTTTTCCACTTATACGAGTGGTGTTGTGCAACATTTTGTCTTTGCTGTGACGATGATACCAGTTACCAGATTAGTTCCTGAGCAAGCAAATCTTAAATGGGCATCCTTTTCTGGAGAGCAACTATGGAAAACTATTCATTTGTAATAAGCAAGTATTATTTTTAGAATGTGCAACATCAACAAAATATTCACATTTTCTCAAGCAGAAAGAAGCCATATTTGATGTTTGATACTTCCTCCCAAATATACTGAATTCCTTGATTATCAGTTAAAATGATCAATCATCTATTCAATTTACTTTGAACAGATGTAAATCTGTTGAATAGACTGTAACCCCCCCCCCCCACCACCACCACCACCACCACTTCCACCACCACCACCACTTCCACCACCCCACACCACAAGAGAGGTGGCAGAAATGTTTTACATGCACCTGTAAAGGGGAAGGGTGGAGGGTGGAGACAGCTGCACCCAAAAATACAGGTGCACCACCAACACCACCACCACCACCACTACCACCACCTCCAGTCATTCACAAGCCCTGACAGTTGGTGGTGGGTTCCGCGTGTGACACCCCCCACACCAAGAAACACATGCGGCGGCCTTTTGAATGACAGCTGCGCTGGGACCACAGACCCAACAGAACAGCCCATCCTGTGGACAGCCAGGACAGCTGCCCCTGACAGATCCATGCCCCGGACCCCACCACCACCACCACCACCACCACCACCAACACACACACACACACGCACACAGGACCCCGGAGGAGGGTTGGCGTGTAGAGACCACCCTTCGAACCGAGCCCATGGAGTTCTTCATTGTGAGCGGCGGGGGGGGGGGGGGGGGTGGGCAAGTTGTTCTGAGCCCCACCAGGTCCACCAGGGAGTGTTATTTTACCCCGGGGAGATCCTATGTTGGAGATGGCTCATCGCCTGCAGCTGATAGAGATCCCAGTGATCAGATCCCTGCAGTGCGTACCAGGCGCAATCATGCGAGCGTGTGTGAGTGTGATCAAAGACGAGGCCCATTGATCACCGAGTGTCTCTGTACGCTGTCCGAAGTGCGGCTTGGCGATTGATTGGTCGACGGAGAGGGATTCGGAGGGTGATCCTTCGGCCATTGATCCTTCGTCCATTGATCCTTCGCCTCTCCTCCGTGTGGCAGCAAGGAGGCGTGTCTTCACCTCAATCACAACGACAACCAAGCTGTGGATAAACATCAAGGCTTTGCTGTAAGGGCACCATGTAACGGGCAGGCGGGGCGGGGGGGGGAAGGGGGGGGGGCGGGGCTTCAGTGGAGCACGAAGAAGCCCTTGGAGACAGCGTTCAAATAGTTCCATCCCAGACATTATTTCTAGGAGGAGGACTTGTGGAAAGCCTTGTCAAGCGCGCGGCCGTTTGAAATCCGAGCCGGGCTTATGCAGCACCCGCCCGCCTGGCGTTGCTGCAGAGAATCTCCTCGCCGGCGCTGCCAACGGGCCAGCCAGTGGCGCTCGCTGGCAGCCACCGCGCCGCGTCCTCCGCGCAAGGGGGGTGGGGGCGGGGGGGGGGGGGTGGAGGGCGGCGTCTAAAACACGCGTGTCAGTCAACACCGAGAGCATTTCAGACGGGTAAATTTACGGACGTTGTGCCGAAGCCTGGGATGTAATCCATCCCCCGCGCTCTGGGTCGCTCTTCCTCTTGTCTGGCTGGAGACAGGCAGCGGTCCAGACACTCCCGCCTGCAGCCAGCTCCCAGAAGGGCAGCGCGCTGCCTGCAGCCAGCTCCCAGCTGATAGGCTCTTTGATTAAGGCCAGAGGAGAGAGAGAGAGAGAGCGCTTCATCTGGGCGCGCATTAAAAATACCCGGCCCACGTTTTTTCCTCTCCTGCTGTGTGAGGGGGTATCTTGTGCACCTTTTGGCGATGCCGCGCGAATAGCCCGCTTGCCTAATGCCCGACAACTGTACGTTTCGACGTGGGGGACTTGTGTATGCGCTGGCCTACATTCGGCAACGCTGGCTGCTGTTCCTGATGACCGATTGACTGCCCTGTCCTATGATCTCCGAGGCCCCAGGTGACTTAAGGTCACAACATTCACAGTACAGGGGCGCAGTGCGTGCGTCCAAACCGCCCCCAGCGGTGGTTAAAAGTGCACACGCATTAAGAATGCAAAACTATAGGCTCCCAGCCGCACTGTTATTAGACGAGCTATATACATGTCATTAAGGTGCCAGCGGGAGTCAGGGCTGCTGGCTCGACGATTCAAGCAATGATACGACGTGGACATGGGATCGAACCCAGTGCAATTTGGCCAGATGGGAACACCCAAGCCACGACACTACACACACCTGCCCCTTGACAAGAGGATCGCATGACTTTTTTGTGAATCTTTCTACACATACCTTGTCTCGCATTTGGTCCTGCAAAGACCTGCACCATGGACTGGATGGGACTCGTTTGTATGGAGATATGAAGACATGGGATGGATCACTGGTTAGTTCCCTCTCTCTCTCTCTCTCTCTCTCTCTCTCTCTCTCTCTCTCATCTCCCTCTCTCTCTCTCTCTCACACACACACTCTCTCTCACACTCTCTCTCCCCTCTAACTCTCTGTCTCTCTCTCTCTCTCTCTCTCTCTCTCCTCTCTCTCTCTCTCTCTCCTCTCTCTCTCTCTCTCTCTCTCTCTCTCTCTCTCTCCCCGGGCCACCAATGAGAAGACACATCCCCAGCACGCGAGTGTCCGGAGTTGGGTTGGGGAGGACCTGACCTCCTCCCTCCACACGGGGACTGGAACCCTGCTGGGCAACGGCCCAACAAAGGGACTTGTCATCCCAAGGCATCCATTATCAGCTCTTTACCGCCTGCAAAGCGTGACTAATATT
>JAXIVH010000001.1:7920814-7951922 GCA_036785325.1 Urophycis tenuis | reverse complement strand
AACCAAACCAAAAGAAGGACCTCGGAGGCCCGAGAGGGAAGGGCGCCGGCAGAGGAACGCACAACCCCACCCTCCCCTACCACCACCCCCAGCCCCACCACCACCACCACAACCCCATCCTCCCCTACCACCACCCCCAGCCCCACCACCACCACCACCACCCCGGCAGGTCCCCACCACCACCACCACCACCACCACCACCACCACCACCCCGGCAGGTCCCCCCCCCCCGGGGTCCGCCGCCATGAACGTCACGTCGCTGTTCTCCTTCACCAGCCCGGCGGTGAAGCGGCTGCTGGGCTGGAAGCAGGGCGACGAGGAGGAGAAGTGGGCGGAGAAGGCGGTGGACGCGCTGGTGAAGAAGCTGAAGAAGAAGAAGGGGCGCCATGGAGGAGCTGGAGCGCGCGCTCAGCTGCCCCGGGCAGCCCAGCAGCTGCGTCACCATCCCGCGCTCGCTGGACGGCCGGCTGCAGGTGTCCCACCGCAAGGGGCTGCCGCACGTCATCTACTGCCGCGTGTGGCGCTGGCCCGACCTGCAGTCGCACCACGAGCTCAAGGCGCTGGAGTGCTGCGAGTATCCGTTCGGCTCCAAGCAGAAGGACGTGTGCATCAACCCCTACCACTACAAGAGGGTGGACAGCCCCGGTGAGTCATGGCGGCCGTCCGGGGGGGGGGGGGGGGGGTGTTCGTTGCGGGTTCCTTTAGGGGAGTTTTGTGTCGGGATGAAGTGATCAGGCAGAACGGAGGGCGTTGATGGGCTCGGAACACGGGGTGGCGTGCGTGATGGGACTGTGAGTTTCTTTGGGTTGTCCTTGTGGTGCTGATGAGCACGCTGTTGTGGTTTAAGCACATATTCATTATATACTGTGTTTAGATGTATGTGTGTGTGTATATATATATATATATAGAGAGAGAGAAAGAGAGAGAGAGAGAGAGAGAGAGACAGACAGACAGACAGATTACTAATTAGATTTCTTTACTTTACCGATGCATTCAATAGCGACCGATATTTCCACTCAGGCGTCACCGCGTTAGGCCCCATCAGAATATAATCCGACGTGATATCTAATCCCGCAGCTCGCTATCGATCCGCCGTCAATGCGTGGCCGCGGCTCTGCCATGATGGACAGCGCCGCCGCCGCCGCCGCCCGGGCGCTCTGAAAGGGAATAGCCGCGTGTCACAGCGAGGGCTTCCAAAGGCCCGGACCGCCCGCTGACCTTGAAGCCTTGAAGCGGCGGTTTTATTTCTGCTGATGTTCACTTCCTCACTCTTTCCGTACACTCGGGTCCGTCTCTCCTCCCCGTCTCCAGTCGCCCCGTGGAAATAAGAGCGTGGCCTATCAAAACGCATTGGCATCGATTCAGAGCAACACCTCATTTCCAGTATGTGCATGTCCAGTATGTGCACGTGAGAGAGACAGAGAGTGAGAGTGAGAGACAGAGTGAGAGAGAGAGAGAGAGAGAGAGAGAGAGAGAGAGAGAGAGAGAGAGATGGGGGGGGGGGGGGTGATGACAACGTGGTGCTGGTGGAATATGACTTAACTGAAAGCGTATTAGTGCTTATTAGCATAACATAACACATTTGTGTAGCACCGTGTAGCACTAATTATCTTAATATTGCTTGTTAGCATAAAATCGTGTAATACCATACCACTTAATATTACTGATTTATGTGATGTTAATTATGTGCGGGGTGCTACTTATTAGCGTAGCATATCTTATTGGTGCAATATTACTTGTTAGCATTTATTAGCATTTGGGCTAAGCAGATAAATCAGTTTCCTCTGACCAGCTTTAAACAGCTGTCTGTGCGGGATGCTGGAGAAATGCTGTGGTTTTTGTCTATGTGTGTGTGTGTGTGTGTGAGTGCATGCGTGCGTACGCCTGCGTGTGTGTGTGTGAATGTGCGTGCATGCGTGCGTACGTCTGCGTGTGTCTGTGTGTGTGTGTGTGTGTGTGTGTGTGCAGAACAGAGCAGGAAATTCCATCCAGGAGAGAATGAGGCCTTTGTTTTGGGCATGCTCTGTGCTGGAGGCCGCACACACATCCACATCCACACATACTGTACACACACACACACACACACACACACACACACACACACGCACACAGACACACCCACATGTGCATGCGTACGCACCGTGTTCCTGTGAGGCAGATTGTGGCAGGAAGCCTATCACCCTCGCACAATAGACGGAAGGAGAGGGTGCTGTCCTGCACACTTCTGTTTTAGTAGGAGCCGTGTGTGTGTGTGTGTGTGTGTGGGGGGGGGGGGGGGTCAGGACACAGGGCCCATGATAACCCCACCCTGTAACACCTGTCTGCCCACACACACTGAGCCTGGCTTTAGCCTGGCCCCTACCACACGCACATGCACACACACACACACATGCGCACACACGGCGCGCAACACACATGCACACACACGCACGCGCATGCACACTGAGACTGGCTTTAGCCTGGAACCCTACCACACGCACATACACACACACTCACATGGCACGCACACACATGCGCACATGCGCATGCATGCACACTGAGCCTGGCTTTAGCCTGGCCCCTGCCACACACACATACACACATTATGCACACGCAACACACACACATATACACACACGCAGATGCATAGCAAAGGCCTACTACAACACAGACCCACACACACCTGGAAATACACATGCATGTACTATATAAAGAAGTACACTCATTCAAAGCATGTATACATATGTACACACTATATACGCACTTTAAATACACACATATTGACATAGCAGGCCGACGCACTCATTAAACACACACACTGCACGTCCTGCGTTCTGACCCAACAGCACAACAACACAAGTGACAGACATCTATTGATGAGTCCATAAAGAGTCGCAGAGTTGCAGCCTCCTGACCAGACGATGATGGGAGCTCTCTCTGCCCTCTTCCACTGCTGGGAGGAGCCCCTTCTGAACGCTCCACTTACTGTACTGTTGCTGTTACTCTGTCTTGGACTAGTGTGTGGTGTTGGGAGCCAATTGCCCCAGGTGCAGAACAGACCCACGTGTGTGTGTATGTGTGTGTGTGTGTGTGTGTGTGTGTGTGTGTGTGCGCGCGTGCGTGCATGTGTGTGTATGTGTGTGTGTGAGTGTGTCTGTGTGTGTGTGTGTTTGTGTGTCTGTGTGTGTGTGTGTGTGTGTGTGTGTGTGTGTGTGTGTGTGCTGATGTAGTCATGGATTGAAGGAAGGAGAGCTTCATGTGTCTCATCAGAGTGGATGCGAGCAAGGGAGTGCAATGTGCAGCAGGTTAAAGGAGCAGACATTCAAAGAATGTGCAAACACGGTCTGAAACGCACCACGCCTGATGTAAAAAACATTAAAATCCAGATGTAAATTCAGCGCCGTGTTTAGGTGCAGTGGAATATCAACGTCACCTAAAATGCAATTTTTGTTGTATTTTCTGTTTACACACCTACATATTGACACAGTGGCTGTGTGTGTGTGTGTGTGTGTGTGTGTGTGTGTGTGTGTGTGTGTGATGTGGGTGTGTATGTGTGTGTGTGTGTGTGTGTGTGTGTGTGTGTGTGGCTGTGTGTGTGTGTGTGTGTGTGTGCGTGCGTGGTGTGTGTGTGTGTGTGTGTGGCTGTGTGTGTGTGTGTGTGTGTGTGTGTGTGTGTGTGTGTGTGTGTGTGTGTGTGTGTGTGTGTGATGTGGGTGCCGTAATGTAATTACCCAGACCGAGCTACACAAAGGTCAAATCCTAACGCATATCCTCGCTTTCTTTGTCCTTTTTCGACTGAGCGTCAGACAGAAGGAACGGGGACAGAACATGCCACATTGTTGTACGCATTTGGTTCTGTTCCTTACAGTTACGCTTCTATTCAAATGTATTCAAATGAGCAGTAGAGCTGTCATAGACGTGTGTGTGTGTACAGTACGTTACACAGCCAACAGAGATACACTAAGGGATGGGGAAATGTGTTGTGAATTATCGTGGACAGAATATAAATTAATAAACGGGCTAATCAAGAGCTTTTGAGCCTTTAAGTAGACTGGGCGTGGCCTAATGTTGTAATTAGCATGCTTGATGGGCGAGGCTTAGAGGTGTGGGCTCAGTTCATAGGTTCAGACAGTATGAAGTGAGGTCAGTCCACACTGAGGTATTCCACATGAACCGCCATCTTATATAGGATGTATTCATCCCAGATGGGCAAATCAGAATATTATATGCCAGCAAGAAAGAAGTCGCTGAGGCTCACGTATCTATAGATTGACAGGTCAATACCGCATCATAAGTTGAGCATGCATATGGTAATCACACCACACAAGACCACCTGACTGACTGACTGACTGACCGGCGTCACCAGCCAGTCATCGGGTGGTCCGCAGCTCTGTAACGACCTCCCTTTCCCCCTCCACCTCCGCTCAGTGCTGCCCCCCGTGTTGGTACCGAGGAACAGCGAGTTCAACGCCAAGCACACCATGCTGCCGCGCTTCCGCAACCCGCTGCAGCAGAACGAGCCGCACATGCCGCAGAACGCCACCTTCCCCGAGTCCTTCGCCCCGCAGCAGCAGCAGCAGCAGCAGCAGCAGCAGCAGCAGCAGCCCAACCCCATCCCCATCCAGGCCTTCCCCCACTCGCCCGGCAACAGCTACCCCAACTCGCCAGGCAGCGGCAGCAGCAGCGCCACCTTCCCCCACTCACCCAGCAGCTCGGACCCCGGCAGCCCCTTCCAGATGCCAGGTACCCCCCCCCCACCGACCCGTCCCCCCACCGTCACCACTTCACCTGAATTCGATTCTGATCACTTTGTGTTTCTTCATTGTTTTTTCCTTTGTTGGCGTCGAGGTTCGAGGCTGCCGCGCGTTTTATACGACGTGTGCGATGTGGTCCGCCTCACGTGTCATAAACGCGCCGTAACCCTTAACCCCTCACTGCACAAGCACCAGACAACACACGAGTGCCGGTTAAAAAACAGCACTTGTCTGTGACTAGAGTGTAAAAGCGGCTGTGAAGGTTCTCCATCCGACTCCCCGTCAACTGCCCCTGCCTCCTGTTCTCTCCCTGACACAGAGACCCCGCCTCCGGCCTACATGCCCCCTGAAGAGCAGATGACTCAGGACTGCCCCCAGCCAATGGACACCAACCTGCTGGCCCCGCCCCTTCCTGTCGAGAGCAACAACAGGCCAGGTAAGTCCTTGCAAAGCATCTGTTTGTAGAGCATATGAACGGATGGTGATTTTTTTTTTTTTTATGACGGCAGTGTTCTGCCGTGATAACGTACCACATTATGAAGGGCAAACAATCCCGGGGGGAAAGACATTTTGTTTGGACAACGCCAAAGAGAACTGTGCCAATAGAATGAAAAGTGATCTCATGTGAAATATAGAGGTCTCCATGATAACCAGACATGTGAAAGGAGGGTTGGTGTGTGTGTGTGGGGGGGGGGGGGGGGGGTTACTAGTGCTTCTTAGGCTAGGTGTTGTCTCATCCGTGCGCCCTAGGGGATAGCTGAAAGCCTGGGCCAATTAGGACGAGTCTCCTCGCAGCTTTTATGAGTGCCCGTAACGAGCAGGTCCTCCGCCGGTGGTAACGACGAGAAGCTCGTTAAGGATCAGCCCTGGCTAATTACCTACAACCTCTAGACGTTAAATGCACGCCGATAATTGGCGCTGTCTGGGCTTTGCGGTCTCCTCCACTCCTCGTGGCTTCCTAAATACTTCTCCTGCACCGCAGTCGTTTATTCGTAATTTAACGGGGATGGTGTGTTTGTGTTTGCGGTTCATTTTGTTTTGCACGTGTGCGGATGTAAAGTGCTGGGATATTCATCTCCAGGAAAGTAAATGTCATTTATGATCATCATTTCGGGGAAACAGAAAGGGGGGCGGGGGGAGGAGGGGGGGGGGGGGGGGGGACATATTTGGCCTGTGGTCTCTAATGGTGGAAGGCGTGAATAATCGAATCAACAACTTCTGGCGCATTGGAAGCGTTCGACAAACACACAGGAATACAGACGCACACACACACACACACACACACACACACACACCGGCAGAATGGGTCTGGCGCGTTGTCAGACGCGCGCCGTCGGTATTTCGCAGACTAGTTAGATTTACGTCTTTGTTTCCCGGCCCGCACACCTGGCACACAGCAGCCGGCCGTGTGTCTGGAAGATCAGCACTCCCAGAAACACGGGGGGATCATCTGGACCAGCAGCTGCAGCAGTGACTCGCCCAGCGACAGCGGCTGATGAAATACAAAGTGGGAGTTGAGGGAGGGAGAGAGAGAGAGAGAGAGAGAGAGAGAGAGGGGGGGGGACAGAGAGAGGGGGAGAGAGAGTGTTTGTGTGAAGTTTCTTTCCTTAAAGCTGCATCCGGTACACGGGGACACATAGTTTTCCATTGTCGGAGGAGGGGGTTAAGGGGTGGAGGGGGTGGGCGTGCCATTCTGGGAACAGGCAGACAACCAAACACCTGCCCACCAGTTGCCACGCGGCGCAGGAAGCCTGGGGAGAAGTATTGGCGCAGACAGACAGGAATATTTTCCCCCGTGGGAGTGATTGGTGGAGGTCAGGCGGGTACCGGCGCGGCCCTGAATCCCAGGCCCACCGAGAGTGCCGTGCGGTTGGCAGCTTCTGCAGGGGCGGGTGGGTGGGTGGGGGGGGGGGGGTGATGGGTGGTGGCTGCATGATTAAAGCTAACGTTTTGTTTTTTTCAGAGATTTTGAAGCTTTTGAATTCACGTGGCGACTCACACTCACATGGTGTGTGTGTGTGTGTGTGTGTGTGTGTCTGTTTATGTGTGTGTGTATTAATGTGTGTGTGTGTCTGTGTGTGTGAGTCTGTGAAAGTGTGTGTGTGGGTTTCTGTCTGTCAGTGTGTGTGTGTGTGTGTGTGTGTCTGGGTGTGCGACTCTGTTAGTGTGTGTGCGTGCGTGTGTGTGTCTGGGTGTGCGAGTCTGTTAGTTTGTGTGTGTGTGTGTGTGTGTGTGTGTGTGCGAGTCTGTTAGTGTGTGCACGTGCCTGCATTAGCCTCACATCTGCCTCTCCCTCCCCTCTCTCCCCCTCTCCCCCCTGCCTCCCCCCCCGCCCCGCCCCTCCCAGACGTCCAGCCCGTGGCCTACGAGGAGCCCAAGCACTGGTGCTCCATCGTGTACTACGAGCTCAACAACCGCGTGGGCGAGGCCTTCCAGGCGTCCTCCACCAGCGTGCTGGTGGACGGCTTCACCGACCCCTCCAACAACCGCAACCGCTTCTGCCTCGGCCTGCTGTCCAACGTCAACCGCAACTCCACCATCGAGAACACCCGCCGCCACATCGGCAAAGGTACGCCCCCCCCCCCCCCTCCAAGATGCCTAGTCCGTTGATACCTTTGAGGCTGTGATGATGAACAACAGCGATAACAACGCATTGAGGCGGCTGACGGAGCACATTGACCAAGCGGCCGTACCTGTGTGCGCATTAGAGTGCGGATCGGGCCGGAATTTTCTGGCCGAAACCGGCCCACGTCCGACAGAACAGTAACCGAACCCGACCCGAGCCCGACAGGCATCAAGCTTTTTTGTTTTTTGCCAACATGCGCGGGTTAAAGCAAAATTTTAAATCGCGCATATGTGACCGAGCCCGACCCGAACCCGAGCATAATTTCAAAATATTTGTCCAAACCCGACCCGAGGTATCCATCCTCTAGTGTGCGTGTGTGTGTGTGTGACTCCTGTGCGTGCGGGACTCTAATCGAAGGGCACAAGGCGGGAGAGTGCAGGGGGGGTGGTTGATCGGTTGGTTGACGGCGACAGGGCTGACGCAGGAACAGGAAGTTCCGTGTACGTGGAACGTGATCGTTTACATACCCACTCGACCAGTATTGCGCAACGGCCCCGCGGGTCGACGGCGGTCGGCGGGGCGGAGCCGGCGGGTCGCGTGACGCCAGCGGCGTCCTTTCCCCGGGAACGCGTTCAACACACACGTGGCAGCGGCAGTGGTGAATAGGTGGCTCACCCTTTGGTAGAGGGCGTGGCCTGTTGCGCAATTCATGTCATCCGCCAACGCGCCGGGCGATCTGACGAATTCAAAGTGTTTAAAAAGAGAGAGGTACACAATTGGTATCTATTCAGTATTCAGTGTTTATCCAAAGGGACTCATAGTGATTTCAGATACATGTCCTTAGGGGTTGCGAGTCTTGCACTGAGGTGAATTTTAACTGTGTACCGTTCGGCTGGGAGGCCGACACACACACACACACACACAGACACACACACACACACACACACACACACACACACACACACACACACACACACCACGCCGTCCTACACACTGTATTCTGATTCTTTAAGGAGACTCGATCACAGCGACGGGTAGTGTCGTCGCTCCGATAGTGATTGTTATGTTACTTTCATGGGTGTTTGATCGTGCCGCGCCTCACTGGGAGGCCCAGCCCTGCGTTTCAGAAAAATACTCAACCTCCAGTTCAGGCAGGTTTCGCTCCATCCTCAACTCGTTCCCACGTCCCCAGACCGAGTAGAGTAGAGTACAGAGTGCACCTAAACACACACACACACACAGATACCCGAACCCTGCTCAGACAACGCCACAGAGTGGAGAAACCAAAAAGCACAAGCTGCAATGCAACACGCGACTATACATCCAGATCTGTCCCCGCCCATCCTTCACCTCCCCCTCTCGCCTCCCCCCCCCAGGGGTGCACCTGTACTACGTGGGCGGGGAGGTGTACGCCGAGTGCCTCAGCGACAGCAGCATCTTCGTGCAGAGCCGGAACTGCAACTACCACCACGGCTTCCACCCCACCACCGTCTGCAAGATCCCCAGCGGCTGCAGCCTGAAGATCTTCAACAACCAGGAGTTCGCGGAGCTGCTGGCCCAGTCGGTCAACCACGGCTTCGAGGCGGTCTACGAGCTCACCAAGATGTGCACCATACGCATGAGCTTCGTCAAGGTGTGTGGAGTGTGTGCAGTGTGTGTGTGTGTGTGTGTGTGTGTGTAGTGTGTGTGTGTGTAGTGTGTGTGTGTGTGTGTGTGTGTGTGTGTGTGTGTGTGTGTGTGTGTGTGTGTGTGTGTGTAGTGTGTGTGTGTGTAGTGTGTGCGTGTGTGTGTGTGTGTGTGTGTAGTGCGTGTGTGTGTGTGTGTGTGTGTGTGTGTGTGTGTGTGTGTGTGTGTGTGTGTGTGTGTATAGTGTGTGTGTGTAGTGTGTGTGTGTGTGTGTGTGTGTATTTGTGTTTCTTTGAGGGTGTACGGCCATGAGAGTGTTTTGAGTCTGTGTGTGTGTGTGTGTGTGTGTGTAGTGTGTGTGTGTGTGTAGTGTGTGTGTGTAGTGTGTGTGTGGGTGTGTGTGTGTGTGTGTGTGTGTGTGTAATTTGTGTGCATTTGACCGAGTGCACATGGCCATGTGAGTGTGTTGGTGTATCTGTGTGTGTGTGTGTGTGTGTATGCGCGTACGTATGTGCATGTATGTGTCCGAGTGCACGGATGCCATATTTGTTACGTTTGTGGTGCGTACATGAGCTTCACTGAGCTGCTCCCTAAATATATTCCCCCCCCCCCACCACCCCCCCTGTCGTCTCCCCGCCATGTTGCCGCAGGGCTGGGGCGCAGAGTACCACCGGCAGGACGTCACCAGCACCCCCTGCTGGATCGAGATCCACCTGCACGGCCCCCTGCAGTGGCTGGACAAGGTGCTCACCCAGATGGGCTCGCCTCACAACCCCATCTCCTCCGTCTCCTAGAGTCCGTCCCGCCGCCCGGCCTTCGCCATGGCTTCTCCTTCAAAAAACCCCAGCAATTATTATTATTATGTTTGTCTGTTTGTTTGTTTGTTTGTTTGTCCGTTCGTTTTTTTGTTTGTTTGTTTTATGGGGGGCTCACGTAGCGGAATAAATTAAAAAAAAGATGACAAATTTCAAATCGCGACGAGGAGACGACTGTTGGCGGCAGCAGCAGTTGTAGGCCAGCGGGACTCTTAGGTCAGCGGTCTGTAGCTGTGGTCTGTAGCTATGGTCTGTAGCTGTGGTCTGTAGCTATGGTCTGTAGCTGTAGTCTGTAGCTATAGTCTGTAGCTGTAGTCTGTAGCTGTGGTCTGTAACGGTCTGTAGCGGTCTGTAGCTGTGGTCTGTAGCAGTCTGTAGCTGTGGTCTGTAGCTATAGTCTGTAGCTGTGGTCTGTAGCTATAGTCTGTAGCTGTGGTCTGTAGCTATGGTCTGTAGCTATGGCATGTAGCTGTGGTCTGTAGCGGCTGTGGGTCGACCTTACATCACTGCTCGTCATCCAGGGCCAGCGAGGGGAGGTGGGGCAGCTTTACTTGAAGGAGGTCTGAATTGGGCACATTCGCAGACTGGGAGAGGGGTGGGGGAGGGTGTGGGAGGGGGAGGGTGGGTGGGGGTGGTGGGTGGGGGGGTGAAAAGAGCGTGAGCGTAATGCAACTGGAAGATACTTGATCTTTGTGACCAACTGTAATAATTAAGGCAACATCACAACATTTCACGTCGCCGTGCAGGTATCCGCCCCCGTGACCTCGCTCTGTCTCTCTCTCTCTCTCTCTCTCTCTCTCTCTCTCTCTCTCTCTCTCTCTCTCTCTCTCACGCGGGTCCCCTCGTGATGCCTCCGGTCGTACACACACACACACACACACACACACACACACACACACACACACACACACACACCGTTGTGGCTCGCCCTCCTCCTCCTCCTCCTCCTCCTACTCCTCCTCCTCACCCCCCCCCCCCCCCACCCCCCCCACGCAGGCGATGACATGCCCTCCGCATAGAACAGGACTGCAGGAGGGGTTCTCCGCGGTTCTGGGTTTACATAACAAGAACACGAGGACAAGATCAAAAGCAAGCAGCGAGTCGGACTCCCGTAACGTTTGAGCCACGCTGTGGTGTCAACGAATGAATTGTTGTACAGATATCCTTTTTTGGGGGGGGGGGGGGGGGGAGGGGGGGGCTCGATTGCGGATTGTCCGTCGGGTCGGGTCCGGTTGTGTGCGGCCGGCCGCGTTGGTTTTTACCGAGTTGCATTATGGGATAGTTAACGTGACATTCCAGATCACCCAAAATCAATCAAAAGTGAATTAGCTAGATCCGAATGGGCCGCCCCGACCGCAGCGGTGTCAGCCTGCCGTGTGTGCTTAAGGACGCGGAGGGGCTTAGCGGCGGCTACGCGGCGGGGAAGCTAACGCTTTAGAGCACCAGGATCACACCAGGATGCAGAGTCGGGCGCGGCACGCAAGTGTGTGTGTGTGCTGTGGATCGGGGTGGGGGGGGTTTCAAGGTCAAAACAGAAGTGTCTGAGAAGAGACGGGGGACGGGGGGGGGGGGGGGGGGGGGGTGTGACTGACAGACCTTTTCAGTGAGGGAGGGCGGGGCATAGCAATACGACATATAAGAAATACATGTTTGCATATCGCTCCCCTATTGTGTTACACTCCTGTTGAACTTTAGGGTTTGGGTGAACCTACTATGGGGTTGAGATGCGTTCACCAATAGAGTACAGTGCTGTGCTGTCTGGGTATTTGTTGTTTTTTTTTCTGCAAAAAAAAGCGTAGTTTGGTTAGTGTCGTGTTACACATTAAATGCTGGAAGCTGTAGGGGAGGGGGGGGGACATGCCAGCCAAGCTCTCTCTCTGTCTGTCTGTCTGTCTGTCTGTCTGTCTCTCTCTCTCTCGCTGTCTCTCTCTCTCTCTCTCTCTCTCTCTCTCTCTGTCTCTCTCTCTCTCTCTCTCTCTCTCCCTCTCTCTCTCTCTCCCTCTGTCCTCGGCTCTCTAAAGTGCTGCAGCAGAATTTCAAACCCGTCCAACACAGATTCACATGGGGAGGAAGGGTGATGCCCTCCTGCTGCAGCTTCATTCTCCCATTACATTGACTCGGCAAAAAAAAACTTGCTAAATAGGAAAAAAAGACAGTTGTGGAGGAAAACGTTTTGCCTGGGCAACTTTTTTGTTCTTTGTTCATTGAGAAGGTAGCTATCACTTACTGATGCTTGTCATATGATTTTTGTTTTTTAAATAGATATTTTGAATCTCGACTGTTTTATGCTTTGAGCGTTCATTTTTGCTATCGAACTGTTATATTCTTTATATCTTTTTTTATGTATTTTGAAAAAAAAAACGTGTTGGTTGTTTTATTTGTCTGCACTTTCACAAATTGCGTCTTTGTGTTTGATTCTGTTTTTGCTCAGTCCAACTCCCAGAAAAGCAGTTTTATTCCATGAATATCAAGTCTCTACTGGAAGATTCAATAAAATTTTTCATTACTTGCAATTCTCTCTCCGTCTCATTACTTCCTGGTTACATGTCTGCTTGTTTGTTTGTTTGTGCATTTTTTATTATGGTAATTTCAATTATGGTTGTTTAATGTCATTTAGCGGTTGTTTGTTTTTACAGAACTGTTATGACCTGCCACATCAGCAAATTAAGAATATAATCAAACATTTCCAAAACCGACCAAGCAAGTGATGTACGTATTTGTGTAAAAGTGCCTGTGTGTGTGTGTGTGTGTGTGTGTGTGTGTGTGTGTGTAAGATTTCCCAGAAGACGTGCAGACCCAGGTACTGTGTCTGGATTTGAATGCCGGTCTTGTAATTAGAAGATATAACCAACCCTTGGCAGTGTCGTATTTAACGAGTGATACACATCAGAATTAGATGACATGTTTATTTAGCTATGTTTGAACTCTGAGGTATGTTTCATCAGTGCCAACAGAAACAATTATTGTCAATATTGTCTTTCAACAACAAAAAACTACATCAAAAAGGGCAAAAAGAACGCAACATGGAATCTATTAGTGGCGCTAGAAGAAGAAAATAACCCGGAGATTAAAGTATCATGAGATGATCGTAAATGTTCGAAAAAAATAGCGCTCGTAAAATCATTCCACTCGCACGTTCTTAAATGCACGTCAAAAACATAGTATTTGCTGCCCCCTGGTGACCAATATACAGGATTTTACGCACATCTTTAAATTACCCAATTAAAAAATGAATGACATTGAAAAAAGTACATTTTAAAATTAGAGTACCTCTGGAATGCGTCTAAAATTATCATACAATGATGTGTGTGATAAGAACATCTGTATGGGAACGTCATGCAGGTGCCGGGGGAGCGGATTGGAGGACGGCGCGGCGCGTTGCGTCACCGGAAAACGGAAGTCATTGGAAAAGTTGAAGGAGGAGGTCAGTGGAGTTCATGGTAGATGTTTTGTAATTTCCTTCCAATGTACCCTATGTCCTTATATCAAGTCCGGGTGATGCGTCATTTGGTAAGTGCATTCCGATTTCTAAACGATGTTCTGTTATGTTTTTGTTCCAGTGGATAGATAGTATGTTTTCTACAAAGTTATAACGTGAAAGAGGACCAGGAGCAGGATCTGGTTAATGAACTTTATCTGTAATTTACATGACATCTCATTGACACTCAAGGCTTTGCCATCTGTAATGCATAAGCATTCTTTTGATAAATAACGACCTGCTTTTGCTGTGTTTTAATAGATGTAGGACCATCATGGGACGGTCCAGCACACTCACCGGCTGCCTGGCAGCCCTTCCTCGTCTCCTCGCTGTCCCCCAAAGCCCCAGGACTCTTTGCCTCCACCACCGGTCTCACGCCCACTATCAGTGGAGATGTGTCGTTCCTCGGCGGACTGGGCAGGACGTTCGACGTGGAAGCACAGACGCAGCTTTCAGGCAGCACATACAGGACCTGAGCGACGCCGAAAACAGGCTTTTGAATAAGATGTACCAAGGGCTGATTGGTGGGCAGCGGGCGTCTCTGGCGGAGTCGATCACGCTGGTGGAGACGGAGCATCCGAGGAAGAAGGAGCTGGCCCAGGTGTTGCTGCAGAGGGTGCTGGCCTACCGGGTGGAGCAGGAGAGCAGTAACGGAGGAAAACCGGTAGCCTTCCGAGTAGGTCTGTAGCTGGGGTTTGCTTTTGTTTTTGGAGAACACTTCTCAGACATGAGAAGTCAATGAACGTTTAGTTTTATTTTATTTTATTGTGTAGCAGGGTAGGGGTGAGCATGCAGTAGCCTAGAATATGCAGTGTTTCCCTTTTTGGGGTTCTGTTGTGATCAATCCATAGAAAAACAGATTATTCCTGTTTTAACACATGCATAATGTAACATGAACACATCTTGTATGAAATCAAAACGAAAACGACAACACCCTTCCCTGGTCACATGAGTCTAATGATGATGATGATGATGATAATGATGATGATGATGATGAGCCAAAAGTCATACCGGCTACGTCCTTAGGTCTGTCTGGACCTCCTGGAGCTGGGAAGTCGTCCTTCATCGAGGTGGTGGGGAAGATGCTGACGGGGCGAGGGAACAGGGTGTCTGTGCTGGCCGTGGACCCCTCCTCCTGCACCACGGGAGGTACCGTGACGACCTCGTGACAGAGCGACTGGGTTCTGTGAGGAGCTGGGGAGGTGTATTGTGGGTGTGATTATTTTTGCTTCCACTACGTAAAGGCAGAGAATCTGGAGCAGATCAGGACGAAGCCTGATATACTGTACCTTTCATGTGAGGTCATTTTTGTCACTTTATTGTGTTGTCTTTAGTTTGTACTGTTTCTATGACACCAAATGTCCCTTACACGATCAGAACAGTATTCTCTTCCATGTGTTTCGGCATGTATTATTTCCCAAAGACTTTCTTGTTTTTTATTTTACCATTCAAATGTCTTTTTCCCGGTAAGGATGACACTGTCTTAAAGGGTAAAGGGGGCATTTCGCAGACGCTTTTGTCCAAAGCGACTTACAACCAGTAGATTTGTGGGGTTCAACATGTGGACAGTTTGAGCAGGGGGATCAAGGGGATCGAACCGCGACCCTATGGTTAGCGGACAACCCGCTCTACCCACTGAGCTACTGCCTTCTGCCTACTGTCTTCTTCTGCTTATTATACTATAAATCTCCCTAATTAACTAATAAATCACCCTGAACCTCCCGGCAGGGTCCTTAATGGGTGACAAGACCCGCATGACGGAGCTGTCCCGGGACATGCAGGCCTTCATCAGGCCGTCGCCGGCCTCCGGGACACTAGGGGGCGTCACCAGGACCACCAATGAGGCCATCGTGCTCTGTGAAGGGGCCGGGTATGACACTGTGCTGGTGGAGACCGTAGGTGAGACACCCCCCTCCTCCCCCCACACACCCAGCTACTCCTGCTGCCTTTGTGGTGGATGTGTTATAAAGTGTCAGATCTAAAGGGTAAAGGGGCAGCCCTTCTTTACCCTTTAGATCGCTTTGGACAAAAGCAGACGCTTTTGTCCAAGGTGACTTACAATCAGTACATTTGTGGGGTTCGAAATGTGGACAGTCGGAGGAGGAGGGGATCAAGGGGATCGAACCGCGACCCTATGGTTAGTGGACGACCCGCTCTGTCCACCCGCTCTACCCACTGAGCTACTGCCTGAGTTCATTATTTGCTCAGCTTTTTTGACATACCACGTGGCCATGACTTTGATCATCCCATTGGCTATTTGGTCATTTAGGAAATATTTTTATCCAAAGAGAGATTCTATGTCATTAAGGAGCAGGTAGCAGGTTAGGGCTTCTTGCTCAGGTAGACAGACAGACAGACAGACAGACGTACTTCAATGATCCCTGAGGGAAATTGCATTCGTTACAATACAATACTCCAGTGCAAAAGGAAGAAGAGACAGACACTCTACGTAAAGTAAAGTGTTAGAATATAAATATATAATATAAACCTAAGTAAAATATAAAATAAAATAAAAACCTATGTAAAATAAACCTATGTAAAATATAAACCTATGTAAGCAATATACAAAATATACATACATAAAGAAATATACATAAATGTACATACAACCAGGCATACACTGAGAGGTGATAGCATACGCAAGGATGTAGCATGTCAGATTCTATGTTGGAAAAATGACCAGTTGTGCAAAGAGATGACCAGTTATGCAGTGAAATTAAAAAGAAATGACCAGTTATGCAATATGAATGAATAACCTGTTGTGCAGCAGAAACTATGATGAAAGTGACAGATTGTATAGTTTGATGACCACAGGCAGGAATGATTTCCTATGTCGCTCTGTGGTGCATCTCGGTGAGAGGAGTCTTCTGCTGAAGGAACTCCTCCGCTGAGCCAGGGTGGAAAAGAGAGGGTGAGAGGCATTGTCCATGATAGTCCGTAGCCTGGACAGCATCCTCCTATCTGCCACGGTAGTTAGAGTGTCCAATTCCTCACCCTCTACATCACCAGCCCTCTTGATGAGTCTATGAAGTCTATTGGTGTCCGCAACCCTCATCCCACTGCCAATATAAGGGTTCAGACCCAGAAGCTTTTATCCTCCTTTTGTTAGATATTATCATCATTGTTATGTTACCTTGCTGTCTGTTGGTTCCCAGGTGTGGGCCAGTCTGAGTTTGCGGTGGCTGATATGGTGGACATGTTTGTGTTGCTGATCCCGCCAGCAGGGGGCGATGAACTCCAGGTGCGATGTACTGTTTTTACTGTATAAAGTAACAAACATGAAAAACAAAGGGTGAAAATATATATTTTTTGTTTTATTTAATGGAAATCCACACAATCTTTTTTTTTTTTAAACCACATATACATTGTATATACTGTAAGTGTGATATTGTAGTGCATAAACAATATCATATACATTTTAATCAATACCTTCATGTTGTAGTCTATCTAAAATGTCAGAAGGGAGTTTTGGAATACAGCAAAAGAGTAGGAAAACCCCCAAAAATACTTAGGTACACTTTTATATTATTTATTTATTTATTTATTTATTTATTCATTCATTCATTCATTCATTCATTCATTCATTCATTCATTCATTCATTCATTTATTTATTTATTTATTTATTTATTTATTTATTTATTTATTTATTTATTTATTTATTTATTTATTTATTTATTTATTTATTTATTTATTTATTTAATTAAGTTTTTCCTTGATGGCACCACACTGTCCTGGACTTTGTGTGAGAGGTCTGTCCATCTGGGGACAGACTTCTTCTGTACATGTGTTTGTCCATGAGGTGTGGCTCCGCCACCACCACCACCATGTCTCACTGCGCGTCTCCCCACCGTCAGGGCATCAAGCGAGGCATCATCGAGATGGCCGACCTGGTGGTGGTCACCAAGTCGGACGGCGACCTGGTGGTCCCGGCACGCAGGATCCAGACCGAGTACACCAGCGCCCTCAAGCTGCTGCGCAAGAAGTCCAAGACCTGGACCCCCAAGGTGTGTGTGTGTGTGTGCATGTGCATGTGAGCTTGTGTGTGTTTTGGTTTTGTGTGTCTGTTGTGTGTGTGTGTTTATGTGAGCTTATGTGTGTGTGTGTGTGTGTGTTGTGTTGGGTGTGTGTGTGTGTGTGTGATTGTGTGTGTGACAAAGAGAGGTTTAGATTAGGAGGACTTTGTTTTGGGGATTTGCCAATTATGCCATCCCATCGTTGATTAGATGAAGTATGTTAACTTCTTCAGCAGAATCATTAAAGCAGTCCTTTCAAGGGAAGCTGAGAACAATCAAAGCATGCAATCTAAATTAGGGCAACTGCACAAAAAAAAAAAAAGCCCCAGAACAAGCCGAATAACATCACAAACCGAGTAGAAAATCACAACAATTTGTGCACACCAATGGCCCCCACAGGAGACCCCAGAGCTGTTGAGTTGTGGTGGGGTTCGTCTGGTTGTTAGCGTGGTTGGCGATGAGGTCATAGCATTCTTCTCTGTGTTGTTGGTGAGGCAGTGCTGCAATCTGTCCCATGAGCCCCTGCATCCCCCCCCCCCCCGCCACCACCACCGCCACCACATCCCCATCCCCCGCCACGCCCCCCTCCCCCCTCTTTTGTCTCCCTGGCCTCTCCCATGCGACATCCGCCCACCTGGCCAGCTGCCAGCCACAGGCATGCACACACATGCACAGACAGGCAGATACACGCATGCCCGCCCCCCCCCACGTCTCTCGGCCCTCCCACCTCCGCCTTACCGCAGCTCGCCATGCTAGACTGCTGTGTCATGCGTTTTGCCAATCAGAAGACCACCCAGCGAGATGAAGGCCTGTTTCATTTGTCTTTTCCTCCCTGCCTCCCTCCCTCCCTCCTTCCTTCCCTCCCTCGCTCGCTCGCCTTCGCCCCCTGTCCTCCTCCCCCACCATACTTTTCTTCACTTCCTGCAGGGCTCGAGTCTCGTGCTCGATGCCCCATTCTTATCATCCCCTTACCTGGTAGGGATTTCAGTCAACCTCAGTTGTCTCCTCCCCCTTCCCTTCTCCAAACTGCGGCCTCCATGGATCAGCACCCCCCCCCCCTCCAGGGGATCCGTTCGGCCTGCTTCCTCGTAGACGTAGACGAGAGATGAGCGGTTATAACAGACACGCACAGAGTGTTCATCACGGGTGGCTGTGCGCGCCTTGTGGCTGACCCCAATGATGCCCTGGTTTATGAGGCCCCAAAGGCGCGGCAGTGGAGCAACGCGCTACCCCTCGGATGTTTCACACAGCTCGTACTGAACGGGAGCCAGTGTGCCCGACCAGTGTGTCTCTGTGATGGAAGGACGGTTAATCATCAGATAATGGGACAACCCCCCCACTGTGTGCGTGTGTGTGCATGCGTGTGTGTGTGCATGCGTGCGTCGCCCTCGCAGGTGGTGCGCGTCTCCTCCCAGACGGGCGAGGGCGTCCCGGAGCTGTGGGCCCGGGTGGAGGCGTTCCGGGACGCGGCGCTGGCCAGCGGGGAGCTGCAGGCGCGGCGGCGGGCGCAGCAGAAGGTGTGGATGTGGAGCCTGATCCAGGACAACGTCCTGCGGCACTTCCGGGAGCACGCGGCCGTGCGCCGCGAGCTCCCCCGCCTGGAGGACGCCGTGACCCGGGGGGCCGTGTCCCCGGGCCTGGCCGCCGACCTGCTCCTCGCCGCCTTCTCCTCCTCCTCCTCCTCCTCCTCCTCCTCCAACGTTGCCCCTTCGACGTAGCGATCGCCATGGGCAACGGGACCAGACTTATCAGAAGCCACGATGGAACTACAGCCGGTGTGTTTGCTGCTTGTGGATGATATTAACAGTGTTGTCACATGACACACCAGCACAGTGGAAGAGTGTGGATGTTGTTGAGGGTGTATCATTTTAACACACATCATTTTTTTTTTTTTAGGCTATCCTAATGAATGCAGTTCTTGTAAACGTGGTGCGTGTGCTGGGGGGGGATTTAAGAGTGAAGACACTTTACGTGGTCGGGGCCACGGCTGAGACATGGTGGGACATTTTTCTTCGCCTCGAGAAGCCTTGTGCATTCCCAGTTCCCCTCCCTGGTGGGATGGTGATCTGCAACCAATGAGGCGGAAGGTTGACCCCCTCAATAGTTGCCCGGGCAACAGAGAGTTGAGACACCGCATCTTTGACCTGGTTGGACGGCAAGGACAGACAGGAAAGACTTTCACTCAGGTTTCACTGGGATCGTCGCCAATCCCACTGGGTCACACTGAACTGGATCATTTCAATATGATGGATGTGATTTTTTTTTTTTTTTTGTGGTCACAAACAGGTGCAGTTCAAAAGCTTTCGGTGTATGTTTTAATTGATCCAACTCAAACAAGGAGCCCCTTGTTTGTTTTAAAACTTTTAAGGCTGTAATGATGTACTCGTATCTAAAGGTACAATTTTCATTTTGAGAAATTATGGTTTGACTGGAAATAATTGAATAAAATCATAGAGCTGTATGAATGACTATTTTTGTGTTCACTATGCCTTAATGATGCTGATTGTTATTTCAAAACACATTACATTTCAACTTCTGTTGAAAAGTTAGGTTCTGGCTGGATTTCTCTCATGCGCAGATTCCTATTACAACCACTAGAGGTCTCCCACATCCAACATTATTTCAGTCGTTCATTATCGTAATAGCTATCTTATTTAGAGCCAGGCACTCAGCCCGCTTCCCCCCCATTATCCATAATCTCAACACAGGCGCTCTCTATTGTGTCCGTCCAGGCTTCGTGTCACACAGAGGCCGCAACACGCGCATCTGCCAACCTCCAGTAATACCTTAAAGTTACACTCACTAAACACACACACACACACACACACACACACACACACACACACACAAGCACAATGGCTCACACTGGCTGCATAGGAGGGACGACGCACTGTGAATGCAGATGGATTCATTATGTCTAAGTAGCACCGTTCTCCTCCATCAAGCTGACACACACTCAGACACATTGTAAAGATCTGGCTTCGCAGCGGGAACAACCAGTTCTGGCCAGTTATTACACACACTCACATGCACGCACGCACACGCACACACACACACACACACACACACACACACACACACACACACACACACACACACACACACACACACACACACACACACACACACACACACACACACACACACACACACACACACAACAGTGTAAACACGTATCGCGGTTTGGAGGAGATGAAGTGAAGTGTTCAGTGGTTCGAGCCCGGCTACAGTGCCGTCAACATGTGTTGGTCGTTTGGTCACAGATCCGCCGAACGTCAGCAGGGCAGAGCGAAGAAAACCACGTCTTTAATGCGCGTCCAAGAATGTCCGTGTTTAGCGGAACGACTTGGTTTGTGTTGACTCTGCGTTCCGTGTCAGAGGAGATCGAGATCGTGTAGACCTGCAATACAAACACACGTTGGTCTCTCTGTTAGCCCACTCTCCCATCTCCGACCCGCAGTGACTGCACAGCGCCATTGACGTCGTCAACTGTGCGACTTGGTTGATGGCTGTTGACGGTCCCGCGCGTGTCTACCTGTGGTGTCGACCGACTTTGTCTGATCGGTTCGGAGAGCCGTGTAGCTTTAATACATGGATGTTTAATACATGGGGTCAGTCTGCCCTTCTGCAGCCATCCTGGCCGTTGTGTTGAGCCCCTGTGTTGGTGGGCGGTGGCGGCACAGGACGTTTGTTGATGGGGTGGGACCAGGTGATATTTTGGGGGTCACATTTGCTTCAGTGGGCTATGCATGCAAATAGTGTGTTATATGAATCATAACTATGAGACATTACTATCCATGGTAAATGGTGGTTGCCTAGAAACCCACCTATCAGGCCATCGCCAGAAATTAAACACTTACTCTATAAAACGCATTACTCGTACATTTTGTTACCATATTGCCATTTCTTATCAAAAGCTAGGTTGACTGATTTTTTCATTTGAATAAATAACAAATTAATATGCTTGACTCAAAAATAATTGGCTACTTCTGTTTAATTATTTCTCTTGTCTTTTACTTCTCTCTCTCTCTCTCTCTCTCTCTCTCTCTCTCTCTCTCTCTCTCTCTCTCTCTCTCTCTCTCTCTCTCTCTCTCTCTCTCTCTCTCCCCCCACAACCTTCTTTTTTAGTACCCTCTCCATCATCTTTAATTTACCCATTGTAGTAGATCTGCGCCCTCAATTTAAGCCCTCTATTTTAATGTTAACAACCAAACTTAACTTGTCCACCTCATGTCCTGAACCCAACCTTATTGGACAGAATCACTAGATTTCGCCATCTGCTCCCTGCCTTTACTTTCATAACCAACCAACCGACCCCCCCGCTCTCCCCCCTTTACCCTCTCCTTGATACGAAGGTAACACACCTCCCTATCACAGCATTCTATTTTTGTTGAAGCCAGTCCTAGTTGTGTCTACCTACTGCCCCTCAGAGGCCAGTCTCTGCTACTACAACACACTCGAATACAGCATCCATCACCAACACCACGAAATATGTACATTCACAATGCTACAGACTCGGCCTAAATATAAAGAGTGATGCTGCAATAACAATTTAAGAGGCCCCACAACTATGGACATGACTTGAGTTATGCAAATAGCAATGGAAAAGTGTTCTCAAGTGTTCTCAATTTTTTTTTAATTCTTAGTAATTTGTTCCATCAGCAATATTAAAACAATAAAAAGGACACATTGTTAGGAATGTTCCAAGTACCCCCTGCATTGGAACAAAGAATGGATCCCCCTAATTTGAGAAACAATGTTCATGTATGTGTTTTATCCAGGCCTATTTCAATTTGTTGTCTCAAAGTATTTTGGCGGGCTTCATGTGTAACACAGCAACCATAGGTGCACTGGGCCTGAGGGTTATGTGACTTCTAGGCTCTAGCCAAGTATGCTCTGAAGCCTTGCTGCAGGCGTCCTTGGGCAAGGCATCACTTCCTAGCTCTTAATCACGTGTCATCGAATAACATCAGCAGTCTTATGGCCAGATAAACGAGAGAAATGGCTCTTTGGCACAAGTAAAAAAAAAAAAAAATGGAAGTAGCATGTATTTCTTTAAGGCAGATACAAGTCATATATTTGTTATTGAGACCTACTAATATAGCCAAAAAGTTAATTGGTTTCTCACTAATTAGTTAGGTATGCATATTAACCTGGCATCACCTCATTGTAATATGTCGCCCATTGGTCGGCACACATTTAGCTGACAACTATTGAGGCCTACTAGTTAAAATAATACAGCAACAGGCAATCTAGTTGCAAATTTAGTTGAGCAGATTGAAGTCCATTGATCATTGGATATCCTTATTAACTATCCTGAAAATGACACCAAATATAAAAGTTTAATGAAACCAAAAGAAGTTTTAATGGGTTGCTGTAAAAATGTCAAAATAGATGGATGCCAAAGTTTGGGGAGACTAATGAAACCATGAAATTAACAATAAAGAATAACAGTATTGCTGCTTCACCAATTGCATACAATTTTGTATCAACATAAAGCAGCAATACCACTTTTAAGTTTGTCATCTGAGATCTTAAACTAATCTGCCTTTAATCTCCACAGGGAAACAACGAAGACACTATGGTTCTGTGAGTCACATACTTTAATTATGAAGAAGAAAGTGAAGTGTAAGTCACTATATTCGTTTATTTTATTTTATTTTTTACTTTGGGCATGGTTTTTGGCTTCCTGGTTGCGCTGTTTTGTTCAAACTCAAGATTACTCTGCGTTTTGCTTTATATACGATACAATGAGTATTGGTGAGTGTTAAGTGTAACAATAGAGTTGTATTTCTATGAGTACATCAATTTACTGCAGGGTTGTGTTCTGATTCATTTTGTCCACTTTCCTGGGCTCTACATCTAGATCACATATACCCTTTTGTTGGGGGTGTGGTCTGAGTGAACAGAGATGCATTCTGGGATACGGTGCTGTCTGAATTCTTCGGGTCTTTAAAAACCAAGTAATTTGAGTGGATGTTGTAATGTGAGCTACATGAATTTGAATGTCCTTCAACGATTTATGGCAGGAATTTTTGAAGGAGAGACAGGTAAGGAACTAGGATTACAACCTAGGTCTTATAGCAGAGAGCCATGGAACACATTTCAGCGTTCCACTCCATACACCCTGAAGTGACCCCAATGATAATCTACCTATGTTATCTACTTCCCCGGCTGGAGAAGAGCACAACTTCGGTTAAGGAGGGGTCCGATTTGGATCTTTCCAAGATGATTTTCAATGTGAGGGGACCCATCAGGTCCAACAGGCCTCATCCATTATAGCAGTTCAGCCTGAGAAAGGCTTGCATCTTGGGGATGGTGCGCACACAGAGTGCGGTCTACAGAAAGGTTTCACCTGAGCCAGTAGAGGGCTCATCGGCCTGCTGCTCAGATGGGGATCCTGTTCTTCAAGACGTATCACCTCAACAACCCTGGGTTGTCCCTCTGAACAGGTCTTCTCCTAACCACTTTCCCTCAGTGATGTCCCTGTCCTCCGGCTAATCCACAGCTGCATGGTTTGCATCTGTGAAGGCGGCTACTTATTCAGGGAACCAGTGGACTGCCAGGACATCACTTCAGTAACATTGAGTCAACCTTGAATACCTTCTTTTTTTTTTTGGAGACCCTGCGCAATCCATTACCGATGTCAGACACTGAATTGAAGAATGTTATAAGTCATTGGAATCTCTGGTGCCTAAGGTATTATGCAGCATGTTTTTTTTCTCTCCAGTCTGCCATTAGAGCTGACGTGGGGTTGACTTTGCGTGTGGAAGGCGTGGAGTAAATGTGTGTCCTTGTTTCAAACTGATATTGGTGGGTTGGTATGGGGATCGTACCTGGGGTACTACGTGCGAGTGCAAGGTTGTCATAGCATGTGGGTTTAACAGGTGGAAAGAGTATTGAAACATCTGACTCAAGTACTGTTTCTTTGAACTAATAATGCGAGTGGAGTTAAAATCAGACAGACAGACAGACATACTTTATTGATCCCTGAGGGAAATTGCATCATCATCAAAATCAAGACCTTTTTCAGGCGTTTCTTGATTTTCTTTTCTAAAACTAATTGACAGTAACTGACTTGAGTGACTGACCAATCGTTACATCATGTTAAATCTGCATAACAAGTAATTTAATTTGATTGTCATGTTGATTTGTTAGTTTATTCTACTTATATGCTATTTTGAATGTGGTGAAGTAGATTATTTCAACCTACCTCCAAGTGAAAAGGCCAATCCTCAAATACTCAAAGTACAGTTAGACAAAAAAAGATGCATAATTACAGTAACTTCAATGGAAATAATTTCTTACTTTACACATGAGCTGGATTGTGGCACGTGGTTCTACATTTTGGGAGCATGGCCAGAGTTTGACCTGGCATAGGGTAATGTGATTTGCCTGGCTTTCCATCTGGGACCTGGCATGTGTGACATGGCATGAGTTTAATGTTACATGACATGGCATGGGTGGGTGGCATTGGTATGAAATGAGTGGCCAGTTATGACACCATGAAAATGTGGCCTGCCGTTTACCTGATGTTCAGTACTAAATTACATTTTTTACATTACTATTACAGTACTATTTTTACATTTTTTATTTTATACATAATACACCTGCTCATTCTCTGTGTCTGCCGGAAACCATAGCAACGACATTTCGCTGCCAAAAATCACTCTGTGTTTCTTGTGCAACGACAATATCTATAACTATAAGTGAAGTTGAGTTGAGTTGAGTTAAATGTGTGTGTGGCCAGGGATCGAATTGCATAGGGAACTTTTTGTGAGCGTGGCCATGGTTTGACCTGGCATAGGGTACTACATGTGGGTGTGGTCAGGGTTTGACTTCTCATAGGGTACTACACAGCTAGGGTTGAACCTGGCATTGGGTACTACATGTGAGTGTGGTCAGGGTTTGACCTGGCATTGGGTACTACATGTGAGCATGGTCAGGGTTTAACCTGGCATTGGGTCCAACATGTGAGCATGGTCAGGGTTTAACCTGGCATTGGGTCCAACATGTGAGTGTGGTCAGGGCTTGACCTGATATAGGGTACTACATGTGACCAAGGATCAACCTGGCATTGGGTACTACATGCGAGTGTGACCAGGGTTTGACCCAGCATTGGGTACTACATGTGGCCAGGGTTCAACCTGGCACTGGGTACTACATGAGAGTGTGGTCAGGGTTTGACTTGTCATGAAGCACTGCATTTATGTAAACATGGCCAGGGTTCGACCTGGCAAAGGGTACTGAAATGTTTTTGGAATGACATGGGTTTCCTCCATCCTCACTTCCTCCATGTCTGGTACGCTGCAGCCACTGCTAAGGACAAGAGCAGGCTGCAGCGTATCATTTGCTCTGCGGAAAAGGTGATTGGCTGCAACCTTCCACCTCTTCAGCACCTGCACACCTCCAGGGTCCTGAGGCGGGCAGGTAGGATTGTGGCCGACCCCTCTCATCCCGGACATAAACTCTTTGACCCTCTGGCAGAAGGCTGCGGTCCATCAGGACTAGGGTTGCAAAATTCCGGGAATTGTCAAAGATGTAAACTTTCCATGGGAATTTAAGGGTATAAACAGGAATTTATGGGAATAAACTGGGAATTTTCAAAATTTAAGGTTTGCTCTTCATAGGTAACTTAAGTATATTTGGGGAAAGTATATTTTAGCATAATCTTGACTAAAACAAGCAGATGCCATTCAAGTACATTTGAATATCCATGCCATTCCTCAAACACATGCATATAGCACACTGCTTACTGCATGGCTATTGAGACCACACCCCCTACAGGCAATGTGCATGCCTCCATCACATGTATAGATGACTTCTAGAAGACTGGACCACACTTTTTAGCCCAAAGACAGACTATTGAAGGCACATATTTGAGCCTGTGGACTACACAAAGTGAAGTAAGTTTTGATGATATTATAGGTATATATTTATTTATTATGGGGAAGATATTTATTAAATATTTAAATTGCAAATATTACATACAAATGTATTCATCTAGTAGATAGCTGATAAGTTATATGCTAAATAAGCCATAGCTAGCATAACTTAATTGACCATCTATGAGGAACTCTTATATAGATGCTAGCTACCCCAAATGTGATGGTTTTTCTCTGCCTCCTGCAAGCTGTTTCGCTTACTATTTATACATCTGTTCATGCCATTGCATTAGTATTTTTACAAGCTCTTGTCTTATTTTACCGAAAATGCCACGTGCCCTATCCGATGTGTGGAGACATTTCACACCAGCTAATGTTCAAGGAAACTCTGTATATATGTGTAAATATTGTGATAAGACATACGTGAAGAATGCCGCAGCGTATTGCAAAGTGCAAAAAAATTCCTCAAGGCCCAACACATGCATCAGACAGGAGTGAATCTGTTTCAGCTGTATCAGAGTCAGATACCCTCTCATCAGCTCCTGGTCCCTCTGGCATCAGAGGATTATTTGATTTTATGGATGAACCTGGCCAGAGAAATGCAGATGAGTGTTTCGCTCATGCAGTCTATGCAACTGGCTCACCCCTGATGCTGCCATCCAATGCGTACTGGAAGAGCTTTTTGAATGTTCTCCGACCAGCATACACCCCTCCAACCAGACATGCACTGTCTACTCATTTGCTGGATGAAGAGTTCAACCGAGTTGAAACAAAGGTCAGGCAGACCATTGACAAAGCTGACTGTATTTCATCTCTGATGGATGGTCAAATATCCGGGGACTTGGAATTATTAACTATATCTTCACCACTCCTCAACCTGTGTTCTACAAGAGTGTAGATGCAAAGGAAAACAGACACACAGGCCAATACCTTGCTGATGAGCTGATAGTGATCATTAATGACCTTGGACCAGATAAGGTTTTTGCACTGGTCACTGACATTGCAGCCAACATGAAGGTTGCCTGGGTACATGTGGAGGAGCCCTACCCTCAAATAACAACTATGGGCAGCACAGCCAATACACTCAATCTTCTAATCTCCTAAAATATATAATGGCACTGAAAACAATGGACACCCTGAACAAGAGAGCGAAGCAAATTGTGAAATATGTGAAGGGCAAACAAGTAGCTTCCGCTACGTATCAGTCAAAGCAAAAGGAAAAGAACAAGAATAGTACACTGAAGTTCCCCAGCATCACACGATGGGGTGGCATTGTCATCATGTATGACAGCCTTCTGGAGGGAAAGGAGTCTCTGCAAGAGATGGCCATATCCCAGACTGCAGGCATCGAAAGTGACATAAAGAAGGTCATGTTCCATGTGTTCTGAGTGTCTAGCAGTCTGAAAATCCTCAAACCTGTTGGAGCAGCAATAGCGAAGATAGAGGGTGATGGTGCCATCTTATCGGATGTCCAGTGTCTTTTTGCAGAACTCAAAGAAAAAATCCAGACGGTCCTGCCCACTTCCCTACTACTGAAAGCAGGGAAAACTGCTGTGGTCAAGTCATTGGAAAAGTGGCGGGAGTTCTGCATAAAGCCGGTGCATGCAGCAGCATACATGCTGGACCCAAAATATGACAGGGGCATACTTTCTGGGGAAGAGATTAGCGGTGCCTACGCGATCATTACAGACATGTCCGACCACCTGGGTCTTGATAAAGGTAAAGTTCGAGGCAATTTGGCTAAGTATCGAACAAAACAAGGCCTTTGGGAAGGGGATGGAATATGGCAGTCATGCCAGCAAATATCTGCAGCCAACTGGTGGAAGGGACTTTGTGGATCTGAGGCCCTTGCACCTGTAGCCTCCATCATCCTCCAAATCCCACCTTCATCAGCCGCCTCCAAGTGCAACTGGTCACTGTTTGGAAACACACACACAAAGTTCGCAACAGGCTTACAAAGGTCAGTGGAAAACCTGGTTGGCATTCGGGCAAACCTAAGGCTCTTTGAGCCTGACACAGAGCCATCCTCAACAAGGCTGGAAAGTGACACTAAAGAGGAAGACTCAGAGTTGGATGTTGAGGAAGTGGACATGTTGATGGATGTTGATGAGGCCCAGGAAGAGGCCATTGACTGAGCAAAAATGCAGAGGATTGCTTGCCTTGAAGGACGATTTGCATGTTTTATGGGACTTTTTGGAGGGAGAGGTTTTTTATTTTTTATTTATAATTTTGAATGTGACTTTGTGGGGACTTTTGGATGGGGGGTGCATTTTTGAATGAGGGATGAATAATATTAGAAAACACAAGTACCACAAATCAAAGGGCATATTTGGTAGTTGGATGTTTAGTCACCTGTAAGGGCATCTGGCAGTACGTTCTGGATTGGCATTCATGTAACGTCATCACAACTACAGTACCCTATTTCTATCAGTAACCATCTGCCATTTTGGCCTACTTTGGTAATGCAATCTTAAAACGTACAGATGGATACATTGACAAATTTCCTTTTGCGTCCCGCAATTTATGCTTACTCGCTGCGTACCACACCACTCTATTACGCTCTACTTGTATGCAAATGTTTGACTTGCGTAAAAGATCACTAGAGGCTGAAAAACATTTGAAAGACAACATTTGACATTTCTGGACTGAATGCTGTTTGGTGCCAATCAGCACCTGAATATAGGTAAGTATAATTTTACCATTGATAATACAAGAGCACTTTGGTACTAAACATAACTTACAGATGCTATATATCTTTTTTTTGTTTTGATTGTCACAGAAGTTAAACCCTAAGGCTTTTACCCCACTCTTTTGAAGGTATTCAGCTGATAAACTAATGGGCCTATGTCCTGCATCTTGCAGTAGTATAACCATAACTGTGTAAAGTTGAAACTGACCATGTTTATGAAGTTGCGGTCTAAGTTTACAGGATCCCCTGGACGAGGCATGCAGCACCCCAGTGGACCAGAGGGTAACAATCACCAAGCTTATCTGAAACCCTAAAAGCCCTACGGTTCATTTTGGTGTAGTTACTAATTATTCTAGTGAGTGAATTTCATTTCTGTGCAATTTTGACAAAGCTGTGGTTTTTGCCAAAGGTAATTCATATCTGGGGTTGTGCATGAGTCATGAGCAAATTATATTACTATTGCTGCTTCTGCTATAGTGAAAGCTGGGGTTGGCAATTCATTTGAAATGTTTTTCGTCGTATTTGTTCGTTCTCTTTTCACCCGAACAGCAATGAATAAATCAAATGCTTTGACAAAAACACACAAATCAGACATCTGTGGCCATTGCAGGCCTGGGTTGAATCTGTCCAGTCATTTATATTTGGCCCAAATTAAACCATTTGATGGCCTACCTGTCTGTCTATCCACCTACCTTCCTGCACTCCCTGTGCCCGTGCACTCCTTGCACATGACTGGTGTCTTCCACAAGGCTAGACAGATGTATTGTTAAGGGTCATGTGTTTTGGGGGAGTGGCTTTGGAGGGAAGCGCAAAGGCAGTGGTGGAAGTTTTCCGGTTGTATACTTGGAAATTGATGCTAAACTTGGTTTCTTCAATTGCCTACTCTAGCTTTAACACATTGCTCAATATATCATTGATTTTTTTTTATTTTGATTTCCCCTTTTTAAAACTGAACCGCAATTGCGAAAGGTATGTAGACTTTTGCATCGGCAGTTTTGCTGCTGTTACCAGATGTTGAATCCAACATCCGCTGTGTTTTATAACCAGAGCAGGAGTCCGTGGTGGAGAGGAGCTGATGTAGGAGCTGTTGGACGACTTGCCTGAGGAAGGAAGTCCCTTATGGGTTAAATGACACCTGGACTCTGAAGTAATTATCACTCTCAATGACACATCTATGGAATGGAGTACTGCTTCTAAACTAGACACTCGACTGGTTTTAAATGTCACTGCAGCCTACCACCACTGACTTCATTGAGCATGGGTGAACAGAATTTGTTTAGACTAAAAATGTCCTCCATGTCCTCCAATGATGAAGGTCTTGACTACTTTTTCAGTTCTAAGTTGTATTTTATTTAACAAATTATAATGGTAATTGTCTGCTGAGGTGGGAGACCTTTTCATTCATAACCTGAGTATTATCACTAAATAAAGTAAATACCCACTGCTGGAACCTATTCTGAACTTCAAATTGACCTGAGTATTTATATTATTTTGACCTTGTGTATTGTATGGTTTCTAGTGTTTGTGTAAAGACAAATTCACAGGGTGTTTTAAATTGAGGTAAATACTACTGAAGATGTATGGTCCTGTACTTGTCAAGGAGTGTCCATGTTGGGGCGTATTTGATAAATAGAACACATCTTTTATTCATCTACTGCTGTTCAATATCAGATGTTAGATCAAACGACCTGTGGATAGGATTTATTTAAACAAATCATTTCCTCTATAAATGGGAAGGCTGTGGAGTGTACTCTATTTTTTTTATTCATGAGGATGAATCTGTCATCTGAGTTGGGAGACTTTCTTATTCCTGTCCTGGTGTCTAATTAAATGTGTTTGTTGTATTGTGACTAGATTAAGCTGAAGACCTGCTACCCAATGTGACTGCTAACATATTTGGAAGGTACATACCATCTCTTAAGTCAACTTTTAGTTTTGAAATACTTTAATACTTTGTTCTGATTGTGAAGTATGTGATAATGCCCCTACATGTTCTGAATAACAAATAGCTGAGTAGCTCTGTCCTATTTGGTTGTCAAGAGTGTCCATGTTTGTGGACACTATTTTCGCTAAGTGTCCAAAGAATTGAACCCCCCACCCACGGCTCAATAAGCCCTGGATGTATTTAACTCAAGTAGGACAAGAAGGAACGTTTCTCTTTTCAAACCAAATCGGTGACACAGTGGGCTGCATAGTCCAGGGTTAGATTGTCAAAATGTATCCCACCTATATAAGTCATGTCTTTCAGACCCAGAGGAAGGCTGAGGCTATGAGAACCACATGCTAGCACTGTGGTTTCTTC
>JAXIVH010000001.1:7895688-7915614 GCA_036785325.1 Urophycis tenuis | reverse complement strand
GATGTTGGACTTCAAGTTCCAGCAGATGGTGCCAAATCACATAAGTCTTTAAAGTGCAACTGTTCCAACTCACTCACTCACTGACTCACTCACTCACATACAGCACGCACGCACGCTCAACATACTGTCTGGGAGACACAAACAGGAACAGATTCAGAAGTGTGTGTGTGTGTGTGTGTGTGCGTGTGTGTTTCTGTTCTTCAGAGATCAAGAGGAGACGTCATCAATCACCTTGACCCCAGCACCACAATTACCAACCGAGAGAGGGATGGGGGGTGGGGGGGAGACTAGGGGAAGGAGGGAGGGAGGAAGACGGATGGAGAGAGAAACGAAGGGAAAGAGAGACAGAGCGGGGTGAGAGAGAGAGAGAAAGAGAGAGAGAGAGAGAGAGAGAGAGAGAGAGAGAGAGAGAGAGAGAGGAGAGAGAGAGAAGAGAGAGAGAGAGAGAGAGAGAGAGAGAGACAAAAGCAGAAGGAGGAAGCTATGGCAGTGGAAGGAGAGAGATCTCTATTTCATACTTTTATTCAAGGTTTCGAACCAAACTGGCTTTTAACCGAGAGTGTGTGCAAGCACAGCAGAGGTCAGGGATGGCTGGAGTGTTTTTTTTTTTCCTTTACAGGTGAGTGCAGAGAAAGAAAAGGTTTTTCCTGAACAATATTTTGTCTAATAAATGGAGTGTGGCGAGTTTTTTAATACGGTGAATTGTTCAAAAGCCTTGCCCCCTGCGTGGCATGTTGTGTTGTTGTCAGACGGGACGCGACGCATCACATCATTCAGCGCGCTGCAGGAGACTCACGGTGGCCCTGTGTGAAATATGATTCTTTTCATAAAGGCCCCTTTGCCGAGTCCATCTTCCGTGCCACCGCAACACATCCAGGTTAAAGTCACCGAGGGGGGAGACTTTAACGCAGGGGGAGGAAATTCATAAAGCAGACGTGGATGGATGTGGTCTCACTTAATTTGCTTGACCCACTCTCCCTCTCAAATGAGGATGGATGGCGGGATTCCTCACGTCCTGATTGGAAGACTGATGGCGACGTAGTCGCGGCCTGATAATTGATTGAAGACAGGAATTCAGTTAGGGCTAATTAAGGAAATCATTAAGAGCTCAAGATAATTAGGAAGAACTAACGGAGGGGGGGGGGGGGGGGGGGGGGGATGTAAGCGATTCTTGTCGTGTGGGAGAAACAGTCTCCTTCCTCTTAACGCGCGCAGAAGCTTGTTGAGGTGGATCCCAATCGATGGCACAAGTGGGTCCTGATGTTAGGAGAGAGGGGAGGGGGGGGCGGGGCCGGGCCTCAGAAGAACCGCTGCGTGTCCTTTTTGGGTGGCGGAGTTCACATCGGAACGTCTCTCAAACGGCAGTGATTCTGGAAACCAAAGGGGGGGGGGGGGCACGTCATGGCGCCGCAGGGGGGCCGCACGCCATGGCGTTTGTGAATATGAGCTGAGCGATGGTGGATGTGAGGCGCAAGACGGTTTTTTTTTTGGGGGGGTTCCACTGCATTTTAATTACTTGCATCAATCTTTGTGAGCGTTCACAACACTCGGACTTGCCCAGATAAAGCGCACATTTATTATTAGAATGACTCCGGCTCCAAAAGGCGTATTGCACAAGCGAGGGGGGGTGGGGGTGTGGGGGGGGGGGTGACGACCACTGGGTCAAATAATATCAATTTCATAAACAATGTCTCTCGTTGTGCTTCTGTGGCTCGTTGTCTCCACACACACACACACACACACACACACACACACACACACACACACACACACACACACACACACACACACACACCACACACCGGGGGCCGTCTCTCTGCTGCTCGCGCGTCTCTCGAGTCCGCAAACGTCGGCAGCGGAGGCAAGCAGAGTCCGCTGGACACTCAGAAGCCCGGGCCCTTTGTTTGTCTGGACCGGTTGCCTCTGGACCTGCGCGGCCACCGGAGCGGATGCTTTGCGTTGGATGTGCCTGCCTCAGCTCCCTGGGGGGGGGGGGGGAGCCGCCGCGGCCTCTCGCCTCCCCGACAGCCCACGTTCACACCTGACAAGGGGGGGGGGGGGGCCCCGCTTTCACCCGCGGCCAGGACAACGCGTTTCGGCTTCTCCCACCCGGGTTCCGTTTAAGAACCGGAGAAGATGGCCGCCGGGTAACACGGAGTTGAGCGCCGGTTGAGCGCCGCGGTCCAAAAAAAAAAAAAAAAAAAAAAAAACTCATCCTCGGACTCGGAAGATTTAAACATTTTTACATTGAAAGTGAGCGGCGGCGAAAAAAAGCGTTACCAATGGAACTGAGAGCGAGCGTCGGCCCCCGGAGTCCCATGGTAACGGCAACAACAAACACAATGCTCCCCTCCACTCCACTTCAGCCCACAGACCCCTCTGCACCCTTTCAGACACCATGTACAGTATATTGCTGCTCATGGAAATATGGTCGCTATCCCCCCCCCCCCCCCCCCCCCCCCGCACATACACACACACACACACCAGTCCCCCACCCCCCCCTTCCGGCTACCCGCCCAAAGGCCTTGTGGGTAATCCCCACCCCCACCCCGCCTCACCTCAGCCCCCCCCCCTCCCCCCCCCGCGGTTGTCGATTGAAATCGGAGCGCCGCCGGCCCGGGCCCCTGCCGAGCGGCGTCTCACCCCGAGGAGTGCGGACAGTGGGCGCCACGGGGGGGGGGGGGGGGGGAGGGGCGGGCTTGCCAGCGCGGGACAACGGCCCCGGGGCTTGGCACCGCTCGCCATGCATGTAAATACACGCCCCGCCATGTGTGTCCAATCCGGCCTGGCGAATGAGTGGTACGCCCCGGGGGGGAGGAGGAGGGGGGGGAGGGGGAGTGGGGGAGGAGGGGGGGCAGGGGGGATGCCCCTCCCCCTCCTCCTCCTCCTCCTGCTGAGGTATAGTTCAAAGCGACACTTTTGCCTTTTCTCTCTCTCTCTCTCTCTCTCTCTCTCTCTCTCTCTCTCTCTCCCACTCGCAGCCCTTTGTGTCACAGGACGGGGCTGCGATGCAGAAAAGGGCCCGGCGCTGAATAGGAGTTACCTTCAATGCGCTGTGTTTCGTGGCTCAAAAACCAAAGAAAACATAAAAAAACCCCCAACAAACTAAAAAAAACTAAAACTAAAATCTATCTCTGGCCTCCGGGTCGGGCCGGGCCGGGCCACAGCCGCCCCGCGGTTCCCCCCCCCCCCCCTCCTCCCCACGTTTGGTTCGACGTCTTCGGACGGTTCACCGGAGATATCCTCGCCAGATTCTCCCCGGCGAGCGGCGGAGCCGGTGAATGAACTCCAGAGGCTTTTCTTCATTAAAGCGCCCGTCGAACCCGAGGCCTCCGAGGCTCTGACACATGATGAATGGATCCGGGGACTGGGGGGGGGGGGGGGGGGGGGAGAGCGGCTTCATTTTCAGGGCCCATGTCAAATCGATTACAGAGCTCATTTTCTCCACCTTCTGTTGTTATTTATTCGGTTATTTATTTATTTATCTATTTTTGTTTATTGCTTCCACCCCCCTGCCCCCCCTCTCTCCTGTGTACGCTCAACCTCCTGCTGCGGGGGGGGGGGGGGGGGGGTAATTCTTGAGGACAGGGGTCTGCAAACATTCAGACCCTGGTTCTGCTGGCCTTTGTGGCAGGACTGTGAGGGGGAATCTGTCTTCACTTAGAGAGAGCCTGCTCCTTTGCAGCCTTAAATGCCCTTTAGAGGACACAGGAGGGGAGGAGGAGGAGGGAGGAGGAGGAGGAGGAGAGAGGAGGAGGAGAGAGAGGAGGTGCTAGGAGTCATCAGTGCTGCAAAAAGGACACAGAGGTGGGCGGGTGGGGGAGGGTTAGAGGGAGGGCGGGAGGGAGGGAGGGAGGGAGGGAGCGGGCAGGTTATGGAATAACTAGAAGCACGTACAGTATGAAGCCAGCGAGAGCAGAGCCACGGCTGGAAGGACGAACTAAAAGTAAACAGGAGGAAAAGAGAACCGGGAGCGGGGGGTGGAGAGGGGGAGAGAGGGGGAGGAGAGGGGGAGGAGCTGTAGCCGGAGGGAGGGCAGGGGGGCAGGGGGGGGGGGGGGCGGGAGGGTAGGTGAGGTAATATGAGTCAGTGGTGTGAGGGACAACGGAACACGAACAGGTGCAAACATGGAGGAACATGGGAGAAAATAAAGGTGCAGAGGGTGTTGGGGAGGGGGGGGGGGGGGTGTAGGCAGAGAGACCCCCTCAGCGGGGTGAGAGTGAGACAGGGAACACACACACACACACACAGACGGGGCAGAGGGAGGGACACAGACATATGGACATGGGAGGACGGCAAAAGACAGGGACGGGCAGACAGACAGACAGAGTGAAGGAGAGAGAGAGAGAAGAGAGAGAGAGAGAGAGAGAGAGAGCGAGAGAGCGAGCGCGCGCTGAGAGAGAGAGAGAGAGAGAGAGAGAGAGAGAGACAGGCAGAGGCCAGGCAGCTGTGGCTCTCCCACGGACTCTCACACTTCTGTCTAAGCAGCTTTCCTCTCTGGGCGGGGTCACGCCGGGTCGCGGCGGGATTACACTTTTGGCAAACAAGCAGGAGCGCCTTCTGGAGGCGCGCGACTCCCCCAAGGCTCCCGGCCGCCGTAATAAGCCAAGACCGCTCTGAACCTACAAACAAAAAGCTAACACGCCATCGATCGGGCCGCGCCGGCGCCGGCGAGGTGGTGTCGGGAAAGGTCGGCGCGCTGCAGACGGCGTTGGTGGAGGTGAAGGGCTGTTACTGGGATGAAGGAAAACTCCGGAAGCCTTTTTTGGTTGGTTGGTTGGTTGGTTGTTGTTTTTTTTGTTTTTTTTCCTCCTCCTCTCCGCGTGTCCTCTCGCCTCCCCTCATCGTCTTGTCTTGTCTCTTTCAGCGCGGCTCGGGTGCATGGAGGTGCCGGGGGGGGGGGGGGGGGGGACCTGTCTGTCTTCTTGTCTCTCTCTCTCTCTCTCTCTCTCTCTCTCCGTCTCTCTCTCCTTCTCCTTCTTCTGCAAACATGTTGTGTTGTTATCTAGTGTGAGTTTCCTGATCACATGGCCTCCTAAATCAGGATTCCAATCCTTTTGGATCAATAGTCTGGCCAGCCGCCCCCCCCCCCCCCCACACCCCAGAGGAGGCCTGGCCAGACTGAGGCCAGGGGGTCGGCTGGGAGAGGAGCAACCCAACTTAATTAAGCAGATTTAACGATTTGTTAATGTAGAGGCAGGTGGGAACGTCGGGGGGGGGAGGGGGGGGGGACCGACCGGTGTGGACCTTAAGACGGCTGCGGGAGCTCCACGCAGGGCAGCCGGGCGGCGTTCCCCTCCCGAAGCAGGGGGGCCGGGCGGCGTTCCCTACCGGAGCGGGGGAGCCAGGCGGGGGGGGGGGGGGGGGGTCCGGGCGGCGTTCCCACCCGGAGTGGGAGGAAGGCTCTTTGGAATAACGGCTCCAACATGAGCAGTGTGCTTAAGGTAACATGTGATGGGGAGGCTTCAGTGGCAAGCATTCACTACACCGGAAGGAGAGGAAACAGGACGGACGCATAGGAAAGGAGACAAGGAAAGGAGGAGCAGATGAGAGAAGAAAGACGCAGGAGATATGGAGAAAGAGAGAGAAAGACAGAGCCGTAGACGGGACAGAAATAGAGGGATGAGTAACGAAGAGATAGAGGTGCGTGTCTGTGTGTGTGCGTGTGTGTGTCTGTGTGCGCGTGGTGTGTGTGCATGTGTGTGTCTGTGTGCATGTGTGTATGCGTGTGTGTGCATGTGTGTGCATGTGTGTGTCTGTGTGCGTGTGTGTGCGTGCCTGGGAGGACTCAGGCCCGCCACCGCGTGCGGCGAGGCCAGCCGTGTTAAAGAAGAGCTGCAGAACCAAGGTGCTCCGTTGCTCGCAGGCTAACAGTGATAAATGAGTCCCTTAATGTCGGCAAACACTTTATCTCTGATTCATCTGTTTTCATTAGGCAGGGCCAACCTTTGGCCGGGCGGGAACGTGCTGTAACTTTCAATACCACAACACGGAACGAGAGAGAGAGAGAGAGAGAGAGAGAGAGAGAGATGAGAGAGAGAGAGAGAGAGAGAGAGAGATGAGAGAGAGAGAGAGAGAGAGAGAGGGGCGGAGAGGGAGAGACCTCCCATTGCTCTCTGGCGGAAAAAATAAAATAGATTAGCTGGAAGCCATGGCCGGCGTTATTCCTTACGGGGGGATATGATGGCGTGCGGCTGGTGGTAAATTAGAAAACATAAGTCTCAAAACACACCCAGGCGCGTCCCGCGTGTCACCGGCGCTACCAGCTAAAGCTAGCCCGGGGTTGCTAGCAGGTGAGGTGGGGGGAGAGCTGTGGGAGAGCTTCATGAGAGCTTTAGAGTTTGGACTGATATGTAACACACTTTAGAGCTTTAGAGTTTGGACTGATATGTAACACACTTTAGAGCTTTAGAGTTTGGACTGATATGTAACACACTTTAGAGCTTTAGAGTTTGGACTGATATGTAACACACTTTAGAGCTTTAGAGTTTGGACTGATATGTAACACACTTTAGAGCTTTAGAGTTTGGACTGATATGTAACACACTTTAGAGCTTTAGAGTTTGGACTGATATGTAACACACTTAGAGCTTTAGAGTTTGGACTGATATGTAACACACTTTAGAGCTTTAGAGTTTGGACTGATATGTAACACACTTTAGAGCTTTAGAGTTTGGACTGATATTTAACACACTTTAGAGCTTTAGAGTTTGGACTGATATGTTAACAACACTAAAGAGCTTTAGAGTTTGGACTGATATTTAACACACTTTAGAGCTTTAGAGTTTGGACTGATATTCAGCACATTTCAGAGCTTAGAGTTTGGACTGATATTTAACACATTTTAGAGCTTTAGAGTTTGGACTGATATTTAACACACTTTAGAGCTTTAGAGTTTGGACTGATATCAGCACACTTCAGAGCTTTAGAGTTTGGTCTGATATTTAACACATTTTAGAGCTTTAGAGTTTGGACTGATATTTAACACACTCCAGAGCTTCAGAGTTTCGACTGATATTTAACACACTTTAGAGCTTTAGAGTTTAGACTGATATTTAACACACCTCGGAGATTAAGAGTTTGTGACTGATATGTAACACACTTTAGAGCTTTAGAGTTTGGACTGATATTTAACACACTTTAGAGCTTTGGAGTTTGGACTGAAATTTAACACACTTCAGAGCTTTAGTTTGGACGATATGTAACACACTTCAGAGCTTTAGAGTTTGGACTGATATGTAACACACTTTAGAGCTTTAGAGTTTAGACTGATATGTAACCAACTTCAGAGCTTTAGAGTTAGGACCGATATGTGACACTCTTTAGAGCTTTAGAGTTTGGACTGATATTTAACGCACTTGAGAGCTTCAGAGTTTGGACTGATATGTAACACACTTTAGAGATTTAGAGTTTAGACTGATATCTAACACACTTTAGAGCTTCAGAGTTTCGGACTGATGTGTAATACACTTCAGAGTGTCAGAACCTTGGTTGCCGCATTCATTGGAATGAATGTTCACCAAGGTTCCCTCCAACTTTGAAACAAGGGGAGAAAAGAGTCTCTCATGGCATAAGAATGGAGGGATACGTAACATGAAAACAAAACAATAGACAGATGTGTAGAAGAATAATAACACAGAGAAAAGATATCTGATGTAAGCTTTACTTTCAAATCCTGTTACATTTAGATCTGGCAATTTGAACATAAAATAATGCCAAACAAATACAAAAAAAACCCAATAAGTACAAATGATCTATTTACCAGTTATCATCACAAACACCCTGTACAGCCCTACCAATGGAGTAATACAAAAGAAAAGCTTTATACAGCACATAGCAATGTCTTTTTTACCCAGTGCCAAAAGATAATGACAATGATAATCGAGCCATTTTAATTTGTAAAATACAGCCAAACTTAAAGCTAAATGATTGTAGACTGTGCAGTGGAGTACTAAAAAAAACAACAACAACTAAATGCAACCAAGGAAATTAGTTCATAGAGTCATAACCATGAAGGGGTAAGAACTGAAGCGAAGGAAACAGAGATGGAACAAGAGAGACAGAGAGAGAGAGAGAGAGAGAGATGAGAGAGAGAGAGAGAGAGAGAGAGAGAGAGAGAGAGAGAGATGGAAGGAGCCGTCATACTGTTGGTGCTGAAAGGTAGTTACAATTCAAATCTAAACCACCCCCTACACACACACACACCCGCTCCCTCCTCCCCCCCCCCCCCACCCCCCCCTCCAAAACAACAAATCAAAGCCATGTCAGTGCGCTGCACACACTCACACAGGATAGAAAGACAAAGCGCTGAGAAATACTGTCTCTTTAAGGACGAAGCCCTGTTACCGTTTTCGGAAATTAAGCTCGAAACTGTGGGAGGAAGGGGGGGGGGGGGGGGGGTGGAGGAAGTGCAGCCATTTTGATACATAGCGATTATGCAGTATTAAAAAAAAAAAAAGGCAGATGATTAAAAAGTGTCAAAGTGGACACATTCTTTATTCCCAGCCACCACCCACCCACTCGCCTCTTATCTGCTTCCTTTGTGGACCCTGATAATTAGTTTGACTCATTCACAGAAGCCCTCCGATCCACCAAGTGGCACTAGAGTACAAAAGATAGCGCAGATCTCAAATTAATCAGGGCGAGTAAGCACATGTATTGGAGGGAGAGGGAGAGACAGAGAGAGAGAGAGAGAGAGAGAGAGAGAGAGAGAGAGAGAGAGAGAGAGAGAGAGAGAGAGAGGTCACGAGGACCGATGACACGAGCTCAGAGGGAGACACAAGGCCATGATGGATTCCATCCTAAAATCATGTCCAGTAAAAAAAAAAAGAAAAAAAAAAGATATATATAATTTTGGTCTTGACGAACGCGTGCATTCTCTCTGTCCAATCATCGTTTTGACAAGACTGACGTAGAAAAATAAAGACAATCGACAATGAGTCATTAGAAAAAACGAAAAAAAAAAAAAAAACGAGTTCTTAAAAACAGCAAAAAAAGGTGATGAAAACAAATCCCTTTATATTTATATAAAGAAACCATTTTGGCTTGAAGACCACTTCGGAACATGAGCACTGTCTGTCATGGGTAAAGCTTAAAAAAAAAAAGAAAACTAAAAAAAAAAAGTTGTACTATGCTTCCCTATATCATATATACTTCTTATTCAGCACAGTCAATTTGTATTGATAAATACATATTCTCATAATCAAAAGTGCAGCACTGTGCAAAGTTGGCGATAACAATTTAGCCTGGGACTACTCGCTTCCCAGGGAGAGCTTGACCTCCACTGTCTAATTCATGCAATTTGTATTCATTTGTGTTCTCCAATTTCATAAAGACGGACCCTTGCTCCACCAGAAATGCCTACGGACAAAACTCTCTCAAGCCATTTTAACAGCAAACATTTCAAGATTGCCGACCATTACATATTCCGATGGCTTGGTAGACTCTAATGTTGCACTTTAAAAAGGAAGATAGAGGGCCTAAGTGCTTTTGCCTTGAAAGGTAACCAAGTTAAGTGCAATTAAAACTCAAAAGGGGGGTGAGGTGGAGTGGGGATTCGAATGCGGTACCATGTCTGTCCGGGCCGATAACCGAAGCCATTCAACAACAATTCTGTACACGTTACAATGGCTTGCTTCTTCGAGGCACATACACCGATGCCTCTCTTCAAAACAAAAAAACATGTTGGGTTGATTTTTTTTTTCTTCGTCTTCTTCTTCTTCTTCTTCTTCTTTTCAATGTTAGTATATAAAATATGACAACATAACACGTAAAAGGCTCAGTTAAAAATAAAAGAAAATCAAAAAGACAAAATGACATTGAAGGCCACCACGTCACTCTCTAAACAGAACGCCTCCCTGCTACGCCTCTTTCTCATGTACATAAATGACAAAAAAAATAATACATTCATTCAAGTCATTTTGGAACAGTTCTTTTTTTTTTCCTTACACAAAAATTACAAAAACCTCCAAAAAGCACCATTGAATCGGCCTGTGGTGACTGGGAGCGTTGGGCAGTTAGCTAGCTAGCTAGCCCTGAGCTGGTCACCTCCACAAAACAATTATCCATATATGTCATTAAAGTATACGTGCGCAATACATAGATGTGCACACCATGCTAGACTGATATCCACCTGCTCTCAGTAATACGTGAAAAAACATTTTTCTCTTTTTGTTGGCTTTTCATACCTTGGGTTTAATACCTTCACAGGTCATACTAAAAAACATGCCAATTCGGATTGATTGATTTTAAACACTATGAAATGTAGTTTCTCGTTGACAAGCCGTATCAGATTGTTTTGCCATATTTGTAACTGTAAATTGGAATTTGTTAACTCGACTCGTGGGTCCACCAAAGCGATTGGAAAAACTAAAGTACAGAATCTTCTAAGAAGCAGCTGTTCCACCTTATTTGCATGGAAAGTCTCCGAAATAAAACATACAAACGAGGACAAACCATAATTTAAAACGTAAAAAGAAATGCATACGACCAGCCAACCATACTGAGACAGAGGAGATATCAGGCAGCAACTATGCATATGGTTTGACCATTATACAAAAATCAACAGATATCAAAGCATTAGGGAATAGGGGGCGGAGCTACAAAACTATGTACAAAATTGATAAATAAGGAAGTGCGTGGTTTGAGGCGTTGCTTTGGAAACGAGCCTTTTACAAAGAAAAGCGCTCCGTTTCATTGGTTCCCGTCAACGGTGCGCCCCGCTAACACGATATTTCGTAATCAGCGCTCTACTGACGACAAAGCTAGCTGAAACACGGAGACAGGCATGCTATTCTGATGCATAAGAGAGCAATAGACAAAAAAGAAGCCGCACTAGATCTGTAGCACTTGCAAAGGTTGTTTCTTCTTTTTCCAACTTTTAAGTTTTTGTAAAACAACGGAAAAGAAAAAACATCTACAAAAAAAACGTAGAGATTATTTTTCCTGGGGTAATAAAGTCGGGTTCCGAGTCATTCAGGAGTTGAAAAGACAACAGGAGGAGTAGTAGTAGTAGTTATATTTCAATCGATAGAACTAATAAGAAAGCAGCTTTTTTTAATATAAATGCATTTTTTTTTAGCACATACAGCTTTTTCTCTCATAAATGTTTCTCTTTTTCTGTCTTTTGTTGGATCAGTTTGTTTGTTTCGTTTGTCTGTCTGGTCCAGCTTATTTTGCTGGTCTGATTGGAAAAAAAAAACAAGTCCCTGCCATGGCAGTCAGTTGGGGGGTCATTCACGCCACGCTGTCTGAGGAGTGAAGGGGGAACCCGGGAGAGGAGGAGGAGGAGGGAGGAGTCAAGGGGAGAGGGGAGAGCAGGAGGTGCGGTCAGACGGTCTTGGCCCGTTCCCCAAGGCCCAGGTAGGCCAGGAAGGAGTGTTTCTGGGAGGCGGGGCTCAGAGGGGAGCGAGATGGCGGCCCGGAGGAGGTGGTGTACGAGGAGGAGGAGGTGGTGGAGGAGGAGAAGAGGGAGGGGAGCGACCTGGCGTGGAATGTGAGGCGGCGGCTGTTGTGGGTGAACAGGGTGGTGAGGGGGATCAGGTAGGCGCGGTCGCAGTTCCGGTACTGCTCAAACACCAGCTGGGAGGAGGCGGGGTGGAGGAGGGCGGAGGAGGAGGGCGCCCCGGGGCCGGAGGGGGCGGGGCCGTGGGGGCCGGCGGGGAGCGGGTGGGGGGCCTTGCCCAGCGTGAGGGACAGGGCCACGGACTGCAGCGCCTGGGAGGCGGTCAGGCTGGACAGGGGGCTGCTGCTCCCGCTGCCCCCGCTGCTGCCCCCCCCCCGCCGCCGCCGCCGCCGCCCCCAAAGAGGAGCGCCTCGTGGCTCCGCCTCTTGGACGCCGGCCCCCCGCCGAGCGACGTGCCCTCCAGGGGCTGCCCCGCCTCCCCCCCGCCCCCCGCCCCTTCCTCTTCGTCCTCGCCCCCTCCTCCTCCTCCTCCTCCTGCTCCTCCTCCTCCTCCTGCTGCTCCTCCTCCCCCTCCGCCCCCTCCGGCCTGGTGCTTCTTGAGGTGGCGGCTGAACACGAAGGGGTGCGTGGTGGAGAAGGGGCACTCCCCGCAGCCGAAGGTCTGGCGCGGCGCGTGCTTCAGCTTCTTGTGCAGGTTGAGGTTGTCCTTGCGCTTGCAGCTGTACGCGCAGCGGTCGCAGTGGAAGGGCCGCTCGCCCGTGTGCACGCGCACATGCTCGATGAGCTTGTTGGCCGTCTTGGAGAGGTAGCCGCAGCGCTCGCACCTGTAGTGGTTGCCCAGGCGGTGGGCGCGGACGTGGGCCTCCAGCGAGGCCTGGTCGGCCCACAGGGCCTGGCAGATGCGGCAGCGGTACTCCACCTTGCAGTGGATCTTCAGGTGGCACTCCATGGCCGCCGGGCGACTGGTGGAGTAGATGCAGAGGGGGCACCTGTGGGGGTGGGGGAGAGTGGGGACCGGGGGGGGGGGGGGGGGGGCACGGTGTGGGGGGAGGGGTTAGATGGAGAGAGAGAGAGGGAGGGGGAGGGGAGGGGAGGGTAGGTAGGGAGTAAGGAGCAGGGAGGGTGAGGGGGCAGGGATGGAATGAGGGGGCAGACGGAGGTAGGGGAGGGAGGGGAGGCACAACACAACGGCAGAAGACATTCAAGGTGAGGCGGGGGGGAGGGGGGGAAGGTGGCGATCACAAGGAGCATCAAGAAATCACACCTCGGAGATTTAAATTTAAATACACAGCGGGATGAAGAGGAGGAGGAAGAGGAGGAGGAGGAGGAGGCAGGTGAGGGAACGGTTATGTGCAATGTGTACAAATGCTGTTTGGCTTTACGAGGTGACGGTGTGGTGTGTGCGTGTGGTCTTTATGTGTGGGGTCTTTAGACGTGCGTGGGGGGGTGGGGGGGGGGTGGTGACATGGGGTTTGTGCGTGTGGGGCCGACGGGCTGAGGAGGAGGAGGAGGAGGAGGAAGAGATGGGAGCAGTGGGACATGGAAGGAGGAAATGATGAAAAAATGGAGTGGCACTTACATTTAAATAGCACCTTTCATCTGCTCTGGGCCCCAAAGCGCTTCACAAACCCTGCAGAACAGAATCACCTCAGAAAAACCTCAGATGGACAAGGCCCTGTCTCCCTGGCCACACACTCTGGCTAGACGGCAAAATCACAGCTGATCACCTTATGGTTCCATTAGGCCCATAAAGACGGATATTGTATATGTCAAGTTGGTACTGCGTGCATCGGTCTGCTCTGCGCTGCCTTTCCTTTAACAGAAAAGGCTGTTTTTTTTTTTCTTAATGATGACCTATGCATAGCCATGCAAATGTCATTGCCATGAAATGGCGTTTTCTATGTATTTTCATTTTGGGCAACCTATGCATATATATGCATCAATTACTTAACTGGGAACATATATATTTTAGCAGCTAAGTTCTTTTTGAATAATTTAGATTACAATATAGCCCAACACTGGTGTTGGTGACAGTTATTAGAGTTACACTGGACTATAAAAATCCTTTATAAATACTTTATAGGAGTGCCATTAGGCTTCAAAGGGGCTGGTTTGAATAGGCTGCCGGCTAAGGGCTTCGCAGAGCTCTCTAGGCTGTGTCTAATAAAAGAAAACTACAATTCCCACACATTTAGGGGGTGTGGCAGACACCCTGGAACCACGGATGACTACAGAGAAACACGATGTAAAACAGTTATTTGCTCATGACAGGGGTGGAGCGATAACCACAATGACAATCAATGTGACCACTTGACGTGACGTGACGGCAAACTCAAAAGCAAACAGACGATGATGTCGCGCTGGTGGAAATGCATGGTGGGTTTTTGCCAAAGGACATACATTAGGGGGGGAATGCGATTGTTCTGAATGTGGTGCAATATAATGGATTGGGTGCATTATAAAAAAAAAAGGCATGGTTGCCGTGTGCTGTGGCTGGACTTTTAGAGTCGATATAAAATGTCTACACACGCCCTTTTAAATGTTTTAGCTTTTATTGCCTCGAGGCCTGATACCCATTAAAATGTCCGATTTTTTTATTTTATTATTATACAGAAACCAGCAAAAGTGAGGTTGGGAGCTCAGATCTTTGGGGTCAAGAGCTTTTTATAAGGCCTCTTCTGATGAAGGCTTGAGATTAGGCGGAGGCCATGGTATATGTATCCTTGAACTGCCAGGGCCATACAAATGAGAGGTGCAGCGCTGGGACCCTCCGCTAGATGAGACCGCCGAACAGGGGAGCAAAAGACGGCTTTCATCCCACACCGGTCGCTATAGCGCGCTATCTTTATAAACGCTATAGATTCTGGCTTAGAAATTTGAAATTACTATCTAAAGTCATTCATCAACTTCGTGCCAATTCGGTGATTTTGATTCAAACGACGTGTCCGAGCAGGTGGGCATGAGGCGGACGTCTCCCCTCAGGGACATCGGGGGTTCGAACCCCCGGACCCTCTAGACCGGGAGCCCAATGACCCAACCATCCTGTAACTCTGCGTGGCGAGGAGGAGGATTCAGGGTTTTGAGATCACGCTGTACGCCCAGAATCTGGCCATCCTCAACAACAACAAAAAAGGCAATATCACCGAGGCAACAATAACGTGATGTCAAACTTATTTTAGCCTAAACTCAGTTGCAACTGGCAGCGAGCCAGGGTGACCCCCCTGCCCCCCCGCTGAGAATAAACATATCCGTATCATGTTATAGAGTTTTAACTTTGGCTTAAGTTAACGCGGTGGAAATAAAACCATAACAGATTTCGCTGGTCACCGTTCGCCGTTTTAAAACAAGCAAACAAAGTAAAGTATTGAGACCTTTTTTGTAGCGGCGGTCAGACCGGGAGAGATAACCCTGGGAGTGGGTTTTCATAGGGAGCTTTAACAGCCCCAGTAGGAGAGGCTGTATAACGTAAACATACACAGTGTGCATTTCATGTTCACTCCACAGGTTGGGAACGTCTCCTTAATGTGTCCCAGTGAAGTGGAGGAGGCTCCTGGGGGGTTTTAGACTTGGAGGGCCTGGTTTCATGTTTTGTGTACGCAATAATATCGGAGGGTGACGTTTGCGTTGCCACGTTTCTCTTAATGAAGGGCTCCTTAACGTGCTGAGTGACCACATGGCCGTGCCGTAACACACTGACGTGAGCTCAGCGTCTTGACCTGAGGTCCCAGCCGGGCTTCAGCCACTGAGACGTCTGGCGTCACAAACACGCTCGTCCAACAATGAGGAAAGTCCTCCTGGAGACGTGTGGACGTGTGGCGGCCTCATTAGACGTTATTGTTACCACCGAATCCTGCCGACTTGCGTGACACTCGTCAACTCGGAGGGTTAATTAACGTCAAATGGCACGGGCGGCCACAGTAGGTAAACTGGAAGATATAGGCCGATGAATTAGATGGTTACGTTATACTGTTAGTGGGGATGGAGAGGATCATGTAGCCAATAATCATCCATCTTGAACAATTGGAGACCCATTGAAATAGATGGACATTGGCCCACCTATAAGAACCTGTGTGTGTGTGTGTGTGTGTGTGTGTCAGAGAGAGAGAGAGAGAGAGAGAGAGAGAGAGAGAGAGAGAGAGAGAGAGAGAGAGAGAGAGAGAGAGAGAAGCGAGCGAGAGAAGCAAAACAGAGAGCAATGGGTGTTAGGTTGGTGGTCAGCGGCCTGGTGGTGGTGGAGGTAGCGTTCAGGGTGGGTGGGCTTGGAGATGGTTGGGCTGGGGTCTGAGGTGGAGTTGGGTGGATGGAGGGTGGAGCTGGAGGATGTCGGGGTAAGGGGGTTGGGGACACGGAGGCTCCGGTAAAGTAGGGGGTCTGCGGGTGGGTGGGGTTGGGAGGTATTAACCTTTAGTAGATGGAGGAGGTTGTTGGGGTTGGTTGGGTGGGTGTGAGGAGAGGGTGGCTGTGAGCTCGGAACGTCTTGTCTGTACTTGAGGTGGGGGTGGTCGATGGGGTAAGGTGGGGGCGGTTGTTGGTGTGTGGGGGGGGGGGGGTGGTTGTTAGGGTGGGGGGGTTGGAGGCTGAGGGTGGTGGAGGAGGTTGTTAGGGTGGGGGTGGTTGTTAGGGTGGTGGGGGTGGATGTTGGGGTGGGGTGGGGGGGGGGGGGGGGGGGTTGGAGGTTGGGGGTGGATGTTGGGGTAGGGGAGGTTGTTAGGGTGGGGTGGTAGTTCGGGTGGTGTGGTCGATGTTGGGGTGGGGTGGGGGGGGGGGGGGGTTGGAGGTTGGAGGGTGGGGGTGGGGGTAGATGTTAGGGCGGGGGGAGGTTGGAGGGTCGGGGTGGATGTTGGGGTGGGGGAGGTTGTTAGGGTGGGGGTGGTTGTTAGGGTGGTGGGGTGGATGTTGGGGTGGGGTGGGGGTTGGAGGTTGGAGGGTGGGGGTGGATGTTGGGGTGGGGTGGGGGGGGTTGGAGGTTGGAGGTTGGAGGTGGGGGTGGATGTTGGGGTAGGGGGAGGTTGGAGGGTGGGGGTGGATGTTGGGGTGGGGGGGCCTCGGGAGGCGATGGCGGGCGGCTGTGAGCGAGGAGCCTCTCGTCTGTACTTGCTTTCCTTACTTGAGTCCTCCGGACGGGACGGTGTGGCACTTCTTGTGCTCCAGCAGCTGCTCGGGCGTCTTGAGGAACTTGTGGCACACGTCACACTCGAACATGCGCGTGATGAGGTGGATCTGGAGGTGCCGCTCGTACATGCTGCGCGTCTTGCAGACGAAGTTGCAGAAGACACACTCAAAGCCTAAGGGGGGGGGGGAGAAGCGAAGGAGCGAGAAGGGGGAGAGAAAGAGAGAGAGAGAGAGAGAAGGAGAGAAGATGAAGACAGAGTGTGAGTACGGCGGAGGGGAGGGATCAGGGAAGGAGATAAAAGTGTCCGAGGGAGGAGAGTCCGTGATGTGTTGGACCTGGCGTGTGATGTCACTGTGGCCGCGTCTACATTGCCCCGGTACGTTCTGTGTGAACGGGGACTTCCGAATAGCCGTCCCTGTCGCGGTCTGAGGGTGAACGCGGGGCGGCTTCGAACCAACAACACGGCGGTATTTGCCGAGGTGCATCTCCTCGTCTGTTTACGCTAGGCTAACCGTAAGCTCCGGGCGCCTCTCTGACGGCGACGGAGCGGAGCCCCACTCGTCCCACGCCACCGGAAGCCCGTGAAGCGGCGTGAGGTGCCAGCGCCGGTGACGCAGCCGGTCACGGTACCACGAGGAGGGCTATTGTGTGCGTGAAGCCACGATGCTGGCTGGCGCCGGCCAGGAGCCGCGGCGCGCGTGCCCAGAGTGTTTAACTGCACCCCCTTGCCTTTCTCGGACTTCTCCTCTGTTCCCGATCCGGAGTGGCTTCCGGAGCTGGACTGGCTCCCTGCAGAAGAAGGCGGGGCGAGGAGGTTCTTGAGCTCCTCGGTGCTGTGGGCGAGGTCGCTGCCCTCCGAGCTGTTGAGCGAGTCGCTGAGGGCCGAGAGGGAGGACGAGGTGCTCTTGGTCTCGCTCAGGGGGCTCCGGGAGATCAGACCTGTCCACCAGAGAGAGAGAGAGAGAGAGAGAGAGAGAGAGAGAGAGAGAGAGGCGGGGGAACAAGAGGGGGAGGGATAAAGCCAACGCGGTGATTTACGCCACTGTCCTCGCCGCTCGCAAGCGCCAGGGGGAAAAAGACCCCAAAACAACGACGGGGGAGTTGTCTTGCGTCTGTGCTTTTTCCCCACCTGATTCATATCCTTGTTTTAATGGGAGCGGTGGGCTGGCGGTTATTGATGTGCGCAGAGCGTTGTTGACGATATGGCGGTAATGCACAAAATAATAATGGCACGTGAAGTCAAAATGAATGTGTGCAATTTGAGGGAATTAAGAGGAATTCTGGAATTAACACATGCGCATGCGCGCACAATCACACACCTGCACACACACACACACACACACACACACAGGGGCAGCAGAATCAGAGAACAATGTGTGTGCTTTTATTGATCTCACTCCTCCATCTTGTAATTCAGTAGAATGGAAGTAGAGAGAGAAAGGGTGGGGGGGGGAGGGCAGGGGGAGAGAGAGAGAGAGAGAGAGAGAGAGACCTGGGTCATGGTCAAAAGACCTAAGATGGCTGCGGCCATCTTGAAGCACAGCCAGAACAAGCACCAAATAAATTAAAAAAACAGACATTCACTCATTCAGGAGGCAAACGTTTTTTTTTTTTCGTTAAAATGCACACGCGCGCGCGATTGCAAACGAAACACGCTGAGATAAACTGTTATTTTGTTTTTTTTTTCCGACGCCGGGCAAACAAAGCAATTTGCAGCTCGTTTTAAAGCGAGCTTTCAAAGCGGCAGCCCGGGGATCCCCCTCGGGAGTTGAGCATCCTTGGATTCGCCTCGGACCCGGGTTAATTAGGGTCTCGTTGGCGCACAGTGTGCGGGCGAGTCCCGCGCGCCAGAAATGATTTACTTGTCCATCTATAGATACGTGACCTTAAACATTTCCTCCCCTCCTCGATACGGATGTTAATTTGGCAGGATTATCTCGGCGCGGGGCTGACCTCCTCCCCCCCCCCCCCCTCGTACTGTAAGGCAAGCCGGACCCGATCGGCTGCCGCGCCCGCAACCCTGTGGCGCGGCGAGCGAGCTCCCTGCTGCTAATATCACCACCACACCTGCCCGTCAGACGCTCCTGGGACTATTTAGCGTTCGTTGTCGGTTGTGCAGTTGTGCAGTGTTTTTTTTTTTCTTGGGTGGATCGGTTTTTATAACCGTATCTGTAAATTCACGAATATATTTAATAGTTGCATTTGACGTTCCCGCAGCCTTTAACATTTGCTATTTATTTAGCAGATGATTTTTTATCCACAGGGATCTACAAGTGAAATCAGATATTTCATTAAGGAGCCGGTCGGTGGATAGGCGTCTTGCTTCCTACAGGTTCACGGCAGATACTAGGGATCGAACCCGGTTCCCCTTTAGGTCAAACACGCCACAGCCGCTGCTCCAACCTGCTGCCGTTCAGGGGGGGGGGGGTCTTTTGCCTGAGCGGGTGACAGGCGACACGTTCTCATCACTAACGAGAACGCGATGAGAACGCAAAGACAAAATGGCGAGCTCCCGTCTGGTGGCAGTTAGGTTATCTTTGACTGAACAGGTAGCATTCGGGGCGCACGGCACCAACCACGCCACGAGGACTCACCAATACGGAGCCGGTACGGCCCCGGCGTTTCACTGGGAGGAAAAAATAACCGCGGGCCAGACCGGGCCCCATCTCCCCTAATGCTGTGTCCCTGCCCGGCTATGCAGGACACCAGACCACTTCCTCCATTCAGTGGATGCCAGCCTTCACAGCAGGATGTCAGTTTGACACCTACCATGCCCAGCCAGTTCCAGTCTGGCTTTTTCCAACTCCGTTTGGACAGATAAACCCGTGATTTAGAGGGATCCAGTTTGAATTCTGCCTCATAGAGGTGCTTTGTTCCTCGCATCTGCTAAAGAGTTTGTTAGTAACTTAGGAGAGAACATGGTGTGAGATAACGACTTCAGCCACATGGTGAGGTCACACCATGCCGAAGAAATGTGTCAACCATTTTTTTTTTTCTTTCTCTCTTTCCTTTTGGTTGTCTGCACACATTAAGGCGGCGCTTTTTCCACCACCGAAAACAGAAAAAAAGCCTCCAAAAGTCGACGCTCATGAGAGGGGATCTCGCGTTGTTGTTTGGAGTGGCGAAACATGCTTTTTTAACGACAGGCGACGGTGAAACCAACTGGTGAAAACACTAGCGAGGACACAAAAGCGCCGCGTTCGTCCAAATCCCGCGTGTCGCCGCCGCAGTCACACCGCGGCGCCCCGGTGACAAGACGGGAATTTCTCAAAGGCCGCTTTCTACTCCCCCCCCCCCCCCCCCCCCCTCCCCCGACTTTGTTGTGCAGTGGGAACGCCACACAAGAGGGCCAGAGGGGTACAGGGTTTTAGGGTGGGGGGGGGGGGGGGTTGCTTTGCGTACCTTGCCA
>JAXIVH010000001.1:7888188-7890688 GCA_036785325.1 Urophycis tenuis | reverse complement strand
CGTGCAACAAAATAAAAAGCCCTGGTAGAAATGCTTGAGATGAATCGGGGCCCCCGACAGCCTCCAGATTGATGGCGCGCTGGGCCTGGCGGATTTGAGGAATGCGTGTCTAGGCGCTAACAAACACCGCGTTAGCGTGGCATTGAACCGCGCTTCCCGTTGCAACCCCAATCTAACACGGCGCGTCCATCCTCTTGAACATCCTTGCAGAACTTTGGAGTTTTTCCAATGCGCACGCCGCGGCGCGGTGCACGCATAGCGCATAGCGCAAATTGTTTTCGCGGCCACAACGGCTTTGCAACAACAGCGTGGTCTCGTTCCACCATTTTACAAAGACCAGTGCCGCAAACCGACATTTTGTTTGGTCGTGGGTATGGGAAGAGATTAAATAAGGGAAAACAGTCAGCAAAGTTGAAACAATTTGGGACAAAAACAACTGAAACGAGTGCTTTTATAAAAGTGGGGTCGCGTGCTTTTAACCAAAGCCTTCCTCGTGGGGTTCAGTAAATGGTGGGCTGCGTGCTTTCGTACACCACAACAACAAGACTTATCTGGTGAGGATATCGTAGGAGGGTGGAAATCCATGACACATTCATGACGTCTTTTATTCTACTTTGGCAAACAAGATGTTGGCTATCAGTTGGCCTCCTTGGACACATCCTTTCCCATTGACCATATGCGCGAGGACGTCTCAGAACAGTTGGCCTGAACCGACTCAGGGTAAAGGCACTGATTGACTGTACATCTGGACGTCGACGGGTTAAGGTGCGAGCAAAAAATAAACGCTGCGGCTCGTGTGTGTGTGTGTGTGTGTCCGCTGGTCCGGCAGGTCGTGTCAAAATATCAAATAAAATGTGAGGAATAAAGCAAAGCCTGGCCAAGCCGAGCCCAACTCAAAGATAACCTCCTGAACAGCCCATTGGCTGGATCCTTCTGTAGCCATCCTTGACATGTGCTACTGTGTCCCACTCACATCACTACTCACACATCCCTGCTCCAGGCCTGTGTGTGCGTGTGTGTGTGTGTGTGGTTGTGTGTGTGAGTGTGTGTGTGGAGCGTGTGTGTGTGTGTGTGTGTGGCGCGCGTGTAGTACAGCCTATCCATGAGGACAAGCCCGTCCTACTTAAGGGGCTGGCGCTCAGCCTGAGCACATAACAGCATTAGCTGTCCTGAGTCGAGGTGAGACCAGGGCGCCGCTTGGTCACTCCAACCAGGCCAGGAGGGGACCGCGGGGTCTGCGGTCCTAAGACCCGGGGTCCGGCACCCGGCTAATTAAGCCAATTAGGAGGCAGTGTCTGCCTTGAAGTGGTTAATAGCTTAATTAGTGTTATTAGAGCGAGCGAGGGAGAGAGTGAGCGAGAGAGAGAGAGAGAGGGTGCCTTAGACAGGGAGCTAACCCGCGACGCCGGGGCTAGGAGGAGAGCAGACGGCCCGAGCTAGCCTCAGCCTAGCTAGCCTCAGCCTATCTAGACTCAGCCTAGCTAGACTCAGCGTAGCTAGCCTCAGCCTAGCTAGACTCAGCGTAGCTAGCCTCAGCCTAGCTAGCCTCAGCCTAGCTAGACTCAGCGTAGCGGACGAACAAAGGCACGCGCAGACTGGACTACGTCGCATCACCGGGGGACGCACACTTCTGTGCCGCGTTCGCGTTCACGATCCCACGTTTGAGATTCGGTACGAATTCGTGACATCTGGTGAGCTCCGTCGTGTCGACACAGAGCTCACCAGATGTCACCAAACTCCGATCCGCTCCCTTGTGGTCGTCACCGTGGTGGTGAAATGCAGCGGGAGACTGATGGGAGGCTGATGGTTTAATGGTTTATAGTTCTATGTTTAATTGACACTGTCTCAGGGAAGAGGACTGTCTCTGTGATTGTTGGGGAGGAGCTCCAGTCAGGGTTGTCCAGAACAGTGGTGCTCAGCCAGTGGGTCGCGGCCTTTGTTCGGGCAAAAAAAAAAAAAGTGAGGAAAAAAAAATCCTGTGCTTTTATTTTGAAGAGGATTTTTTTTTTAAGAGGATTTTTTTTTAATGCAGTTACTGAAGTGTTATGTTAAATACATTTGAGAAGTTGAACATTTTCCTTGATTTGTGTGGTGGCTTCTCATTAAGGAGTGATGGTTGGTCACCGAAGCCAGACCAGTTGAGAACCACTGGTCTAGTGGTCACTGATGCTGGATGCAAGTCACTCCCGACTTGTGTACAGGAGCAGAGTGTCCAGAGGTGAGCAAAGAAAGCCCAGTGTGCACCGGAGACAGATGGTTTAACACAGACAAAAAAAAATACAGACGCAGCAAGAAGATCTTTTTTTTTCCTCTCCGAACGACGAGAGGATGAGGCCAGCAGGGAGTGAGAGAACTGAAAAAAGAAGAGAAATCCCAGGAAAACGACAAAAACAACAGATGTGAAAAGGTTCAACATGGGAAGAGAGCAGAAAGGATACATTGAAAAACGAGTTACTCAGAGAGGTAAAGAGCAGGAAAAAGAAGAGATACTGAAGATACA
>JAXIVH010000001.1:7876303-7887988 GCA_036785325.1 Urophycis tenuis | reverse complement strand
ACGAAGAAACACATACATTAAAATTACTCCATATACACCTAAAATATTTTCGATTTTTTCAAGCAAAACGCTTTCTAGCAAACAATGACATTTCATAATTGTCTTCTAAATAGTGAGTGGCTTGACAAACGCTAACTCCTCTGATTAATACTGTTACATTGACTTACCTTAAATATGACATTAAAATCTATCTATCTATCTATCTATCTATCTATCTATCTATCTATCTGTCTATCTGTCTGTCTGTCTGTCTGTCTGTCTGTCTGTCTGTCTGTCTGTCTGTCTTCTGTCTGTCTGTCTGTCTGTCTGTCTGTCTGTCTGTCTTCTGTCTGTCTGTCTGTCTGTCTGTCTGTCTATCTATCTATCTCTTCATCTAGCCATCGTTCTCTCTTCTTCCCTTCCTCTGTTTTCTCTTCTCAGTCTTTTTTCCTCCTTCTTTTGAAACAAGTGCCCCAGTTAAGAGGGATCTCTCATGCTCACTCCCTGTCGGCCTGAGAGGCAGCTTCCCACAGGGTATGTACCAATATGCAGAGAGCACAGTTCGACAGATGCCATCAGAGAACAAGCATATGAATTACTAGGCAGCCTGCCATCTTTGAGTTCACACGGAATGGCATTAATACCTGATTAAGACCCAAACAACAACTCAACACAACAACAACAACATGAAAGTCAAAGCAACTTGGAACAGGTAAAGGTTTCATCATTTATGGATTAATGAATTGACTAACAAAGACTCAACTCACCCCCCCCTTCTCAAAAGTTAAAATGGAGTAGAGGCAGCCAACAATCAAGGGACTTTTAAAGGGGAAAAAAGGCAAAATGGAGGAAGAAATGTGATCTCCTCAGCAAATCACTTTCCAATCATTTAAATATGTGCCAACATTGACCATTACTAATTCAGAGGCTATAATATATTCATTGGTAGAATTAAAGACAACAAAACCCTTTTAAATTTAAATGCCAGTAAATATTGGCATTACCCAAGTAAATTGAATGAGCAGCAGAATTATTAGCCTAAAAATACATTTCTGGAGATTGGAGGGAGTGGCATCGAATTAAGGAGGACATTTTGCTGCAGTGTTTTAGTTAGTGTTTCCTCCATGGACATTGATCCTCTGCTCTGCATTATTAAATGGTATCACACCACATTGCCGATAGAAAAAAAATAAAAGGAAACAGATATCATGTCACGGGTTTGGCGAATGTATTGTGAAGGCATAATGCATTGAATGTTAGTGCAACACGTGTCTGTGGTAAACATGCACGGGAGAAGGAAGCCCATGGGATAGGATAGTCAATCACATCATGACCTCTGACCTTTGCAGGTCTGAGAGCTCTCCGATCAGCTAATGAAGGATCTGTTCTTGTTTGCACGTGTGTGTGTGTGTGTGTGTGTGTGTGTGTGTGTGTGTGTGTGTGTGTGTGTGTGTGTGTGTGTGTGTGTGTGTGTTTGTGTGTGCGTGTGTGTGTGCGTATGTGTGCAATAGTGCATGAATCAATTAAATATATAACTGCACAGATATTTTCTCACTTAACAATTTAACCACTTACTATAAGGATTGATTTGTTGCTCAGAGATATATGTTTATTGAGTAGAAAAAGTGGTATGTTAAGAAAAACAGAAAGAACCGCAAGAAAAAAGCACAAACAATCTCCAAAGTGTGGTCAAATGAAACCGTTCTAACCTCTGTATTAATACATTTTACTACCTTTCAAAAATTCCTACATTTACTGATATTGATTTCTGTGAGACTGGACAAAAACAAAAGCACAACCATGATCATTAATATTGTGATTATTTCCCCCATCAGACTGATGTCTGGGCTCACAGACAGCAGGAGAGGAAAACCTGAGTTATTCAGCTGGCTGCCTTCCTGCTCTCAGCACGTCTAATGATAACAGCTCCATCCCCTGTATAGATTTGGGATTCATAATGGACATTGATGGAGGACTGCTCTCATCACTCAATATTGACCTGTCCTCCCTACCTAGTCGCTGAACGCATAACACAACGATAATGTACAAGAACAACTACACAATGCAGCTGTTTGCAAAATGCACATTATTATTATTATTATTATTATTATTATTATATTATTATTATTATTATTATTATTACTGCTACAATTAACATTGTTGTCATTATTAGTAATGGTATCATTGTTTAACAGTAATACTACTACAACTACTACTTCTACTAATACAAATACAATTTATCATTATTATTATCAGTAGTAGTAGTAGTAGTAGTAGTAGTAGTGGTAGTAGTAGTGGTAGTAGTAGTAGTAGTAGTAGTAGTGTAGTAGTAGTAGTAGTAGTAGTAGTAGTAGTAGTAGTAGTAGTAGTAGCTGTAATAGTAGCAGTAGCAGCAGTACTATTATTAGTATCCTGATTAGGATCATAATAACAATCAAATGAAATGCTCTACGTGCTGACCAGTGTGCGCTTGGCCACCCACGCGGCCATTACTGTAAACAAGTAATGACCGGCGGACGGTCAGCTCCCATTTCCTCTGTCCGTCCGCCTCAGAGTTCAGATGGAAACAACACAACAACAACACGTCCCAGAGCTCCCCTCCGCCTGCTCCAGTCTAACCTGGCTCTGGTGTGAGGAAACGGCTGCATGCACGTGGAGGGTGTGCAAAACTTCCTCTGACATGTTACCGTTTGGCAAGGTCAGTGCCTTCCGACCACCAAGCATTTCCTATTTCCTATTTCCTAGCGAATGCTTTAATGTGACTTTCATGATTTCATTGTGAAAGGACTTCAAACATTTCTGTGATATTATTTCGATTTGTATCTACAAAAAGTGTCCAGTCCTTCCATAGTCCTTATATTATTCTAATTATTATTTATTTAGGAATTGTTTATGTATGATAATATAATATATGCTAATTATTTATATCTATTGTTTAACTACCCATCTGCTATCACGGCATTAATACAGTAATGTTGCGATCTAGTAAATAAGTTATTTGAAGTTAGAGGACTGGGTAGAAGGGGAAAGGGGGGCCGATAGGGGCTCCTCTGGTCTCCTATGGCCCCTGGCCCCGGCCCTGTGTGTTTATGCAACGCTGCTGTGCCTTGGAGATGGCTGTCAGCGGGCGGTGCCTCCGAGGGAGAGGAGAGCGAGAGAGAGAGAGAGAGAGAGAGAGAGAGAGAGAGAGAGAGAGAGAGAGAGAGAGAGAGAGAGAGAGAGAGAGAGAGAGAGAGAGAGAGAGAGAGAGAGAGAGAGAGAGAGAGTGAGAGAGGGGGGGGGGGGGGGCGGGGGGCTGATGTTTCCAAAGGGGGGCCCAGTCTGTTACCGAAGGGAGGTGGAGATTTAATATCCCACCCAGTCAAAGCGTTCTGCTGCTGCCTCGCTGACACGCTGTACGTATACACAAGGCGGATGCACAAAGACTCACACGCTCACTGACTCACACACGCACACGCACACACGCACGCACGTTCACCCACACGCTCTCGCTCTCTTTCTCTCTCTCTCTCTCTCACACACACACACACACACACACACTCACACACACACACACACACACACACACACACACACACACACACACACACACACAACGGCTCTCCACAGGAAACCCTGCGCCATAACGCGCAGGCACCTCCGAGCAGACGGGCGCGTTGCTCAAACCAAGTGGGATGCGGCGCGACTTTGATAGCGCGTTAATGACTTATGTGATGTGATACAGATGTCTGGGGGGCTTCAGCCGAAAGTTTGCCTGACGGTTTCCAAGGGGGCCAGGCAGACATTTTAGGAGCGGTAGGTAAAAACCAAATGCATGTATTATTGATGTCTGAATCAGTGTGCGTGCGGCTGTCACGTTTCCCAGCGGTGCGGTGCTGATGCTAAACTATGATGCTACTTGAAGGGCTGGCTGCTAAATTGTTCTTTGTGTACTTGGTGACAGCCGGGACTTTGAGCAGGAACAACTCTTGGCTACTGGAGGGGTTGCGTGTGCTGTGATGATGAGATGTGATGAAAACGGGCTTCCATTATTGCTGTAACTGCTGGTTAAACTTTCTCGTTAAAGTTAAGGAGTTTGAAATTGCTTTTCCACTGTTTTTTATTTATTTTTATTTTTTTAATAAATATAGTAGCAGGCCAACTTAATGACTTGTGTCATTAAATTAAGTTTAAACTATTTTGCAAAAGTTTGAAGTCAGAAGAAGTAATTTAACTTAAACAAATAGATTCAATGTTGAGTTCTAGACTGGTCTATTGGATACTTTCTGGAACTATGCTGCCAAAACTCAAGGTATTTGTGTTATCTACAGGAATCCAATACTAAAGTATTCTTTCCGGTGGATCCACAAAGAATTCCCTGTCCTTTTTTTTGTTTTGTTTTCTTTGTTTTCTAACCACGAAGTCGAAGTTGGCTTAATTAGAAACAGAGGGGAGAAAGAGCTCCAGGAGAAAGAAAAGAAAAAAAAAAAAGCACTACAACGCGCGACAGTTGAAACCATTGAAAACCCCGCAAGGTAACTCTTGTCAAAGAGAGGAGCTGACGTTACGCTGTCCAGTCACGCACTACGCACGCGCGCGCGCGCGCACACACACACACACACACACACACACACACATAAAGAGATACACACACACACACGCGCGCACACACACACACACACACACACACACACACACACACACACACACACACACTCGCACACTGTTCTTAGTGCCTCTCCTTCCAGGAATAGCTGAGGAGAACATCTCAGAAGGGTTGTCCTGGCAGCATGACTAAAAAACACTCTCCACATCCCCCCCACCCCTCCCACCCCCCTGCCGTTTTGAATTATTGACGACCTTGTCCTTTTCACTTCCTTAAATCAGTTGGAGAGAACGACAGCGCTTGCTGTCGAAGTGTAACCTGACAAACACCGCTCAGGATTCAAATAGGCATACGTGCTGTTTCGCAGGTGTAGCCTTGTGATTTGCTGACGGATGCTCGCGGTTCAGAGGATTCCGTATTCAATGCAAAAATCCCCTGAATTTGTTTTTTCTTTTGTTTGTTTTTTTCTGTTGAGCACTTTGATGTCAGCCCTTTTTTTTAATCATTTTTGATGACAACAATGTAAACAACAGCGACATTGTTTAGTCTATGTTTTGAATTGTGTTTCTCTCTCTCTCTCTCTCTCTCTCTCTCTCTCTCTCTCTCTCTCTCTCTCTCTCTCTCTCTCTCTCTCTCTCTCTCACCAGTGAACCAATCAGGACGTATCTTGTTATCGGCCAATCAGTGGAACTCCAATCAGTGGAATGTGCTCGGTAATGGGCGGCCCGGCCGTGCGTGCGCTGGCCCTGGTGCTCTGCATGGCCGCCGGTGGAATGTGCCAGGAGACCAACGTCAACAACACCGGGGACGAGGACTCGGGCTACCCGGGCTACCTCCTCTTCCCGCATTCCACCGCGCTGTACCCGGACCTCTACAGCACCGCCGGCCCCGGGCCGCCCCAGCGCCCGGGCCCCGACGGGCCCATGGCCCTGGCCTCGGGTTCGGGCTCGGCCTTCGGGAACGTGACGGTGCACAGGAGGCCTCCGCTCTGCCTGTCGCAGACCTCCATCAGCAACTCCTTCAAGTACATCAACACGCTGATCTCCGTGCTGGTGTTCGTGGTGGGCATCGTGGGCAACGCCACGCTGCTGCGGATCATCTACCAGAACAAGTGCATGCGGAACGGGCCCAACGCCCTGATCGCCAGCCTGGCGCTGGGCGACCTCATCTACATCACCACCAACATGCCCATCATCGTCTACAAGGTACGGCCGCCCCCCCCCCCCCCCCCCAGCCGTGGTTTGCTGCTGGGCCGTGTGTGGCGCCGCTGGGCCGTAGGGGACCGTGTGTGTGTGCTGCGGAGCGTGGAGTGCTGAACTTGTTAAAGCCCGGCCCCTTATCTCCCCCCCTTAAGGGGCTTGCAGGCCAGGGGGAGGGTGGAGGGGAGGGGGTGGTGGGGTGGGCGGGTGGGGGGGTGGGGGGGGGGGGATAATGTGAGAACCAGGGAGAAACAGCGAGTTGAATAAACACAAGGGAAGGCATGACGCTGTGGTCACATGCGCTCGACACACAGGCACTCGGCACACAGACACGCACACACCAGGGCACACCAGGGCAGAACCAAAATGTGCTGTGCTGTTTTCACGTTGGTCTGCGCTGTGCACATTTTATTTCCCTTCTTTGCAACCGCAAGACGAGCATCAGCATGGCAGTCAGTGTGGGGCACGCCGGCGTCCTCGTGGTGGTTCAAGAACGGCGTCACGTTCAGCGTGGATTCACTCTGGGCTGAGCCAGGAGGGCCGAGATAGGGGAGGCAGGGAGGGGGGGGGGGGGGGGAGGCGAATGACCCCGGGTTTAGCCTCCTAAGGGGTCCCGAAGTTGCTAAAATTAAAGCCACTCCACACAAAGGCTGAGAACCAGAAGTGACGTGGCCTCCTACCCTCCTTCGCTCTTTCCTCCTCCATGATTAAACACAGCGGCCCAAGTAAACAATGGGAAGCCAGGATGCGCCTGGGAAAAGCAGCTTCCTCTGGCTTCTTTAAACTCCCCATATACCCTCTCCTCGCTTTCTGGGGCTTCCCCCCTCCCCCACCCCCCACCCCCCCCCACAGGACTTGAACGGGGGAAAAGGCCAGGAGGGGGGGAAAAAAGAGACAATAGCAGAAATATGTTTTTAAGCAAAAAATGTGTAGCTGGCTGTTTCCATGAGCCGCTCACAGGATGCGGAGCGCTCTCCTTTGAGATATGTGACAATAACTTATCATGGAGGTCAGGAGCTAAGCTTTACTCAATATGTGCTTGTGTGTGTGTGTGTATCAACATGGCAAACCGTTCTAGTAAACAGATCAAACGTTCCCAAACAATCAGCCTCATATCACAGCGTTAATAATGGTAGTGTCATCACAAAATGAGGTATTTCATGTTGCGTATTTATTTTGTGTGCATTGCCATGGTTATGTGTTCATGTTTGTGCAAAATTGGAAAGCAGAACGTTTGAGCGGTGGGCTCTTAGCTTTGGCTCGTGTCATGTGTCGCCACGCCGTATCAGACAGCACAGTGTGTTAATGTTACACGTGTTGATGCTTGTTCACCGTGGTGATGATGATGTCATGTGATGTGTCTGGTTGTCGTGGCAGCTCCTGACCTCCCAGTGGCCGTTCGCCAGCACCACGTTCGGCCTGGTCCTGTGCAAGCTGGTGCCCTTCCTGCAGAAGGCGTCGGTGGGCATCACCGTGCTCAACCTCTGTGCCCTGAGTGTGGACAGGTGGGTTCCCAGACACGCCATGTGCACGCACACAAACACACACACATGCACACACACACACACACACACACACACACACACACGCACAGACACACACACACACGCACCGCGCGCACACACACACACACAGACACACACACACACGCACGCGCGCACACACACACACACACACACACACACACACACACACACATACACACACACACAGACACACACACACGCGCACACACACACGCGCACGTATTGATGGAAACGTTGACTGATCGAAGGACGGTTGCCGATATTAATATTGATCTCGGGGAACTTGATGGCCTATGGAAAACCTGCTTGTGTTGCACTCTGCAACGGAAGCCCGCGTCAAATGAAGCCGTTTCTGTCTCTGCTGCCCTGTGTGCACTTCATTTAAATGGAGTCTGAAGATGACTGCGTTGTAATACCAGCATCAACATTTGTGTTTAGAATTCAAGGAAAAATGTTCCCCTAGGATACATTAAAGCGAATATAAATTGATGTTTGCTGATTTCATTATATTATATAGTCATTATTTTTGCATGCCAAATGCTTTATACGCTTATATGCTTAGGCTTATAATAGCTTATAATAAGCTCATAATAAGATGCCTTTTTAATAATAATAAGTTAATCAAGTTAACTTGACATGGTATTCAACAACATGCATGCTCAGTTTGTTGTCAGGAAACGTGTGCCTCACTGCAGTTGTGTTATCAAAGTACTTTGGTCTATTGTGTATTGTATCTATCTTTCAATATTTGCGGGAAGACAAAAAGGTGGATACATTACTACCCGGTAAAATATAAATGGCCTCACGTTGTTTGACAGAGAGATTCAAATGTGTCATGAAAAATATATATCGTTTTTGCCATAAAATGTTGATGGAGGATTTTACTAAAACATTTTCGACAAGTGGCATCCATTAATGAAACAAACAAGCAAACAAGGGGCCAACAAACTAGACTCCCTGCCAATATGGGACATTTTTTGGAGGCATCGCAAAATATAAATATTAGATATTATAAAAAATAAACAATTGATCATCTCCACTCATTAAATCTTGAACATACCCATCATACGCCTCATACTCTCTGCATGTGCCACGCATTTGCCTTTGGTAAAACGCCACACACACACGCTAGAGGATGGTTCGGACAAATATTTAGAAATTATGCTCGGGTTCGGGTCGGGTTCAGTCACATCTGCGCGATTTGAAATATTTAACCCACGCGCGTTAACCCACGCATGTTGCGCTCATCTGTTTGTTGACATTTCCAAATGCCTTTCAGTTGCTTAATAAAGGCGGGCTTTCATAAACACAGACATAAATGTGTCATTAGTATGAAGAAAATAGACTTTAACTGTGACGGGTTTGGACATAAAAAGCTTGACGCCTGTCAGGCTCGGGTCGGGTTCGGTTACTCCTCTGTTGGACGTGGGCCGGGCTCCGACAGAAAATTCTGGCCCGATTCGCTGTCTTAATACACACACCCTCTGTTGGCTTCTCAGCACTCGATACAGTGAGAGAAGCAAAATGCACTGAATTAAAACAACGTGTGTACACTTCATCATGGAACACCGTGGACCTCCCTCACCACTGATGTCCAGGGGATTGCGTCTTTGACTAACGGTCGGAAGGTTCCGGATCCTCACGTCCGCTTCCTTAAAGGTTTAGCTCAGGTCATAACATCGTTAATTCCAGATATACACACTTTAATGGATTCATGTTTGACATTATCTGGAAGGTGTATTAAGTTGAGTTGTGGGCTCTGGCACCTGGGACTTTTATATCAGCGCGCTAATGCTAACCAGCGCTGGGAAACGTACCGAGGGACCGCTGAACCGATCAACATAAAGTGGTCTCCCTGCTGTTGTCCAACGCTGGGAAGGAAATCCTTAATTAACCCCTGAAGCAAGAAAAAGCACCAACCTCTCTACTTGCTTGGTAATCTAAAAATTCCCTTCTAGACTCTATGGATGAAATGATTTGCGACTATGTGAACCTTTAACTTGATTAATTAGTTTAGTCTGGAATTGGGGTAGGACTATATAATCTTGTTGCTTCTTCCAACTCCTTTTCGGACATGAAATGTTATTTGAGAGTTGGTTATTTGTGTTGTTTTTTTTTACTTACATACTCTTTTCGAACATATGTTCGAAATAGGGTTCATTCAATTCAACTCAATTCATTTCAATTTGCTACCTGACCAAAGGGTAACGTCTTCCGTCTCGCCCCTCTGCCCCTCCAGGTACAGAGCGGTGGCGTCCTGGAGCAGGGTGCAGGGAGTGGGCATTCCTCTGCTCACAGCCATCGAGATCATCTCCATATGGGTGCTCTCGATGGTCCTGGCCGTGCCAGAGGCCATGGGCTTTGACATCATCACCACGGATTACCGCAACATCACCATAAAGACCTGCATGCTCAACCCCACCACTGACTTCTTACGGGTACAAGGATTGTGCTTCCTCAACTTTTATTTTCGACACTAAAATCGTGCGTTTGTTTTCATTTTTTTTCCTCAGGCACTAGATGTGTTGTAGTACGAACCGCATGCCCGAGATACCCCGACTAAAAAAAAAGCAACAACAACTTAGAAATAGTTCAAGTGCTGGACTTTTTTCGAGGCTTGAGGAAATGCTCTGCAATTTGATCACAGAGAAGATAGATTGCAGAGTTTAACTCACATGTGCATGTTATTAAATCTCGCAATCAGCCCGGCAGAGTAGTAACATTGGGTGTTTTTTGTTACTACCATTGTAGTCAACAATGAGCAACCTAAAGCCATGAACCAACGAAAACCCCTGGGCTGTTTCAGGATGTGGTGAGCCTACATCAGACGCCCCCCACATCTCCGTCTGGAGGAGAAGAAAAAAGGTCAACCGAAATTTAGCGATCAGACCTCATTTTCCCCTCTCCCTCTCCCAGGGAACATAATTGATTGCAGGCCACAAGTGCAATTACTTAGCTTTGCCATACGAATGCCTCTGGCTTAGCCACATGTCGGCTCCACATGCGAGGAGCGCAGGCAGTGAGGAGAGGCTTGTGTTGAAGCACCACCATGGAGGTTGGGGAACGTTCCCTCCTCGGGGCTGATATGGCCCGGTTGGAACACATGTAGCCTTGGTTTCTGTCTGGGGACACGCAGAACAGATGGTCCCGTTTCACAAGGAAGACTTCTTCCAAGATCAAACCCGGCTAATATTTCAGTGATTATAACCCGGCAGTGTGTTTGATTACATTTGCAGAAAATGTTTTAACGATCGAACATCAAAATGACGCGTGGCGATACTTAGTGCATTTATCACGCGATGGCGCCGTGTGTATCCGCGTGTGCTGACCTGACAAACAGAACCCGTCCGTTTGCCCATGTGAGCCCGGTTGAAACCGAGCCGAGTTAAGGGTCAAGGGTCAGGGGTCATCCTTAAGTCCACATGAAGGTCAGCCCTTTTACTGGCTTGATCTCTGATCTGGTCGGCCGGAACATTCCCCTCCCGTTCCTTGCCACCCCCCCTCCCCCCCGCCGTTTGCATTCGTTTGCGTCGCAGCGAGGGTGCGGGAGAAAACAGCTGAAACTGTGGCATTTTGGGTTGCAGTACTACAAAGACGTGAAGGACTGGTGGATGTTCGGCTTCTACTTCTGCGTGCCGCTGACGTGCACGGCCATCTTCTACACGCTGATGACCTGCGAGATGCTGAACTACCGCGGGAGCCTCCGCATCGCCCTGAACGAGCACCTGAAGCAGGTGAGCTGTCATCCGCGTGGCTCAGACACACCAGGCAAACACTGCAGAACAGCCTGGGAACCGAAGATGATGTCATTTGGACTCTTTTGCATGAGGATGAACAAACCGTGCGTTGTATTGTGTTTGGTTGTTACGAATGTGATATGGAAAAAAAGAGGGTTTCATTTTAGAAGTTTGAGAAGTTTATTTTACTGCAGTCTATTTTATTTTACTGCAATTGTGATTATGTTTCTAAGGAAAAAGATTATTAATCACAACAAGCTTTTCTTGGCTGAATGAAGCCCAACTGTTAGAGCATGGCACTAATCCTACCGGGGGGTTAGGGGTTCGAGTCCCACCGGGGCCGAGCCATGCTCACAGTGTATGCACTCTGATGCATGCTATTGCTGTCGGGGTCTTTGGGTAAAATCCTCCACCTTGTGTCATTTATTGTTGTTGTTGCACAAAATGTCGTCATATTTTTTTAATGTTGTGTGTTTGGTGTGCATGTGTGTGTGTGTGTGTGTGTGCATATGTATGTGTTTGGTGTGTGTTTGTGTTTGTATGTGTGTGTATGTGTTTGGTGTTTGTGTGTGTATCTGGTGTTTATGTGTGTGTGTGTGCGTGTGCGTGTGTGTGTGTGTGTGCGTGTGAGCGTGTGTGTGTATCTGGTGTTTATGTGT
>JAXIVH010000001.1:7826303-7866303 GCA_036785325.1 Urophycis tenuis | reverse complement strand
GCAATTTCTTCCAGGTCGGGATTCATAACAAGGCATGGTTCATTGCGGGAATATTTGTCTTCATGACTATACCCATATCCTTATGGGGTATCCTTCAGCATTTAGTACACTACACTCAGCCTGAACTCCAGAAACCCATTATAAGGTAAGAGTGGCTTCTTGGCAGACATTGTACCACTTTTAATGAGTTGTCATTTCTACATTTGTGTTTTTAACTGCTTATTGCAGAATACTGTGGATGGTCCCAATCTACAGCTTGGACAGTGTAAGTTATCTAGCAGCAGCAGTCACATGTTTCTCACTGTTCTCAGAATACTCTCTCACTCTCATTGTTGTATTCACTGGCCTTGTGATTCCACAGTGGATTGCCTTGAAGTACCCTAGTATAGCGATTTACGTGGACACATGCAGGGAGTGCTACGAGGCCTTTGTGATCTACAACTTCATGATCTTCCTGCTCAACTACCTGGGTAACCAGTACCCCAACCTGGCTCTGATGCTGGAGGTCCAGGAGCAGCAAAGACACCTGCCCCCTCTCTGCTGCTGCCCCCCCTGGCCAATGGGAGAGTGAGTTGGCTTTATTGGCCCATGTTTTATTTTCAGTGAATGGATGATCAGAAGTTCATAGCAGTGCGAGAATCCATTTTGCCAGGCTTCATTCCATGTGTTTGTTGGTAAACCACAGTGGCTCATCGTATGAGGAACTACGTGACCTACATGATATCTGAAACCATTTAGGGCATCAGGTTATGAGGAAATGGGTCCCACACATGAAAACCACGAGACCACACAATATATGGGGGGGGGTACAGGGTTAGCACCCTAATGTCCAAGCAATTTGAGTCAATTCAACAATTAAAATTTTAGGGTGCAGCTCAATACTACTTTTTTGTTTAAGGGGGAACCATGCTCTACCTGCTCCTGAATGGCATGTGACTGAATTTCAACTCAACTCAACTCAACTTCACTTTATTGTCGTTGCACAAGAAACACAGAGTGATTTTTGGCAGCGAAATGTCGTTGCTATGGTTTCCGGCAGACACAGAGAATGAGCAGGTGTATTTATGTATAAAATAAAAAATGTAAAAAAAATGTACAGAAATATAAATATAAAACTATGATAATGTAAATATATAAATAGAGTGCAAATGAACTGGATATAAGTTACGGTAGATACAGTATATATACAGACAGTAAATTTACTGTATTAGAATTTACTGTAAGAGGAACAGACAAAGCAGAAACTAAGGGGTTATCTACACATGTATTCTGCAATTTTGATTTACATGATGAATTATTCAATCGAAAGCATGGTCATATTTGCTTTACCCATACACACATGTTTGTATGAGTATGGCAAAGCCACATACTTAAGCTCTTTTTGGTTTCTCCATGGGCATTCCCTGGGTCAGCCAACCTCACTCACCACTCTGCACGCCTGTCTGTAGCCGATTAGCATGAGATGAGTTCACAAGGGCAGCACTGTTCCCTCACATCAAGGGAGGGAATGCAGTCGGCTCAGGATAAGGGTTGCTGCCTCATGGCCTCATTCGACCTGGTGTAACACTTCACACTGTGCATTTTATTCGTAATCCGCTGATGATTTGCATTGCAGGGTGTTGCTCCTTCGATGCAAGCTGGGGGTGTTGCAGTACACGGTGGTGAGGCCGGTCACCACGGTGATCGCTCTGTAAGTGTTCACCCTCTCCTCAGTGTCGATTCAGCCGAGGACGTCCCGCGACATTGAATCAGTATTAACGACGGCGCTGCGTCAGCTTCTGCCGGGATCCATAACTGCTGTTCTGGTGTGTCTCCTCCCTGACCTTCAAGGATCTGCCAGCTGTGCGGAGTTTATGACGAAGGCAATTTCAGCTCCGGCAACGCATGGACCTACCTTGTCATCTTCAACAATATGTCCCAGCTGGTAATTGGACTTGCGCACTTTGTAACGGGATCGATCGGGATCCACTAAGGCACCAGTAGAACCTTAACGTTGTACAATTTCTCTCTCTCTCTAATTGCTCTCAATCTGTCTCAACTCTAGTTTGCCATGTACTGTCTGGTGTTGTTCTACAAGGCCTTGAGGGAAGAACTCAGCCCCATCAAACCTGTTGGGAAGTTCCTGTGTGTCAAATTGGTTGTGTTTGTCTCCTTCTGGTAAGTCTTTTTATTTATGCATGCATGCATTTGTGTGTGTGTGTGTGTGTGAGACAGCTACATTTTGCAGTTAGTCAGACTATTACCGTCGTCTGTTGATTACCAACTCACTGTGTGAAAACCTTTGTTCCAGGCAAGCTGCGTTTATTGCTCTCCTCGTCAAAGTGGGTGTGATCTCAGAGGACGAGACTTGGGACTGGAAAAGCGTGGAGGCTGTGGCCACTGGCCTACAGGTATTATATTATTGCCGTTTAATTGTTTCAAACTGTGTCTTGCAGCATGGGTTGGGGACCGGAACTGCGCGATGACGCATTGGTTACTGGGCGTGAGGCCAGCTATTTAAAGAATGTTGCTGTGGTGCCCTGGTAGCTCACCGGGTAGAGCGTGTGCCTTTAGGGCTCAGTCCCTGTGACAGCGAACCGGGTTCGATTCCAGCCCGCGGTCATTTGCTGCATGTCTTCCCCTCTCTCTACCATACTTTCTTGTATAATCTCTACTGTGTCTATCAAATAAAAACAAAAGATGAAACATGCCTCAAACATATATATATATATTAAGCAACATTAAACTATTAATGTGCTTCGCATTTGTTGATGTGTTCACCAAATACTCATTGACCAGATAACTGTCAGCAAATCACACAACACATCCCTCACAACCACTGCTGTATGTCTGTATATGAAAGTTCAGTATATATTCCATCTTATTTATGTAGTGGGCTCAGTTGGCCCCAGAGGCAGAGGGTCAGGCTCCACTGGGCCCTGGCTTGAAACGTTTGAGCAAGGCTGTGGTAGAATTCTTTAACAACTCTGTGAATTCAACTACATGGCATTATGAGCAGGTAGGGGTTATGCTTCTTGCTCAAGGACTCATAGGGACATAGAACCGCAGCGACTACATAATTCTGCCCCCCCATTATTTAATAGAAGCATCAACATATCGTGTGTAGCTAGATATTTTTGGCAGGACTTTGAAATCTAGCCACGCAGATGTGCAATGTTTGATCATTTGATTACACCTATATTTCCAATTAATCAATATTGTTCAATTGATATTGATATTGTTACCCGTAAAACAACAATTGTCCATTTCCTGGTCAGGATTTCATCATCTGTGTGGAGATGTTCCTGGCCGCCATTGCCCATCACTTCAGCTTCACCTACAAGCCCTACATCCAGGACGCGGAGGAGGTGTCCTGCTTCGACTCCTTCCTGGCCATGTGGGACATCTCCGACGTCAGGGCCGACATCTCCGAACAAGTCCGCAATGTTGGTGAGTGTCTCCCCTGCTGCTGCTGCTGCTGCTGCTGCTGCTGTCGCTGCTGCTGTCGTTGCACATGGGCAGGGCAGGCTGGTGCAGTAGGGTTCCACTCCCAACCTAAAGGTGCTGGGTTTGATCCCCAACATCCAGACTCCCAAAAACTTGCTCCTTGATTAATTAATTAATTTGAGGTCAAAATATATATCTTTTTATATTCTATTACGATGCAAAGTGTCTGCTTACTAGCTGAACCGCAATAAAACCCCTGTGTCCCCCCCCGCCCGACCCAACAGGGAGAACCGTGATGGGCCGGCCCAGGAAGAACTACTTCGGCGAGGGGCAGAGCGACGGCGAGCGCTCCGGCCTGCTGGCGGGCGGCTCGCCGGACGCAGGCATCTTTGAGTCGGCGTCCAACCCGGTGTCGCCCAAGGGCCGGTACCAGGGCCTGGGCAGCACCGCCACGCCCCACTCCCTGTCGGCGCCGGCCGGGTTCCACGCGGCGCCGTGGGAGGAGGACGGCTACGACGCGGCGCGGCGGGGCGACTCGCCGGCCGAGGAGGTGGCCGAGGAGGTGCCCACGGGGTCGGCGGAGCCCACCGTGGCCGACCTGGTGGTCATCACGTAGCCGGGGCGCCCCGGGGCTCTGCGCCGGCCGCTCTGACTGACTATCTGTCAGGGATTCAATCAAGGATGCGATCGAAGGCGGCGTCGGACCCGCGCCCTGGTTTCGTTGTTTCCCCCCCCACCCACCCACCCACCCACCCACCCACCCACCCACCCACACACACACACACACACACACACACACACACACACACACACACACACACACACACACACACACACACACACACACACACACACACACACACACACACACACACACACACACACACACACACACACACACACACGCGTTTACTGACTCCGCCTCCACGACCAAAACCAAAGTACCAACTGTTTTTAAGATGTTTGCCCGCAAATACAGTCGTCAACTGAGGGACCCCCTCTTCCAATGGGCCTCATCTAAACTGGGATTATAGTTACTGTTGGATTAAGAGTTGTGGCTTTGCATAATTCAATGCTTTTTTTTTTTTTCATCAAATGACTAACTTTTAGTTTTTATTCCAGAAGGTTTAAGTGTGATACACTTGAGACCGTTTAAATATAATAATACGGTACATTTGAGAGGATTGAGTCTCTCGGATTTAAGGACCTGTTTCTTGGCCAAAGCCAAGCCTCTCCTCTCCTCCAGGGCGGCCCCATGCTGACTATTAAAGCATCTTTTCTGTTGGTGTCGGGCAGCACAGCAGTTTATTTGACCCTGGGAATACACAACACCATTGTTTTCCCCGCACAAAGAGCCTGGTCAAATATTCTGCTTTCAAAACTTGATATAATTTGACAATATATTAAATATATTAGAAGCACATGGCTTTTTGAAGGTTTTGGGATTACCAAGAATATACAATCCTTCAATTATATAAAGCTAGTGTAGTGTATGTTGATAAGTTCCTTTTTTTTTTTTTTTTTTTTAAACGGGCTATCATTAGCAAACGTCATCATTAGCATTTATGAAAATTGTTACTTACTTTATTTTTTATTTTGACCCAAATAGTAGCACATTTTGGGTAGATTTTGAAGTGTGCCCATAGATATCAAGGTCCCCAATTAACCTGATTTACTTAATGTTCCTAGAAAACCCACACGCTGACTCTCCCTCGCACTCGTTTTAACCTGCACAGCTCCTAATCGGCTACGGAATGAAATGACTCTGTGCTCATCATGCCTTACTGCTCATGTCTGCTGTGGAACTGCTCAGACCACCATGTCATTGTAATTACCACACTGTATCATGATCACTGTAAAACAGGAACTGTTGTTAAGACGCTTATTCCATCCATGGCACCATCTACGCTGGACTAAGAATGCATTTGATTTTATACATAATACAGTTGAAATGCTGTGTACAGTGCAGCATTTACATTTTTTTTGGTGAAAAGTTCGTCCAATTTCCCGGTACTTACGGTCATAGGAATATAACTTATTTGTGCTGGTCAATGAAATCAGTAAATGCACATTGTCAGAAATGTTTTGTTTTGTTAATCAAATGGTCCATGTTTAAAGTTATTGGACCGCAGCACAATCAGCTGTTTATCAAGTTAATGGTGTGTTGCATTGCCTTATCTGACCTCTTGAATGGTTTTAACTGTTCTGTTCAAAGTTCAATTAAAATGTCTTGGACATTGTTTCATGTTCACAAGTATGGCGATTCTATTGGCATGTCTTATTGAAAGGGTCACACATTCGTGTTCAGAGTATCTTTTAATATGCGTTTAAAAGTCCACTGGAAAAAACTCATCTGGCACAGAAACATTTCCACATGGGTCGGTTCTGGGAGGTAAGACGTCTCTGCTGGAGCTGTGTTATGCTTGGCACCGGGCAAAAAACCCTACTAGGACAAAAAACTAATGACATAATGCCTTTTCTATTACAAATAGAATTACATTCTGCTTTCGGTGAGCCGGCGTTCAAAATGGGGGACGATTGCTCGATCCCTCGCCTTGGAGCATGGATGGATTCTCTTTGTATGGGTGTATTTACCACGGGATTTAAAGGGTGTTGTTGGGAGACGGTTCCAAACGAAGGGCGCCGAGGTTTGACACAAGGTCGGGAACCCGTGATGAATACCGTCCTCGCTGAAGTGAGATGGCCTCTAACGGACAAGTACACCGAGGGCAGCAAACGCCTTGGAAAAACTCTTCACTTTAATAAAAAAAAAGAAAAGAAAAAAAAAGTATAACAATACATAGAAACAATACTGACCGACGAGTCTACACGACGGCGTTCCGTGACGCGGCGCCTAACTGGTTGTCATGGCAACGGCGGCGGCAGCTGCCTCCTCCTCCGCGGCGGCGGCGTCCCCGGCGTCGTCTATCCGCGCCGACATGGAGATGCTGCTCTTGTGGAGCTGCACGGCCAGGCGCACCCAGTCGCCGGCGCGCACCTCCAGGGCGGGCTGCAGCACCACGGCCGCCTGCTTCCAGTGGGAGTCCTGGCTCAGCGTGCTGACGCTCACCTCCCCGTCCAGGTGGATCTGGTACCAGAAGGGCACGGCGGTCACCCTGCCCGACGACGTGGCCCTCACCTGGGGGGGAGAGAGGCGAAGTGTGGGGGGGGGGGGCGACACGGAGCCGTTAGCAAGAAGAGGTAGAGCGCACGCTAACTCGCTCCGACGGGCTGGCGGGCGGGCGGCGGTGTTGGAAGCAGCGGCCGACATGTCTGCGTCATCTCATTTTTGGAAGAAACATCGCAAAACGCCAATAGCAACACGAGGACGCACCTCTGTAGATGATTAGAAAAGAGACGAGATGAATTCCATCTGCAAAAACCTTTCATTAAAGCCTACATTGTACTGTGTAATGAGTTTTCCGATTAAAAGCATGCCAATTCAAATAGTCTCCCCCCCACCAGTAAGTTGGAACAACACAAAGGCAATATAAGGGCAGGCTCTAGCGTACCTTGACCTCTCTGTTTGTGTAGTTGGCGCTGGATTTCATGAGGTCCAGGACAAACAGCTCCACGGACTCGCTGAGATGTCTGCAGTCCAGGGTGGAGAAGTCGAGAAACACGTGGACTGGTACCTGGAGGGAAACAAACGCGTACATCGTCGCTAGGCAACATTGTGAAGTTGAAATCCGTTGAACCAGCAAAAGGCACTGGAGTAAATATGATAAATGGTTTTGGACGAGGGTGAAATCCAAATGATTACAAATAGCTTTCATTACATTTTGTTGAAAAATCGCAAAGCTTCGATTTTCCTGATTAATGTTAGTTGACAGTACCTTTATTTTCTTCTGTCATTTTAAAGTGATGATCTCTAGTAGAAGTAAAAAGTGGATGTTAACCCACTCTCACCACTCCAAGAAGTCAGTCTCTAGTCTAAATCCACTAGGGGGCTTGCTGTAGGCATCGCAGAGAGAACCACATTGCCACCGTTGGCAGCAGAGAGAACAAAGACTTTCTTGTCACAGTTGTGAAGATCTCTGAGTGGCCCTGTTTGATGTGCTTGAGTTAATGTGTGCTGATAGATTCAGGTAGACGATTCCTGAAGCCTGGGTGGCTTCAAAGAAGACATCTGGTGAAGTACCTACTGTTCTGTGAGGTATATGCAGGAAATTAAGGCCAAATATGCAATATGTATATACTGTATACTTCTTATATACAAAATATATACTGATGGTAGCTTAAATTGACTTAAATTGATAATCCTAAATTGTACTATTGTGGTATTCTATAAAAAAAAACTGACAATTATCAATGATATATTTGTCTTTCATAATGCTTCAACAAATAATTTCCCTTAAAATCTTATAAAACAGACGCAAATTTCTGGTCACAGTTAAGTTTCTCCTTCTAAATTAAGTTCTAACTTTTCATTTTGGTTTCTGTTACATTACACTTCCACGGAAAAACAACATTAGAATCCCAGGGCTCCTCAGTGTGTGTGAATGATGCAAGTGTACAAACACAACATCTGAGGAACGCAACAGTGTTGAGGATAGCATCAGGAACATGAGACGGAATACAAGACGAAAGAGGCCGTCCGGACGAGCTCGACAGAGAGTTCACAACTCGCGTGGAGTAGTAGACGGATTCTGGAGATGATTACGACAATTTCACTGAGCTTTGGAAGAACTACAGGCCTACGTAGATGACCCCAGCAAAGCTACACAAGTACTGGCTCCTTGATGATTTCATTTCTTAAAAGGCCTTCACAGCATTGGTGGGTCACACAGGGAGTTGAGGGGAAATGTGTGGCGGCGGTGGGCATGAACAGACACAGAAGTTGAGCGAATGGTTTGTGTGTGTGTGTGTGTGTGTGTGTGTGCGTCTGCGCGTATTGGCTTGGAGACACTCACGGTGAACTGGTTGATGAAGGGGGCGATGTTAAAGCCCAGCGTGGGCTCCTGTCCCTGGACGGCGCTCTCCAGAAGCAGCGTGTCCGACTCCACCAGCATGCCGTACAGCACGATCCTCTCGGGGAACACGCGGCCCCCTTCCTCCAGCAGGCAACTGGGTGCACATCACACAGACCACAGGGTTCTCCACCATGCCCACTCAAGTCATACCACACTCCTCACAATGAACATGAGCAATCCTTGGTGGTTCCGTCTTCATGAAAGAATATTGGCTTGAACATTTTAAAGAACATTTGTGTCGGGTCATGGAATCCAAGGACGCAAGTCGCGAACACAACAGTCGCGTTATTCGCGCATTTTTTTCAAAATGAGTGATTTTCGTTTTTTTTTGCAGAATCTGTTAGTTTAGTTCACAGAGAAGCCTCTCCATGTTTCAGATAACAGTATTGGTTATCTAAATGAGATGCAAATGACCACCATAGTGCTCTCCAGCCAGGAGAGAGAGGTGACAACTGCAAATCTTTCGGAGGCTTTTTCTCAGTTTTAGCTTTTGTGAGGTGCCTACTTTCAAATGGCCACAGCTTCTCCAAATATCATCAGATTTCCATGTGTTACACATCGATGGAAAGCTTTAGAAGCAACACTTTCAGAAACTGTCCCTACTGTCCATGACCTGACACATTTTTTTTCAAGGCTCCTTTCAGGTGAGACAACAACGGTGCTTCATCAAATCCCCCGGACGGGGGACGCCCCGGCGCCGACACTCGAACCCTCACCTGGCCAGCGACGCCTTCTCCATCAGCCTCTGGCGGATGAGGCCGCACGTCTCCACGCAGTCCAGGACGATGGCGCTCCACAGCTTCTCCCGGGAGGGCCTCTTCAGCACCGCCTGGTCGTCCTCCGCCTGGTTCAGCCAGAACTCCAGCCTCCGCTCGGGGACGCCGTTGGCCGCCGCCAGCCTCCGCAGGACGCCCTGCTGCCGGCTCTTCTCCACCGAGCTGTAGGCCTTCACGTGGCCGTGGCGCGCCGCCATCAGCGGCAGCAGCGAGAAGCCCTCCGACACGTCCAGGACGTAGAGGAGGTCCTCCGCGGGGTCGGCCGGGGTGGCGGCGGCGGAGGACGACGCGTTGTCCCGCGCCAGCGCCAGGCCCGTCAGCAGCGTGTCCAGCGCACGGTTGAAGCTCTGGTGGTAGTGTCTGTTGTTGAGCAGGGCCATCTCCGAGCACTCCAGCACGCACACGTCCCGGGACAGGCTCTGGTGAGTCTGGAGGCCGGCCAGGGCGCTGCAGAGCTCCGCCTCCGGGGTCGGCGCGGGGGCGGGGGCGGGGGGCGGCGTGGGGTTGGGGGCGGGGCCAGGCGGCTGGGCGCCCGCGCGGTGGTGCGGGTCCAGGCGCACCTCGTGGCCGTCACGCACCACGGCGACGCTGCAGAGCCTCAGGTAGGCGTCTCGACAGGAGACCTCCACCACCAGCTGGTCGCCGGGCCTCAGAACAATGCCTGTCCACGGTACAACACGGTACAACACACAGTGTCGGTTGGAGGACAAGACAGTGGTCAGTGATAATGAAAATAAAAAAAAACCTTTTAAATAACTTGACTACAAAAAAACGACATGAGCAGCAGCAATATAAAAGAATGTAACCATGATAGACTTTTCGAGGTAGGCGTTATTGACAAACACGTTTTCAAGTGAATACTGTAATTTGTATGTTTTCGATGAAAACATGTTTGTTAGTATTACATGCGTGACAGAATCACACACAGGATAGTGCAGTTACTTGGGGTTGCATCCCTAACATCCTCAGTCTCCCTGCAGGCATCCTCGAGTAAAACGCCCAGACCCCTACCTGCTCCTTTTACGGGCATGCATGTGAATCACTTGAAACGTATCACAGTAGGTCACCTTGGAGGTCACCAGAAGCAGCTGCTAACTCAATAGACAGTAGCAGAGGAAAAAGAGGAGAGACGAAGAGAGAAAATCCCCCTAAAAAAGATTTGGGAGCACTTGAAGTAGGGGGGGGGGGGCTGAGGGAGAGGAGGAGGAGGGAGTTATGGGGGTGGGGCTGTGAAGGGGGGAAGGGGGGGGGACGGGGGGGATTCCTCCAGGAATAACATCTGTTCGCGTCTTGATGCCGGCGTGTCGCCTGTCAGGGGTGTTCAGGGAAAATGCATATTTATTGCCTATAAGAATTTCATGAACACTAAAGAGTGTCACAGGCGATCGCGGCGCACACGGCGGCCCAGGAAACGGATGTCGCTGATCGGCGGGAGAAGGCGGCGGCGGCGGCTCCCCAGACGCTGCCCCGGCCAATTAGTGGCGTTGTGACACGCGGTGGGTGACGCGGCGCGGAGGGGGGGGGGGGGGGGTGGCCCTGACTGGGGGAAGCGGCGCCCGCTCCGCCAACACCGCGGGCTTTGGGACGCCACGGCGCCACCCGGTGAGATGACCTGATTGCTAAATCATGTGTCTGTCTGTCTGTCTGTCTGCCTGCCTGTCTGTCTGTCTGCCACCACAGCTAAAACCGAGCAGAACAACTGCGACTCCGTTTCCGTTGTCAACGGCCGCAATTGCAAATGTGGTTTGTAGGTTAGAATAAAACATAAAATTATACTTTTTTTTGTTGAAATTATGGAGCTTTTTTGTTTTTATGTTTAATTTAGTTATTAAAATTACATAATAAATAAATAACATACTTCCCCAATTTCCAGTCTGGGATCAATAAAGTAAATCTTGGGCTTGATATGGCTTATATTATATTAATTTTATTGGAATTCTTGGGAAGAAAAAACCCTGTTGTGAGTGAGTTTTCTCTGTTGTATTTTTCAAAATATACTTGCATTATCTTTATAAAAACCACCAATATAAAGCTGTCCATCAGTAATTAACTAAATAAACAGGTAATTGTGTTTTTATAGTGGTGGCATTCATGTACTCTGGCTGACAGACGAGCGATTTCAGTATATATACTGCCATCATCTGACAAGTTTTGGAAATACATGAAACATTTGCTTGAAGATAAAACACGAAGAGTATCGAAGAAGAGTAGCCTGCCCTAACACACTACCTTTGTAGCAAGACGTCAATATGCCAATGGAAATAATAACTATAATAATAAAATCTAATACAAAATAAATAACAAAAGTGAGCACCAACCTACAGCCAAAGAAAGAGTGAAGGACATTCCAGAATGTGTTTCTGTGCCTGCAGTCGTACAAACATTCATGATAGTCTAGTGGTCGGGGTCATTTTGACTCCCGGCAGAGAGGTTCCGGGTTCAAACCCCAAATGTCCACCGTCCGCAATATCCATAGGCATCCTTGAGCAAGACGCCCAACCCCCGAGCTGCTACTCAATCGCCTTCTGCTACACTGCAGTATCACCACCGTATCACACACATCATCGAGTCGTCCTTACAGTCGGGGTTCTGGATGGGGTAGATGGCCTGCTCCCAGCAGGTGTCCTCCTCCGGCCCGGTGGACAGGCTGCTCTCCTGGTCCAGGTGGAGCTGGAACCACACGGCCAGGGCGTCCAGGTTCCCCTCCTGGGTGACGGGCAGGTGCAGACGCTGCATCTCCCTGGAGCTCAGCCCCTCCAGCTCCTGGGGGTCGTGGGAGGGCCATTATTAGCAATGAAAGGCACCCGCTACGTATGGTGCTGAATGTGCAGGTGAGCTATATCGTGACGAGTGACCCTCAAGGCCAATTTACACCGGATCCGTTTTAGAAGCGTTTTCTAGTCGGCCGTCTGCCGCTGGCGATAGAATTCCATTCAAACCAGTGCACTCATTTACACCGGCAGCGTTTTACGCCCGTCTCACGGCCGACCAAAGCTTAACTTTACGCTGCACTTCTATTTTTAAGCGTTTCTGAAGCGTCTCGTTGGACGTGTACGCCTATTATCTTATTAAATATAGCCAAACAAACGGCGGCGGTGTGAATTGATACGCCAACGTTAAGCTCACGTTACACTCACGTTACGCTTTCGCCTGCGGTGTAAATTAGGCTTCAGGCCTCAGCAGAACAAATACTTAAAAAGTAGCTTTGATTTATAAAATAGTTGCATTACAATATTCAAAATATGTCACAAATGTGCTGTGTATGACAACATAAAACGGCCGTGATATGTCAAGAGATTCAGTCGAAATTCAGCCGCTCCTCCGACAACAACGCCACAGCCTGTATGTTCCCAGGAAGCAGGTGGGAGTTAGGGATCTCCCTCAAGGACGCCTTCAAGGCTGGCGCTGTGGACCCCGGGCATCGAACGCGGCCGACCTTTCAGCGTGGGGAGTCAAACACCTGAGTCACTACTACTACTATGACTGTATGCTGTAGCCCACCTTGACGTCGTTGAAGTTTATGTCCAGGGCCTTGAAGGGCTCAGTGAGGGCCGTGTAACCCCCAGGGATCCGGCTCAGCCTCTCGGTGGTGTAGGGCTCCATGGAGTCGTCTGCCTCCGCCGTGCAGCTCACCGGGCTGTGGAGCTGGCCCACCGCCCCCAGGGACAGACCCCCGACCTCCGACACACACAGCCTGGTGGGGGAACGGGGAGACTGATGTGATAGCCGGATAACAGGTGGTGGCGCGGCTTCGAAAAAAAAAGGGAACAGGCCGTTTTCTTCCAGGGGAGGGGGTCTGATATGAGGAAAGGGATGGATCGGATGAGTTGATATTGAAATGTCATGAGAAGGTTTTCAATTGAGAAAAAAAACAAAATAAAAATAAAAAAACCTGGACCTGGAGTGGACCACCTGGAGTATTAAGGAAGCAATACTTCTACTACTAGTTTATGTGCCGTTTTACTGTTGACCTTCCATCATCTCAGCAGGCGCTTTCCTCCAAAGCAACAAGCGGGGGTTATATATATCTCGTTCAAGGTTGCCAACAGGAACGCCTACAGACTTTAGGGTTCAGACCCAGAACCTCTCAACTGATAATACCCTCACCGGGAATGCATTGGAGTGCTGTTGAGAGGTCAAACACATGGGGAACACCCCCACCCCCCCGGAGGAATCAGGAGGCCACCATGTGACCTACCGATGGTGGCGGCGGATCTCTACGCTCTGGACCGCCATGCCAAATACCGTGGCGCCAGACGGGATGACCCGGCCCGTCTTCGATGCTTCCAGGGATGCATCATGGGAAATCTGCTTTATATAATGAGACAAATTACAATCAATACCTCTGTATTAATGCAGTATTGTTCTGCTTGTCCTATTATGCATGGCCAATGGGCCATTTGTTTACCCTGTGGCAAAGCACATTTTTATGTCATGTGCTGTTAATGGCGGTGCCAATACTAGGGTTTGGTTTGTCTTTCTGTCAACATTTTAAAAGGTCCTAATTTCTTGCAATGCTGAAACTCAATGGACTGAGAATCCAATAGTATAGATAAGATAAAAGAAATGTGAGGAAGGCATGTGCCAACATGTTTCTTCTCTTAGTATTTATCGTATCTTATCTACAGTGAAAGAAATCGGTGTAACAACAATCATATAAGCCAGGAAACACTAACAATAACAGGGCCTAGAGAGGCACTATCACTACTGAACCATTTGTTTCATTCTCCACTTTGGCATCAAAATGAAACCGAAACAGATGAGGGCAGTTTCAAATTCAAATAAACTCCCTACAGCAATCCTAACGGTTAGATCTTGTATAACTTTTATTAAGCACTTATTATTTTCTGAAATACTGTTAACTAGATGGGAAAAACCTGTCAGGAATGTTATCATTATAACAACTATATTAACAACAATATAAACAACAATGCGGTTGATAGTGCATAAGAAATATGGTTATTCAGCCACACAGCTCCAGTTATGATTACATGCTTAAATGTCAAACTACCTGTGGTGGCAGAAGCAGGTGGTGCCAGGCGTGGATGAGACTCTCTATGATGCCTTCTCCAAATAACCCTGCATCCACCGTCTCCGTCACGACTAGGGACACCCTGTCGGGAGAGCACACACCAATTCATGTCAGTAAGAATATGGAGAAATACAGGAGGAGGGACGGGGATTATCAGTTTATTATTGGCTTGACATTTTATGCTCTACAACTACTTGTTATATCTCCAGGGATCATTCTCTTTAAAGAAATATATAGAACAAAAATATAACACTATAGACGTGAATGCTTAACATCACAACTGTGCTGTGGTTACCTGTGCGGGATGTCTTTGGGCACCTCCATGTCCAGAGACTTCTTATGAAGGATGTTGATGCCTCCTTTCATCCCATTGGCCGTCACCACCTCACAGGCCAGCTCATACATGGTCTTGGACAGTTCACAGGCAAATACCTCCGCAGCTCCCGCCTTCTTCGCACACATACTGAATGCAATGCAAACAGGAAATACGCGTGAATGGGGAGACCAGGGTAAAAGGTAATGGGCATACGTGTGTATGTAGTATGACATGAAATATGATGTGCCACACAAATATTAATTATAAAAGGGGAGTTGGAGGCTGAGCTTGAGGATGCATGCAGGTAGATTGCAGACATTGGGGTAAAACCCAGGACCTTTCAGCAGAGAGTCAAACACCCTAACCATTTTCCATATGTATCTGGTACACAAAATAAATACATTTAAACTACACTGTACTTTAACCCATCACACAGACATAAGACATTAACACAGTGAAACACACCAATGCAAACATAAACACAATAATGGACCACTGTAATAGATGAACCAGGCGTCACACAAGTTATTATGAAGATGTCTCACCCCAGGATCCCAGTGCCAGTACCTATATCTAGTACAGTGTTGCAGCCCCTCTCCACCGCCTTCTGAATGGCTTGCTGATACTTCTGGTTCCTCCCGCGGTCGTTGAGCATCAGGAAGTGCCAGCGCTCCACTAGCCAGTTGGCCACGCGGTAGAAGTTCTCCCTCGCCTCGGGATAGTCAGGCTTCAGCTTGAGGGCCTTGTGGAAATGACCAGCAGCCTCATCCCGGAAACCCATTCTAAAACAAAAAAGGGAGACCAATTTTTATTTGTAAAAACTTTTCTTTTTTTTAACAACCTCATGTTAAATACAATGTTAATACAAAAAATAACAACTATTTAGTCATTCAACCTAACCTTTTCCCAAAGCTACTACTTTGACAGTCATGCTAATCACAACTGTCCTGCCAAAGTTTCAGACACATTTTTTGATATATTAATTTATCAAATGTGCTACATGAACGTAAAACAAAAACATACCTGAAGAGGTGTTCACCCATGCTGTTCAAGATGACCTCATCGGCAGGAAATAGCTCCAGAGCTTGTTCGAAACAGTTAAAGAGATCCTGAATGCGCCCCACAGAGTCCAGCTCGTCGGCCCATTTGAACAGCGTGAACCTGAACGACTCCTGTAAGATCGTGGCATGGTTCTGGAGTTAGATATATAGGCGTATCACTTGATCATGGCATGGTTGTGCAAACGCACGTAACGGGAAATACCACGTGTGTAAAGTTTATGTTGACAGATGAAGTTAGTGGTGTTTTTTTAATTTACCCTCGCAAAGTCCTTGAGCATAGGTGCAAGGTTGAGGACCAGCAGGTAGTGGACAAAGGCAGTTCCATAATCTTGATTAAACAAGCACTGCTGGGCACTCTCTAGGGACCGAGAAACCAGCTCGTTTCTGGCGGGATCCTCTCTTGGTTGCCGTCGGGTCCTCCTACCCCGCTTAGGTCTAGTGCTGGCATTGGGCATTCCTGAAATTTGCGTTGACATCTCAACCTCAACGACATGGAAGATCGCACCACACAGTGCAACATGGTGCAAATGACATGTCACTATACATTCATATATCACAATCAGTATAGCCATATCACTGTCACAATATGAATACATGTACACTGCGTGTCGTGCATACAATCAGTTGTACCTGTTTATTTCCTTACCGTGCGTTAGTAGACCATCAACGGGATACTAAAAAGAAATACCGAATCGAATGAGTTTTACGAACCGCAATGAATGGTTTTCAATTGTTTAGATAAGTAGCCCCTTCCTATTGTCAAGCCTAAAGTATTGTCATCAAACCACATTAGCATCGTTGTTAGCTATAGCTAGCTGTCTTGAACAAGCATTGCAAGCGAGGAAAGGAAAACAACGATATGTTTAGGCTAAATCTACGATAAACGTGAAGCTTGAATGGTAGACATTTTTTGATTAAAAAAAACAATTCTACATCTTCATATGCCCTGATGATAATACATTTGTCCACACACTAAGCAGCCCTGACAGAAACATCCACCCACACTTGTGTTCCACGAGTAAATTGTCATCAATCAAATAATTTTGTGATAGTATTTGCACATCTACATCCCTGTCTTTTGGAACATTGTCATTTATATACACATGCATATTTAAACATAATAAATGTAGCATATTGTTTATTACCTGAATGGTTCAGGTCTACAACACTGTGAACATGATGGACCAATGAAAAACTATTGCGCGTGGGAGGAGCGGAACTTTTTCTCCAGCGGACACGCCCACTTGTGTCAGTGGAGTTTCCCAATCTGTCACTTCGGTACCGTGTGGACTGCGTGTTTGTAGTAGAGGACACTTTCCCCGGTTTGACCAGAGCACTGTTTCTGACAGCGCTGTTTTACAGGCCAATGATACATTTTTGAATGTTTTAACCTTTTCGAAAAACTATACATTTTTTCCCCACTTTTTTTTAACCGCGTATTAGAAAACGAGGGAGCTACACCCATGCGCCTGAGTCCAAAGTTACTGTGCTAGCCAACGCTAGCTGTTTACTCCAAAAAAAATGCTATGCTTTGCCAAACTAAACTGGGATTTAAAGGTCAACTCTCAAGTAGCATAGCTTTTGTTTCGCGCGTCCGTTGAGGGAGCGGTGCATATTTTCACCTGGTTCCTTCGCTGGCAGCATTCTGCTAGCAGTATATCACAGACATGGGATTACACCCTCTGGAATTCAGTGAATGCTATCTGGACAGCCCGGGCTTCAGGGAGAAAATAAAGTCACACGAAGCAGAATTGGAGAAAACCAACCGATTTATCAAAGAACTCTACAAGGATGGGAAGAATCTTATCAATGCCACGAAGCGTAAGTTTGCCTTCTTATGCCAATTTTCCCCTTACACACGTTGGGATATCATCTTGAAATCCTTGCTGTTTCTTTGCCTTCAGTGGGGTGTGCTGATCAGTCAGGTGCAGTAGTAACTCAGATGTCGCCGTGTTTACTATACGTTGTTCAGGTATTTATAGGCCTGGCCCACTCGCACTGTTGTTGTTTGTGTTGGGTACTTTCCTCAAGAAAAGGAAACCAATGGTTTTCTGACACCCGATTCACACAATAGCTAACTAACTTATTTTCCATGTTTTGAGTTCTTATGGTATGGTTTTACAACCAGTTTATTGTGTCATTACATAACGGTTTACTACAAAATGAGTTGCACTACTAACTCATTTCAAATGAAAAGTTTGACTTGGTCCTGCCACAGAAGCTGTTGAATATGAGTGCTTTAAAAGCTGTTTTAGATTGTAAGTCGTCCACATGTAAGCTAAGTAGTAGTAGTAAACCCTATAGGCAGAAGAAAATGACCTCTGATCTCTAACTTGTTACTGGAGTGCAAATAATGCAGGGTGTAAACTGCCGTAAGCCTCGACCCAGTGGGCCATTTTAGAAAGGCATGTCTTTTACCTTCCACTTGAAATCTTCTTTCTGCCTCTTATGTTTACTAAGCTTCCGTGCACACCCTACAGATCTGAAGAAATACGAATGTGTCACAGGAGTGCTGACTGCAGCCTTTAGATGTTCTTTCCGTTTTCTCTGTTCTGTTTTAAAGTGCCAAGCTGCAACCATGTTCTCCCCCAAGGTAGAACTCATTCACAGCTACACTCGCTAGAATACCAACAATTTTGTCCCATTCTTACCTGTAGCCTACCCTTGTAGCTCTCATGTCTTAAGTTGAGATCCTACAATAAAAACAACTCTAAAGTAGGGAGGATCTTGTTTTATCTGTCTTTCCTGTGGCTTGGATAGGAGGGCCTCAGTTTGATGTCACAAGCTTGTCTAGATAATCATATGACTGCTATGCTTGTGCTGAATTGCTGTGTGCCACTATATAGCCCTTGCTGTGTATGCTGAGTCTGACCTCATGATGAAATGCAACATTACATTTTCTATGAAGTTTGTTTGTCTAAATATTAGCTATCTTTCCACAGATCAAATAAAATGAAAAGGAAAAAGACAAAGAAAATTAAAACGAAACTTTGAAAGCTTATCTCATTTGCATCTCATTGTTCCAGAAAGAATGTACCTGGCATCCCCTGACTCCTTCACCCCCCTCCCCTGTCAGGGACGTCCTAGGGTGGAAAGCCCTTGGCCCTGGGAGGAAATGTGCACACAGGGCCTCAGACCTAGTGCTGCGCCATGGAAGTGCCCACTAGAAGAGTAACAAGAGGGCAGAGGATGTGCTCCTGTTTTAGTGGGTTTCCTCCAGGGGAACCCTTCTCCTCTCCAGTCTGTCCTTCATTGGCCATCCCATAATAGGCCTCCCTGATTAAAGCTCTTCAGGAGTATAATGGTTAATCTGACCCATTCAGCAATGGCCCTTTTCATCATTGTTTTAAACAAGCACACACCACTCAGAAAAAGTAGCTTTTTGTGGTTCATCACAATAGTCAGTGGAAGATTAGTGTGGAAGAAGTGTTAACAGCTAATGATGATGTCCTTTCAGATCCAGGTGGCTGAACTGATCGTGAAGTAAGCTCACACCAAGTTTCTGAAAGGGGTCATGTGGAGGTTGATATTTTACCCATCTGGACTTCTTCTGGTTGACATTGCTTTACAGACTCAAGTGTCCCCGTTTGCTCTGTTTGTTCTGTCAGATAGATGAAACAGCCATGCAAAGGTCTGTTCTTGGCAGGTACATTTTGCGAAGGCCTGCCAGGACGTACGGTGGCTGGCTGCTCCTTCCTGTAATCACATCAGTGATTCTGCCAAGGTGCCACATCACACGCATTCATTAAAGCGGCATCAGCCGAGTTAGACATGAGGTCACATGGGTGGAACGCGTCTTCATCTCTGACTCAAGATGGGCTTTTACCTTTACTCACCATCTAAGTAGTCATCCTGTTGGGGTTCCTCTGGGAGCACACCCAGATTTCTCCTTTATTTGATGAGTTATGGTTTGAGTCAGCTCTTCTACAGTCACATTTCCGGGGCCAACTGAATATGTTTTAACACAGAGCTTGTTAAGCACATTTGATCTTCAACTTTATCCATATTGTTCTTTACATGGTGTGGAATATTGATTAGGCTTGCATAATTTGTGGCATCCTGCTACATGTCCCACTAGTCTGAATGGGATGGCTGGATGGTATTATTATTGCTTGGCAACAATTACCCACTACCCAACAGCCCATGAAACCAAGAGGAACCAGAGAGAGACAGAGATGGCAAGGGCCTCTGGAGAGGAAAAACAGTGGATGCTGTGCGAGATTCTGAATGGAAAAGATGGGCGGATATAACAGGAAGGATTGAGGAAAAGCATGGCATGTAAATATTGACTGCTCTTTTAAGGTTCGGGTCATTGTGAGAACCTGACCCAAGTGGCTAATCAGATAGAAATGTGTAGAAATCATAATAAACAGCGGGCCGAGCTGGGGCCAATGAATACAATGTGCACATGGTTGATAGTATACCCAAGTGGATCTCCAACAAACTACGTTTGACCTACAGATGCCATTTGAATTGTGTGTGTGTGTGTGTGTACGTGTGCGTGTGCCTGTGCGTGTGCGTGTGTGTGTGTGTGTGTGTTATGTATGCATGTGCTAAAACTGAAGTTAATACAATAAGAAAAGATTCAAATCCGTGTATAACTTTTCTTTGTAATCTATTCCCATAATTATTCAGATAGTCAAGTATCTCTTGAGTGGGGTTCCATTTTGTACTCCAGTTTTATTTCCGCACGCAGAGGGGACATTTAGGAAGTATTTTGCTGCTGTCAGCACTGATTATTAAGCCCGGTTTGTTTGCCAAACGCAAGCTGGTCCACCCTGTCCAGTGATTAAGCTGTAGTATTCAAACAGGAAGTGTGACCATGCTGTAGATAGAGGTCACTTGTCACTTTATTGCCATTGTCACCATAAATCTAAGCCCTTTCTAATTTGTAGCATTGTAACATTGCTTGACAAAGGAGTAGCCCATTCACTTATAATTGTTGTGTGTGTTTTCCACCCCAAAACTTTAGAACTTGAGTAAACATTTTTTTTTTTATTGCTGACATCATTCATCATCAACAAAGCCTACTTTGATCTGCCGTAGAAACTTTATACTACAGCTGGGCGATTCTCCTCTTGTTATAACTATGCCGAATAGGGACACTACAGCGTGTCTCACTTTGGTAATTTTCACGGTATGCCGCTTTTTTCTAAAGACTTGGCTCATAAAAAACAAGATTAATTTGAGGAGGGGTCTCTATGAGTCATACGTGAGGCCAGCAGACATGGTCCTCTGGGTTTCAGCACAGAAACCAGCCAAGTTTGACAGCTCCCAGGTTTTCACCGAAATACCTTGCTTTAAAAGGCAAAAACCAGGGAGACGAGTTTGCTTGGACCCCTGTGCCCTTACGTTTGGTATTTATTTATTGATGTAACTGGGGGATACCACGGCAGTTATCATTATAATCTATAAATGCAGACCTTCCGTCTGACACGGTTGTTATTGTTTCAAATAATAATCTGTTATTGATGTTCCTGCTTGGAATTCACACCCAACATTTTGCAGGGACTGCTGCAAACTGTTGCGCGGTCCGGTATTTTCCTCGGTGGCAAAGCACATTTCTGAATCGGCGGCGGTCAGAGTCCTCTCCTCCGCAGGCTCGGTTCAGTTTTTCGAGGAGTGAGGAGGGACGCTCGCTGTTCCACAAACGCTGCTTTTCCGTAGCCGCGCAGCATGTCGTATGTGGAGCGGATTGGTTGGCAGACGTTCCCTGTGCCAGACTCACAGATGGTGCTAATCAAGACAATGCACAACTATTCCCTGACATCACCGGCCCTGTTCTTCACCGACAGGAAGGACATGCATGAAACTGGAATCCTTTCCAGCTGAAAAGCATAATATGGTCTGCCTAAATTAACTTCAGTTGTAAAATACACCGGGCCAACATTGTTTCGCGCAGTAAAGTAACCCCCTCCCCCCTTTTTAACAAGACCCACGCATAGCACACATCAATATAACATTTACAACTATACACACACACACACACACACACACACACTCACAAAGTACCAGCACAGGCATATTTTGTCAGCAGTCAACTTTTTGAAAGTCACATACTGACTTAACTCATACCTTAAAACATGCCCCTATTTTTCTCCAGCCTTTCAGTGGGAACACCATTGCCTCAATCTATGCCATGGTCAGTTTTCTACATGTTAGTCTGACGCGATCAACACTGCTGTAGCTTTATGTTAAGAAATGCGACGGCAGCAGATGCCCTGCTCTCCTCCCAGGTATTCTGTCGATTGAGGCCTTGTCAAGCTTCAGTGCAATGTTGTCAAAACATGTTTCTAGCGGCTCTGCTGTTGGTGACTCTCATGCATCTCTGGTTCTAGAGTTGCAAGCTAGTTCCTGCAGTTAACGACTGATGCGGCCAACGATTATTTATATTGTGTCTATCTATCCTATCGATTAATTATTCGTGATTCATTGGGGTTTGTCAGCATATCGGTAGCCTACGTATAATGGAAAATGCAAACAAACTAATTGATTTGATTTAGAGAAACAAACAAAAACACAGTCCTGGGTTGTTTACCATCAGTGGGTAATCTGAATGAACATATCGGCTGCCGTGAAAAAGCTAGAAGTAAGTTTGCACAAAAGTGAAACGACAGGCTGCAGGCCTCAGGCTAACATTAGGATAGACGTGGCACTTAGTATCGCAAATCCTTTTGTGCAGGAGAAAAGGTAATAACAACCTTGACATAAATTGGCAGTCTTGCTTCGTGCATAATTGTGTCCTCTGAAGATAATAGTAGAACGGCATATCATTTTAATAGTTGGAGGCGGTTTCCCATGACTTGCAAATCACAAAGGCTGAAAAAAAAAAAAAAAAACGCTTCAAAGTGCCTCACGAGTTTGCATGTAGAGAATGTTTTGTCAAAACATGATAACCAATATGCATGTGTGTCATCTCCAATAAAACATGGTTGACCTTCCATCGATGTAGCCCTCTCTGAGAACAAAGGTTTCAGTCACAGTTGAATGCCACTGAGCGGAGGAGTAGACTGAGTCAAAATACGTCTTATTAACCATTACTCCATTTTGAATTTAATTAACCAGATGAAACGTCTCACTCCAGCTTCCCCTTTGGCAATCGGCTTCCCTCCCTGGCACATGCTTTGCATGTGGGGACATGATCAAGACCATGCATGTAATGCACTTGACTTCTGGAATTACAGTAATTTCAAAATATAGTGCTTTGTTCGTCAGAACAGAAGCACACTTGACTACCAAAATATAGGCCGAATTGGCCTGTTTCTGCTATCGCTTTGTTTCCACAATACAGCCCACCTACTTACTCCCACATAGTGAAATGTTTACATCACTCTCAGTCAATAGGTGGGGGATGGATGGATGGTGGATAGGCTCTCTGTGTTTTAAATTGATTATCTTTTTTCCTCTCTGTTGTGTGTGTGTGTGTGCTGTATGTATATGTGTCACCCACTCCGGTCTCTTTGATTAAAGGCTTTAACGTCCCATTGTGTTTTGCATTGCATCAGCAGCCCCTTCAGAGGATCTGATCGGAGCGAAAACCCTGTCACACGATTCCATCCTCCTAGTGCTGTGCTTTGGCCTTTGTTGTGTGGTATTTAAGAATATAGATATAGAATGTTGGCACTCTTTCTGTATTTGTAGTTTGTGTGTTTGAGGAAACATGAGGCAATATGTGCATAGCTGATGTGTGTTTTGCTCCATTCCTAGCTTTGGTTATCGGGTATTCTGAATGCCTTTGGGCCTAATACTCTACAGTCCAAATAAGGGGGGAAGGCTCCCCTCTTTGAGGCCATGAGTCTGATCCTGGCCGTCACTGATACACTCGTTTCTGTGTCTGTACCCACTGCCACGCCTGAGCATCTGAGTGCTAAACAATGACCTCAGCCTCTATGTAAGGAAGACTGTTTCCTGTGTGTGGCTGCTATTTAAAGGTCAACTCAAGGAACACAGAGTTGTACCTACGACCCAAGCTGTCTCGGCGTGCTGACCCAATCCCCTCGCGTCCTGTGGTGACCATCACATCATGACAAAGTGTTTCTACTACAGGTGCTCATGCCATATGGGGCTCCAATGTTTCGCATTGTTTAGTGCGGAACAGAGTGGATTGACATGAGATTTGTGTGGCATGTTTGGATTGATGGAAAACCACAAAGAGGCCACCGCTTTGGAACTGTTTTCAAGTGGACTCGGTGAGGCAGAAGCTCTGCCCCTTTGTGCCGGGATCAGGCAGCCATTGTTAAGCACTGTTCTCATGCTGTGGGTTGTGGTTCATGTATAGGGCTAATCCCTTGCATGAGCATGCCACACACCAACACCAGCACTTATTAAGACGAGAGAGAGATAGAGAGACGTCGCCAACAGGAGAGAAATAGAAAAGATATCGAATGCATTTAATTTAATGTATTAGTTTTAAAGGAATACATTCATGTGCTCATGTCAGTAATGTGTTTTTTAATTCATTAGTAAAGCTTAAACATAATTAGATGAATCGCCGTGTGCTGCCACACTGCAGTCTGTCGTGCTCGCTTTTTAAGCCCTTGTGTAAACCTACCTAAGTAAAAATCATCTGCACCTCCAGAAGGTATAAACTGTTGTCAGTATGAATGTCCTATTAATGTGTCAGAGCATAATTGTTTATTCACTTTAGGGTTTTCAGCTGCCAGCCTGAAAAAAAAGTTGCTCCACGGGATATACTAATAGTCATAGCTCCGTTCTTAAAATACTCTCTCTTGCATGCTGTAGCGCTTCCCCAGGGAACATCCATAGGCCAGAGATTCCCACCTCTGGGAATCTCAGCAATGCTCAGAGATAGATCATGACCAGTCTGATGCACTCATTTGCCCAGGGTCTTTCCTCTGTCAACACTGAGGACAGTATGCCCTTGTATGGAAGCTGCCGTGGCCATTCATTTAGGACTTACTTTATCTTTTGTTGTTGAGGTGCTGCATTGGAGATAGGCTAATGCTTAAGAATGCTGAAGTCATTGCCATAGACAGTGAGTGCACTAGCCTACTTCGGTTAAAACCGGCCCTTATACAATTTATTTAAAACAATTTCTTGATCTTTAGGACAGTGGATTTAGTGGTGTCTTTATCATGTTAGAGGCAGTCATTATTCCTTACAGTCGTAACTGTTGGACTGTGTTTATTGTTGTAATGTATATATAATGTATACGTGCATGTTAACGTACATATAACAAATGCAAGCAAAGCGTCAGTGTCATGCAAACATGCAGCCCCTGCCCTTCAATGTACATTAAAGGTTTGATGTGCAACAGGATGTTTCATGTCACTCTCACAACGTAACAGGATGTTTGCAAAGCGGTCCAACCACTTTGGACCTCTGGAACTCTGTACCTGCACAGTGACATCATTAGTGCAACACTGCCTGTGCCTGTGAGCAATTAACTAGTATTAGCTATTGTTCGACTGTTGATGCACTTTACTGTGAGGCATCATCTTAATGATGACACCTGGCCAACACCAACTGCAACAATTTTTTACTAAATGATGATACATAATATATGACAGCATTGCCGAATATGCAACAACTTACAACTGCGTTGTTTATTGTGGGTATTGTGCAATAGTACATTCCATTGAATTTGATGTATGTATTGTGCCCCTCTTTCAGAGCTTGGGATGGCACAGCGGAAGTTTGCCCAGTGCCTGGGAGAGTTTCAGTTTGAGTACATCGGAGATGCCAAAACGGATGACGAGAAATGCATTGGTGAGTGTGTTTTGTACTCTTTTTTTTTTTTTTTTTCCTCCTTCCAAACAAGAAGTAGTTTGATTCCCACAAATACAGTTGCTTTGGATTCCAATCTAAAATATCTAATAATGTGTGTAATCTTAATCTTAATCTTAATCTTAATGTGTTTTTGGATGATGTTTTATTCATGAGTTTGAATGATTGACAACTTGTTTTGCGATGATGTACCTTAGGTATAAGGCTCATGTGTTTTCACAATCATTTGACATGTTCTGGGGTGTGTGTGTGTGTGTGTGTCTGTGTGTGTGTGTGTGTGTGTGTGTGTGTGTGTGTGTGTGTGAGTGTGAGTGAGAATACTCTTGAGGTGTATTTCTTGTTATAATAATATAGATTTTTTTTGTTTTTCTAGATGAATCGTTGTTAGAATTTTCTTCCTTTCTCAAAAACCTGGAGGACCAAAGAGAGCTTATGGTAAGCAGGGCCTGCAGGAACATGCCAGGAACATGGGGAAACTCCACAGCACAGCATTTTATTGTACACCTCATTGGAGATTTTCTGTGACCAGGTCCTTTGCAATGTCCATGCATGCTTGATTTTCAGTGGTTGTGTTTCTGTGTTCAGCCGTGACTCATTCTTCTCAATGGAAGTGCCATGGTTTGGTTCCTGATACTCCCTAATGTAACTCCGCTACAGTGCCAGTCCAATTGTCCAGTGGTGTTCAAATGATTTCTGACATATTTAGCTGTAACATTGTACTGTTACATTTTATTGTGGGAAAACACAGGTTCATTGGATATTACTGGAGCACCTGTATTCCTGTGTTTATAGGTTAGGAGCAACCAATACATTTCAGTTGACCTAATTCATTTGCAGTTGCATACAATACAACTGTACAATGTTTATACTTACCATTTCTTAAAGGCTCATTGAATAGATTTGTGTTTTTTGGAACGATGACCTTTAACACTGGACATGTTTTTCAGTCTTTCACAGTGATGCATTCTGGCAATGTTTGACCAATCATTGGAAAACCTCCATAATACTACTTGGTACTAGCACTTAGCGCTACGATCCTCAATCATTACGCAAAATCAACGTTAAATGGTGTCTCTGAAACTATTACATGTTAGTCTTCCAGATTAAGAAGGAGTTAATGCTTTCAACACATTTCCACCATTGGGTGACTCATTAAAAGCCGCACTACGACAGCACCTCCCTTGTGCCCTCGCAGCCTGTCTAAGGTCCACTGTCAAAACACATGCGAGAAGACAAACTAGGCAGGGCTGCAGAATTGTATTTCCCGAGTCACCGCAGTCGTTGCAACGGCATGACTTGTTCAGTGAGATTAACATGCCAGCACACCTGACATCACGGCACTAGCTACGAAAACAAGGTGCTATGTTAACAGCAAGGCACCCGCGCTTGTCAAAGTTTCTCATTCGAAGACGCAGCCTGGCTGCATGGTCAGTATGATGAGGTTATAATAAAAGCAGTCTATTTTGGAGGGCGAGCACTCCGGGCTCGGGTTACCCACGAGACTGGAGTTCAGCGCAAGTTGAGTCACATTGTGCAGAGATGATAGCATCCAGCAGACAGGTCTAAGGAAAGCGCCCCAAGGCACCTTCACGCCATGCAGTTCACTCGTGTTCCCCTCCATCCCTCAGCTAGCTAGCTAGCTTGCCGAGCCGTACAGTGCTTATTACAGGAGCTAGCTAGCTAGCTCCTGTAATAAGCACTGTATTTCGAGGTTGTCTGAAACCAGGCTGGTTGATACTTGATAGGGTTAGCGCAGGATAGCCCCCCGCTGTATCATTACTGTGTAATGTCCCGGAGGCCTGTGGTGTGGGCTGTTGGTGGTCAACAGAGCTGTTTAGCCGCGGGTTCAGGGCCAGCTGGAGAAACCGCCACATGCAACACATGCAGCTTAGCGATGTGCGCGGCAGTCTGGAGTGACATCATGGTGCAAAGAAAGAAAGGGCAGGGGAGGCAGACCCTGACATGTTTAGAGGAGCACTGCACACTTTTCAGTGGTGCGCGAGTGTGTGTGTGTGTGTGTGTGTGTGTGTGTGTGTGTGTGTGTGTTTGTGCGCTTCATTGCTGTTTATGCGTCACCCTATCAAGTATCAACAAGCCTGTAGACTTCAGACATTTACGCCTGGATATTTGGACGTTTATGTTGCTTAACTTTACCTCTCCTCGGGGGGAAGTCTACAGGGTTAAAATGTTTTTGGTCGATGGTCCAGAAATGCATCATGGGTTTGGAAACTATGTTACTGATCAAGTCCGGAAGAGAAGAGCAAATCTGGGATGGGCGCTGTGGTTGAGGACCAAGTGTGGAAATATTTCAATCCCCACGTCATATGCTGATCACATAGTAATAATGGAGGAATCCTAATCCTTAAAATAACTTCTATCCTTCAAACAACTTTTATCCAGGAGGAAAATATGAAATGCACACTATTTACTATTTTGACATCAATATGCTCAACATACTTTGATATCATATCTGAGTCATATGTCTTATGCCCCAAGGCTCACTCCACCAAACAACTGTAAGCCTATATTAGAAAGATTAACCGAGTAAAGATTCTCAAGATTACTGGTTACTCCGGAAAGCTGATCTCCCCTTATCCAAGTATCACCGAATAACTGTAATTATTTCACTCTGAATTACCCTTAATACCACCCAAGCGTTGTATTGTAATCCCGGACGCCTACCCCGTTTTCTGAACACTGGCGTCCACAAGTGCATTTTGTGTCTGTTTGGAAATGTCACATGTTACAAACCCTTGAGACGTCCATGAGAGATCCATGAGACATAACGTTGACAAAGACCGTCTGTGGTTTTTTTCTAGATGAGGAACATTACGGAAACACTGATGAAACCCCTGGAGAAGTTCAGGAAGGAGCAGCTGGGCGCGGCACGGGTACTGTATGACACCGCTTCGGACGCTCGGCGCGCAGAAATGACCTTGAAATGAATCCCTCTGTCAGCTGGGGGGGGGGTGCGCGGGGGGGGGGGATCACATGTTTCCTCGACACGCTCGCTCGCACTCACGCCTTTTTTTCTTGTTTTGGGCTTGTTTATTCAAGGCGGAAAGGAAGAAGTACGAGAAGGAAACGGAGAAGTACTACAGCTCCTTGGAGAAGCTTCTGAACATGTCAGCAAAGAAGAAGGAGCCTCATCTCCAAGAGGTAGCGTGCACTTCTCCAAACCACGCAAAGAGGGAAGCGGAGACGAGTCAAGAGAGAAGGAGAGAGAGAGAGAGAGAAAGAAAAAGGGAACAAACTCTCTTTACAAGAGCTTAGGAAAAATGAAAGGAGGGGGTTTGCTTGGTTCTTGTCTCCAGTGTCACCGGGGGGGATGAGTAGCGAGGGCCTTTCTCTTTTTCAACGGCGACTTTCCACTGGCTCCTGCTAACAGCAACAAGCCACTTTCCTGGCAAAGTGCGGGGAGGAAAGGCATGCTCAGTGTTAACGTACTACCAAGGTCAGGCCCCGGGAGCCGTGGGCGTCGGAACAACCCATGACATAACCGTAGCCCCGGCTCCACACGGCAGGGCCGGAGAGGCTGCACATTGCTGGTGGGGGGAGCGAAGGGTTAATGTTGTGCAATGCAAAGAAGGGAAATACAATCCCATAAACGATGTCTTTCACCGTCTCTCTCCCCTTTGGCCTTTGAGATCCTGAAGTATGGCGCAGATATGGGAGGTCAAGCCGCGGCGTATGACTTTTACCGCCAAGGAGAAAGCAACTTTGAGCTGTTGACGTTTTTTATTGCACGCCATAAAAGCAAATATGAATGCGCAGTGTATTGTTTCATTTAATTTAAATTCAAGAGATTGTTTGTGTCACTGAAGGGGTAATGTTGGCAACATCACATATATACACATTGAAGACAATCAAAACCAAAAAGAAATCTAGTTTTAAAGTCTTGTACCGTTAATAACAATCCTTAATACTGTACTCTACATTTGATATAAAGTTATTATGATTTATTGTGTTTGACAAAGAGCGTTATTGGCTATAAATGCATCACAGTCAATTCCCACTAAGCACAGCAGCATTGCGTCGCCGAGCAGATTTATCGCCTCGCAACTTATCGCCGAAGTAAATGCTCACATCGTCAAGCAGAAGTCAGCGGGTTCACGGTAACCTGCAGACAGTTAGTGGGCATGTGACGAGCACCCTCACTCATTATGCTCTGGAGCCATCCATTTTGAGAGGGAAGGCAGCAATTGACCCAGGCCGCCGTACCCCCTCTGCGGCTGTGCTCCTGCGCCGTGGCCGACTGGCACTCAGTGGTGTGTCTGTCCTGTCGTCTCCAGGCAGACAGCCAGGTGGAGAGCATGAGGCTGCACTTCCAGGAGGAGTCGCTGGACTATGTGTGCAAACTGCAGGAGATCCAGGAGCGGAAGAAGTTTGAATGTGTCGAACCAGTAAGCCAACTGGTTTCATTGTGTTGTGTTGTTTTTTTTTGTTTTTTTTGTATATACATTGTATACATGTACCACATATCCCAAATACAAATTGATTCCCTGTGTGCAATGCTTTTGGCTGTAGGTGTTGGTATTAATTGTTAAGCATTCATTCATGCATTCATAAATGTATTGTTCATTGTGTACTGTTCATTCATTTATCATGACGAAAGCCAAACTGTGACCTTGTTCATTTTTCTCATGTTTAATTCTCAGAGAGTATATACAGTAGCTCCTATTTGGTGATTGAGTGCTGAGGTCCATCGACTTAATCGTCTGCTTTACTTAATCTTCATCTTAATAATACTTTCCCCTTCCTTTTGTCTCTCCAGATGCTGGCCTTTTTCCAGACGGTCTTCACCTTTTATCACCAGGGATTTGAGCTTGCCAATGACTTTGACCACTATAAGCAGGCCTTGCAGATAAATATACAGAATGTAAGGGGCACTTTTGAAATCACTCACTCCATTTGATGATTGCATTTCGGGCTTTTAGCTTGCAATCACATTGCATACCATTAATAACATTGACACGTCGGGGATAAAATGGACGGAGCGGCAGGTGACTCAGCCCCCCCCGAGTGCGTCAGCCATGTAGGCGACGCGCATTGCAGTGACCCGGGTTCGAGTCCCACCTGTGGTCCCATGCCCTCATCATCCCCTCCCTTCTCCAAGCGCATAAAATATATTTAAAAAAAATAATAAATAAAGTGGATGTTGTACTACTACAACCAAATAAACTGACCCCTATGTTGCACAGAGGATATCCTGACCGTGATTGGCCTGCCATTGTGTTTACTACGGGTGCGTGTGGTTATGGCAGCGTCTGCAGTCTTTCTGATCTTGGTGGAGTTTGACTTCCTCAGGGCAGGTCAGGACGGGCGGGGGGGCGGGGGGGGTTTCCTGGGGAAGCATTCAGAGTTTTTGTTTCGAGCGGTTGTGCATCACGACTGCTCTTCGCGTGACCCCAGAGCACCCGGAAGTGACGAGCATCCAGTGTCTCTCTCTATCCTATCTCTCTCTCTGACCCGCTACCCCTCTCCCCCGCACAGACGAGGAGTCGGTTCGAGGGGGCACGCTCGGAAGTGTACGAGCTGATGAAGCGGATCAGGGAGGCGCCGCAGGATTACAGACAGACCAGTCCGATAAGCAGCGAAGGCTACCTTTATGTACAAGAGAAACGTAAGACCACCCCCCCTCACCACCCCATGCTGTGTGTGTGCGTGCGCGTGCACGCCTGTGTGCGTGCGTGCGTGCGCGTGCACAAGTGTTTCATGCACTTATGCACAATGCGTAATAAATCAAGGAATTTAATTATGCATATAACTTGCACTAACCCCTCTTATGCACTTATCTACCGCTAATGAATGTTTTTTTTGTGGCCATAACTGCACTGCACTCTAATCAGTTGGTTGTATTGTTTTTTTGTGGATACCGCTGCAGCACTTGATCATTCTCAGCTTCGCCTGTTAAGTGGCTTTCTATAAAAGAATCTGCTAAGCCAAGTGAAGTCAGTGTATTTAAAGAGCCAGTTTTAACAAACAACGAGTCGGTTGGCCAAAGTGCCGCACAGCGTAGGTAACTGAAAACCACAATGCACAGCATAAAATGAAGTGACAGACGCACAATAATAAAATAAACGACTGAGTGGTGGATGAAGGACCTTGGCGTGCCCTGAGTGATCTCAACTGTCTGAGACTGACTGAATAATGTACAATAATTGTAATATCAGTGTGCGCCCCGGTGGTAATTTGTGTGTGTTCCAGGACCACCTCCCTTTGGGTCGAGTTGGGTGAAGCGTTACTGCACGTTCGTCAAGGAGCAGAAGATCCTACACATGGTGACCTTTGACCAAAGATCCGGTGGGAAGATGGTAAGTAGTCGTCCAAGCCGCCGCCGCCTAGAGACTGTGTGTGCCACAGCCCGTGTTGATTCAGCCGACGGCGGCTTTCAAGCTGCGCTGGGCTGAACCCTGATTCGCTGGCATTGTTCTTCAAACGTGTGTGTCACAAAGTAATTACACGTTGCATTGTAATCTTATTGATTGTAACCATGGCAACAGTTGTCAGGTGATAGGCGACAGTAACGTTTCTACGGTGTGCAAACGCATGCGTGGCTTGGGAAGTTTTTATGTCGCTCTCTGTACGGCACTGACCGCTCTATCGCTCCATGCAGACTTAACTGCATTACAGTTTGACTGGCTCATAGATCCTTTTATTGTCCTGGGCAGTAGGGGTCATGTGACCAAATTAATATTCATACAATACCATATAAAAATGTCTTTAGCCTTGTACTCTAGAGCAGGGTCTAGTCTAGGCTTTGACTGGAGAAGGTTCTGTGTAAAGCCCCCCCGCCTGTCTGCAGTCTACCTGTAGAACTCCTAGAGCAGGATGCCAAGCACCTACCGGCTCATGTATCACACAAAAACTCACGGGTCGTTTTTTTTGGATAGAATCACGACAAAGTGATTGAACGTGAACGACCCTCCAACGATATCTTCTGAGCGGGACATGATTTCTCTCTCCAGGGGGAAACCGAGTCGGTCACCCTCAAGTCCTGTGTCCGCAAAACTACAGACGTACTGGACCGGAGGTTCTGCCTGGACCTCGACATCACCGACCGGTACGCGCCATTCTTCATTATTCTCTCAGTGCTATATGTTTACACTGTATGTTAACGCCGTAGGACATATACAGTAGTACTACGTGTACTATATGTAACACTATGCAGTCGTACTGTAAGTGTATCTTCACATTAGCAAGGACCCAACAGAGACGAACCAAAAATAGACGCAACCTTCAGACGCGCGACCGCAGAGCCCCCTCTACGTGCCCGTGCCATCCCCGTGCATAGGGCATCAGGTGCCGGGGGGGGGGGGCCCGAAACATCCGAATCATCTTCATCACATGAAAGATTTAAATGTAAGCAGTAAAAGCAGTAAAACAGAGCGCCGTTAGACCATGGAAGGTAATACGAGATACACATGAAATGGCTCGAAAAAATAGAAAACGAATCTCCCCAAATCTTCTCTCTCTCCCCCCCTTCCCTCCATCTCCCCGCGGTGCGCGTCGCTCCTGAAGCCTGGCGGGCAGAAGGGCGCTAACGCACGTTAGCGCCACCGCCCCAGTGTAGTTCCAGTGGCAGAAGGCGCCGCGAGGCGAAGCCTGCAGGGGCCGTGGATCGCGGCGAGAAGCGTGCGGAAAGGCGCGGGGGGAGAGCAGCCAAGGGGTGTGGAAAGACGCTGGAACCTGTTCAACCTCCCGGGTTGAATCGTTAAGCCGTGGGCCTGTGACACAGTGTTTGCTCTGTCCGTGTTCAGCTCCAGTCGAAGTTGATGATGATCACACCCGATCACACAACCTTAAGCCAATATAAAATGACTACAGAAATATACTAGGTATATAATTCATAATATCGATACAGAATGCACACTGGTTTCTGAAACGGTCTGTGTGATCAGTTATTACCTTGCTGCCTGGTCAATTGCGTTTTTATGGCTAAATTAGAAATTTTTTTGAAGTAGATGTCTTACATGGTAGCATTTCAAATAATACACAGACTACAAGCATAGCATTATGTGCTTGTGAAGACAGTGAATAGATGAATAATTGAGTGAACCCGCTATTTCAATGTTTTTTTGTTTAATTTAAAGCCAATTTGCAGCAATACTTAGGCCCAATCTCAATTATCTATCTTACCCCTTCCCCTTACCCCTTCCCCTTGGTTTTGCGCGTTTACGTGAGACCAAGGGCTGTCTCAATTCTCATTTCGATCGAGGGGTAGGGCCAAGGGGAAGGGGTATACACCCCTTGAAACCAAGTAAGATCGGGAGCTTACTTGAAACCAAGGGGTACCCATTACAATGCGCAACCGGCAACAATCGCGGCCAGATCTCAACGAGTCACATAAATGTAAGTATTTTCGGCTGAAATAATTTATTTAAAATTTACGACAGTATTGTTTTGTGCTCTAAATAGTCCTGTACCTATATATTTGCAACCATATATTCTTAATAGAAACTTTTTTGAAAATCGATATGCGAACGTTACATTGCTGAGTGCACAACTACTACATTTCTCTGACGAGCAATGAACTCCATGCATGTCTAGTTTACTAAACACAATTAGCAGCGAATTCCGTTTGATATCAGTGTAGACAACTAGAGACAAATCGATACGTGCTTTACATATATCGTCCTTTTTCACACAGGAACGCCGGAGGAAACCCGGCAGCTGATATGTTTTCGGCACGAAAACTAGCAGAAATTTCTGAAATCAAAATACGCTTCAAAGCAAATGTGGGAGTGAGTCATGCGTTCAATGTTGTAGCCATTCATAATTGTAAATAAATTGGTTAACAAAGACATTGTTTCTGAACATCAATGAAATTCAAAACCGTATTAACTGAAAAAGATACAAAACACCATGCAGTGTAACAAATTGTCAATATTTTGTCGTCAATGTATGATGACGTAACCGTAACGAGTGTTGTCTCAATTCATAGGGGCATGTAGCCCTTACCCCTCTGTTTCAAGGGCCAAGACGTAGGGGAAGGGGAAGGGCCAAGGGGAAGGGGAAGGGGTAAGATAGAGAATTGAGATTGGGCCTTACTGTCTAAACCTCGCCTGACGTGACTATTGTCAGTTGTAATCAATCTCTCTCAATATATATTTACCACAAAGCAATTACACGTAGAGGCCCCAGAAATGCACAAATGTACAAGGAGACAAGCTCCTCAGCCTGCATAGACACAGAGCTCACAAAGAGCAACTCACAGGCCCAGCGACACTGCACATAGACCACACGGCACAGAATCCGTACATCTGGGCGTCGCGCTCGCCGATGTTTCCTGTCACACCACGCTGTCCTACTTCTGCAGCGATGTTTGTGTGCAGCCACTGTTTACCACCGCAGCTCGTCTGCCCGACTGGCAGAAGGGAAACGTGTGGTCGGCTGAGGGTTAAGTCAAGTCACACTGCTGCGGTGTGTTCTCTCTCTCTCTCTCTCTCTCTCTCTCTCTCTCTCTCTCTCTCTCTCTCTCTCTCTCTCTCTCTCTCTCTCTCTCTCTCTCTCTCTCTCTCTCTCTCTCTCTCTCTCTCTCTCTCTCTCTCTCTCATCTCTCTCTCTCTCTCTCTCTCTCTCTCTCTCTCTCTCTCATCATCTCTTCTCTCTCTCTCTCTCTCTCTCTCTCTCTCTCCTCTCTCTCTCTCTCTCTCCCTCTCTCATCTCTCTCTCTCTCTCTCCATCTCTCTCTCTCTCTTCTCTCTCTCTCTCTCTCTCTCTCTCTCTCTCTCTCTCTCTCCTCTCCTCTCTCTCCCTCTTCTCTCTCTGTGTGTGTGCCATGCCCGCCCTGCCCTACTTCTCCCTCCACTTACGCTGTGACATCACGGCTGTAACCCCAAGCCAGTATTTTGATGAGAAGTTCACACGTGTCATCCGACGCTTGGGAGGCCGCTCAAAAGCACTGTTTTCTTAGTGACGCTCACAGGTTCCTGGATGCTCGTTACTCTCGCCGTGCCCGTCTAATAAATTGGGGTAGGATGTCTTCCCCTACCGGCAGGGCACGTTTCCCTTAGTGTTTTAGGAAGGCTCTGCCAAGACAATGTGGTTGTTTGTCTTTGTCTTGCTGTCACTTAAAGGTGCTGTAGAAAGATTTAAGCGCTATCATTTGAGTCTAATGAGTTAGAAATGCCATGGCCATCCGTGGCTATCAAAGAGTGAAATGCTGCGTACGAATATCTGTTCTGGTCCGCCTGCCTCTGTGTTAGACTAATTGAGATTTTGGACTGGTCCAGGCTAATTTCTGACCAATCAGGGCATCTGTTCCATGATTGTTTTTTTTTGGGGAGTCCATCTTGCTTGTGTCAGTCTCAGGTGCGTGAAATGAACTCCTCTCAATGGTGGACGAATGTTGGGGTAGGAGGGGACATTTCGGGGGGGGGGGTTGCCTTTCAAAATGTTGCTCTCCTTTTTTCTGTTCTCTTTTTTCAACTCACAAATCGTGCCGACAGCATCTTCAGCACAGATGTTTTAAGACAAATAGAATAAGAACACCTGAATAAATATCATGGGTGGTTTCTGCTGACCGGAAGCGGCAGGCCCCGCCCGCCGCGGACTCCTTTCCACGTGTGGCTTTGGACAAACAATGGCTGTCTGGGCCGCAGAAAGGTGAGCCGTCTGGTCGCGGCTCACAGGAAAGACGTTACCCTTGAGCTGGGCATGGTTTCACCGGGGATGGTCGGCTAACAAGAAAGCCCTGGCTTTTTACGTGGTTGTTTGCGTGCAGTCTTGTTATTGTCCTGTTATAACCATGTCGAGTATTACACATCATTTTTGTTTCTCTCTCTCTCTCTCTCTCCTCTCTCTCTCTCTCCCTCGTAGTCCGGGCACAGTGCTCACAGTGCAGACCTTGTCTGAAAGATGACCACAAGTTCTGGATGCAGGGGCCATGGGAGGGAAGGAGCCTGTGAGTCAGCCAGCCTACCCTCTCATCATCTCGCACACTCCCTCTTGGCTCGCGTCAAAGCAAAACACGGCTATGTGCTGTTTATGTCGTTGTGTGTAAAAATCACACGGTAGCTTTTTTCGCGCTGTCACGCACGCGGTCACTGTGTCACTCACCTTCCTCATTGTGATTAGTGAAGGGGGGCGGGGGGGTAGTATTGAAGAATTGAATCAAAGGCTGGAAGACAGTAAATATAATGAAAATATATGTGCTTTAGTCCCCTTTTTTTTTCCTCTTTGCATCTGCAGATTGGACATTACCTTGGGAGGACCTGCTCCAAAGAGAGAGGAAGTAAGTTAGGCTGGTTATGTTGGGCCAAGTTACCACTAAGATGTGGTCAAATGTAATGGAGCTCTGGTGCCTTTTTTTATTTTTACTTTTTAAACATATATATTTCCTTGCTCTGTAGTTGATGCCCAGGTGGACGATTTGGGCCTGAAGTTTGTGCAGAAGTCCATCAACGCCATAGAGAAAAGAGGTATGCTTAGGACTTGCAGAGGATACAGGCGCCCCATGGTATCTGTAGAATGATCTAATAGTGCTTCTTAAAGCTCCACGTCGTAGCAGCTACATTATCTCAACACAAGAGGGCAGGCTTGCTCCATTATAAAAACCATTAAGACATCATGCAACTGCCTTGGTTGCATTGTTAAAATAGATTTCTTTGATATTTTCCACATGTGTGAAATATGCACACGTGTCGTGCAAAGTTCCACCTTGTTCTAAGCTATTTCCATTGAGCTTTAAGCGCGGTGCAGTACAGCTGTATGCAGACGATACAACAATGTTACAGTTTGATATTAATGTTGAATGTATTAATGTTGATGTCTTCCTGTAGGTATCAATGACCAGGGCCTGTACAGAGTGGTGGGGGTCAGTTCCAAGGTCCAGAAGCTCCTCTCCCTGATGATAGGTGAGACACACGGCACACGCTGGCTTCAGTCCTCCATGTGCCTTCTGCACTTTATGGATTTAAGTTGGTTTCTCAACTCTGCCTACACTTCTTTCTGTCTTTCGTTCGTTGCTTTGTTCGTTCTTCCATTTTTTCGTTCATTATTTATTTCTTTTGTTTGCTGTTCTTTCTTTTTCTTTCTTTCTTTCTTCTTTCTTTCTTCTTTCTTTCTTTCTTTCTTTCTTTCTTTCTTTCTTTCTTCTTTCTTTCTTTCTTTCTTTCTCTTCTTTCTTTTCTTTCTTTCTTTCTTCTTTCTTCCTTCCTTCCTTCCTTCCTTCCTTCCTTCCTTCCTTCCTTCCTTCCTTCCTTCCTTCCTTCCTTCCTTCCTTCCTTCCTTCCTTCCTTCCTTCCTTCCTTCCTCCCTCCCTTCCCTTCCCTTCCCCTCCCTCCCTCCCTCCCTTCCTTCCTTCCTTCCTTCCTTCCTTCTCTTCTTGTCTGGTCGATGGTAACACAGACCTCAGTCTAACACGTGGGGCAGCGGGTCTGGCTGGTGGCGTCAGCGAGACCCCGCCCTCACCCATCCACGCCCTCCACGGGGGGCCACTTTGCATTTTGTTCAGTCGCACTAAGCCAGACTTCCAGTGAAACCTCACATCCAGTCCCTCACCGGAGCTCACACAGCACAACAAACAGACTCCCTCCCCCAGCCCCTCGCGTCTCCATCTCCGCTTGCGTCTCTTTTGACTCTGAACCTGTTCCCCAGGATCTGGTTGTCCCTCAGCTCCAGACCCACTCCCCACCTCCAGACCCCCCCCCCCCCCAACGTCTCCCTCAGACATCAGCTTTACTCCTACTCTGTGCACTGAATGACAACAGAGCCAGACCCATGCAGCCCCCGGCTGGGCTCGCCCCAGCTTTTCTCCCTCCCTCCCTCCCTCCCTCTCCCCCACTCTCTCCCCCAACCCCTCCCCCACCAGGCTCCTCTAGCCTGCAAACTGCCAGCTCACTGTTTAGACCCCATTTACACTCTGCTACGGAGCACAGGGTTCGCTTAATATGGCGGAAGACAGGGCTGTTTGTTGTCTGGAAATCACCTCTCAGCAGTCGAAAACAAAAGGTTGAGTTGAATTTCAGGCGATGAACGATATGTTTTACAGATGCCACATGTTGGAACTTGCATCGTAGACATTTATACACGTAGTCCTCTAATGTGGGTGACTTGGGTTATAATGAGAAACTACACTCACATGACTGAATTTCTCGGTCATATGAGTGTAGTTTTAGGAGCCACAAAATGGCACGCAAATGAACTGTATTATTCACACCCCATTAAAGTCAACGTATATGTGCCATTTGGCAGCGAAGTAATGGATGTGGAGGTCCAAGAAAGGGAAATAGATCCTCTTTAGTTCTTGCTTAAGAGAATGTTTGCTTTTCTTGCTTCTTGCCAAGTCAATAGCCATACCCCCCCCCCCCCCTCAACACAGTCCTATCCATCTCACTGGCGACCCCATAGAGATTTTACTGTTGTGCAACCTCTGAAACCACTGCTGAGTGGACAGGCTTATTTAATCCCAGTGTAGGGCGCAGCAATAACCTAATAGCAATAACATAAACTGCTGAGAAAAACGTGTAATGTAATCACAGCTCCCCCTGTAATGCAGGGAACTACTTTCTCTAAGCTCTGTAGTTAATAGTAATCAATACTTTGTGTATACAATTTTGTTTACATACGGGCGGCGCAATCGGTAACACCTGCTCTGCTTCTCTCTGGGTCTTATGCTGTACTTATGATAAGTTAGGGGGGAAGAGAAAATAGTGAGAAATAATTCATTACTTGGAAATCAATAAAATATGGATTAGACTGGGCAGAGGCAGTGCCCCATATCTCACTTCCGTTGGTCTATATTTTAACAGGAGTGCGTATCCAAGCCTGTGAGAGTTTAAAGCGTGCTTTCTGGGATCCTGACACTAGGGGGAGCCAGCGGCGCCAGTAATGCCAGTAGTGACCCGTATCGTCACGACGAACACCAAACATACCCCCCCCCCCCCCCCCATTAGCACTTCCTTTTTATGACCATTTTCCAGATAAACGGCCCACGATGAGACTTATTTAATTACGTTTATTTTGTGTTGCATCACTCGCCATGATAAATGATGTGCACTTAAAAAATATATATCTACACTATGCAAGTATTACCCTTAACAGCGTTCCATTACTACATGCAATTTAAGGCCCTCTGTATTTCGTTAGTGTTAGCGAATCCCCGTTGAACCCTTTGAGATAAAGCACACGTTAAACAGTGAGTTAAAAGAATGTGTTTATGGCTGAGACTTCCAGGAGAGGGGGCCGCGTTATCCCCGTCGCTGACACCCATTTGTGATACTTTATTCGCTCCGTCGATGTCTCGCGGAGCGTTTGTCGCGTGGGATGTTTGATATGAATGGGGTGCCATGCCGTGCCCTCACACCATAAGCACCAACCAACCGCCCCTCCTCCCTCTCCGACGTCAGACGTCAGACCAAACCGCTGACCAGACCGCATCCTGCTACAGGCGTCGTACTACAGCGTCGTAATACAGGCGTCCCAGAGGGTCAACAACCCCTCTCGGCCGCTGGCCCAGACGGGGCTCCGCACGGCCTCACGCACGCACACACACCTCACCACCGCTGCCACCGCCTGGTAAAGAACAACAGCGTCTGTGTTTGAAGCAGAGTAGGACGTCCACAATCTGGTTGTCGGACTCCGGCAGAAACATGGGATTTTTACTCCCGTTTCCTCTAAATGAGGGTCTTATTTTAGTAACGGCGACCCAAATGGTTGTTGCGTGG
>JAXIVH010000001.1:7795215-7822715 GCA_036785325.1 Urophycis tenuis | reverse complement strand
TTCTATGGCGAACTCAAACTCAAGCTGCTCTGAAGGAGACTTCAAAGGAAGATCAATTTGCTGATTCCAAAAAAACGTTATCAATGAGGCGTGCATGGGAACGATGTCATGGTAGACCATGTGCTCTGTGCTGGACCCCCGCAGGGTGGATATCTCTTGAAATATCATTTGATTTCACAATGAGAAGCGTCCTTCTGCTGTCAATCTCATTTGACAGTTTGCGGTTGGTAAGAGGAGTGGGGGGAGGGGTGTGGTTTTATGGCCTCGGGCCCTCCCCCATTATCCTCCCCCAAACGGGGGACGGCCGGAGCAGAGAGCCGGGTACACACTTCATACCTCCCATCCCCCACTCTCTCTCTCCTCTCATCTTCCTCATCCTGCATCTCACTATCTCTCTGTCTGTCTGTCTGTCTGTACCTCTCATTCAGCCTCTGAAAGGATGCAATTTCTTTCACTATTACACTGCTATGGATCATTAATCTTGTAATTATGTTGCAGTGGATCTGACACAATGAATGTTATATCTTCAATCCTGCATCTTTGCATTTTGTAAACATATTGGTCAACAAGATGCCTGTTGGTAATTCTCCTGTTCTCCAGCCATCCACTTAACAAGAGCTTTGAAGTCATGTTTGAGTTTCACCATATGTGTTGTGTATGTAGTTTAAGCCACCTGCAGTGGTTTGAACTGGAAAATGATTTTATGCCGTTGTAACGTGTTGTGGTGCTGTGCTGCCACCTTGTGGGCATAATCTGTCATTGCATTGCCGTTGCCACGGTGGCAAAAAAAGGAAACTGAAATCATGATGCCGAGCCAAGTTACCTTGGAAACCCCGTGGATCCAAGTGACCTTGGATGAAACATCACCACGCACATTTCAAAGCTACTGCTTCCATAAATGCTTGCCAAATGCACATCAATACATGTGTATGAATGTGCCACCCACATTCTGCTGCCATGAATTTGTCACAAACTGGACATCCCCCAGTTGAGTTTGTTCCAGCCCAGCTTCTTCTCAAACTGAAATGGTCCCGCGTCACATGTGCACAGCTGTAGGTGAACCACAGAGATCTTGGCTGGAACAACGGCTATTTCAGTCTCATTGTTTTGTCTCTTTTTTGTGTGAAGTTGCAAGACTAGAACTCTGTCCTTTTTCTTTTTTTTTTTCTTCTTCTTCTTCTTCTTCTTCTTCTTCTTCTTCACTCCAAATCCACCCCGTGTGCATGTCCACCATCAGAGTTAGCTCCAAGGCGCTGGTATGTACTAACGACACCTCGCTACGCTTGCCTCATCCGCTGCTACCGCCATCACTGCACAGAGAGAACATGGGACAGAACAACGCGGTCTGGCCGCTGGCTCTTTGTTGTTGTCGGGGGGCCCTGTTTAACCACCGGGTTTCAAATCCACCCTGTTAGTGACATCACAGATGTACGATGGAAACGATCAGCCTACCAAGTTGGTACAGTCCACTCGGTGGGTTGGTAAGATAGGGGTCCCTTTAAGTTACACCATGACACCATCGGGGAACTGAGACAGAAAACAAAATACATTTCAAGTCAGAAGTTTGTCGGTCTCATTTTCTATTCTGTGCTAGTTTTGGATTTTACTTAGCCTCTGGTTTGGGTCAGTCTACTGTGTGAAGTGCATCATCAGCTGTTATGTTCTAGAGCTGTTAACTGCTTTCATCCAGACGTTAATTGCAAGCTTACTTTCGCTTGCCCTTTCATCGCACTTAAGGATGAATCTCGCTTTTAGTCAAGAGAGGTGATGCAGCAAGCGTTTAGTCCAAGAGAGAACATCTCTCTTGGCATGGGTTTGTCCAGTGCTGTGGGACAGGATAACCCAGAGGTTCTGCTGTTTGACTCCATCGAAAGGTAGGCTAGTGGGTTCAAACCCCAACCAAAGCCTCACCTAGCCACACGTGAGCAAGACGTCCTAACTCGCCTTGGAGTGTCTGCTAAAATGACTGAATAGTAATTGTGTAGATAATTGAAGGCCTTCACTGTAGATGGACCCACAGTAGATGTTGATACTGGATCATCTGTTTTAGTGAAGATACACCAGCCAGTAACAAGAGGCCTGCCTGCTGCCTGCTCGCTTTGTTCTGACAGAACACGGCCCTGGACAAGGAGAGCATCCACCTCACCAGCCCTCGTTGCCATGGAGACCGAGCCATGCCGTTGTCGCCGGCCAAGAGCATCCCACCCGCCGTGACGGCGGAGCCCCGCGAGGCGTCGGCAATCGGCACACATTCTCCTCCCCGACCGACCTCCCCGACCAAACCTGCGCCCCCTGCTGAGCTACTGGAGCCCAGAGGGCCGGACCCCTGGGCTGACACCCCTCCCCCGGTGGAGCCCGGAGAGACTGACGCTCCACAGCTCTCGTCCTCCACAGACTGCTGCTGGCCACCTCCCTCTTCAGCTCCTCCTGCTCCTCCAGAGGAAGGAGCAGACACGGGGTGTTTGTCCGCCTCTCCTACGTCCACTGGCCACCAGCACAACTCCCCCGCGAGTGACCTCCGACCCCCTGCCTCCCCGCCGGCTCCTGCTCCCCAAGCCGACCCAGTGAGCAGCGCCACCTCTCCCTCCTTCGCCCCGCCAGCTCTCCTCTCCTCCTCCCCACAACCTGCCCCCGCAAGCCCCCTCTCCTGCCCCACGCTCTCCTCACCCTCCAAGCCTGCTCCCCCTTCACCAACTAGACTAGATTCTCCTCCCCCCTCCCCTCTTTCTCCTGCCACCTCCTCTCCCCCCAAACCTGCTGCTTCTCCTCCCCCTTCACCAACCAGACTAGATTCTCCTCCCCCCTCCCCTCTTTCTCCTGCCACCTCCTCTCCCCCCAAACCTGCTCCTTCTCCTCCCCCTTCACCAACCAAACTAGATTTTCCTCCCACCTCCTCTCCCCCCATACCTGCTCCTTCTCCTCCCCCTTCACCAACCAAACTTGATTCTCCTCCCCCCTCCTCTCCCCCCATACCTGCTCCTTCTCCTCTCCCTTCACCAACCAAACTTGATTCTCTTCCCCCCTCCCCTCTATCTCTTCCCACCTCCTCTCCCCCCAAACCTGCTCCTTCTCCTCCCCCTTCACCAACCAAACTAGATTCTCCTCCCACCTCCTCTCCCCCCATACCTGCTCCTTCTCCTCCCCCCTCCTTCCATTCTCCTCCAGCCTCCTCTCCCTCCAAACCAGCTCCCTCTCCTCCCCCTTCACCAACCAGGTTAGATTCTCCTCCCCCCTCCTCTCCCCCCAAACCTGCTCCTTCTCCTCCACCTTCTCCAACCAACCTAGATTTACCTCCCACCTCCTCTCCAACCGAACCAACATTTCCTCCCCCCTCTCCAAACAAAGCAGAAACTTCTCCTCCCTCCTCTCCCACCAAAGCAGCTCCTGCTCCTCCCCCCTCCTCATCCATCACCACTCCCCCTTCATCTCCCCCTGCGTCCTCTCTTACCACTTGTCCCTCGCCTTCTCCCCCCTCATCTCCCATGGAACAAGGGTCTCCTTCCTCCCCCGCTATCACTTCTCCTCCCCTCTGCTCTTCCACCATGCCCACTTCTCCTCCCCTTCCTCCCGTCCAACCGGCGGGAGATTCCTCACCCTCCTCTCCTCACTGCCCCAAGGAGGCACCTGCTGTGTTCCCCTCTTCCTCCCCTCTCCCCTCCATTCCACTCCTCCACTCCTCTGTTCCCAGCCCACAGCTCTCTGGCGCCCCTAGTGGCCACACCCCCTCCTCACCTCCTCCTCCTCCTCCTCCTCCCATCCAGCCGAGCATGTTCCCCTCGCCTCCGGCCACCCCTCCTGGCCCGAGAGCCATGAGCCCACCCTCTCCTCCTGCTGACCTGCCCGCCCCTCCTCCCCCTCCTCCCCCCAGCCATTAAGAGATGGTGCCCCCCACCCTCCTCATCTACTGCAACCGCTGTCTGCAGTTCCTCAGCTTTAGCACAATCTCCACGACAACCCCCCCCGCCCGCACACACACACACACACACACACACACACACACACTCACAGCAACCCAGTGAGGTGAAGGAAGGGCGTTTGTGTGTCTCGTCGTTCCTGTGTTTGTTTATTTATTAAAGGGGATGCCGGGATGTGAATGAAATATGACTGTATTTTCTTGATGGGTCGTCTTTGATAATGTCCAGAATACTGTTTGACATTAATGTGAATTATTTACTTTTTCTTAATTTATTATCGGAACAAGGTTGCCCATGGTTGTGTTTTTTTTTGTGACTAATTATTCCTTGCATACACACCTGTTTTTGTTGATGTGGTGTCCTCTTGCTTTTGAGCGAAATCCTACTACAAGTACAAGCACTTCAAGTATATATTTATTTCTGGCCTGGCTGCTCGTGAAACAGCTGGATTAGTTTAGGCACGCTAGTTAGAAACGTAGATTCCTTATCCAATGTCAGCATTTACCTTGGTCAAACCTAGCTATGTTGCCTTTTGGGGTTTTGGTTAACAGTATTACTTCTCAATACATACAAATGGTATATACTTGCATTTCTGTAGCTACCTAGAATATCGTGTCCAAACAGCAGGATTAAACTGAAACATGAGGGATTGTGTTTTTAGAGTGCTTGTTCCTGATCAGACATGGCCGCTTATAAGAAAGGAAGCAGTGGACAGACTAGAGACCTTACTTGCGGTCAAACGGTGTCCTATATTAATTTTAAACTCTATCCACATTACCACAACACTCCGAATGCTACATATTGTGGTCTGAAGCTATTACAAGGCAGATGCCCTGAACTGCATCCCACAATAAGGCTAATTCAGCTGGATTTGTTAAGATTTTTTTTTTTTTGTATGAAGGATATACAGTATAATTATGTGCCTGACAACAGTAGGTAGTTACACCATTATTAAATAGTTATTTTGTTTTAATCTGTACGATTGTTTTTGTACCTGTAGCAAAGATTAATCTGTTGTTTTTAGTAATTTCGGCAAATCGACATATTTAAAATGTCCCAACAACGCACATGGGTCCAGGAGGTAAAGACACTACAGTAAATGTTTTTGTGTACAGTGCTTTGCTAATGCCGTTGAAAGGGACGTAAAAAACTTTGAGCAACCATTTCAGTTTCTATAGGTAGAGTGACTTAGAACAAATAAATGCATTTTGATTAAGTAAAAGAAATAAAAATGCTTTAAAAAAAAAAAAGTGCTGCGTGAACATTATTTAAAGGCAGAAAAAAACGAGGGGCGGCCATTTGAAGTTATAAAATAACATTTTATTGTCATAGCTCTGCACACACCAAACACTCCAGATCGAGCCATACATAACTAGATTATATCTTTTCTGGATTTATTTTTGAATACTTGAAACCACACCAAGCTCAGTTGAAACCATAACGGAATGTTTGGTCGAAGCCAAGGCAAGACGCTTCACGCGCTCGAGACGTCGCGAGCCGTGACGCACCTCGTCGTTCGAGACGTGTTGTTATGGATGTTTTTTTTTGTTACGTCACACATCACAGTCTGAAGAACGAAAATAGAGAGAGAGAGAGACAAAACAAATGAAACAGCAAGACAGAAATGCCGTCTTTCAGTTCACATAAACATCTCCAGGAAGGCGTACCCCCTTACCCCCCCCGTTGGACGGGGACGGTCGTCTCCGCTGAACCAAAAACAACAGTTACAAAAAAACCTCTAGAATTGGACTGATAATAACACATAACTAATATACCGGAGATAATCAAGTCCAATACTCGCGCAGAACTTCCATTATGGATGTGTGATCGGAGAGGACAGTCAAACCTTTTTTTTTTTTTTTTTTCAACAAACGTGTAAAAAAAAAAAAAAACTTCAAACAGAAAAATTATCCATGACATAAATTGCGAAGAGAAGTGCAACCACACACCGCATCATCAGAACTCTGATATGCTTACGCCGGCCAGCGTTGTCCAGTGCAATTGAACTACAATAGTTAATGATTAAGTTAATGATTGTGACAGGTTGGTAGTCAGGGTGGGGGCCATGCATAGGGGGCGGGGACTGGGGGAGGCAGTCACTCGACAAGCACAGGAGACCGGAAACAGGAGGGTTACGTTTAGACAGGCGTTACATATTTAACCTTCATGTAGCTTGAACGTCCTGTTACAAGGACTCCTTATAACCACTGTGTGCTGTCTAACATATTGAACCCTGTGGGGCGCCCGCAGAGGCAAAGGGCATATTAAAAATACAACACCTTTAATTTATTTATATATATATGTGGGGTATCATTTGTTATATAATCCCCCACCACCACGCCTATTGAAAAAAAAGAAAAATAATCGCTCACCTAAGAGTAGACAAATATTTGGATCGTGAACATTTCTTGCTAGCTTTGCACAAATCATCATTTTCCTCCCAAAGAGATGAAAATAGACTCTCACAGCTAAAAATAGATTTGCTTCTTTAACCGTATAGTATATAACCCCCCACCCTTTCGTTTATATCATAAGAAAACATCTTCTAAATCATCTACAAAATATAGCAATGTCCTCATAGTTAACTTTTTTTTTCTTCTTCAAAAATAGGTAGATTCTTTTTGATATAACGTTGACAGTTGTGTGTTTTTCATTAGATTACATTCAGGATATCAGGGTGAGGACGGCTGCTGTGCTACTGAGACTCCAACACAGAGAGGTGGTCAGTATCTGGTCTGGTCTGGTATCTGGTCTAGCATCTGGTCTGGTATCTAGTCTGGTATCTAGTCTGGTCTAGTATCTGGTCTGGTATCTAGTCTGGTCTAGTATCTAGTCTGGTCTAGTATCTGGTCTAGTATCTAGTCTGGTCTAGTATCTGGTCTGATATCTAGTCTGGTCTAGTATCTGGTCTGGTATCTAGTCTGGTCTAGTATCTGGTCTAGTATCTGGTCTGATATCTAGTCTGGTCTAGTATCTGGTCTGGTATTTGGTCTGGTCTGGTATCTGATCTGGTGTAGTCTAGTATTTGGTCTATAATTTGGTCTGGAATATGGTCTGGAATATGGTCTAGTATCTGGTCTGGTGTCTAGTATCTGGTCTGGTATCTGGTCTGGTGTCTAGTATCTTGTCTGATCTAGTATCTGGACTGGTGTAATATCTGGTCCGGTGTCTAGTATCTGGTCTGGTGTCTGTTCTGGTATCTGGCATCAGGTCTGGTCTAGTATCTGGTCTGGTACTCGTGGTGCCAGCGGTTGAAGTCGTTGTAGAACAGGACGATACTGCCAGACGCCATGCCAGTTATGATGCACCTAGAACACAGGGGAGCACATTTTACTTTCATTCAACCAACGCATATTCTATTGTCAAACATTCATCATCCAGTTAGTGAATAGAAGGGCCCAGACAGAAAAGGGCGGTTTGTATGAGAAGTACTATTTACACAACACTTTCATCCAAGAACCTTATTTTGACTCTGACGCTGATTTTAGGAATTGGACCCAGAGACTTTCGGCCTGGGAGTCAAACACTTCTACTAGAACTGCCTCTACTAACTACCACTACTACTACCTCAACTAGCACTTGTACTACCACTAGTACTACCTCTACTACTACTACCACCACCACTAGTACTACCTCTACTGCTACTACTTCCACCGCTAGTACAACCTCTACCACTTGTACTACCTTTACTACTACCACCACAGGTACTACCTCTACTACTACCACCACAGGTACTACCTCTACTCCTACCACCACAAGTACTACCTCTACCACTAGTACTACCTCTACTACTACTACCACCACTAGTACTACTACTACTACCACCACTAGTACTACCTCTACTACTATCACCACTAGTACCACCTCTACCACTAGTACTACTACCACCACTAGTACTACTACCACCACTAGTACTACCTCTACTACTACCACCACTACTACTACTACCATCACTAGTACTACCTCTACTACTACCACCACTAGTACTACCTCTACTACTACCATCACTAGTACTACCTCTACTACTACCACCACTACTATTACTACTACTACCACCACTAGTACTACCTCTGCTACTACCACCACTAGTACTACCTCTGCTACTACCACCACTAGTACTACCACCACCAGCACCACCCCCTGGGGGTACCTCTGGTCGTTGGACATGGCCATGGAGCGGATCCCGGCGTCGCAGCCCGGGTACGTGAAGAGCTGCTTGAGGTCGTGGACCTGCCAGACGGACACCACCCCTCCGTCGCCCCCTGTCAGCAGGTACTGGCCGTCACGGCTCATCTGCATGGCCTGGGGGGGGGGGAGGGGGGGGAGAGAGGGGGAGGAAAAAGAAACAAAGATGGATACATGTAAAACAACTTAAAGAGAAGGAAGAGGGAGGTTTAGAATGATATATTTTTGGGGGAATTTAATATCCGGGCAACGGATCCATTAACCAGAAAAAAGCCCCAAAATGGAAAAAAAAGTCTATATGAAGACAAATAGACACAAGACGTATAATTTAGTATGAATAAGTGGGTTGGTCAACATGACGGCCGGCCGCCACTGATCAGCCCCTCTGAGGTCGGGGGAGGGGGGGGTCAAGGTAAAGGTCACGTGACAGGATCAAAGCTCTGTCCTGCTGCGCGTCCCCCCCCCCAGTGCTGCCCCCAGCACGCGGCCAGACATCAGGCCCCCCTGCAGCGAGGCCGGCCAAGATTTACTCTCCTCCTCCTCCTCTCGCCAACTTCTGCAGCTCAACGCGTCTCCAGGGCACCGATGGGAGAACACAAATCACACAGCCTGCAGCGCCACCCCCCTCCAACCCCCCCAGCCCTCCACCATCCCCAGCCCACCACCACCCCCCAGCCCTCCACCACCACCCCCAGCTCTCCACCACCCCCCCAGCCCTCCACCACCCCCCCAACCCACCACAACCCCCCAGCCCTCCACCACCCCCAGCTCTCCACCACCCCCCCAGCCCTCCACCACCCCATCAGCCCTCCACCACCACCCCCCAACCCACCACCCCACCAGCCGCGAGCCCCGAGACTCCACACTGTAGCATTCTGCTGCGGCATCAATCAGAGCAGTAACCATGACAGAGGAAACGCCGGGGCTGAAGAGAGCAGGAGAGGGGGGGGGGGGAGATCATCGTGGGTTCAGAGCTCCAACAGTTGTGTTGTTGTGTACTTTTTTTTTTTTGTATGTTTTTTAGGGTGGGTGTTTTTTTTTTTTTTCTGGAACAATGGAAGGAAGACATTTTGTGGGTTTCAAAGACGCGGTGTGGCCTTGGGATCGAGGAGTCCTGGATGGGTGCCATCACCGCATCTGCCTCTTTGGGGGGGGTGGGGGGGGGGGGGGGGGGGGGTTTAAAACAGCCACCCCCCCACCTCCAGGAAAAACGGAATAAGATGGGGAAATTGAAACAAGTCTCTTTTTTATGGGCGCTCGTCAAACTTGAAATGGTAAATAACGTTTCTAGAGAGAGAGCGAGTGGATTGGACAGGGAGAGGGGAAGAAGAAAAACAGTCCAGTCAGCAGACTGGAGGCCCGTTTCACCAACACGAAGGTCTTTACTTCCTCAAGACTCCAGGGACGCCTTGACTCCACTGAACTCACTGACAACAAACTGTTAAGATTATAATCCAACACTCTATAATATGACGATGGTATTACTATCATCAAAACTAATCGTGGTCGATTTCTTTAGCCTATATTAGCCTAAAATCGCAAAAAAATGTACAATCGCAATACACTTGACAAAAATACTCAAGAGGAACAGTGCAAGCACAAGCTAACTAACTCCACACAGCGCCAAGAGTCCACGACCCTACAGCACAGCAGGGGTCCGGGGAGCCAGCAGACGCAGTGGGCCAGGCCAGGTAGGAGGCAGGAGGCCAGAGCTTATAAATCACCTCTCTGTCACCGTCCCCTTCAAGATGGCCGCCGGCTCTACGGGAGCCAAGATGGTGGCCAGGGCTCAGATGTCTTCAGAAATGACTCCGGAGAAAAAAAACCCACATCAGCTTTTAATACCAACCCCCCCCCCCCCCCCCTCCTCATCTCTTTACATTTGGGAACTGGTGGGCGCACAACTGTGCTTGGGAAAGGTAAAAAAGAAACGAAGGGAAAATTTATGGTGCTGTTAACTCTCCAGCCCCCCCCCCCCATGACATGGATGCAGACAGTGGGCCTGGTTACCCAGCCTGAGTTATATTAGCACTTAAAACACTGTAATCCATCCAGCATGCCTTCTCTGCCCTGATTCTGCTATTAGAGCTGGCTGATGACTCCATCACACAGGCCTCCCTCGCTCTCTCTCCCCCTCTCCATCTCTTTCTCTCTCGCTTTCCCTCCCTCCTTCGCCTGCTCTCTCCCTCCATCTCTTACACCCCCATCACTCTGCTCCTACGCTCTCTCTCGTCCAGAGCAAACACTCATTTATCCTGGGGTCCTACTGTGCAGGCTGCTCTGTGAAGATTGATTCTGGGTCCTACACACAAGTGTACTAAATAGCAGATTTCGTCAAGGGCCCCAGCCGGGCCCCTGGGGCGCGAGTGTGTGTGTGTGTGTGTGTGTGTGTGTGTGTGTGTGTGTGTGTGTTTATGTGTGTGTGTGTGTGTGTGTGTTTATGTGAGTGTGTGTGTGTGTGTGTGTTTATGTGAGTGTGTGTGTGTGTTTATGTGTGTGTGTGTGTGTGTGTGTGTTTATGTGTGTGTGTGTGTGTGTGTTTATGTGAGTGTGTGTGTGTTTATGTGTGTGTGTGTGTGTGTGTGTGTGTGTGTGTGTGTGTGTGTGTGTGTGTGTGTGTGTGTGTGTGTTTATGTGAGTGTGTGTGTGTGTGTGTGTGTGTGTGTGTGTGTGTGTGTGTTTATGTGAGTGTGTGTGTGTGTGTGTGTGTGTGTGTGTGTGTGTGTGTGTGTGTTTATGTGAGTGTGTGTATGTGCCTGTGTGTGTGTGTGTGTGTGTGCCTGTGTGTGCGCGTGTGTTTGTGTGTAGGCGTGTGTGAGGAGATGGTTGCTCGCGGAAGATATCAGGACTTCCCTAATGTGGTCTGACGTGGGAGGACATTAGCACAGAGAGACAGCGAGAGAGAGAGAGAGAAAGACACACACACACAGAGACAACTCGCACCCACAAAGAGTGTCTATGTGTGTGAAGGATAGATAACTAAACTAGATAAGGATAACTAAACTAGATAAGATGAGATAACTAAGAGAGAGAGAGAGATACAGTACGTTTACATGCAGCAAGAAATTCAAATTTCTAATCGTATAAGACATCGTTCAGACTTTTTAAGTGCATGTAAACACCTTAATCCGACCTACTTCGGACATCTCAATATCGGATAACAACACCTGGATAATTCGTTCATAGTCGGACTTGTAACGGCATGTATACTCAGCAATCGGATCTGAATCGGATTTTGCATATTCTGCGCATGCGCAGTGCCATTCTGCACATGCGCAGCGCCACATAGGGTCCAGAGTCAGCCCATGCTCCGGCTGTTAATCCGATTCTCTGAACGGCATGTATACTCGGACAAGTGATCCGGTCTTACTCATGTCATTATCTGATCCGATCAGAAATTCGAATTTCTTGCTGCATGTAAACGTACTGAGAGAGAGAGCAAGAGAGCGAGAGAGCGAGAGACAGACAGACAGACAGACAGAGAGAGAGAGAGTGAGAGACAGAGAGACATTGTTCCCAACAACAGCTTGTAGTGTGTGGTCAGATAGCTAGGAGGTTCCAGCAGTACAGCTGCCATCACAATGACCGCTGGAAGATGTTAAAAGATGTCCACTTCCTTGTCTGTCTTTAAGTGTGCATATGTGCACACAAACCTGTTTCTGTATGTCTATATGTGTGTGTGTGTGTGTGTGTGTGTGTGTGCGTGCATGCAGGTTAAGCAGTGATTGGGAAGATGGCAGTCCCTCAACAGGAAACAGATGTGTGACATTTCCCAGGCTCCCCCGGAAACACGACACAGAGAAACTGGAAGCGCCAGACGCCATCTTGTGTCACCCCAACTGTCGGCGGAGGAAATGGGAGGATGGGGGGGGGGTCTGGGGGGGTACTTAATGGACCCGATGTCGAGGGGGGGGGGGGGGGGAGGACTGCTGCTCTGGAATGTTCCCCACAGCCCTTCTGAAGATGACAGCTCCCATCCAGGGGATCACATTTTCTTTCGTGGCAGAGAGAAAGGAAGGAGAGAGAGAGAGAGAGAGAGAGGAAGAGAGACATGCAGCCAGAGGGAGAGAGACGGGAGAAGGAACAAAAGAGACACAAAGAGAGAGAGAGAGAGAGCGCGACAGAGAGAGAGACACCGAGGACCCCGAAGACCCCCAGAGTAGAAACCTTAGAAACCTGACAGAGTCCCGGTAGGCACGTGAGCCAGCAGTGCACGAGAGCCAGCAGTGCACGTGAGCCAGCAGTGCACGTGAGCCATCCGTGCACGTGGTTCCACCAGCCGTGCCCGGTGGGCCCCGCCCGCCTACCTTGATGCTGTCCTCCAGCTCGTGGTGGCCCAGCAGCTTGCCGTTGACGCTGAACAGGCAGAAGTGGCCCTTGTCGTAGTACACCATGCAGTGGCCCTCCGTGGACGCCTGGATGAGGCGGGGCCGCACGCAGCCCTCGGGGCCCCCCAGCGTGCGCAGCAGGTCCCCGTTCATGGAGTGGATGAGACACGGGCCCTCTGCAGCAGCCAATCACAAGGACGGGGTCAGTTCAGTGGGCGTGGCCCCGATGCCGGGTCATCGTTCGCCATTTAGCATGGGGGCGTTTATCCCGAGTGACTCCGCGCAGTGGAATGGTGTTGGTGTATAAATTGACGAAATGAATTGATTAAATGAATTGCTAAAATTAATTGACAAAATGAATTGACAAAATGAATTGACAAAATGAATTGACAAAATTAATTGACGAAATGAAGTGATGACATGTATTGCCCGGTCTTCATGAAAGCACAGGAGAAACGTCGCGGTTGAGAGTTACTAATAAAGTTTTTTTGAGGCTCTCTGCTTACCCTTGCAGCCGCTGATCACCAGGCCCAACTCAGCACACACGCTGGCACACGTCACCTCACAGTCGTGGCCCGTCAGGATGGCTCGGGACGACACAAACTCTGCTACAGAAACACACACACACACACACACACACAGTATACACACGTTAACATGTAGCATGTCGAAGCGGGCTGTTCCACCGCCTGCCCACTAGAGGGCAGCAAACGCAGCAAAATCATTGAGCCGATTTGGAAATGACCTTAGTACAGAATGGATGCTGACAAAGTTGAAGGTATGCAAGTTGAATGAGTGTAGCCATGAAGATAGTGTATGTAAGGTTATGTTGATGTACACTCAAAGACAAAGACAAAGAGGACACAGAGGGTTGCAAGACCATGGGAACGTCCAGGCACAAGGGAAACACGGAGAGCACATGACTTAAGTTATTTTAAACACGCATCACACACTTCCATGTATCTGCATACTGCCAAAAGTCGAGGCTTACTCCCTCAATCACGCGGCCCTCCGAACATGTCACTCTCTCTCTATGTATAGCTGTCTCTCTCCCTTTTTTCACCTTCACTGGAACCAGATGTCCGGGGCCCAGAGAAGGAGTGAGAGAGTGAAGTGTGAGAGAGAGAGAGAGAGAGAGAGAGAGAGAGAGAGAGAGAGAGAGAGAGAGAGAGAGAGAGAGAGAGAGAGAGGGAGAAAAATAGATATGATCTAACTCATGCATTCTGATTCTGTTCTCTTTTAATTTCAGCTGTCAGAGTTGGAGACCAAACAAAGCCAGCACTCCAGTCAGTCAGTATACTTTGTGATTCTTAAATCTTGTATCGGTTGAAGGAGACAAAATGTGATTGACTGGCTCGTATTGACTATGTACATTCAAACTGTAAGTACTGACATGATATTAATCCTCCTGCAGGATAGTCAGTCACATCATATACAGACCATATGGTCTTCACTGAACACCTTGCTTCTGTATGTTGTCTGTCCATCAGAACAGACCTTTCTGACACAGGTCTGGTTTATAGTCGCAGTTTGTGTGTGTGTGTGTGTGTGTGTGTGTGTGTGTGTGTGTGTGTCCACTACTACAAGTACTTGTGGTGTATTATAGAGGCTCCATTGTGACCTTCTTTGGCTTCTGTATATATGTGAGTGTGTGTGCATGCATGAAGTGTGTGTGTGTGTGCAAAGTGTGAGTTCACATGGTTGCGCACTGGTATATGTGTGTGTGTGTGTGTGTGTGTGTGTGTGTGTGTGTGTGTGTGTGTGTGTGTGTGCGTGTGTGCACAACTTGAGTGTACATGTGTACATGCAATGTGTGTGTACGTGCATGTATGTATGTATGCGTGTGTGTGTGTGCGCAAAATGTGAGTTCACATGTGTGCGCAAGGGTATGTGTGTGTGTGTGTGTGTGTGTGCAGTGTGGAGAACTTGAGTGTACATGTGTATGCGCAATGTGTGTGTATGTGCATGTATGTACAGTATGTATGCATGCCTGTGTGTGTGTGTGTGTGTGTGTGTGTGTGTGTGTGTGTGTGTGTGTGTGTGTGTGTGTGTGTGTGTGTGTGTGTGTGTGTGTGTGTGTGTGTGTGTGTGTGTGTGTGTGTGTGTGTGTGCGTGCGTGCGTGTGTGCGTGCGTGCTTGCGTGCGTGCCTGCTTGCGTGCGTGCCAGTGTTGGCGTGGTGTGTCTGAGTCAGCGTGCTGGGACGGCGAGGGGCCCTGTGTCTGCAGGAGGTGGCTGACCTCCATGTTTGTCTCTTGTGATCCTGGGTCACGTTCTTTCTTTCTGTCTTTACAAGGACGACATGTCAAGTTCAGTGGCAGAGCAGAGCAGGCCCCGGGCCGGGGCCCACAGCGTGAGACCCTCTGTCTGGAGCAGTGTGTGCAGCGTCTCCCCCCCGGTTTGGGAGAGTTCTGTGGGGAAGCTCATGAGCGGAGCTTGGTTTCTGCACTCGTTAAAGATGGCTCTCTCTCTCTCTCTCTTTCTCGCTCACTCTCGCCCTCTCTCTCTCTCTCGCCCTCTCTCTCTCTCTCGCTAGCACAGCTCAGGTCCCAGCACAGAGGGACCTTCATCAGACCACTAGCTTCAGCTTGGAAGTGACTTTAAAGAGTGAAAACCAGTTCATAAAAACCACTCGATTTCATGAGGCGCATGCACACACACACACACACACACACACACACACACATGCGTGCGTGCGTGCATGTCTGCGTGTTTGTATGAATGCCAGAAATTCTGCTAGTGATCACGTGACCTAAATATAATTCCGTACTAAGTATGCATTACATGCATGATATTAAAAACATAAGTGACAGATGACGGTCTTCATCTGTGCTGCATTTATGGGGCAGAAATACAATACATATAATATCCGTGACTAAATATAACCTTTAACCTTGAGACATCTCCCAGCATGCAACTTTTGCAGCGGTCAAGCAACTCGACCAAATGTCTCCATTTCACTGCGGACACTCGCAGACATCCTGAGTGCCAAGAGGAAGAGAATGGAAGATAATTTATGAGCTACAAGAAGGCAGATTAAAGCACGATGTGGGATTAGCTGGGGGCACGTCAGCCATGCTGATATATTAGTGTATCGGTTAACCCTCGCCGGGCCACGTGTTGTCTTCTGCTGGGATTTGGAAGGACATCTGATTACAATCTAATGTCTATATATATAACCAGACAACACAGGGGTATCACTTCACCACTGTCTGTGTGTGTGTGTGTGTGTGTGTGTGTGTCTGTGTGTCTGTGTGTGTGACTGATGAGAGATGTAGACGGCGAAAGAGAGAGAGAGGAAAGACAGACAGGAAGGGGAGGATAGAAGGAGCGAGAGAGCAGGAGAGATGGAAAGAAAGAGAGACAGCTGTCAAATTCGTTTTTTGTGTTGGTTTGTATTTTTTCTGCATCGGTATTTGATCCCTGTTATTAAAGAGAGCGGCTAACCTTGGGTAAACACACACTGCCTAGTTGAACTCAACCAAACCCTCCCACAAGGTTCCACGAGGTACAATAGCCCCATAAGCTGAATGGTGAAAACCATGTACTGTGCCATGCACTCTCAAAACTGTGCCACTGCACTCCTCTGCCAGCATGAGTCTATGCTTTGACCGACCAGCAGATGGCAATGTTGGCTGAGGTATTGCTGATGTGTGTACAGAACAGTATCGTGGATGTAGTAATGTGTGTGTACAAGTAAGGCAGTACAGTGTGTGTGCTTACAGAAGAGTACAATGTGTGCATCTCACATAATACTGCAATATAAATAGAGAGTAATACTGTTTGCATGTGTACAGGATAAAAAATATAATATATATAAAAATACAGAATTGAACTGCATGTATGGAATAGTGAGGCGTGTGTAAATGCAAAACAGTACTGTGTGTGAATGCCTGAATGTATATACATGCAGAGCTGTACTGTGTGTGTGTGTGTGTGTGTGTGTGTGTGTGTGTGTGCGTGCATGTGTGTGCGTGTGTGCATGTGTGCATGTGTGTGCGTGCGTGCATGCATATCAGGGAATCAAAGCAACAGTGTCAGCCTTATGAAGTGTGTGGGATATTCACAGAGCATTATGCATGAGAAGGAATGTGTTTCACTGTGTGTGTGTGTGTGTGTGTGTGTGTGTGTGTGTCTGCGAGGGTCGACTTAAAAGTGCTCTTCGCTGGAAGAGGAATAAAGAAAAGCAGTTATGTGCATGCATGTGAGCCAGTGTGTTTGTCTGTGGATGTGTGATGTGTGTGTATGCACGTGCGCGGCGTGTTTGTGTGTTGATGTTGATATGTATAGTGTGTGTGTGTGTGTGTGTGTGTGTGTGTGCGGCGTGTTTGTGTGCCGTGCAGCCTCATGTCTGGCAGAGCATCTTGCGGTCTGGGGCAATGGAGCATCACATTGTGGTGGTGAGGGGCTGGCGCACACACACACACACAGACACACAACACAGACACACACACACACACACACACACACACACACACAGACACACACAGAGACACACACACACACACACACACACAGAGACACACACACACACACACACACACACAGACACTTCCAGACCCGCCTATTTCCACATGTATAAAAAGACAAGGATAGTTTTAAGCGTGTGTACCACATTCCTGTACATGCATCCCACTGGGCCAGAACCAGAGTCTGCTCGGAGTGTCACCCTGCTGTAGCGATGCAGCTGCTTCAGAGTGCTTCTACAGTAGTATGATGTCATTGATTGATTTCACACCGAGAACAAACACGCGCGGAGACACGCGAAAAGACGTGAAAGCAATATGGAAATGAACGCCGCGCTGGTTTAGGGAGAAGAAGAAGAAGAAAAAAAATGGACAATTGCAAAACGGAATGATTTAACTTTTCTTTTGCTACGTAAACAGATAAAAGAAAAAACTTGATCGCAGAAAAGAACACGTTTCAACAGAGCAAAATACACTAAATAGTCAAGTACACAATAGCCTCCTTATTTACACAATATATATATATATAGAGAGAGGCATCACCCCCGGGCCCTGCCTCCTGGGAAGTCCTCTACGTAGTACGAGGCAAACAATTATCGCCATTAACCCGCCCTAGCGACATAAATACCCCGGCCAGGCCCCCCCGGCCCCCTCCCCCGCTGAAGGGGTGCAGGCAGACCCTAACAGCATGCAGACCTAAGCCACCCAAATTAGCAACAGGGAGGCTAATAGCTGCTCTCTGCTCTCGCTAGCCTTTGATCATGGCAAGCACCATATGTCATGGTGACGACACGCACACATTCACACACGCACACACACATGCATACATGCACACACACACACACACACACACACACACACAGGCAGCGTGTGACATTTTTCTCTTTTATCGGGGCCCGCCGTGACCCCGCAGGGTCATCAAAGGCGCTGGACTCTCACGCTGCACACCAGCCACTCTAAGTGGTCCTCACTTTCACTCACTTACCTGGTCAACACACACACACGCACGCTTCATCACACACACACACACACACACACACACACACACACACACCATCTGTTTGCACAGGACACGTGCACACAGAAAGGTATAGAAACACTTACACACACACTCACGCCAACATAGTACTGGTGAATGTGGCTCCAAGACACCATGCTATGAGGTGCATGCGTGCATGTGTCCATGCCTGTGTGTGTGTGTGTGTGTGTGTGTGTGTGTGTGTGTGTGTGTGTGTGTGTGTCTGTCAACGGGTGTTTGAGAGCGTGTGTGGGTATTAATGTGGTGCATGTGTCTATATAAAATAATTTGTGTGTGTTTGTGAGTGTGTGAGTGTTTGTGTACAAGTGTGTATTAGTTTGTGAATGTGTGTGTGTGCGTGTGTGTGGGTGCACACTCTCAGAGATTAGCAAGCAGCCGTTCCTGGTGCAGCGGTGCTGCAAAATCCAATCTCTGGCTGCAGGGAGCTGGTCTAGTCACATGAAACTAGTTGTTACTTCTCTCAGGGAGGCCGTAAATCACACCGTCACAACTGTCTCCCCCAGGACCCCCACGCTTCTTGTGTGTGTGTGTGTGTGTGTGTGTGTGTGAGAGCAAGAGAGATGTGTGTATGTGTGTCTGAGAGAAAGAAAGAGAAAGAGTGTGTGTGCATGTGTGTCTATTTGTCTAAGCGTGTGTGTGTGTGTGTGTGTGTGTGTGTGTGTCTGTCTGTCTGTACGTTTGTGTGCGGGCCTGTGTCTGTATTTCTGTGCGTCTGTCTGCATCAGTATATCCATCTGTGCCCGTGTGTGCAGAGATAGATTGAGAGAGTCTTTTATGCCGTGTGTAAGAAGCACAAGTAAACGCACATTGGACCTCGTGGTCCTGTTCCTCTTCAGAGTTTATCATCAGCTCCTAGTTTACTATTCAGTAGTTTCATTCAAATATAGAAACCCTAAAATAGAACCTAAACAAACTAATATAATACAGATTCATTTTTTAATAAACTAAAACTAATACAAATTAAACAGCGAGTTAAAAAATCAGCGTGCAAGGTTTGTTTGTAAGAAAGCAAGGTCTTAGTGAGTGCGCAGGTCTTCATCAGTGTGCAGGTCTTAGTGAGTGTGCAGGTCTTCATCAGTGTGCAGGTCTTCATCAGTGTGCAGGTCTTAGTGAGTGTGCAGGTCTTACTTAGTAAGTGTGCAGGTCTCAGTGAGGGTGCAGGTCTTTATCGGTGTGCTGGTCTGAGTGCGTGTGCAGGTCTTCATCAGTGTGCATGTCTTCATCAGTGTGCAGGTCTTAGCGAGTGTGCAGGTCTTTGTCGGTGTGCAGGTCTTTATCAGTGCGCAGGTCTTCATCAGTGTGCAGGTCTTAGTGACTGTGCAGGTCTTTGTCGGTGTGCAGGTCTGGGTGAGTGTGCAGGTCTTGGTGAGTGTGCAGGTCTTGGTGAGTGTGCAGGTCTTGGTGAGTGTGCAGGTCTTGGTGAGTGTTCAGGTCTTTGTGACGTGGCTGGCAGTTGAAAAGGTGGGATGGGCGTGGAGGGTGAGGCAGTGTATGTGTGTGCCTATGTTCATCCTATGTATGTCTTATGTATAAATGTGTTGTGTTTCCATGTAAAGTCTTGTGTGCACACATTGTACTTGTGTGTGTGTGTGTGTGTGTGTGCGCTCTTACTGCCAGGGCTCTCTCCAATGCTGCTGTTCTTGCCGTTCCAGTACCAGAGCAGCAGGGTGGCGTCCCGGGACCCTGACAGCACGTAGCAGTCCCCGCCGATGTAGGACTCGGACCGGGCCAGGCAGGTCACCACGTCCCGGTGGCCAAACACTATCTGGGTCAGCTTCCCTGTGGGGAGGACGGACAGACACACACACACACAGACAGACAGACAGACAGACACACATGGACAGACACACACACACACACACACACACACACACACACACACACACACACACACACACACACACACACACACACACACACACACACACACACACAGACACACACACACACAGACAGACAGACAGACACACACATGGACAGACACACACACACACAGACACACACACACAGACAGACAGACAGACAGACACACCGTGTTTAAATCTTTACACCAACAAGGTAGAGGAAAGTACAACAATGGATCAAGAAACGTTTATTTTTGCCGTTTCTACTTTGATTTCTACGATTTTCCTTGTGTCAGACTTATTTTGCGTAAACAAACACAGTCACTCGGTTTAACCTCATCGTGTTTAATCTGAAGCTCGTGTTTATTTTTGGCGCTTGATCGACACGTCCGCACTGTTTGAATCTTCCACTTCCCCTGAATTTCAGACCAGAACAAACATTTGTCTGACACGTGGGTGTGTGTGTGTGTGTGTGAGTGCAGTAGTGTGTGTGTGTGTGTGTGTGTGTGTGTGTGTCTGCGGTGTCTGCCCATGCACATTAAGCAGCATGTGTGTGTGTGTGTGTGTGTATAAAAGAGGGCTGATTACTGTCAGATTTTCCCACTCTTACTACACCTCCCTAAGCAGCGACCTCGCCAATCAGACAGCCAATGGCAGCGCAGCATGTGACCACGCTTTCCACAAGTCACGGATCACTGCTGCGTTGTATCTCATCACCATGGTCCGAAAGAAAAAAAGGGCAGAGGAGTCGTCATGGAAATGCTTCGGTGGGTGGGGGGCGGGGTAGAGTGAGACATCAAAGGTGTGAAATGTTTGACATCTTGATAAACATCGAGGAGGATAAGTAATTATTCCAGTAATGGCTGCCCGTGGAGGCCATCTTGAAAGTGAAACCGAGGGCTCTCGCGCGTCAAACGCACAACCCTGACGTGAACGTGCACAGACACACACACAGTCATAGTGCAACACATGCACATGCACACACACAGTCATAGTGTAACACTTGCGTGCATGCACACACACATACACACAGTCATAGTGTAACACGTGCACGCACGCACACACACACACACACACACACACACACACACACAGACACACACACACACACACACACAAAACCTAAATACAATTACATTGGTGTTTTGTGCACCCTGGCTGAAGGTGGTGGTGGTGGTGGTGGTGGTGCAGGGGGGCGGGGGTGTATTATGAGGGGCTTAGTGCACGTGTACCAATCAAGTGTAGTAATTGATTAAAGCTCCCAGTGCTTTAACCTGGGGGCTTCAGGGACCACAGTGGCAGCTGTTGAACGTGTGCCATTAAACTGCTCATGTTCCAATCGTACAGCACACTGGCACTCACACAATAGAGCCATCTCTCTCTCTCTCTCTCTCTCTCTCTCTCTCTCTTACTGTCCCCCTCTCTCGCTCCTCTATTAGAGACCCAGGGAGCTGGCCTGGGGAGATTGAACTGGCAGCAGACTGTATGGGTGTTATGTGTAGGACTGTGAATGAGGCAGGGGGAGAAGATGAGGACCAGGGTGGTTTTCAGACACAAAGCCAGAGAGAGAGTCTCATTTGGGACCCCTGACCCAATGCAACTCAAATGTGTGTGTGTGTGTGTGTGTGTGTGTGAATATGTGTGTGTGTGTGTGTGTGTGTGTGTGTGTGTGTGTGTGTGTGTGTGTGTGTGTGTGTGTGTGTGTGTGTGTGTGTGTGTGTGCATGTGCCTGTGTTTGAGTGAAGAGAGAGAGAGAGAGAGAGAGGAGAGAGAGAGAGAGAGAGAGACTGGCTGGGCTTACAATGACTTCAACTACTTAATATGGATCAATCGATACAAATGGCTATACCATTTTATTTCTACCGAAATAAAACTGCATTACCATCACTTACATCAAAATAACCACTTAATGCATTGACAAATTAAAATGTTACCATACCAATGGTAATAATAACAGTCCCAGTTGTTTCCACAAATGCACCTCATAAAGCCATGGTAAATATAGAGCTCCTAATGGACAGGACGTTATCTACTGCAGGACGGAAGCCGGGATCGCGTTGTGATGTACTCCTCAAACAACAGAGATTTGATGGAATTACACGTTGTATCTGCACATCTTGAGGCACATGAAAGATGGTGGATGAACCAGCCAAGCCCCATTTTGTGTAGACTAAAATGAGGTTTATATTAAATGGAACATGGCAGGAAACTCATGTTGATATCTCTACTTCATTTCTGTCAAATTAGCCACAATAGAAAATTATCCAAAATAAAAATACATGAATGCAATATGATTTTCTCATTTTCCATCATTGAGGTCAACCGGGCAAAGGATCTCCATCGGTTGATTCGTGATGTATTCGATGTGTGGCACCAAGCTACAGATGACCAGGTCTGGCCTGTGTGTGTATGCACATGTGTGTGTGTGTGTGTGTGTTTGTGTGTGTGTGTGTGTGTGTGCGTGCATGTGTGTTTTTGTGTGTGTGTCTGTGTGTCTGCGCGCATGCTTGCTCAGGGTACCTGAGTCGGTGGAGTACACCCGGAAGCTCTTGTCCCAGAAGCCACAGAGGAGGATGAAGCGGTTGTCCGCGGTGATGAGGAAACACTGGGAGCTGATGTGGATGCTCTGGTCCAGCAGGTCAGAGATCTGACGCCGGGGTCCGCCCAGGTTGTTAGCTGGAGGGTGGGGCACAGAGGGGGAGACAGCGAGAGAGTGAGTGAGTGTGAGAGTGAGAGAGACAGAGAGAGAGAGAGAGAAAGAGAGACGTACAGACGCAGACAGAAAAGACTGAGTTGATACCTGTTCAACTAAGTGAAACAAGCAAATAAAAGGCGCATCTCTTTGTAACTCGCGTCAACAGCACAAAAAGAGAAAATCACTTGCAAAGACGCCAACTCTACAGCGTGTTTCGGGCCGTCACTGTTTCACATCTCCAGGATCTACGCGCGACAGGAGATATCATGTAGATTTGTGAGGCAACGCATAAAACACTCCGCCGATCCGTTTAGCCCGCACTCCCATTTTGTCTCCCCAGCAGAGATTTAAGAGTTTTAATTTACGAGAGCGAAGCGTTTGGGGGGCGACGCCAAATTAAAACGGACATTAAAATCAACTCCAAAACCATCGTCAAGGTCAACAGGTCGGTCCGTGAGGTTTCCAAAATTCAGCCGCATGCGTGTTTATAATATGCGTGTGTGTTTCTTTGTCAAACCAAAGATCTTAACAGTTTTTTAAAAGTATATATTTATACAGCAGGTGTTGGCCCGTGGCGCGGCTGAGACAAACCAGCACACCATTATAACTAATATTTCAACCATTCTCAGCGTTTCGCATGACCGGCCCGGCCCCGCCGCTGGGCCGCGATTTACTGTGTTTATTTTCTGACTCCACCAGGAATGTGAGCAGTGTAAATACATAACTGACAAGAGGCACACAAAAAAGAAAATCTGCAAACATACAGACACACGCGCACACAAACGCACGCACACACACACACACGCGCGCGCATTATCTTGCTCAAGCACACATTCCCAAGTACAAGATGATCCAGATGAAATCTGTGGGTCGCGTTCTGGAGGTGGGAACAACCTCCAACTTTCCCTTTGAAAAATACCACGATTCATCGTAAGATTACAAAAAAAAAATATGCTAATGCAGTTGGGTCATCACAGAAAACTTGAATAAAACACTGATGTGGAGCAATGGCCTGAGTGCATATCACGGCATGGTTTTCATTCAAAATTCAAATGAAAAATAAAATAAAAATGACGAGATGGGCTGTGGGACGGACTGTCAGAGTGTTGGGGGACGTGTGAGGGCTGAGCCGTGGTCCTTTAAAGGCTCACAGGGCTGAGAGACCGGAGCTCCGTGTTCCTCAGGGAACATGGAGAGAAAACAGAGCAGTGTAGCGGAGAGAGGAGAGGGAGACAGAGGATGAGAGGAGAGGAGAAAGAATAGGAGAAGAGAGGAATGGAGGAGAGAGGAGGAGAAAGAAGAGGAGAGGAGACGAATGGAGGAGAGAGGAGAGTAGACGAGAGGAATGGAGGAGAGAGGAGACGAGAGGAATGGAGGAGGGAGGAAGAGAAAGAAGAGGAGAGGAGACGAATGGAGGAGAGAGGAGAGGAGAGGAGACGAGAGGAATGGAGGAGAGAGGAGAAGGAGACAGAGGATGAGAAGACAGCAGGGCAGGGGAGGAGAGGAGAAAGAAGAGAAGAGAGGAATGGAGGAGAGAGAAGAGGAGAGGAATGAAGGAGAGAGTAGAGAAGAGGATGAGACAGAAGAGGAATGGAGGAGAGAGGAGAGGAGAGGAATGGAGGAGAGAGCAGAGGAGAGGAGGAGATAGGAGAGGAACAGAGGAGAGAAGCGTGCAGAGCAGAGGAGAGCACAGAAGAGACAACAGGAGATGAAAGGAAACAAGAGGAGCCGAGCTGAGAAAGAAGAGCAGCAGAGGCGAGGTGAGGCAAGATGAGAAGAAGGGGAGGAGCAGGAGGAGGAGGAGGAGGAGAAAAGAGCTGAGCTGAGAGGAGATACGGTGAGTGAAGAGGAGCGACAGGGGGAGAGAGCTTCGGGGATTGAAGCGGCCCCTTACTCGCCACTATTTCAGCGACACAGCGCGAATCAATACAAATGGGGGGTGATGGTGGTGGTGGTGGTGGTGGTGGTGGTGGTGGTGGGGGGGGGGGGAGGGGGGTCGAGCCCGGCTCTCTTCAACTGCCCATCAACAAGTCGCGGGGGAGGCGAGGCGGCCATATTGTCCTGACAGCCGTCGACCACGCATTCTCCATCAAGCATTATTACCGCATTCATATTCATTTCCACTGACACGCATCCTTTCCCCCCACTCAAATTAAAGCTAAGAGGATGCAGAAAGGGGGGAGGGCGGGGAGGGGGGAGGGGAGAGGGGAGTGGGGGGGGGGGGGGGGGGGGGCAGTCACGGAGGGAGAGTCGAGTGTCTTGTGATGATGAAACGCTGGCCCGGGCCACAGCTCATTGCATTCCAATTTGCATGCAAATGGTGTGAGTGCGCGAGCGGAGCCCACATCATAAGCAGAGGGGCCGGGGCAGGCGGCGTGAAGCGGCCGCGATCCATCTCCCGGGGACGCGGCGCCGCCAGGACGACACCAGCCTCCCGCCGCGTCACCACGGCGATTTATGGATGGACGGGCCACCCCCCCCCCACAAATATATATATATATAAAAAAATAAATATATATAAAAATACAAACAGCGCGGCGTATATCAACGTAATACGGGCATGTGTGTGCAATATGAGACACACTTTTATGGCGCACAGTACCTATTAGCGGGTCAATTTCCACAGGAAGTTGGTACTGCTGATCCTGTGCTGCCGAGCTCTGATTGCCTGTGAGAGAGAGAGAGAGAGAGAGAGAGAGAGAGAGAGAGGGAGAGCGAGAGCGAGAGCAAGAGAGAGAGAGAAGCGAGAGAGAGAGGCGAGAGAGAGAGAGCGAGAGCGAGAGCGAGAGGGACAGCGAGAGCGAGAGCGAGAGAGAGAGGGTGAGAGCAAGAGAGAGAGAGAGAGGCGAGAGGGAGGGAGAGAGAGACAGAGTGGATTAATGTTGTAATCAAACGGCCTTGTCGAGACGGCGCAGGGCGTTCAATTGGACGGGAGATGCTAAGAAGCGTCCCAGGAGTCACCTGCGCCCCCCCCCCAGCAACCTTCCAGGATATTAAGCAGCTAATATGATTGATAACTGTTAATACCGCTCCCGCCCTCCACAAAGGGAGCCTTGGAGCGGGGTGATGGGCAGCTTCTCATCGTTGTTATCGTTGTTGTGGGGAAGTCGCGTGATTATTTTGCCGTTTGTTGTTTTCTCGTTTGTCGTGCAGCATCGGGGGTGTTTTCTGTGTGTTACCGAGCAAAGGACCTAACACGGGTAACATCCTGCAGTGTGTGTGTGTGTGCGTGTGTGCGTGTGTGCGTGTGTGTGCGTGTGTGTGCGGGGTGGTGTTGATTTATTCCCGATTCCAGTCACTTTCTCCACCCTCTTGTTTTCGACAACAGCGCGGTGGAAATTCAGATAACTATTGTTTTCGTTTGCGTTTCCATCTCTCTCCCTCTCTCTCTCGTTCTCCCTTTCGCTCACTCCATTCCTGGCGGCAGGGTGCATGCTGGGAGAGACGGGGTTCTGAAAGGACCCGAGGCCAGGCTGTGATGCACAGCACCGTCACATCTGGATCCTGTGCGCAACAAAGGGTGGGGTCTCAGAACCGGCGTCGCCAGGGGGGGGGGCGGGTCGCTAATGGCTCCGCCCCCGCGAGAGGCCAACCGCAGGAGTGCTATCTGTGACACTTTTAAAAACCGCGGCTTCCAGATAACATGCACCGCAGCTGTCTGCCGTTGGCAAGTGTTCACACTTGGATGCCTTTTATCATTTGGGCTTGAAGACAACAGGAAGGGAACATTGAAATACACGCTCCCCCCCCCCCCCCCCCCCTACACCCCCGCCATGACGACATCCATTCATCAAGCAAACACATAAAAACAGCCGTCGTTTCCTCTCAGGGCTCCGCTGATTGCGTCCGTGAGTCAGAGCCGGGAGGGGAATATTTTAGTTTGAAAGTAACCAGCGGGCCGCTCTCCTCCATCGCCAGCGCAATCCTCAACACTGAAATCACGGCGGTTTTCATTTGGGTGTCAGCATGGAGCGGTTTGAGCGCTATCTCCTGAGGCGGCCATTTCAACCAATGATGCGCTAGTGCTAATGCTGATGCTAATGCACCGACTTTATGTCAAATAGAGATTCCAAAAGTTTAGCCCACCGCCAGTTGGAGGTGAAAGTGAGAGCGGGAATGACGAGCCGCATGAGGGCCACAGCTCGGGAAGGGTCGGGTGGTGGTGGTGGTAGTGGTGGCTGTGGTGTCGACGTGTATTTGTCTCTCCTACCCATGAGGCCGTGCCACTTGTTGACAGCAAAGAGGCGGTTGGCGGTGACGGTGATGACCGCGGGCGCCGACAGGCCCGGCTGGGTGTTGGCCGCCACGTGCGTGACGGGCGAGTTGGAGGGGAACTTGAGCACCATGATGACGTCCTGCTGCATCTGCTCCGTGAACATCAGGGGCGTCTGCGGGAGGAGACACCGTCGGTGAGGAACCACGCAGGGAGGGGAACCACAGAGGGAGGGGAACCACACAGGGAGGGAGGAGGGAGGGAGGAGGGAGGGAGGGGGGAGGGAGGGGTGGATGGATGCAATGATGTAAGGGTAGACGGGTTGGTGAGTGGATGGATGGGTGGATGATGGATGACGAATAGAGTGACGCAGTGGGGGATGGATGGATGGATGCAAATTGTGGGGCAGCCGGCCTACTGGTTAGGGCTTTGGATTTGTAACCGGAGGGTGGCCGGTTCGAACCCCGACCAGTGCGCATGGCTGAAGTGCCCTTGAGCAAGGCACCTAACCCCTCACTGCTCCCCGAGCGCCGCTGTTGCAGGCAGCTCACTGCATCGGGTTTAAGTGTGTGCTTCACCTCACTGTGTGCTTCACCATCACTGTGTTCTGAGTGTTCCACTAATTCACGATTGGGTTAAATGCAGAAGACCAAATTTCCCTCACGGGATCAAATCAGTTCTTCTTAAATACGGCAATTGGAAGGATTAATGAATGAATGAATGATGGATGAATGGATTGACGGACGCAACGATGAATGGGTGGATGGTGAATGCACGGATGCAATTAAAGACAAATGAATGGACAGACATATGGAGGG
>JAXIVH010000001.1:7763565-7786065 GCA_036785325.1 Urophycis tenuis | reverse complement strand
TCTCAGCGTTGCCTTTGAAGCACAGAGCTCATAGCACATAGAGTTGATTTGTTGGTTTGGTGTTTGCAGGTTTTTTTTTAATCGTTTTCTCAGTAGTGTGTCGGTGAGGGCTTTACCAAACGGGACTGCATGTGTGTTCAATTCTAGGGCATATGGACGAAGGGACTGGAGTGAGCTGGTGGGGGTTACAGTGACTGACTCCCAGGTGAAAGGATCTAGGTTTGAATCCCAATGTCCAAAGTCTGACATTCTGCATCATTGATTAAGGTGCTCAAGCCTCAACCAGCTCATTAATACCGAAAGTGTGCTCTAAATAGTTTAACATTTCGTTAAAAAAAGACTTAGTTACAAAATAACTAAATAGTCATGTAAACAGTAAAGATGTTGACTAATAATGTCAGACTTGGGGTTAATGTTAGCGTGGAGGGGGACATAACTGCAGTCATGTGACCTTGAGGCCATTATGTGATTGGCTGAAGCCACTGCAGACAGCGCAAGAGACGTTTTCAGGGAAATCACTTCAGTTGCTGAAATGTGTTTACTTTCCACCGTCCTCCACTGTCCCAAGTAATCAACATTGGGAATGAAGGGCAGTTTGTCTTTTCCCTAATGCGGTTTCAGTACACTCTAGATTATAGCAGTAATCCATCCTTTTGTGGTATCTTTTTACAGATACCATGTAGTACGGTGCATTGTGTCGAGGAGTGTGTGTGTGTGTGAACTCACTCGTTGAAGATGAGGTCCGGGGCGAAGTAGAGCAGCTGCCCGTTGGTGTGTTTGTACGACCGCCAGCTGAGGCAGAAGGACAGCATGCACATCCACGAGTACTGGATCAGAGTTATCTGGTCCTCTATCGGCATGCCTCGGAATCCTGGAACACACACACGCGCACACGCGCACGCACACACGCACACACGCGCACACACGCACAGCACACACACACACACACACACACACACGCGCACGCACACACCGCGCAAACGCGCACGCACACACACACACGCATACACACACACACACACACACACACACACAGAACACGCAAACACGCATGAGGATTGACTGATGACAGGGAAGCATTACACATTGGTTTCACTAACTGGGAGTTGTCCCTTGAACTCAAGTAACAACTGAGCTGGCGTTCACCTGCTACAGACCGGTGTGTGTGTGTGTGTGTGTGAGTGTGTGTTTGTACATTTGCTTGTGTGTGCCTGCATGCGTGCGTGCGCTTGTGTGCATGTGTGCGTGTATGTGTGTGTCAGTTTTGTGCACATGTGTATACGTTTGTATTTGAATACCCATGTTATCTGTGTGTGTGTGTGTGTGTGTATCTTTGCATGTGTGAACCCACATGGGCACGCGTGTGTGTGCGTGTGCCCCGCGTTGTGTGTGTGTGTATGTGTGTGTGCATGTGAATGCCTCTGTGTGTGTGTATGTGTGTGCATGTGAATGCCAGTGTGTGTGTGTGTGTGTGTGTGTGTGTGTGTGTCAGATCCCAAAACAACAGAGGGTTTTAAAGAGGCAGGGGCCCAGTGTCAAAGGGACAGATTTTGACCCTTTTGTCTGATTCTCTTCTATTTATATTTCCGGATATGGCAAGCAGACACCCGCGGGGGTATCAAATATTTGCAACGCAGCGATTCCCACAACCTCAAAGACTTACCTGTTGGTCATCTCCCAAACACGGCTCCTGCCGGCTGACATTTTGGAAAATGCATGTATCGCTTCTCAACCCAATTCTCCCTCTGTGTGACTTACAGGATCGGATGCGAGCCGCGCTAAATGACTTTGATTTTTTTTGAAATTCTAATCATGGCTTCCATTTCCCCGCAAAGGTTCCTCGAGGCTCGTCCTCAAAGCTTGCGGAAATGTGGAAATTATTCTCGCTACGCTCCACACAGCCACCGCTACCAGACATGAAGGGGGGCCTGACGCCTGGACGAAACCAGGGCTTTGTGTGGAGGGTAACGACATTTAAAAAAAAACCTGATAAAAACCCGGAAAAAAAAAAAAAAAAAAAAAGAAAAAAAAAAACCTGAAACACTCATTTTCGAAAAAAAACATTCTTTAAAATGATGGAGGCACGGCATCGACATTTACATTTACATTTAGGGCATTTAGCGGATGCATTCATCCAAAGCGACTTACAAAGAGAACATTTGTCATAAGAAGGTGAAACATTTCATTGCTGCTAATACAGTAAGAAAGTCACCAGAACACGTTTCAAGCATTTCCATGGCTAGGTTAACCATTGCTAGTATATCAACCACACCACGCCTCCATCATTCCAGCCTCCAAACCGCCACTGTAGGACCCGCCCCACCCACCCGCCGCTCACCTGGAAGCACTTTGGCCCACTTGACCATGCGCACCAGCTGCTTGCCGGCCAGGCAGTTGAGGCTGGACAGCAGGTGGTCGGTGGTGTCGGGCTGGCTGTTGTCGTAGCCGGAGAACACCCTCCTCGGGCTCGATGAGCTCCAGCACGCTACAGATGGAGGGGGGGCAGGTAGGGGGTGACCACCCCCAGCCCGTGGGGCACCAGGGCGTTGCTCTGGGCCTGGCCGGTGCTCAGCTCCTTCTCCGAGGACAGGTAGCCTCCGCCGTTGCTGCCGCCATTGCCGCCGTTGCCGCCGCCGCCGCCACCGCCGCCGCCTCCTCCTCCAGCCCCACCGATGGCCGTTTGGCCGTCCTTGGAGCCGTGCAGGTCCTCGCTCACTCCCTTCAGCTTGCCCAGCTTCTTGGATTTACGTGCTGCAGAGGTGAAGGGGTGGGGGGCGGGGGGGGGGGGGGGGGGGGGGGGAGACACGTGGGCGCCCGGCGTTTTGATTAGCATCCCAAACGGTTCTGGTTCCGGAGGTTTGAGAGGATTACCGGGGGAAGTCGGCGGAGAAATGAACCATTGATGGCTATTGATGGGAACCTATTTTTTAGGGGGGGTGGGAAATGTCCGGCTTTAACTGGAAAATTGCCAATCTTCCGAGGCCTGCCCCCACTAAGAAGAGGAAACTTTTACTGTTAATGTCTTCCAACGTAGAGCTGTATAGCGCCCATAAAATGGGCTGGGTCCCCAGTTGGTGTATACACAGTGAGATGAATGCTGCACATATTTAGTGACTGGACAGTACCAAGGGTATTTGCCAATGGCCAAAAAATGCATTTATTCTGCTTATGCATTTTCTATTGTTTAAATATTCACATTTTAATAGAGCCACGCAACACACAAGCAAGCGAGTCAAAACAACTGCAGAAACACAATAACAATATAATAATAGCTCAAGAGCTATAATCGGCTATTATATATTATTATCATTATATATATATCTTAACCATAAAATCCCAACCATAATATCCTAAACAAAACCAAAAATAATAATAAAATAAAATAATTTGGAGCTGTAATGGTACTAGAGCTTCCCATGGGGTTTAAATATTTTACTCCTCGCCTCTAAAGTGAAAACTGCCTTTGAGGTTAGTTCAGGTTACTGTAGATCTTTCGGTACACAGAAATACACCATTCAAAACGCTGCACGCTCCTGCAGACCAAAACGCACACGCACACAGTCCTGCATACACACACGCGCGCGGCGCTCACACCAAACGTACCACTCATCGCTGTCCTCAAGCGCCGTATCCTTGAGCCTTTCACATGACTTTGACTTTGGAGACCTACTTTCTCGTCGAGCAGCTGTTTGTGATTCGCTAAGAGGGCTGTCACTCAAACGTCAGAGCCACTGGCCGTCGGTGCGACACGAGGCGGGACAATGGGAAGCGGGGGGGAGGAAAGGGGAGAAAAAGGGCGTACCTCCCAGGTTCATGCCGGCCTGCAGACACTTCCGTACGCGGCACGCCGGGCAGTTTTTCCTGCGGATCTTATCGATGAAGCAGTCGTTCCTGCCGGCGCAAAGGTAGTTGTGCTGACCTAGAGGAGAGAGGGGGGGGGGGGGCATGTCAGTGTGAGCAGGCTTTTGCACAAGGCTTTTTCCTGTGCATCAACGTGTCAACGTGCAAACCCTGAAACTGTTTCCAAAGCAGCTTACACACACTTTGAGGACAACACGGTGACTAGAGTAGAATACACCGCCAACACAAGGTGTTTGAAATGAGAGACGGCATGCGGTCAGATGCGATCCCACGGTGAGAGCCATTTTGTGAGTCTGAGTCTTGGGAAGTTAAATGAAACGGGGGAGGGAGGGGGGGGGGTCGGGGGGGTGGGGGGGCAGACCCTGCCACCCCTGATCCCCTCTGGCAGGCCGCGGGAAAAAAAACACGGCGCGGTGGGCGGCTCGGGACCACCGGGATCGGTCTGAACGGGACCCGGTGATCGATGGCCGCCCGCACAAAGACGCCGGCGTCGCGCGGCTATTTGTGTACACACAAAAAAAGGGAATTGAAACGGTTCGTTTGGCACCTTCTACTGCATGAAATGTGTAATAATAGTTTAGCGTAACGCCGTTTTTAAACCTATCCGCGCTGTGGATGTCTCTCTGGCTACCGGGGCTCTGGCTGCGGCTACACTCCTGCTGCTGACAGTGACGCTAACACGACCAGAGTCCCTCTGCCGCCTGCCTAGCCCTCAGCTAAACCCAAATGATCTCCCGTTTCCAAGCGCTTCCTTCCGCTCCACTGGCTCTTGACTGTGCCGTCCCTCCCTCCCTCCCTCCCTCCTCCTCCTCCTCCTCTTCCTCCCCTCTCTCCTGCACCTCCTCCCTCCCTCCCTCCCTCCACCTCCCCCCCTCCCTCCCCCATTCTCCTCCCCCTCCCCTCCCTGCACCTCCTCCTCCTCCCTCCCCCCCTCCCTCCTGCACCTCCTCCCTCCCTCCTCCTCCTCCCTCCCCCACCTCCCCCCTCCCTCCCCCATTCTCCTCCCCCTCCCTCCCTCCCTCCCTCCACCTCCTCTTCCCGCCCTTCACCTCCTCCTCGCCGCTCCACTCTCCTCCCCCCCCCCTCTCCTCCTCCCCTCCATGCCTGTGTCTCCATCCTTTAGCTCTCTTTCCACTTATTCACCAACACGCCCCCACACACCACACACACACACACACACACACAAACACAAATACACATAGTAATTTGTATCGCACACACACACGCACACACACACACACACACACACACACACACACACACACACACACAGGGATGCATGTACACACACGCACGCACAATCGCGCACACTCACACTCTCACACACTCACACACTCACACACACACATGCATAATGCCCTGATGGAATGAGCCGATGTGAAGTGACCCTGCATGGAGGATGCAGATATATGAGTTAATGCCATTAGAGCTGAAATTGTTTGTACCTCCGAGACCGTCCTCGTGTGTGCATGCATGTGTGCTCATTACTGTATGTGGGTCACTATTTATCCGCATATCACCGTGCGATTTCACTTTTTTTTTTTTCCCGCCCCGTCTTTTATTCACCAGCAGGCGGGACGAGACGCGTGGCGGTTGCGCGGCCGTGAGACGTTTTTTTTTTTTTTGCCGCCGTCGTGAATTCACGATTTTTCGTGTTAAACACCCCCCCCCCCCCGCCCCCCCCCTGCCCGACACACAGACACACACACATACACACACACAGACACACACACATAGACACACACAGACACACACACACACACAGACACACACACACCCACACACACACACACACACACACACACACACCCACACCACACACACGCACAAACAGCGAGCCCCGCGTGCGCGAGGCGGCGGCGGCGGGCGCCTGTGTCCGGGATGGAGCAGAAGTTGTTTTGCGAGCGAGCAGAAGAAGTGCGCAGTGTGTCTGTGTGTCTGCTGCCAGGAGCCGGGGTGGAGAGCTGCAGGAGGCAGGCAGCAGCTGTAGTCCCCACCACTATTTCTGGCTAAATCACATGACCGTTACATAAGCCCATTTTTCTTGCTCTAAAAAACAGTAAACTGCGACACAGGAAACACAACGCAGCCCTCCTCCTCCTCCTCCTCCTCCTCCTCCCCCCACCCCACACCCCACCCTCCCCCACCCCCCCCCCCCCCCCCCACCCCACCACCACCCTCCTCCCCTCCCCCACCGCCTCCGACACCACGATCTATGCGCATGCGGGCGTGCGCGCACACACACACACACACACACACAGCACACAAACACACACACACACACACACACACACACAATCCGGACCAATACACACACATTAAAAAAAAAAATCTGGCCCAAAACACACACACACACACACACTCTACACACAATCACACAAAATCCCTGCAAATAGACACACATACACACACACACACACAGACGATCCCACCCAATAGACACGCAAACACACACACAGCTACACACACACACACACACACACACACAGCTACAAACTCACACACACACACACACACAACACACACACAGCTACACACACAGCTACACACACACACACACACACACACACACACACACACACACACACACACACACACATTCCCGCTTGAATGGGTCGGCCAAACGTCAGTATTTGATTAAAAAAAGGAAAGTCCTTCTGTCCAGCGACCCGTTTGTCTTCTCCTCTGAATGTTTTGGTTGGAGATAAAACACAGGCAGGCCGGGACCGGAGGAGCTGCAGAGGAAAGGTTGTAAAGTTGGTGTGGGAGTTTGTGCAGAACTAATTAATTTAGTGCAACTTTTTTTTTGTAGATCTATCAATGTAACCCTTTCACTTATTAATGCACACACACTGTGTGTGTGTGTGTGTGTGTGTGTGTGTGTGTGTGTGTGTTTGTGTGTGTGTGTGCGCGTGTGTGTGTGTGAGTGAGTGTGTGTGTGGGTGTGCGTGGGTGTGTGTGAGTGAGTGTGTGTGTGGGTGTGTGTGGGTGTGTGTGTGTGTGTGTGTGTCTGTGTGTGGGTGTGCGTACCTGTGTGTGTGTGTGTGTGTGCCTGCCTGCCTGTGTGCGTGCATGTGTGTGTGTGCGTGTGCCTGCCTGCCCGTGTGTGTGTGTGTGTGCGTGCGTGTGTGTGTGTGTATGTGTGTGTGTGTGTGTGTGTGTGTGTGTGTGTGTGCCTGCCTGCCTGTGTGTGTGTGTGTGCGTGTGTGTGTGTGTGTGCCTGCACGTGCACATAAGAGGAACAATTTAGCAGCTAGTCGTGCGTTGATTGTATCTCACAGGCAACTCATCTTGGGCAAAACTGTTTCGAATTCTTAAGACAAAAACACATCTATTTTTATACCTTTTTCTTTTTCTTTCCTTCTCATCTCCATAAATCTTCCAATATGACTGCTGTGAGGCAATGACATTGATCTCCCGTCAAGACAATGCAGCTGCGGTGCAGTTCCACCACAGTGTGCTGGACTCCGCCACACAGCACTGCGTGAGTGTGTCTGCCCCTGTGTTCATAACTCACCTGATCACTCGATAGCATAGTAACTCTTCACGGAGCCGCCGGTGGCTTCTTTGAGCTCGGCGATGTCACAATGTGGCAACCTCCTGCTAGGTAAACTCTGTTGTGTGTCAACTCCCACATACATCAGAGATTCCTCTAAGTGGGAAACACAGGGGCCTGTGGGAAAGCTGCTTTAACAACACTAATCTGTGTGTGTGTGTGTGTGTGTGTGTGTGTGTGTGTGTGTGTGTGTGTGTGTGTGTGTGTGTGTGTGCGTTTGCGTGTGGCGATACTCCAGGGACATGCTACAATGGACTTCCACGATGCAATTTAATCCTCAACACGGTACCTTTAGATTGTCTTAAAGTGTGTGCCTGTGTGTAGTGAGTGTAGTGTGTGTAGTGAGTTTGAATGTGTGCACGCACTTGTGTGTGTGTGTATCTATGTGCTCGTGTGCGTGTGTGTGTGTGTGCATGTACTCGTGTGTGTCAGTGTGTGTGTGTGTGTGTGTGTATGTGTCTGTGTGTGTGTGTGTGTGTGTGTGTGCGCACGTTTGAAAATAACTTCCTAGATGGATGACCTACTTTCATCCTGCAGCAGCAGCACCTACCACAACAAAAAAATAAATAAAAAAAAGAAACCCCTCCCTAATAGCTGCCGGCGAATGGGAGTCACTGGATAGCGTATAACTAACGGATTAATGCTATTCCCCCGTCACAATGCGTCCCCCGACGTGTCCCATGCCGTCACGCTCCATTGTGTGATTGTGCACCACGTTCTGGCCCGTTGCGTGCCGCTAAGCAACCCAACACAAAGACAGACAATCAAACGGAGGGGGGGGGGGGGGGGGGGGGGGGGAAGGGGAAAAACACAACTACAAAAAAAATCTGAAACAGGTGTCCCGCGTTCGGTGGGTTTGGCGTTGGCACCCTCCCTCGCTGCCCGGCCCTCCCGTCCAACGCCACGGGCCCCCGGCGCCGCCAGGCGAGTGGCGGCGCTCGAGGCCGCGGGTGGCGCCTGGGCATCGGGGACGAGCCCGGGACCAGCTGTGTGTGTGTGTGTGTGTGTGTGTGTGTGTGTGTGTGTGTGTGTGTGTGTGTGTGTGTGTGTATGCGTGTGTGTGTGTGTGTGTGTGTGTGTGTGTGTGTGTGTGTGTGTGTGTGTGTGCGTGCGTGCGTGCGTGCGTGCGTGCGTGCGTGTGTGCGTGCGTGTGTGTGTCTGTTTGGGGGCTCTATATAGCTCCACTGTCTGGGGATATAGAAAACAGGCCCGGGGAATCCAATATCCAATATGGCCCCCGTTCGAAGCCGCAACTTTTTATTGAGTCATTTCCATTTTCTATGATGACGGACCATATCTTGTGTTTGGTGTCGGATATCTGAGTCCGCTGGGTTTGTTTTTGTCTTCCGATGTCTTCAGGCCGTTTCAGGAGAGCTCGCTGGCCGTGCGAGTGTTTTTACATACGGAGCTGTCCTCGCTTTATTGTTGTACTTTTTGTAGCGAGCTCCATCGCTAACTTTTCAGATTGTGGGCATCCATCCCATGCAGATATATATTATGGATTAACTGAGAACCATACCCGAATGCTGGACATTCATCGACACAATATCAGAGAGAGAGACAGAGAGAGAGAGAGAGAGAGAGAGAGAGAGAGAGAGAGAGAGAGACAGACAGACAGACAGACAGACAGACAGACAGACAGACAGACAGACAGACAGACAGACAGAAACAGAGACAGCAAGAGAGAAATAGGCGGAGAGAGAGAAACAGAGAGAGACAAAGCGAGAGACAGAGCGAGAGAGAGAGAGAGAGAGAGAGAGCATCCCTCCCCCCCCCCCCTCCTCAACACCGTGAAATCACTGCATAGTATAACTCTGCGGCTGTTTCACTCCTGTGCATTGTGTAAATAATGTACGGTTAACAGCCCCAACAAAGCCGGGGTCTTTAATACAGCAGCCCTGCGCGCGCCTCATGTTACCTGCGTGGGCCGGCGGGAACGCCCGTAACATTCTGCAAGATTTAGAGACTCGGAAGGGGATCTCTCTCTCTTCCCCAATAGATGCCCCCCATCCCAGCAAAATAAACACACCAATTATCAGCAAACACACTCAGAGAGCTGAGCCCGGGAGGCGGACGTGGTTGCAGGCTAAAGTTTGTAATCGGCGCCAGTTTTGTGGAGGCCCGCTTTCTCTACCAAACGGTAGGAGGGACGGAGGTCATTAGACAGCCCGGGGACCACCGCTACACGGCTCCCAGCAGCCGGGGCGTGATGGGGGGGGGGGGGGTTTACGAGTGTTTTTAACGCGCATTCGTGTGTGTGTGTGTGTGTGTGTGTGTGTGTGTACGTTGGCGGCGACATAATTGTTTGCCCGCTACAGCTTTTCATTCAACACGCAAAACTTTGTAGATTCAGGACGAGCGGGCAGGCAGCGTGTTTGCTTCTGACGTGTGTGCACGCATGTGCAAGGACTTTTGCATTTGCGTGTGTGTGTGTGTCTGCGTGTGTGTGCATGCGTGTGTGTGTCTGTGCACGTGTGTGCGTCTGTGTCTGCGTGTGTGTGTGTGCGTGCGTGTGTGTGTCTGCGCGTACGTGTGCGTGTGGCTTGCGTGGGTGTTTCCGTGTATGTGCGTGTGTGCCCGCGCGTGTGTACAATCTCTCATCAAAGGAGACTCCGTGAGAACATGTGTTGCACGGTTTGCGATCAAGACAAGAGCGCTGCGTGGCTGCCTTCCAACTGGTGCTACATGAGCCCTCGCTGCACACAACCTGAGGCATTCACTCCAGCCGGGTGGGAGGCACGGATTACTCCCGACAAAGCCTTCTAATTGGACGGCGGGCCTGCCCGTCAGAGCATTAACAGTACAGCACTTGTCCTCAGATGACTCCGGCCCCGGCTGCCAGGGGAGGCGGAACTAAGTAATAGGGGGATTTTTTTTTTTTTTTTTCTTTTTTTTTTTTTTCTTTCTCTCTCAGTTTGACACCAGCGCCATAGAAACCATGACCCAGGCCACGCCACACAGTCAACACCGAAAAGGGGGCTGGGGGCCGTAACTAGGTCGTTACCAGAACGGCCCCGTGTGTTCAAACGCAACGACCACGGGTGGCGGCGCACACGGCCGCGTGCACGTCGCAGGCCGTATAGGGCGTGCGTTGTTTACTGTTTACTTGTGTACCGCTACTTGTGACTGGCGTCCCTGGGACACGCCGAGCCTTCGGTGACATGCTAGCAGTACGCTGGCAGTGGGCGTCAAGAGTGCTTTGAATGGTCCAAGCGCTCCACATGAAGCGCTTTTTTTTATTGAGTGCAGCTGTCTTGTATCAACAAACCAGACCTGGGCCCTCCTACTCCTCTCATTGGTCGATGGTGTTGTTGTTGTTGTTGTTGTTGTTGTTGTTGTTGTTGATGGTAACATTCATATCCGTATTATAATATCAAACACCGCCCACCCCCCCTCATGCATTGTCTAGCATTGAGAGACCAGAGCTAATCATAGGCTAAACCCGGCAGAACGTTTTTCAGTGCAGGATCAGATGCAGTTATGTTGGTCTGGGCTGAGTTATTTTCATCTGGGAACAGTCATTTTCCTTTGACACTATAGCCTCTAGTTGACAAATTGAGCATTCTGTTCATGAAAACGACTTTATTTCTTCAGCAGTGGAAAAAAAGTCAAAAGTGTAGCCATTCGTCTAGCACAAAGGGAGATCATGATTTTTATTCAGTACTGTGTATGTGTGTGTGTGCGTGCATGCGTGCGCATATGTGTGCCTGTGTGTGCTTATGTGTGTGTGTGTGTGTGTGCGTGTGTGTGTGTGTGTGTGTGTGTGTGTGTGTGTGTGTGTGTGTGTGTGTGTGTGTGTGTGCGTGCGTGCGTGCATGTGTGTGTGTGTGTGTGTGCATGCATGTGTGGATATGGAGAGCATCATGGTGGTAATCATAAAAATGTGTATAATTATTTTTTTTAATATTATTGAATGTGTCCGAGACATCTGATTGGAGATGGACCGATCACAACACTTAAAGGTATGATGTGTAACATTTCATAGACATATAACATACACATACAGTATGTAAAACAGTTGCTTGAGTTGTGTACATATTATGTACAGTATATTATCCCAATTGTGTCCAACAATGTTCATACCCAGAGAAATCTGTGGTTTTACTCACGGTAACGGTCAGTTAGCTGTTTTACGACTCAGTCTAATCTGTATTTGTACAGTCTGTGTGTGTTACACCCGGAGCTGCTCTGGCCATGCAGTTTTTTTTACCCTACGTTGACTGTTGTATAGCGATATGTAGGGTGGGGTACACTTCTAAACAGAGATGTTAGTCCTTTGGCAACAATTAGAAACATTAGCTTAATGCATTTTTAGCTAGGCTATTGGTTAAGGATGGGTACTTTGTAATTTGCCTCTTTTTTAGAAACATTGCCCCCCCCAGCTACCACCACAAGTAGAATCTAGTTCTGGGGAAAAACTTGAATGTGTACGGTGATTTTATAACGTTACGCATTGTGATGCATGATAATATTATAACATTTTATATTATTATAAGGTTATAACGTTACCATGCGTTACGATGTCATCAAACCATGTCTTTAGTTATTGTTGATTGACCAGCAGAAATTATACCTTTAAGAACACCAAAAATGGCGGCCATTATCAAAATACTGCTTTTACTGCGTCTTCTGGTTGGGTTTTTTCATAGATGGATTACGATGACTTGTTTTATACTTACTTTTTAGTAAATTGTTATAATTAAACACTATGTATACATGGTTAGGATAGGTGTAGGTTGGTGTAAGAGATGCTAATGATGAAAATGCTAAACATTTACACAAAAAAAAACGCTTAATGTGGCTGAATGACTCTGAACAAAGTCAAAACAAGCTGAAGTTCGTCACAGTCCGTGGGGACATGCTATAATGATGGATAAAAATAGAAGCGGGTCAAATTTAGACTAAAACTAGGGCTTAATGTTTTAGGCTCTTAAACAAAAATGTTAGCTCATCCTTTATTCAGGCATTTAGCGGTATGTAAGAAGCGTGTTGGATATATAAAGTCCAAAAAAACTTCAAAGCCCGTCATTTAAATCATCTAGAATTAAATTAAATTGTCTACCGAATTACCTGGCTACCGGCATGCCCAGGCTCTCCTTTATTCAGTCATTAGAAGAGAGTGTGCACAGATGTTATGTTAGCAACGATAAGTCTAAGTTTAAAATAAATTCAAGTATGAAATCATTTTCGACATTTGAGCTAAATGGCCTTTATATCATTCAAAATGATCTCAAGGACATTTTGCTGTAAACTTACACTGTGCAAAAGGACAAAACTGATGTCATTCATAAAAATTATTAATGCAATTAAGATAAAGGCAATAGCCTCCCAACTGACAGAAATATAGCCCTTCAAGAAGGAATGTACTACGTCTGGTTCCCAATGCTACTTAGATTCATGCTGCTGAAAATGAAGCAACATAGACTCAAGCTGCTCATATTTAAAGTTATGGAAATCAATTACTTAGATTGAAGCAGCTTTATATTAAGCGACATCAAATTAAGCAGTTTAATCACACTCTTTTAACCCGATGGTTAAATAGGAGACCTTTAAAATAAAGGGCACACTTATATTTTAAGTGTACTTAAATTTTAAACACGCTTAAAATTGCTTAGAATTTAAGCAGCTTCAAATTTAAGCCACTTCATCTTAAACCGCTTAATTTCAAGCATCTTAAATGTAAGCCACTTATTTTTAAGCAGCTTCAAATTCAAGCAGCTTCAAATTTAAGCAGCCTTTTTATTGAACAATTGCATTTTTTTCTGAAAAAACCATACAAATCAAATGTGTTGGCCATTGAAGATTAGGAGAGGTGACCTAGAAAGGCTGAATGCTATTTTTACCACACACACACACACACACACACACACACACACACACACACACACACACACACACACAAGCGACTAAGCTATCAAGTCAGTTCTCAGGTTGTTAAACCTGCCAAGGCAAGGAAATGAGCTTGGCAGAAACAGTGGGGAACAAACACCCTGTTGAGCTTGACCGGTTGTTGCTATCTATAAAATCATAGGTTTTACAGATAACTAGTAATAATGAAAGGTGTATTCCCCTGTTGTATAGAATTTTTTAGAATTAAGTAGCATAACAGACTTGGTAGAGATTAAATATAGCATTCAAAAGACTTTTATAGGTGTTTAATCCCATGAAAATAAGAATTGTCTCTTTTCATCACTTGACGCTCGGCTGCTCGTCATCATCGTAGACAATGACATCATTTTGGAAGTGGCCATCATGACTTCCCATCACAATCTGTTTCCACTGCACATTCACGTTTACCATTTAGCAATACACCGTCGCTTCCACCTCCCAAAAGCATAAAAACCTTTTTTGCGATATTTCAGGATTTTTTTTCGAATTTTCTGTGTTTCCACACTGTGTGCCTTTCTATTTTTTGAGCCAATACAAACGCACACAGATTATCTACTTAAACATCAATTTTTTCCCCTTATTTATAAGTATTATCATTATTTTGTACAATTTATATTTGGAAGCCAGATATTGCGTCTCAAATACTTTTGAGCCGGCAGTGAAACACAATGCAGGGCAGTACACCATGAGGGCAGCTCCTGGTTTGCACAGAATTCTACTTAATAACATATATTTATATATTACATGTTAGGTTATATCATGCATAACAGCAATGAATATTTTTATATTCATGTAGTTATACAAGTGAAAAACACGTTTAGTTTTTAGTTTTATGAGTAACAATCAATATCACAGACATCCCACGATGACATCAGCTTCAGTTGTTTTTGGTCCTCTTCGATGAAGTCACTTTGGTGTAATACAGAAGTTCACTCATTGATGTATTATTTATATTAATATATTACATGATATTATATGATAATGTATGATAACAATAATGCTGTATGATATAATTTATTAGAATTTAGATTTATTATCAATGACGATTATTATCAAGTACTAATCGTTAATCGTGAATTTTAAGAATGACATTTACGTTCGAACACACCCACATATTTTTCCTGGTCAAGCGGTTTTCCTAACGGGCTTTCGGGTCGGGCCGGACGGGTTCTGAGTCCAACTCGTCCCACAGCTTGCGGTGCTGAAGCAGCGTGGGGACGTTAGCCCTGCAGAGCTAGCAGCTGACCTGAGACGTGGCGGTGGAGGCTGCTCAGCAGAGCCACTCAAGACAAACCAAACCGCTCTCGCTGGAATTATTCCCCATGTGTCAACGGCATTCCTCTGCAGCTCCCTCTAATACCTCAGCTCTCTGTTTTTCACCGGGACGAGAGAGGAGGAGGAGGAGGAGGAGGAGGAGGAGGGGGGGGGAGGAGGAGGATGAGGAGGGGGTGGAGGAGTAAAATGTCTCCTCACCTCCCAACTTACACCTCTCCACAGCTCACTGCTGACACATCACTTTTTCGTTCTCGCTCTCCCTCGCTCCCTCTTTCTCCATCTCTCTCTCTCTCTCTCTCTCTCTCTCTCTCTCGCTCTCTCTCTCTCTCTCTCCCTCTCTCTCTCTCTCTCTCTCTCTCGGGGCTCTCTTTCCCTTAGCTCACCCGCTCCCCCCCCCCCCCCCCCCTCCTGCTCCTCCTCCCTTCTCCTCCTCCCCTCTTTATCTCTCTCGTCAGTTTCTGCCTATTCTTTTTTTTCTGTCTTTGTCCTTCCCCCCCCCCCCCCCCCCCCCCCCCCCCACCCCTGCCCCCCACCACCTTCTCTGACTGTGTATCTGTTTCTCTCCTCCACCTCCTCCTCCATCGCTCCTCACACTGTGAAAACCCTTCCTTCCTCTCACAGTCCTCAGCCTCGCTGCCGGCCCGCACCTTGCTCCTCCATTCTCTCTGGAGCTCAGCTGCACAGCTCTACAGAGGTCATGTGAGGTAACCGCTCAGCTGCACTGAAGTAAGACTCCGCGCGCAAGTGGCGTGCACACATAGCATGCACGCTAACACACACACACACACACACACACACACACGCGCATAGCATGCACGCTAACCGCATGCTAACACACACACACACACACACACACACATAGCATGCACGCAAACACACAGGCTTAACATGCACACTAACACACACAGGCACACATAGCAAGCATGCTAACACACACACACACACACACACACACACACACAGTCACCGTGCACACACAGCCCTCTCAGAAGTCACTGTCAGCTTCTTTTTCACTACATGCTACAGCCTCTTAGTAATTAACTATTTGTATTTATATTTAACGATTTTTTCTCAAGGTGAAGTTCTAAGAAATGTCACAATGTTGTATTTTCTAAATGTCTCTAAGGCTAACAGGAAAGTCTCTTGTCTGTGCACCAGTTGGCCAGTCACCAACGCTAAGCGTTGCAGCTAATCTGGGTCTGGATGAGAGTAGAACACAGAGTTGAACACCAGAGCAGGCCTAACATCCATCGACAAGCCCCCCCCCCCCAACGAACAGAAGTAGTTACCAAGCAAACACCAACGTCACACAACAACAGAAACGCCATCGGCTGAAAACGCGATGACACATTATCTGCTTTCAATTCCCGGGTAACGATGGGTGTGTAAAACCCAACCAAACAAAGGCCTGACTTGAAGAGGAGAAATTACGGCAATTCATCTAATGAGAAAAAAAATACCTTAAAGGGGCTGTGGGGTGGGGGGAGGGGGGGGGGGGGGGGGGGGGGGGGGGCGTGGGGTTTTGGGGGGCTGGGGGGCTTTTTTGTTGGCTTGTTTGTGCCTACGCTGGGGTTTGTATGTATGTGTTTTGCCTTCAGACGTTCCTCTATGTGATTTAGGCCAGTAGCTTCAGGCAACAGGCAGAAAATGAAAAGCACATTATGACTGGAACTGATTTTCCCCTGGCTAAATATAACAGAGTAGGCCGTTTCGGTTAAATTACCTACTGGATAACGGGATTGCTTTGCTCTTATGGGGTGGCAGTTAAATAAGTAATATCCAAGCTTGGATATGTTTTTTTTTTCACCATACTGTTACTCTCTGTATTTTTACGGCTTAATTACAATTAAGGTTGGTATGGTGTGTATGAAATATGTTTGTATGTTTTATTGACAGGCTAATGTATTTGTATTGATAAGACAAACGTAGCTTGAATCACTGTGGTGGAAAATAACTGTTTTCCTGTGATAACATGTTCTGAATTCATTACCTAACATCTGGAATTCGATCTTACACTTGTATTTTGTCAGAAAAAAAGGTGGATTGTGGGAAAACATGGTCACAGCCTTCGTATCCAATCTATGCTCTTCAAAGTATTTTTCACAGTTCAAAACGTGTGGGCCCAGATTATTTGTTTAGCCTAAGGGACAAGGCTATAGCCATTGTATCAGCAGAACTACTAACAAAGTAATGATTGAAAGGCCGTATTTTTGGCAAAGCTACATAGCCACCACCTTTAGCCAAGATAAACTCTGGCAAAAAATTCTTAACAGATAAAAAGCTGACAAAGAATAGAAATGTGAAGAAAAAAAAAAGACAAAAATATCTGTCAATCGCCTATTCAAAAACCTAAGCCTTAAATAACTCTTTTCCAGCCATTAAAATGCCTTAGAGGGTTTCTTGAGGTGAAATGTACATACAAAAAAAATAGGATAGTCAGCATGAACATCTTAAATTTGAAGCTGTTGTGTGTGTGTGTGTGTGTGTGTGTATGTGTGTGTGTGGGTGCATGCGTGCGCGTATGCATGTATGCGTTGCAAGTGTCCGTGTCCTGTGTGTGTGTGTGCGTGCGTGTGCGTGCATGCATGCGTGCACGTATGCGTGTATGCGTGCATGTGTCCGTGTCTGTGTGTGCGTGCGTGCGTGTGTGTGTGCGTGCGCGTATGCGTGTATGCGTGCATGTGTCCGTGTCTGTGTGTGTGTGTGTGCGTGCGTGCGCGTATGCGTGTATGCGTGCATGTGTCCGTGTCTGTGTGTGTGTGTGCGTGCGTGCGCGTATGCGTGTATGCGTGCATGTGCCCGTGTCTGTGTGTGTGTGTGTGTGCGTGCGTGCGCATATGCGTGTATGCGTATGCGTCCGCGTGTGTGTGTGCGTGTGGACGAAGGCGTTCAAAGTCCACCAGTGCCCGGCGTCCTGAGACTCCCGACCCCGAACCTGCTGCCGCCTCACGACGTCTGGGACACACGTCAGTGACATGGACTCGGGGGGGGGGGGGGGAACGGCGACGGCCCTCCTACCTTCCACGGCCCTCTTGAAGAACACCTTGCAGCTGCCGCACGTCACCACGCCGTAGTGGCAGCCGGACGCCTCGTCCCGCACACCAGGCACACTTTGGCCGTCGACGACGGTTGCCTCAGCGACGAGCTGCAGGGGGTGAGGGGGGAGTCGGGGGGTGGAGGTGACAGGAGACAGGAGGTGACACAACGAAGACACGTGATACCAAAATCACATTTACAAATCACGCGTTAATCAGGAAGGGCGGGGGAGACGCAGAGACACCCGCGGGGGGTGGGGGTGGCAACCGACAAAAGCAGGGTGGCTCTGGAAACTCGGCTGTCAAAACTCCCACCAGTGTTGGGTTTTATGGCCCGGCCACGGTAGCAGCGAAAATACGCCCATAAATATGTCAGCCGACCGCACGGTCTCCAGGACTCTGAACTTCGGTAATTTATCTCTTTGTGCGGCTCATAAAATAATTCATTATACTAAGTAAAACAAAGCTATACACAGGTGAGACAGCGGACATAACAGGCCAGTCTAAACAAGGGTAAGGTTACTGTAGACACTATAGACCTCGTAACGCTACAGGCTGCCCCTATATGGCTGTGGAACCACTGTAGTGGCCCTTCAGCGGCCGCAAGTTAGCGACCAATGGGCCATCAGCAACAGCGGTGAGTTTGCCGTGAGACGAACACAGAGGTGAAACACGTCTTGAGAGCCTGCCGTAAACAGTCAGCGTTGACTGTCACCGTGAACACATCATGCAGTTTCCTCCCATTGAGAATTTGCGGTTGATTCGCGGGCCGAGTCATAATCACCTCAATAAGGCCATCACGGGACAACGTTTTTATGTCGGTTTAGATTTACTTGGGCCAAACTTTCTCTTTTGTTCAGACAGCACGGGAGGATGCCCTGCCACCCCCGGGTGAGTGTCTGATGGGTCCCTTTTTCACCCCGAGTGCATCCCAAGCGGTCCAGATTTACGACCAATAACGGAACACAAATCCGCCATCCATCTCCATATTGTCCGTGGAGTGCCGAGACGGTATGGTGAGTAGGTGGACCCGCTCGCAGCTCACCAGCGTATAGATTGGCAGCGTGCGGGTGTACAGTATACACAGCACCAGCTTGTCTGCCGGAGAACAACAGGATAAGCTGCGGGCGCCACTGATCAAGCCTGTCCATCTGGTGAAAAGGATACGTGGGAGCCAAACAAGAGTAAATAGTCTGATCCGGTTCTCAGTCCTTCTGCCTGCTCACCTATCTGCTGTTCCTCCCGCTTTCCACTCACTTCGTCTGGGAAGATGGGAGGACGGCTCATGCTGGCCACTTCAAGTTGTCCAGCAAAATATGTGCCAGCAGTAGCAGGGCTGGGGAACGGGGGGTGGGAGGGAGGGAGGGAGGGAGGGAGGAAGGGGGGGGAGTTGTTGGCAGGTTGAGCTTTGGTGTCTGCCTCCCAATTATCCTGATTTACATTGTAAGCGCTATGATCTCTTGAGGGAACACGGTCACATTGGGTTCTCCGCGCTCATTGTCATGTCGCGGTTGTTACTCGTCCTTCCCCCCCACACTACTCGGCCACACATGATCGGCGCTCCGCACCGCCTCTGGGGACTCTGGTGCCCCTGCGTGGCTCGCCGGGCGTGGACACGACGGTTCTACCGTGTGCACAAGACACTGGGGCTGCCCTTCACCAGAAGGCTGTGTTTCAGTCGATGGCCTCGGCTTGTCCACTCTGCGGTGCGGTTGCATGATGCAGTCCACCACCAGTGACGGGGTAAGAGGTGACACCAGATTGAGGGACACACGTGTGTCCCTCAATCTGGTGTCTTGAGAGGCGAGAGCATGTTCAGACCGGGGGCAGCCACGGTGCCATCCGCCGGCTCCCCGGCGAGACATCCAGAACTGAACCGCACATCCGCAATTAAAGCACGTGAAGTAGGCTAGGGTGTTGAGAATTTATGCAGTGGCAGGACCCAACGGGCATTGGGTCCCGTCAACGTTTAGGTTACAAATTCTACCTGTAAATGTTACGCTCGCCACATGCTTTCCTATCTCCTCTTACTGTGTAACATCTGGCTATCGGATTTACGAGACACATTTTTATGGGGGGGGGGGTCAATGATACATGTTCCACTCCGAACAGAAAATTCAGTTAGCTAAACATTCAATTTGATAATATTCATGGTCATTACATTTCCCTGTGAAATCTTTTGGCCTTGATAGGTTATATGTAACTGAGATGATTGAATGTATTTCTAAACCTATTTCCGAGGCGACGCTCAGATGGGGTGCACGCGGGCATAATGTAGGATGTGGAGGGGACACATTTTAAACAATGAATCCGGAAACTTAGATTCTGTTTGCCGGAGTCAGCGGGATTGTGTTCAAATCCCTCCAATGAAACCTGACATAGTTGTATCAGTTGTCAGCCCATTAAGATGTCGGTTTTCGTTGCTGAAAATGACCCTCTAAAATCATGCCTAAAAGTTTGGATCCAATCCGCATGGAGGGACACAGCGCTTTGGGAATCTAAAATGTTTGAATTATTTAGCATAAGATACGCAAAACAAATGCCACCAAATGTTAAGATTTTAAATCTACTTTTGGGAGGTTCAAACGTACACACACATGCACGCACACACACACACACAGATGCACGCGCAAACTTGCACACACACACAAACACATACATACAGACACACACACACAAATCCGAAATACGGAAATACGGAAATAAACAGGAAAACACAGGAAAACACAAGAGGAAACCAAAATGATCGCTGAGACGGAACACTTTGTATCAAGACATTAAAGATGGCCTCCGCTTCCTCTGTTCTCCACTAATTACCACTCTCATCTCAATCAAATAGCACGCAAGGTGATTGTCTGGTTAACATTCTCCTTACATCCTCCATCAAATAGGCTGTCTTCCCTTCATCTATCCCACTCCCACCCTCCCCCCCGACGCCCCCTTTCGTCTGCCCTCTCCCTCCATCTGTCTGCCTTTTTTCTGTCTCACTCTCTGTCTCTCTCCTTCTCTCTCCCTCTCGCTCTACTTCCAGCTCTCGCTCTTTTCCCCCTTGTCTCACTCCTCTTTCAGCCCCTCTCTCTCTCTCTCTCTCCTTCTGCCCAACTCTCTCGCTCTCTGCCGCTGCTCGCCCTCCCCCTCCGCCTCCCTCTCATCCTGCCTCTCTCCCTCTCGACACACCCTGGGCCTCACCTGGGGACCGTCTAAAAAGGGGGGTAAAGCAACAACACTCTCATGCTATGAGGAGCGCTGATCTAATTCCTCCCGTCCGTCTACACACACATTCAATTTGTCAGGACGTGCAGAGGAGTCTCTGGTGAGGGTGTTTGTCTGAATAGATTCTATCTGGCAGGGGCTGGGTGCGTGGGTGTGTGTGTGTGTGTTGTGTGTGTGTGTGTGTGTGTGTGTGTGTGTGTGTGTGTGTGTGTGTTGTGTGTGTGTGTGTGTGTGTGTGTGTGCATGTGCATATGTGTGTGTGCATGCATGTGCATATGTGTGGTGTGTGTGTGTGTGTCTGTGTGTGGTTTGTGTGTGTGTGCATTTGTGAGTGTGTACATGTGTGTGCATGTGCATATGTGTGTGTGTGTGTGTGTGTGTGTGTATGTGTGTGTGTGTGTGTGTGCATGTGCATATGTGTGTGTGTGTTGTGTGTGCTGTGGATGTGTGTCTGCTGTTGTGTGTGTACCTCTGCCACTTTCAAGCCAGAGAGAGAAAAAAAAAAGAAGAAAAAAAAAAAAGCCAAACAACAACAACAACTGTCTTTTGTTTGCAGGGCTAATAAAAAACATTGCATCGAGGCAAAATCGAAAGCGGAAAAAAATAAAATAAATAAAAATAAAAACCTCACGAGTGACTCGACAAACAGGGAACCACAGAAGGAGGGCGGACGCTGCGCCCGAGCGCGGCCCTCCACCGTCGACTTTGTCGGCTCTGCTTCCAGGAGGGCCGTCCCTGCGAGCCACGCGCGGCGCCGCTGACCTCATTTTTTCGAAAAAGCGCCACCTCACGAAAAAAAAAAAAAAAAAAAAACGAAAAAAAAAAAAAAAAAAAAAAAAAACGCAACGGCGCAGCCCGGTGCGCCCGGTCGCCTCCTCTCCCTCCCCGGCAAGGTGACTTCCCCTCCCCCGCCAGGAGTATATAGGTCATCCTCCTCTCCTGCTTATGAAAGCGCGCGCGGCAGACAGAGGCCGGGCCTGCAGTGACTGTGCAATGCCGACGGCTACGCGGCGCGCTAAAGACCGACGCCGAGACCTGAGATGCCCCCCCCTGCCCCCCTGCCCCCCCTGCCCCCTCCACCCCCACCCACTGCCCCCCACCACCCACTGCCCCCACCACCACCCGGGCAAAGGCTGTGCAGCGAGGACCTGACTGTAGACTGTTGTCTTTTTTGGGTTAAATGAACAGGGATAGGGTGTGTTTTTGTACGGTTTCAGATTAAATATTGCATGAACCCGAGCGACACGAACAGAGAGGGAATGCGGAATAAGGATGTGGCAATATGTAACGTCATAATGGTGTCATTTGGCATTACACAGTAGATTAGACAGGAGGATTTTTGTGCCTTTATGCGGTTGCTTGTTGTTGTTTTTTCCGCTCCCGTGTAAACACCACACTTAATGTCCTTTACAGACATTGACGGGGCTTAATTAAATATGTACATGATATTAGCGGATACCGAGAGAACTACAACCAAATAAAATGTTCTGTCACGGCCTGCAGAAGAACTACAATCCAATACGTTTTACTGCCACAACAATGGAATAATAAATTCATTCTTCTGCCAATCCTTGGTAGGTCTCCCCCCCCCCCTCTCTCCTCCCCTCCCCTTCCTCCCTCCCCCCCCCCACCCCCACTAGCCGCCCAGCGCTACATACAGCTCTGAAACAA